>CM045758.1:183065094-184265094 GCA_025200525.1 Camellia lanceoleosa | reverse complement strand
TAATTTATGAACTTATATTCCATTAAGTCATAACTAAGATTTTTTGGACTTTCAAGTCCCATTAAATTTTTAGTAATCGAAATTGTCTTTCAAACAATGATTGTTCATCATTTATGATTATCTATAAATGAAATGATGATTTGACATTCAGTTTGTTTGGTTTGAGTTTTTTGAATTAAGTTTTTTGAAAATTGAGTTTTTTTATTTTCGTGTTTTTTTGTTTTTAGTGAATATTTTTAAAATTTTAAATTTTTTTTTATTTTTTTAGATGTACCTTACTTAGATGTATCTAAAAAGTAAAAAAAATTGTGAAAAAATATTTTTAAAAATTAATAAATACATAAAAATACAAAAAATATACCTAATTCTCGTATTTTTTTTTGTATTTTTTGTATTTAGTGAATTTTTAAAAAGTTTTTTTTCAAATTTTTTTTACTTTTTAGGTATATGTATGTTAGGTATGTTTAAAATTTTAAAAAATTGCTCAAAATATTAAAAAAATTCAGTAAAAACAAAAAAACACGGAAATAAAAAAAGTAAAATTTTCTGAAAAATGATAACCAAGCATATTATTTTGATTTTCAAAACTTTAAAATATCAACTTTAAAATTGAAAAAACTAAAAAAAATTATGTACAAAAAAAAAAAACTAATGTTTTTTTTTTTTTGTTTTGTTGAAAACATTGAATTATTTTTTTGTGCAAAACTGAAAATTTTGTATCGATAAAAAAGAATGATGATGGAAATTGATGTGCAAAATTGAAAAAAAAAAAAAAAAACACTTTAAAAATGAAAAAATTGATTATGTTATTAGTTTTAAAACTAGAAAAAATTGATAAACTTCTTGGTATTGTTGGATAGTTGAATCAAACCAATAAGTAGAAAAGCAAAAACGTTTGATTTCATGCTTTATTTTTTTTCATCAGTTAGTAAAATAATTATCTGGAATATTACTATGCAAAATTGATAATGTTCTTAATTTTAAAAATTAGGAAAATTGACAATATTCTTAGTTTTACTAAATAGGACTTATTGGTTCAAAAAATCTTAGATAGGACCTAAACTACCATAACATTTATAAATAAGACTTTTAGGTAATTAACTCAAAAGTAAATTAGTTTGCTAACATAGGTAATTCTATTTCTCATTTTGAGACCTAAATAACTGATATCAAGTTAATAAATGCATGTAAAATTCACTGAACTATTCCTAGGAAGTAATAGGTAGTGTGAGAAATGAAATTATGAGTCATTTAGTTAGGTGTAATGTAATGAACTTACACAACATGATAATGGTTCCAGAAGATTGAGTAAGTGTGGAAATCAGCGGCCGGATCGAACCAAAGGTTGACCCTTTGCTCCCTATCTCCCTTTCCATGTGCATACACATTTGTTTGTACTGTGTACGGCTGTCCTGTCCTATTCCCCAAGAATTCAAAATCCAACTCATCCCTTACACTATCCGTGTTCGAATTCATCTGCAACCCAATTCAAACCAAAAAATAGAAACAATTCACTTCTCAACTCTAGCCTCAAGTGAAGACTCTAGCATTTGAAAGAAACAGAAACACACAAAGAAAATATATATAGATATACAATCATTAACTCACGTAGAAGGCGGTGACAGTCCCTGCAGAGTCACCAGCAATGAGCTTGATCTTCATGCTAACACGTCCGAACAAGTATTGGCTCTTGGAGACAAACCCACAACCTAAATTATACCATACATACAAAGTTACTAATTGCAGTTACAAAAAATAGACGCCGATCAAAAAAAGTTAGAAAAAATAGAGAGGATCATTATTTTGTATTATATAGTCGATTAGTTGTATAGTACCTGAGTTTCGGTCTAGAACTAGTTGGATGGTCCTCCCTACATCGATTTGTCTGACATGCCAATCAGCCCACGTAACTCTGAAGTCCTGCACAAAAGAGGCCGGTCGTCCTGAAACGGAGAGGGCTAGGAGGACATGTATGAAAAGAGAGACAACAATATTTTTCATTGTGGCCATTTTGAGTTGTAGAGTTGTATTTTATGAGTGTATTTATGGTCAATGAGAAGAGTGGTATCATATATATAGTGAGCGAGAGAGGGGTAGAGACGCAGGAAGAGGAAGGCCACTGAATTTTTTTGTCTCCAAATTCTTTTATCTTAATTATGTGGGAATTTCAAAATACAAAAATCTCAAAAAATAGTTGTATGACGATAGAATAATTTGAGAAGAGAGAGGTCCGGTGCTGAAAACGACAGAATAATTGGTAAAGAGAGGTTTCGAGGGCGAAGAATAGAGAAGAGAAGTGATGGAAACTGCTGCATTCAAATGGAAAGCGCCATCACATAATTGCTTTCCATACAGCTAATGGTAAGCCGTCAATGGACCCGCCCACCATCTCTCTCTTTCTCCAATCTATTACTATTACTATTATTGTTGTTGTTCTTTTTTTATACCTTCCTGCCTCTTCTTTCAACGTCTACTTTGTGATTTTTTCTTTGTACATTGTTTAAACCTAAGTACAATGCTATATGCTAGTGCCACTGCCATCACACATTTTAGATGCTATATCTATGTATATGTATCTACATGTAGCTATGTGTGTGGTACTTCCTCTTACTGTAAAAAATGTTTTATTGCCCAACTCCTCATGACTTTCTGATCAGCTTTATCGTCTCACAAATTTTTGATATATCAAACAAAACTTGTCATATTATAAAGTTCATTCATAATAATCGAAAAACTCAGCCCATGATTTTTTTTTTTTTTTTTGAAATAATATTGGAAAACAAAAACTACATAATTTCATATGAAAATTCATTTGTGTTTAGGCAGAGAAAACACTATGTATGTATGCTTGAACCAACTGCAATAATCTGTTCAATGATGCAAAAACTTTGTATAGAATGGACTTGAAATGAAGAATTTTAGAGCCTTTCTTGTATTGAATTGAAAATCGTAAGATAGTTCAGTACATTTTTGGAGCCAACGATTCAGAGAATATATATGACTTGATTTGAGTACTTGAAAGTCTTTTTCTTTAAATAATTATGGGTTTTGAGTGGATGATAAAGAGAAGACATTTTGTCTGTGATGTAAGATATTAATACGAGTTAAAAGTAGGGATTGGAAAAGAGAGAAAAAATAAAGATAAAAAGAGCTAAAAAAAGAAGGGAATGTCTTCCCTTGAGTCACTGGAGGGAACCGTTGAGTCCGTGGGGGGCTTATCATGGGTCTCATTTCAATAATTCAAATCTTTCAATGTGTAGAACTCGTTGAGTACTATATGCCTATAAAATATCACGTTGATCGGATATCGATAGCTATGTGATCAAATCAATTTTGTATAAAAAAAAATGGACGGTGAAAAATAAATGGCTTAGAAAAACATGATTTGATCACATAGCTATCGATATCCGATTAATATGATGTTTTATAGGCAAATAGTACTCGACGAGTTTTATACATTGAAGAGTTCAGATTATCGAAACGGGACCCGTGGTGGGCCTCCACAAGCCCAACAATTTCTTCCAGTTCGATTACGAACTAGAGGGAAGCCATTTCCAAAAAAGAAATGGTGATTATGTAATTATTATTAGGGATCAAAGTCATAAAATATTTGTATAAGGATTAAAGTGAGAAAAATCTTATATTTTTTAAGAGTAAAAGTGTAAGTTATTCTTTATTTCATGGATACGGGTTGAGTTTGGGTCAACATGAGTCACGTGATATTTTATCACAAAAGTATAACAGTTATTAAAAATTTGGAGTATAGTAAGAAAAACAAAATGAGAAAAACTTTTTTCTTAGTGGCTAAAAATAGAAAATAATAGTAAATATAATTTATCCAATTTTAAAACTAAGATTTTAGGTGGTTTTGAAGAACAATAACATTGTGAAAGACGTCAAAGTGGAGTGTTTCTTCATTAATGGAATATAAACATGGAAAAATAAAAGTGTACTGAAATTTTGTTCTCAATTATAAATGTGAGAGACCTGATTGATTGAGACCCACAATCCCCCTCCCTCCACACACACACACACACACACACACACACACACACACACGGGATTGGTGATTGAAAAAAAAAGAAAAAGAAAAAAATCTGGTCAATCACAATTTACCGGGTCTCCCCTCCCCCCACACGGGATTAGTGATTGAAAAAAAAAAAATTTGACCAATCACAACTCACTGGGTCTTGGGTCTCCCCTCCCCCCCTCCACACGGGATTGGTGATTGAAAAAAAAAATATATTTGACCAACCACAACTCACTGGGTCCTGGAGTCCCAACTCACTGGGTCCTGGGGTCACTTAGTGGGAGTCGAATCCTTTTTTCAAAAGAAAAAAAAAAAAAGTCCAATCACTATTAATTGTACACCTGTAGACAGCCGAGAAGAGATTTGATATCTGAAGACTGAAGGCAGAAATATAGGCCCCACAAATAGATTGTGGGCCTCACATTTGGGTTGAGGTAGGCACTTCCCTTGAGTAGTGGGCCATCCTATCACACAAAAAGCCTAATGATCCCTGGATATATCTTGGCAACAGCGGAGGCCCAACCGGGATAACTTTTATCTAAATACACAAAAAGCCTAATGATCCCTGGATATTTAAAAATTGAAAGTTGATAATTTACAACTAGAATTAAATATATTTTCTAGTTTAGGACAATCAATTTTTTATAAAATTTATTTAAAATGTTTTTACTGCATAATTTGTAAATAAAAATTACTTTACAACAAATGATCTGATACAAAATTTCAAAATGAAAAGCTATAGCCAATCCATTTAAATTGCAATAAATAATACCATAACGAAATATCAATTTTTTAATTTTGGAGTATATAAAAAGCCATTGGCAGAGAACATGTGAAAAAAACATAAACCTTCACCACTTAATAAAAGGCAAAATTTGGACCAACTAAGCTCAATAGTTAGAGAAATATGACTTACCATACAAGGTCGAAAAAATTATTTCTATAGAAAATTCATACAAAATCTCCTATTAGAACGAAGCAGAGTTGGTATTTTTGTAATTAATAGTTATTTTGGTAGAGTTTTTTTTTTTTTTTTTGTTCGTATAATTTTAAAATAATAAAATCACATTATTTTGTACAAATTATATATATATATATTTTCTATTTATATAACATTACTCCACAGGATGGAATTATTTATATAGATTTTTTTAATGGGTTTTGGTTTTGGGTTGGAGATGGAATAGTGAATAGTTGGACCTACCAAACGGGGCCTCAACATTGATAGGGAAAGAATAAAGACAAACAAATCACATTTCTTTACCTATCATATCCATGGAAATGGAAATATAATAATTCATATAGCCAACCAATATACACCACGTGGCAAACCAAGCCCCACTTAGGGACCCACGCACGTTTTATTTGGTTTTTCGTGTCCTAACGGCAATACCATTTCAGTATCATGTCCACGTGGGAGCACCTCATTGGATGGAGGGCATCATCAGGAGGTTGAAATTGGGCTTTTTAGACGAGCCTGACGTTTTTGCTCTAGCAATAACAGAGGGCCCAATAACACGTGTGTGTGTTTGAAAGCTACTATCTAAGTATAATGGTCCTGTTTGGTAGAGCTTATTTTTAATTTATTTTAATTTATAATTTAATTTAAGTTATTTTGATATGTTTGGTTCAGTTTAACAATACAGTTTATAGTTTTTTGTAAGTCAAAAATCAACTTATTCTTTGAGTGGCGGAGGAGAAACTTAATTTATAAGTAAAAAATCAGCTTATGTTCACAGTTATAAGTTATAAGCTGTTAAGATATAAGTTATAATCACTTTTCCACATTTCTAACAAACGGAACCAATATATGATTAGATGAGTTCAAGACCCAACTCACAAAAATATAAACATTTTACTGGAAAATTTTGATCCATCAACTCTTGATTCTATCTATTATCTCTAAGCCCGAGCTGTCGAAATTATTATCAAATGTATAATATTCTTACTATGCCCTCAATTTTTAATATAAAGTGGGAGATTTCATCCTCTTTACTAATTATAAATTTCAATTTCAATCAGCAAATTTGACCTAATAGTTATATCTGTAAGTATTAGTGAAGTGATTGAGCTTGGGCTTCGGCTTGAGATTAGGCTTAGTAATTGATTGTTAGGTGGGTTAGTTTTGTTGATTTTCACTAATAGTCTATTTGATGATATACATTGGGGTCTTTTGAGAAGCTACTCAAAAAGTTAGCTTTTTAATTTTTTAGTTTTTTTTATACAAAAAAAAGTGACAAAAAACTAATTTTTTTAGCACAAAAAACTATTAAAAAGTCAAAAAAATCAAATTTTTACCAACTTCTTAAAACACCACAATATCCCTTACACTTGTAAATTGTAAATTGTAATTACTCTTATCTATTGACTATTTTAGTTAATTTTTTTTTAATTATGAAAATACGTGTAGAAAATAGAGAGAATAATATGATAACTTATAATAATTGTTTAACTTTTTGACTACAAACCCAAGTCCCCAAACAGAGAGGATATCATATAAGTTAGATGAGCTTTGCCGGTCTAAATTGCTAAATAAATGTGTGGTTTTGGCTATTTTAATTAGAAATACTACAAATTTAAATTTAGCTATTCAAAAATTATTTAAAATTATCATCTTATGGTTTAAATTTATTCTATACATAGATTCCACACTATACTAATTTAATTTTTATCACACAACTACCCATCCAGTAGTGGATATTTTAAAAGTTGCCTTCGTAATTTATCCCTTTTGACATTTGCCAAGCCTCTCATAATTAATTTTAATTATAAAATAGGCAGAGGGCCAAGACACCAGAAAACAAAGTTCCAAGATTGACCCATGCCAAAGATGCTTTAGCAAAACGAGTGGTGCAAATGGCACTTTTTATTTGTATTCAAACATCATTCATTTTATTTAACACTTGAATGATATAATAATTGTCACATTAATGAATAATTTTTTTAAAGGAAAATAATAGTCTGTATATTATTTCTCTTTTATAAAAACACTATTTTTATTTTAATTGTCACACTATTTTTATATTAAATTTTCTTTTTTTAAATCACCTAAAAACACAAAACAATGAAAATTAGAAAGAATTGCAACTTGAACCATGCTATGGATGGGCAAAGGCTTTTCTACCACTTATCATGACGTGTGTTAGGACAATAATCACTTTCAGCGGAAGAAATACGCAATAATAGGAACATAGGCCATTTAGTTTGGACGGATTGAATAAAGGAAAATTATAATACAACGGATTGTTAGTTTTGGTATAAATAGTTTATGGACTATTTGATTGAAAATAATGTGTATTTTATATTTGTTTTGTTATTAGATTAGATGCCTGCATATGGCTATTTTAATGAATCTCATGTTTGAATAGGAAATTATTGCTTGTTTCTAATTTTCAAAAAATATTTTTAAAAAAATTTTACTTTTTTATTTTTTCGTATTTTTTTTATTTTACTGAATTTTTTAATATTTTAAGCATTTTTTTTTTTACTTTTTAGACACACCAAACATAAATACACCTAAAAAATAAAAAAATTGTAAAAAAAATCTTTTAAAAATTCACTAAATACCAAAAATATAAGAATTTAATACATTTTTTGTATTTTTATGTATTTATTAATTTTTAAAAATATTTTTTCACAAATTTTTTACTTTTTAGATATATCTAAGTAAGGTGCATTTAAAAAAGTAAAAAAATTGTTTAAAATTTTAAAAATATTCACTAAAAACAAAAAAACACAAAAACCAAAAATGTCAGTTTTCAAAAAACTTAATCCAGAAAACTCAAACCAAACAATAGCTTCTAAAAATATTGTTTTGTTATTTTGAATTGTTTACAATGACAATGCTAAATTTAAAATATATTTTATTTTTTTATTTGAAGTATTTTTTATTTTATTTTTCTAAAATCACTTTTTATTTTATTTGAATACGACATTAGAATTATATTTTCATTTATGATTTTGCTAATATAAAAAAGGAAAAAAAAGAGAAGACGTACATATCATGAGATTAATTTACACATGTTTTAAAAAAAAAATAAAAATAGATGTTATATATTAGTTTTCTTTGAACATTAGAAGTATATTTCATTTTATTATTTTGATAATACAAAAGGAAAAAAAAAACTGTTATATATCATGAGATTAATTTATACATGTTAAAAAAAATTCAGTATGTTAAAAAAAATAAAAATAAATAGACATTATATATTTGAAAATTAATTTCATCATTTAATTATCGGATCTAGAGGTTGGCTTAATCCATCTATTTCTGACAGGGATAGGCCCACAAGGACCACGGCCCACCGTGAGTAAACCCAAGCCCACCATTTAGACCCCATTGCACAACCCGGTCAGTAAAACCCAGTACAGTTGGAGGCCAACTGAGCAGGAAAGGCCAATGATGCTCGGACACGTGGCGGGTGCAGAACAGGCCACGTCGGCAAACAAAGATCTGCAAAGTTATTGCCACAGCACATCACCATTAATGCAACCCATCACAGCATTTATTGCGACAACACCCCTCAGCCGGAATAGCATCCCCTCACCCTGAACAAGACGAACCACGGCGTAAGCTTTCGGTGGGGAGGTCAGAACAGCTGAGACAGCGAAATGATTACCAAAGGATATAAGCAAAATTTGAAAACAAGAAGAAAGTTAAGTTCTCTATCTCTCTCTCTCACTACGTTACTTACTACATCTTCTAATTCACACACCGGAGGGTTCGCCGGGGGACTACCCCGTTCCCCGTTGGACTTGTTTGCAGGTTATCCAGTGGACCTGAGGAGCTTAGATCGGTCTAGCCCATTCACCAGGACGAACTGCATCATCAATTTCTATCCCACATCCTTCTATGAGATTAGTTTATCCCATATATGGGGACTATTAGTCCAACCTTTGGTTAAGCAAAATTTAGGCCTCCGAATACGTAATTTTCACGCACAAATATATATATATGTATATAAATATAATTCATTTTCATTCACGCTACTTATTATATATATATATTTTTTGGTAAAAAGTCAATTTTTTTTTTCCTAACATATCGATTTAGAAATGATATACAAGCACATTTTTTAAAGGTTTAGATTCTTTCATGCTAGTCATCTAACTTAAGAGAGTGTTTAGATTTGGTAGACCTATTTTGAAGCCGACCTTAGCAATTTGAACCATTCACTTGTTAAGATTCATTGAGTAAAATATTCATGAAAAAAACCAAGATGATTTGATATCAATAACTATATATTTGAATCATATTTATATTATAAAAATAGAGAATAACATCCATTTTTTTTGTTAAGATGGCCAACTTAAAAGAATTTAAACATTTTCTAGATCCAATGGTGTATAAGTGAGATGATTAGTTAATAATTAGAAAAGATGTGTGTGAGAAAGACAGAGACAGAGACAGAGATGCCTTAAATATTCTAATAGATTGTCGCATCATTATATTTGAAAAGTGAATATAATTTTGGAGCCTAAACCTTCGTTTGGCAATGACTTTTTTAGTTGATTTTTTGACTTTTTTGCCTTTTTTATCCTGTGACTTTTTTAGTCGTTTGGTATTCTTGTTTGACTTTTTGGTTTTGGAACGGTGTATTTTTTTTTGTCTTTTTGCTTATTTTGTCTTTTTGTGATTTTTTGATTTTTTTTTTGTCCTTTTGTGCTTATTTAGCCCAAAAGGAAAACCAAACACCACCTAAGTAGCATCACCTGATTGATTTTTTTTACCTCATATTTTAATAAAAAAAAAACTACTAAAAATATATTTTCCAAACAGCCCCTTAGTTCACTCTTAACTGTTTCAATTAAACTTGTCAACTGAACTAAACGGCGAGCCAATCAAAAAAAAAAAAAAAGAATTGAACGGTGCAATTGAGTTCCTAGAGTTTATCATGGAATCTCATTTTGGTGATATAAATTGTTTACTTTGTGAGCCTTTACATGGAAATTGTTCATATATAATAAACAAATTAATCTGATAATTTACATACAGAAATTAAAAAAAAAGCTTGTTAAATTATCAAAATAAGATTCCTAGTTGTGAGCTTTATAGACTCAACATTCAAGTTGACTTGAGACAAGCCATTAAGAAAAATTTAGTAGCAAGTGAGATTCAAGTTGGCATACAACCTTGAATGATGGATAGGTTAGGCTGGGTTTGGCATCTGTCTTATGTATACTCACAACTTTTTTTTTTTTGGTACCAGTTATCATGCAACAATCTCTATTGAGACTTAGGGATTAGTATTCTCTTTAATCTTTATTTAATATGGAAGTTTATATATAAGATGCCCTTTATTGACTGTCAAAAATTACTACCCCATAAATTTTACAAGATGAATTTGAAGGACGAATACAAAATACTAATTTTAACGGGACAAAGATTACTAAGGGATGGGTATTCTAATTTTATAGATGGCCTAGGACAGTCTCTATTTGATTTAAATTGTTTTGTTACTAATGGGGGTATACAGATATGACTAACCAACAGCAGCAATCACCATCTAAGGGCAATGCTAATTAAAATAGTGGTTATCTGCTTCCTGTTTGTTCTCAATTATTCAGCTTGTTGTAGTAACGATAATATATATGCACACCTAAATTCACGATTATAGGATTTATAAATGTAGCTGTTTCGAGATTGAAGTCGGTTAAAACTAATCCAAATGAAGGGGGGGCTCACCTCGGTGGTATAATTTAATTAGTTGAGTCTATTTTGTGTGGCATGGCACAAAGAGAAATAAAAAGGATGATCAAAGGAAAATATCTAAAGAATATGCATCTAGGCATACTTGGTTAGCATTTGGTTTAGTTTTAGAATTATAATTTACGAATGAAATTGTATTTTAAGTTTGTGAGTTGTTGAATTATAATTTAAAAAGAGAAAATTAGTTTGATTATAAATTTTGAAAAGAGTTTTGAATTTTGAAATAAGTTTTGAAATAAAAAAAAGTTATTTGGTTGTGAGTTTTCAAAACTTTATTCAAAAACTTATAACTCATAACCAAATATACAAATCAAAACTCTATTGAAAATTCTATTCAAAGCTCATAACTAAATTCTTTTTAAAATTCAATTTAAAAAAAATAATTATTGAAAAAAAATAAATTTTTTATTTAAAAAATTCAAAAGATTCCAAATTTTTTTTATTTAAAATATTAAAATATATATATTATTTTTTGTTAAAAAAAATATTCAGTTAGTGCTTTAAAATTATTTTTGATTGTATATTTGATTAGAATTTTTTTTAATTGTTTTGTTTAAAAATATTTTTTATTTTTTAAAAAATTTTGTGACAAATTAATTTTTATTTTTATTTTTTTTGTTAATTTTAAATAAATGGCCAAATAATTTGTCATTTTGGTCTAAAAAAATAATTTTTATATTTAAAAAATATCAAAAACAAATATAAATTTTTTTTTTCAAATAACAGGTGGCAATTGCCACAAAAAAGAAAAAAGAAAAAAGAGTACTGTACTAGTCAATCGGCCGGACGTCTGAGTGGATGTCCGGACAGACAACCGAGTAGACCCAAAAATTCAAAAACTGTCCAGGCAGATGTTCGAATAGACTCAAAAATCCAAAAATTCTCTAGTTACCACACATGTTTTTAAATGTGTTTTGAAATGTGATTTGAAATCATATTTTGAAAATTATAATCAAACAAAGGGTTGGAAAATGAGGGTGGAATCTCTGAAAAAAGCTTTATTACATACATCCCCATTGGTTAAGGTATACTCTTACACACTAATAAACCTCTCAATTTCTATCTCTTCTTTGATGGAAACTGACTTGTGCACCCGGTCGATAGATCTCGATTTTATGACAGTTTCGGTGGTTCTGGTCATCTTCTCTGTTGAGCTCTCATCATGTGAAGTATAATTTTTGTTCTTATAGAGATCTTTTTATTCATTAATTCTACTTAGAAAATGCTGAAATCAAATACATTAAGAAACAAGAAACATAGAATATATATCAATAGATATAATTTTATAAAATTTATTAAGGGCTATTTTTGAAAAATCTTATCTATAAATATATATATCAATGTCCAATTCCGTAATCGATTTCTGTATTTTTTGAACTTTTATTCATTTGTTCAACCCTAGTCTCACACATTCTAAAAATATATCAAAATGCATATTGGGTTACAGGAAGAGTGATTGTAAAAAAAAAAGAGCAAAGTTAGAGATCATGAAAAAACTTTCATGAAAATGATTATGAAATATTTATGATCCTTGAATTACCCTGATTAGTGTGTGGTGCTTTATTTCAAGCGTAATTCAAGGGTCATAAATTTTTCATGAAAATTTTTTTATGATACCTAGCATTACTAGAAAAAAAATGCTCTCTGGTGCAATAGCTCTCTTATAAGTCTCACACGTTTGGAGTCATTGGTATTGGATTGTGTGATAAAATGCCTACCACACCACCTAATCAATGGCTGCAGAACATGTTAGTGGAGTTGGACTTATAATTCAATTGTAAATCATTATTTTTTTGATAATTCGTGAGTCAATATCAATCCTTGTATTACGTGTTTGGCCGTGTAGTATGGAGTTAGACATATATAGATGTAGTTTAAGGGTCTCATTAATGACATTTTGGAGGGGCTTAGCTATTCCTCCTTCTCATCCATCCACTTGGCCAACTTAAATAGTGGTCCATGGCTCATCATATAATTCGTGTGGGTTGTAATTGGGACAACTTATGCTATTCTTAAATGCCTCACTTAAATTCGTATAACTAATTTGCACGTATAAACTTAGGCCTCGTTTGAAAACAAGTTTTTTTAGTATCTTTTTAGTTTTTTTGTCAAACTATGATGTAAAAAAAATTAGTATGTTTGAAATGATTTTTTAATTTTTTACGAAAATATATGTAAAAAGTAGAGAGAAGAGAGAATCTTTGGCTTTTGGTATAAGTTGTTGGCTTTCTATTTTTTTAGTGACCTTTTAACTTTAGATTAAAAAGTGATATTGCCAAACAAGACCTTAGTTGTCAATACTTAAAAACAAAAAATATAGTTGTGAAGGTTAGAGGAATAAATTGTGCATTCAGACTGAACAATTTTTCATAGTGATGGTTTCTTTGTAAGATTGAATCCAAAATGATATTTGCCTTAGAGAGGTATCTCATTAAAAAAAAAACAAAAATAAAACTACCACAAATTGTTTTCTTTTCAATTTAAAAAACAAAAGAGATAAGGAAGATAGACAATAATATTAGTAGAAATATTAACTTAATATACCAGCACAGTTTTTAAATGAGAGAAAATGTTGTCATGGAACCTGTTTTTCTCGATTAATGTGATCCATTTGTATTAATTTGTGTCGTTGTTAGCAAAAGTCAGTTTAGATCCAATCGACAATGATTAATCGACATGCTTAAATAAATTTTAATAAATATAAAAGATCATGTTTTGTGGTTGAGTTCTATGTTTTAAACAGATTAAGGACTTTCCTGGAGGTAATTAAGTAAATAAGGATTTGAATAAAAAAAGAACATATATATATATTCAATTAAATTCTCATTTGCTATCATTTACAAGAACTCAAATAAGAACAAATAAATGAAAAATATAACAATCGACAAAAAGAAGAGAAGTAGGGATTTGAAAAAGCTACTACTAATCTACTCCTAATAATTGCTAAGTTAAACTACGCATAGATAAATATCACGTTTTGTGAATGGTGGTTGAGATGATTTCCTTGATCTTTGTATCTCTCTTGGCCTATTTATAAGTTCAGTTACATGAAAGAGAGATAACCTAAACTCACAGTTTTCTCAACAAACTCACGATTTTCTCAACATTATCCATATCTAATGTTTGATAGGAATTATTTTACAGATTTAGTACTTGATTTGATTTTGGCTCCTTGATCTCAGTAACTGTTAGGTTTTTATTCTTGGCAATCCCGTTTGACAAAACTCCTTTCAATTGTACTTATATTCGTACTTTTATTTCAGTGAGGCTATGAGTTTTTAGATGCGAATTCAACCCGAATTATACTTTGTAGAGAAGTTTGTGGTGTTTAATTATTCAAGATTGCCACTTCGTTGACTATGATGGGGATCGAGCTGCCCGGTCAGCTTGCGGAGGTCCAGGGGACAGCTCCCCTTGGCGGGTCCGAGGCAGCACCCCCGAAGCAAAATGCAAAATTACATTCGAAGTTGCATGTCCGCCCTTGCTCGCTTAAGCGAAGGAGTTCTCGCTTGAGCGAATGCTGCGTTTGTAAAAAACCTGAGAAGGATGATTGTACGCTCGAGCACAGGTAGTTTGGCTCGAGCGAAACCACTCATGGAAAACATGCGTTTTTGGTTCCTCGCTCGAGCGAGCATCGCGATTTAGATTTCTATAAATATGCGATTCAGTCAGATTTTAGGATTACAGCACCAGATCTTCTTATTGGATTTTAGGGTTTATATCTAGGGTTAGTTTGCTAGTTTTCTTTGATGTTTAATTGAGTATTCAACTCATGATTTAAGAAGTTTTCTTTGATGTTTAATTGAGTATTCAACTCATGATTTAAGAAGTATACATCAAATGATTGATTGTTTATTCTACACAAAAGAGAAAGTTGTTCTTCGGTGGATTCTAAAGAATTCGAGCCTGAAACTTTAATGGATTCTGGAGTTACTCATCGTCAAGACAATTCTGAGGTGAAGATGGGGCTGGAAGAGGCACATAGGGGTTGGTTCAATTCGGGCGTGGATTCGCTAGGTAATTGAGAGTATACCTATGTAATTCCTTTATATCTTTTTAGTGGATTATTTTGTGGCTTTTGCCCGTGATTTTTTATCACAATTGAAGGCGTCCAATTGTGGTTTTTCCACGTAAAATCGTTGTATCAATTTGACTTGATTGTTTGATTGGGATTGTTATATATTGGTAAAATTGATACATAATTATAAATCAACATTTAGGGAATTTCTAGATTTATCAGTAACTAACTTTTAAATTGTTACAATTGTTAACTTTTTGGCCCTCCATTTAACATGTCATCATTACATGTCCTTAACACACTGTCATGCCACGTTAACATATATGTTGACAGAAATAATAATAATAAAAACAAATGTGGTCAAGGTTATTCTTTGAAAGTAGTTTATGATTTCAATTGACAGATCATAATCGAACTTGACCATAATTAACAAGTCACAATCGACAGAAAAATAAAATGTGGAGCAAACAATGCCCCTTGTTTAAATGGATTGAAGAATGAAATTCAATTAAATGATTTATAAAGCGGTTTACCACAATTGATAGAAAATATTTTATAGTGCAAATAATTCAAATTCTTGAAGAGTTATATTACACTTATAATAATTTTTAGTCTATCACTGTCAATTGGCGAACACTCTATCTTTGACTCAGTCGAGTGACATAACAAAAATTCACATCCCTTATTTTTAAAATAAAACAATTCTCTGTTAGCCACATTTTGGCTAATTAAAGAGAATTCACTACATATAGCATTTTTTAATCATTGTTGTTTTTCAAACTATGTTATGAAAATTAATTTTTGGTATGATCCACAAATCCAAAGTGGATGTTGGATCCCAAAACTCACATAATTAAATGTTATGAAAAATTCATAAATTTTGACTCTTTGAACAATGTCAAAAAATTTACATTCTATAAATGCGGGTTCATAATTTTTAGCCATCTTTGGCTTAAAATCATATTCCCAAGTGAATTTTTATCATCATTTTGTAATATTTTTTAACATTTTTCAAGAGAAGAGACTGTTCTTCTTTTTTAGCCATTAATGACTTGTCACTTTTTGGCAAAACATCATACCCCCCAAGTGAATCTTTATTATCAGAATTCTCAATATTTTTTTTAAAGAAAAGGTTTTTTTTAATTTTAGTCATTAATGACCTATGAAAATTCTCCAAAATCATATTATCTTCATGATTTTGTGTGCTAACCTTTCGAGCCACATACCTTGACTCTTTATGAATGATTAGCTCTTCAAAAATATATGTATTAACCGTATGAGACACATTATTTTCATATTTTAATTTTTCATTAGTCATTATGCCTTCTAATTTTTTCTTCTAATATAGAATTTCTTTATCAATTAGAGAAATTTGGCCTTTAAGTCGATGAATTTTTCCATTATAGTAATTTAAATCTCTTTGCGTCAAATAATACGAAGAAGAAGAAATTATTTGAAATCTTTGCCAATAAAGAGAATTAATTTCTTCTTTTACGGATAAAATTTCACTCTTGAACTAATAAATTTCATCATCATAGCGCCAAATAATTCTTTTCGCATCACTTATCATGCCATTATGTTGACAATAAGTGGAAGAACTACCACCATAACACTAATAATTTTCAAAATATAAGGCATTCCACTAATAGTCTATTTCCATGGGAACACCACCACTCCATTGACCGTTTGTATTTATGGGTGCACAAGATGCAAACATACCTGTTGAAGGCATGATTTCATGAGAATAAGTTTGTTTCTTCATCATCATCACTCCAAGTTAGAATGGTCCCACCAGGCGTGCCAATTTATGTTAGCAAAAATTTGGTTTAGGCCCAATTGATAGTGATTGATCGACAGACTTAAACAAATTTTAATAAACACAAAAAAGATCAAGTTTTGTGGTTGAGTTCTATGCCTTAAACAAACTAAGAACTTCCTTGGAAGTAATTAAGTAAAAAAGGATTTGAACTGAAAAATAATATGTATTTATTCAATTAAATTGTAACTTGCTATCAGTTATAAAAACTCAAACAAAAACAAAGAAATGAAAAATACAACAATCGATAGAAAGAAGAGAAGTGGGGATTGGAAAATGCTATTACTAATTTACTCCTAACAATTGCTAAGTTAAATTACTTCTAGATAAATATCACGTTTGTGAATGGTGGTTGAGATGATTTCCTGATCTTTGTAACTCTCTTGGCTTATTTATAAGCTTATGCATATGCACTACAAGAAAATGCACAATTGGCGACTAAAATAAGCATTTTTTTGAAGAAAGAAAAAACAAAAAAAAAAAAAAAAAATTTTTTAGTTAAACCAACTTACTTTTTTTTTAAAAAGCAAAGCAATTTAGCGAATAATATTTCCTTTAGCTAAAAAAAAGTTTTTTTAGCCAAATATATAAGTTTTTTTAGCGAAAAAAAATGTTAGTAGCTAAAAGGAGCACTTTACATTTTTTTTTTTTTGTAGTGAAATTTTACAATAAAAAAACTAAAGTAAGTAGCAAAAAAAATTTGTTTGGATTTTAAAAAAAAAAAAATGAGTTTAGTTTTTTTTTTTTTTTTTTTTTTTTTTTTTTTTTTTTTAAAAAAAAACCATAGTAAAAAAAAAAAAGATAATTGGCACTAAAAAAAAATTTTAGTCGCCAAAAAAGTCTCTAAATTTTTTTTTTAGTATATACTTTATTTTTTTACATAAAATACATTAAATAAAAATAATTATTTATATATATAGTTTGTATTAATACCGCATAAATAGTATATAAATAATATAATTAATATTCACGTGAAAGTGAAAGGTTTAAATAATAAAATAAAGAATTAAGTATAGTGATGAGAGAAAGAGATAATCTGAGCCCACAATTTTCTAAACAAGCTTGTGATTTTCTCAGCATTATCCATATCTCATGTTTGATAGGAATCATGTTGCAGATTTGATAGTTGATTTGATCTTGACTCGTTGACTTTCAAATTGCTTCAATTGCTAATTTTCTGATCCTCCATTTAACATGTCATCATATCATGTCTCTAACATATCTGTTATGCCACGTTAGCATGCCTGTCGAGACAGAAATAATAATAATAAAAACAAATGTGGTCAAGGTTATTCTTTGAAAATAGTTTATGATTTCAATCGACAGACTATAATCGAACTTGACCATAATTATTAAGTTACAATCGACAAAAAAAAAAAAAAAAAAATGTGATGCAAACAATCATGGTAAGTTTGGATGGTCCCATATCAATGTGTGGGTTAATTGAACCCACTAATTTTTATTTTATTTTTTTAAAAGTGAAAAAAATTGAAAATACTAATTTACAAAATCAATATCACTATAATTAACTTTAAGTAATTGGACCGTTTAATAATAAAAAAACCGGCCATCTCTATATGTGTCCAAACCCACTATGATCGGGAGTAGACAAGAGGAGAACTTCTTGCATTGAAGTAAATAAGTATAAGAAGAGAGTAACACATGGCATAAAAGTTAAGTTTGGTTGAGATAAAGGAAAATTATGTGGATTCCAAATAATCTATTAAAGTTTTTACTAAATTTTTTATATGGTTGTAGAAGTTATATAAACTCACATGTGTCATATGAGAAGTTTGGTAAAAAATTTAATAAATTATTTGGGATTATTAACATAACTCTAAGATAAAAATAGTGAAAACTAATGGAAATGGAAAACAAAAAAAATAATAAATCAATTAGAACTTGAAAGTGTAAAATTTTTTGGACTATAACTTTTAATTTTTTTTTGGTCTAGTTGAATAGAATCCAAAAGTAAAAATAAAAATTTAAAATTTAGAAAAAAAAAAAAAACTGACATAAAAAAAAGAATAAAAAAAAAAACCTGAAATACCAAATCAATCAAACATAAGCTTAGATTCCTGCCAACATACCCAATTATCTATAAATAGGTTAGATGTTATTTTTAAAGCGGGCCTGTGTGGCAAAAGGACCCATTGAAATGGGAACTCTCTGAAGTAGGCCACGGACCATATTATGAATGTCATTTAAACTGTTTGTATTTACAATCCAAGAAATGCAAAATACACGTCTATTGGGGTGGCCCAATTGTGATGAAATTGGGCTCTTAATGTGGCCCAAGACAGAAGATAATTTATGGGTAATTAAGGTCTTGTTTCAAGGTCCTGTTCCAAAGGTGCAATTCCTCCATCCAACGCATCCCACGTGAAGTCAGCCAGTGTGCTCATAAGCTCGCTAACATGAGAGGGGAGCTGATCGGCAGGACCTGCTGCTGTTAGGACTCATATTGTCGCAGATATGATCGGGATGAAATATCCAAGTATCTAGCCTCTGAATTTCCATCGATCTTGTTTTGTTGTTTGTTTATTTTTTTTTCCTGCTTCTTTTCTTTCTATTGTACCAAGAAAAAAAGGAAAAAAAGGTAAATTTGTGCACTACTAAATCCTACAAGTGTTTGTATAGATCAAAAGTTCTATTAATTCGTAGGTGAAAGTTGGTTATGTTAAAGTTGTCACTAAAAAATGTCGATTAATAATTTTTTTGTGACGATTTTTAAATTTTGTTGCTAAAATAACAATTAATGAGGATTTTCTAAATTTATGCTAAAAAGGGATAACTAGTAGTTTTTTTGTGATAATTTTTGTAACTATTGTTAAAAATGAACAATTAGTGACACTTCTTATGATAATGCCGCTTAAAAATAAAAAATAAAATTTTGTGATAACAATTAAAAGTGAATGAAAAATCTCAAGGATAATAACACATTTACTAACAATCTTACTAACGTACTTACAAGTTGATGCGAGTCTCATATCAAGTGATGGTGGATTTTATCAAAACTTACGATTGTGTTAATAAAATTGTTAATAAATGTGTTAGTACCCTCACATTGTTGAAAGTGAATAGGATTTTTTGGTATTTCCATATTTTTAATAGGATTTTTCAGTTTTTTTTTGCAATTTATTAAGTCAGATGACAATAAAATAACAAAAATGTTTCATGCCTCCTTTTCTCCCCACCCCCTTTGACTCCCTTTTCTCTCTCATTGGTTATATTTTCTTTTTCTTTTTTCTTTTTTTCCTGCTCCTCCAATCACTACCCGCCACGTGTGTGTGGGGGTTGTGAGGGTGCTGATTGGAAGGGGTCTCTATCATGACTCATAAAATAAATAATGTTAGATGCACCAATTGATATACCAATTAGTGTACTAACAGATGATGTAACATAATTTTTAGGATTTTAAATCTTTGTAGTTTGTATAATAGGTGAAATCATAATTTTAAAATGGTAATGTCATAATATATGTTGATACACTTAATATATCAATTGATGTATATAACACCATTTCTGAAGCAAAGCAACCGATCACACAGGGACGTGTGTCCACACGTGTTGGCATTTCCTTATATATCTTGTGTTATTATTAATTAATTTTGTGTTGTTTTTCATTCCGTCTGAAAAAAAACAAAAAAACAAAAAAACAAAACAAAAAACAAAAAAGCTAGATCTCGAAATTGTGGCTGAACGATCAAAATAATTTGGAATGATCAACAGATAAAAGCTTCAAATTAATTTATATATCAGTGGTACTACATACCATTAAAAAGGGATCACTAAGCCAGCTCTAATGAGCTTGCAGTGCTGAAAATTAAAAAAAAAAAAAAACAAACAAAGAGTAAAACATCACATCAATTGAGGCTACAGTATTTTTAGAGATATTAGAGCTCATTATTTTAGAACTCTTAAATAATTTTTTATATATATATATATCCAAAATTTGTAATATTAATAAAAAAAATTATTAAAATTATTAAAATAAGACCTTTCATAAAACCCTGTGTTCGAGTAAGTGAAAAATAACGTGTGTGTTTGGTTTGTATTTGTAAAGTAGTTTGTAAGATAAAAAGTATAAAAATTTATTTGGTTTATCTTTTTTCAGAAATGATTTTAAAAAATTGTTTTAGAAAGAGAGTTTAAAAAAAATGATTGATTTGATGTGTATGAGAGAAAGTGATTTTGGAAAGTAGGTAACCAAACAAAATTTTAAAAATTTTTTTTAAAAAATTTATTTGATTTGATTACTCTTAAAAATTTGTTTATAGAGAATTTTTTCAAAAATTTTTCTGAAAAACAAACCATCGCCAACAATTTTGAAATCACACAGTAAACTAGGTAGTGGAATCCTTTCCCATCTTTGTCTATATACATGTATTTGCGTGTATGTATGTATGTATGTATGTATACATTGGTCTCGGGGTGAGAGAGAGAGGGATATGGCGTGATGAGGAGGTGTGTGACTGCTGCTAAAACCAACGAGTAGAAGCAAAACCCAATTCGGGGACAAAAAAATTAGAAGGAGAGAAAACGAAAGGAAAGCGAAAACCCATAAAATGAATTTTAAAAAGCTGCAAATCTGAGATGTCCGTTTGCTGTCCTCGTGGGTTCTTGTCTTCTATCCTATCTCTACACTCCTCTCTCCTCTCTCCCCTCTCCCAATACAGAAAGTCTACTACTAAGATTTTGGGTCTCACATTTTGGCTGAGAATGAATTGTGCAGTGGAGATTGAAATAGTGTGTTGTGGGTCTGTTTATAATGAATTTAAATCCTACGTTAAGATTTTTGAGTATATTTTTTTGAATTTGTAGTATTGTTTCTACTCCCAATACCGCCACCTTTGAATAATATAAACTTAAAATAATTCTAAATATTTTTTATCACACAAGCATAATAAATTGTACATAAAATCAATTCAAAATTATATATATTATGTTGATTTCAGTGTAACTTTTAAATTTTTTTATTTTATTTTTTATATTAGTGATAAATTGTAAACTTTTACACAAGCATAATATTTTTATATTAATGATAACTTTCAAAATCATAAACTTTTCCAGTCAAATTATTTTTAAAGTACCATTGAAATGTGATTTCTCTTTAATTTCATCACTTTAAAATAAAAAATATTATATTTTTAAAATAGTTTCCGCTAATGATAGTCTTTTTAAGAGCTGTCAATAAAGAAATAAAATGTTAAATTATTTATAGTCTCAATATATTTTTTTACATATGTTAATACACATTTTACACAATTTTTCAATACTAATCTCAGCTGTTAGGACTATTTTTAACATTTTCCATTTAGAATTGTCAATGTTGTATCATTCAAATATTAAAATCTTATAAGAAAACAAATTTATTATGAACACAAAAATCGATCACACAACTAGATACATAGTACATTATAATTGATAAAATTTTACAAAATTTGTTACTATTATTCAATTTAAATATATATTTATTTATATTTTGTGTTTAATTATTATATGATTGATTTTTGTATTAATAAGTGAAAGGGTGCCGCTTGCCTCCAGTGGACTGAGGGTCCAGTTCGGTCCATTTGATCTATTTTTGAGTCTTTTTTTAATAATTTGAACTGTTTACATTTTAGAATTTGTTAAGTACATTATCTCTGTAAAATATTATGTAGATCGGATAACAGATATTATGTTTTCGGCTCACTTTTTTATGAACCGTTAATTTTTGACTATCTATTTTTTTCAGACAAAAATGATTCCAATACATAGTATTTGTTATCCGATCGACATGATTTTTTACGAGAATAATATACTCAACAAATTTTAAAATGTGAACGATTCTAATTATCAAAAAAAAGTCTAAAAAAATAAACTCAATAAACAGAACTGGACCGAATTATCTCAAAACTCAATTGGGGACCGTCCGACCCTAATTGAAAATTCTATTTTTGTTGTTTATGGGAGAGGGGCTCATGAAACTAGGTTGAGGGTGGTTCTTCCCATTCGGTGCTCCTTTTCGTTTTTTTGTGTTTTTTTTTTTTTTTAAGGCCTTTCTGCTCTACTCTTTTGTCCTTCCTGTTCCATCATCTCAACTCTCTATCAAGTGAGAGAAACACAGAAAAAGAAGAAAGTGAAAGAGGAAGAGAACTTAGCTTAGAATATGGTGGATGCCTTGTTTGGGACTAAATATTTTAATTAAAAAAAATTATTAAAATAATCGATTCCTAAAACAGCTTTTTACACTTTTCACAATCCCTTTGCATATTTATATTCATTTCACATCTCAATCAGCACACAACTCTCACTTTTTTTTTTTAATATCTCTCCTCTTCATCTCTCGGTTTCTCAACCGCTCCTCTGCATCCTCAGCTCTTCCCCTGAAATGGGTTCTACTCATAATAAACTTCATCATTGTCTTGCCATTTCTTTCCTCTTTCTCTTGATTTCAAGCTTTACACACCTGAGACTAATTGCTGAAGGTAAATGCCGCTCTATACATACACATAATATCACATCAGAATAAAGTGAATTTTCAGCTAAAATTTATTTGTTTTGTATGTAACAGGCAGAGCAATTTCCAGACAAGTTGGCCATTATCAGGTGAGAGATCACTTTCACCTTCTGTGACTCTGATATATAATTTTTTTTTTTTGGCTGGGTGGTATTGTTGAATTGGATAGAAATCAATAATGCAGGAAGAGAAGACAATTTTGAGAGGGCAGATCGGGTCGAAGCCGCCGCAGTGCGAGAGGAGATGCAGTTCGTGTGGGCACTGCGAGGCAATTCAGGTGCCCACAAACCCACAGATAAAAATTGGGACCGGAAGCAGAAGCTCATCCTCATCAATGGACTTTGCCAGAGGGGGTGATGATGACAGCTCCAACTACAAGCCCATGAGTTGGAAGTGCAAATGTGGGAATTCTCTCTTCAACCCATGACTATCTAGCTAGCTAGCCTTAACAAATCTCTTCAATTAGTTTTTCAATCTTGTGTATTATATAATATGATGATGAGTGATATACTAATTTCATATCTCTGTATTTCTTTGGTTTTTCTTCCTTTTTTTTTTGGCGTATATATGTAGCTTTTACTGCTTTTTGGAGACTATTGTACTAATTCGAAATTAGTAATTTCCCAAATTATTGCTCACCAATGATGATGACATAACTTTAGCATAATTAAATGTAAAAAAGGAGTACATAGATGGGTAAGATATTTTTAAAGTGGACATTATCAACAATTTTTTAAAAATTTTATTCATTCACTTGTAATTTATATATTGATTTATGTATTTATTTTCGGTATTGGTATCAGAACTGTAATTTGATTTTGGTTGCATTGCATCAGCATATTCTGTTACGCTTGAACCATGCATGCATATCATTTTCTTCCATATATGTACATACATAAATACAGATTTATATGCGTGCAAATATGCATAATGTATGTTTGTCGCAGTCGAAATGTGCCAAAACTAATCCAATATAACATAAAGGAAGAAAGTACTTGAAAAAAAGAAAAAAAGATAACCCCACTGAATTTTTTTTATTATTATTTTAAATTTTAATCGAAATAACCAATCTCAAAAGCAAACAAATGTGAGGAATCAATAATTTCAGGAGGCCTACATGGAGAAGAAAAAAAATTGATGAAATAATTTGAAATGGATGAGGATTTGGTTTATAGGTTAAAAAAAAAAAAAGAAAATCTATGCTGTTCTGGCGCCACCGCAGGCACCATTTATATAATCCCACAAACAATACCTGAAAAAGTAATAATTTAACAAATAATATACTTTATTTTTTTAATTTAATGATATAAGCTCCATTTTTTTTTTTAAACATAAAAAGAAGGACGTTCTGTGAAGGCACCACCCTAATCCCAAGATAACCAACTATAACTCGGGCTTAACCCAACCTAAGGAAAGCACTTATCATCGAAACAAACGAAAAATGCACCAACTTTCAGTATAAGAGACAGAGTTATAATCAGAATACAACATGATTAACTTCAACTAATTAAAAAAAACGCTAATTGTGATCTTAAAAGATCAAGTCGTATTCACCTGGGTGGAAAGAAAGTACCTTTCCACGTTGCTAGCACCCGCAGTGGTGATCTAAGCTCCACTTAGAGTTGCCTATTTGCTGGGTGTTTTTATCCTTGACTTGCAAGAAATCACCTATCTCCTTGATACTGTTAGTGTGGGTGGGATACTACTAGTAGCTAGGCAGGCAGCTGTGGTTAGTTATTGGTCCAACCTGCACATTTAGTCCTTTGTTTTGTGTAAAGGCTTTCATTTGCCTTCTCATATCAATAAAAAAGATATGGGTGTGACCCCAATATATTGTGGTGCACCACCCTGAGAGTGTATTAAATTGTGTAGAATAAGAGGTGTCTTAATATTGTTGTTCTCCTAGTAGTTTTATGTAAATTTTCATAGATAATTATGTGGTTTTGTAGTCTCTTTTAGTTCCATTCCAAATATGTATTATTTTCTTTATAATTTTATAAATGTCATTGACACATCATTTAAATTATTATTTGGTATAATTTTCTTTTTGTAATTTTTTTTTTCAAAATTTAATTTTTGTAGTCCTTTTATGATGTGTCTACTGGAGTCGATCCTCCCCAATGATTACCTCAAATTTATTTTATCTCTTCCTAGTTGAGATTTTTATATTTGAAGTTCCAAATGAATAAAAATTAAAATTTCAAAAAAAAAAAAAAACAGAGAAAGAGTAGAGAGTAATATTGAAGAAAGAAAGAAGAGTTATGTTGCAGCCAAAAAATTAAATATTGAAATGGTGGAAGTCTGGAAAATAACATTTTTATCACTTGAGAAATAAACATTACAATGTTATTAATTTAAAATTAAAATTTATATTTTATAAATTTAACAGCATACACTAGTATACATATTAAGATTTTATGGGGGAAAACGAACAAACAAAGCAAGTGTAAGAAACTGAGTAAAAGTGATGGAAGAAATAGGGGTATGATTGATTATGATGCGAAAAGAGTAACAAACAAGACAGTTACAAAAATCTCTGTTTTGAGTTTGAGGTTGATAGCTGTTCTGTTTTCTGAAGAAGTAAAGGGGGTAAGGTGATGGGATATATCATGCCGTCCGTCTGGTTTTAGAGGTAGAACTAAGAAGATTGATAGTGATAAAATTAATAATAAGTAGATTGTTAGTGAGGGAATTTAAAAAATTATATTTATTTTAATGATAGTTGTTAGTGTAAAAATTGTTAAATTAAATAAATATAAAATAATAAATTAAATTAAATTATAATTTTTCCTTAACAAAAAAAAAACAAGAACATTCATTAATGTTGAAAAAAAAAATGCCCAACATATTTTTAAAAAAAAAATTACAATTGACCGGCCGAAAGTCCGGGTAGACGACTAGTAACACTCTAACCTGAACGGACTATTTTTTAATACCATCTCCAAATACTCTCGCCCAAGACCTTTCATAATCCGAAGGGATTACCAATTCGGAGTCCAATAAACCAAACAAACATGATTTATGCCCACTGTTCATCACTAAGAGTCCGGAGTGGACTCTTCCAACAGAAACAAATGGGGCAATGGTATATTTCCCATATCCCTAGGGTGTGTTACTATCTATGTTACATGGACTCGGATATAGACTTAGGTATGAATATTAGGTGTTGGTGTATATCCAAATGTCAGATCTTCATAAATTTAAATCTTAAAATCTTGAGATACGTATCTAAAATTAGATATGGATATGGAAACAAGTTATATACACATATATATTGTATATTACATAATATTATCGGACGGAATGTTGAAAATTATATAAAAGTATACCAAAAATTAAATAAGATTAAAAATTTCTATCTCTAATTCATGTAATAGGCTGGAAATATTGCTTCACTAACAATAGTGTGTTTCTTCTTTTTCATATATTGTACCAAATTAAAAAGTCCGATTGTCTAAGTTAGATATGGGTGTTAGACACTTATTTGAAACCCTTACTCTTGTCATATCCGGTGAACAATGACACTTCGGAAGAAATAAAAGAATGCATGTAACACAAGTTACTGTGCATTTGCACCACCACAAATTTTAATCCATTGACAGTTTCTTTCTTTCTTGAGAGAGAGAGAGAGAGAGAGAAAAAGAGAGTGAGTTTGATTTTCATTACGTGCAAGTAGGGCTCTGTTCTGTTCTGACCCACCGATTTCATATTGATTGACAGGCCATTGAATAATTGAAAAACCTAACATGTTATGGGTTGCCAACAATGCCCAACCTGATTTGTAATGAAAGGAAAGAGCAGGGAAATTCTCGGAGAAAAAGTAGAAGAGACACATACATACACTAATTACAAACCCACACAATGGCTTCAGATTCGATTATTCATTATTTGCCAATTTGCAATGCCATGCATGGCTGGGGCTTGTAGTGATAATCAGCCAGCGACGGAGCCTGATTTGTTGATGGAGGAGATGACATGCCAGCAAACAACTTTCTAGTTTCTATTCATATCTTACCCAGACTGTGCAAATTACTTTAAAACCCGTGGGCCAGCATATGTTTAAGAGGCTACTATTACTAGATGGAGAAGATGTATTTGGATGTCAATTTTCTACTCAAGAACAAAATTCAGAGTGTAATGGTAATATCAGCTAATTATTACTTGACTTGTGATATTAACCATTAATGATAAAACACGGATGAACAACACTATCTTTTCATTATTTTTGATATTATATGTATCAATTGATATACTAATTAATGTACTAACATAATTATGATATTATCATTTTAAAATTATGACTCTACCTATTATACAAATTACAAAGATTTAAAATTTTTAAAATTATGCTATATCATCTATTACCACACTAATTACTATATCAATTAATGTATATAACATTATTTTTTTTTTCAAAAGCTTCAAAGTGAAACCCCAAAACCCACTAAAAAAAAGAAACCTTGTGTAAAATTTTATGTACAGAGATGCAAATAGGACAAATGATATATGGGCCACCATTTCCATGTCCTATAATCCAAATAACTAAAAAAGAAAATTAAAAAAATGTTTATATTGTGAAGACCAAGAGACCAAAACAGACTTCTGAAAAAGCGAATACAAATCTGATTTGTGACCAATTGGACTCTGATTCCTAAAATGTATTTTCTATCCTCAATAGGTTTTTTTTTTTTTTTTTCTTTTTTTTCTTTTTGGGGGGGGGGGGGTTGTCGCTAAACACTGAAATTTCTCCATCCCTCGGTAGGTAGTGGACAAAATACACAGACCTTGTTATGTGCGTGTGCATAAATCAATGGGCCCAATCCAAAAACAAGTGAGTTTTAATAGAGTTGTTCAAAAATTCGTTTAAATCGATAATTCGGACCGAATCAGATTGAATTGTACGGTTTGGTTCGGTTCTATTAAGAATTGGTTCGGTTTCAAATTAAGAAATATGAGAACCGTAAAAACGGTTCGGTTAATAGATTTTATGAAAAAATCGCGGTTCGAACCGAACTGAACCGAATTTTAAAATATATATATATATAATATCAAGTTTTATTTTTATTAATTGGTTTTTTATAATTTTAATGATATTAGGATGGTATAGATATGTAATATTAAGTAATGCCTTAATATTATTAGTTTTTATCATGAGTTAAATGTAATTAGTTTGAATAATTATTTTACTAATATTAACAATTTATTCTTGTAAATAGAAATTTTTAGAACCGTAAACCAAACCGAAACCGAACCGTTTTTTTGGTTTGGTTCTGGTCCGGTTTTACAAATGTAACGGTCTGGTCTGGTTCTCAAAATCACAGAACCGTTAAGATCGGTTCGGTTCTTGGATTTTTTCAGAACCGAACCAATCCGAACCGTGTACACCCCTAAGTTTTAAAATTTTTACTTTCATGTTTTTAACCAAATACTTGGGATCCCTTTTTGTTAAAAGAATTACGTTAAGAATTTCAAATATTTTATTAAATATCTCATATAGGTGTGGGACTCATACACATGTGAATTTATGTAAATCTCACCCTATGTGAGAGATTTGGTAAAATATTTAGTAGAATATTTAGGATATATAACATTTCTCTTGTTAGAAACCCAAGTTGTTTGATGAAGAAAAATGCTTGAAATCCCTTTTTGTTGGAGACTTCCACAATTCTCTTTGAATCTCAATCATTGATGCATGTGTGAAACCCACTTTAGTTCTCAACCATTAATACATGTGTGAGACCCATTCATGTCCGTGTAAGTTCACATCATCAATGGTTGAAGTACAAAAAGAATTGTGGAAGTCTAAAAAAAGAAATCTCAATTTTATGAATTCGTGTATTCAAAACATGGCTTCAACACGACTGAAACCTAAACAACTTTTGGAATTATGTTTTCAAACTTGGGGTTTTTGTTTTTTTTTTGTTTTTTTTTTTTTTTCTCCTTTCAAAAATTATGAAAATGTGCTACAAAAGTACACAACTTAGAAACATTCCCTAGGTGATTGGGAAAAGCCTGAAGGCCAATCTCAGGCATCCCCATACTGACTGATCAAGTTCACCTGCTGCTGCTGCTGATTATTATTATTATTATTATAACAGTAACAGCCACTGTGAGGACATTTTCGCGGGCCATACCCATAAGCTCTTCAAAACTAGATTTCCAAAATCACAACTCAGGATCATCTCATATGCCTGAAAGTAACATCACACCACTTCTGTAATTTGGGTGCTGCTCCGCCACCTGAATCCACAGAACTGTTTGTACTATACACATACACATACATATGAAAAATAATTTAGACCTCTAAAAAAACACCTCTAATGCACCTCTAATTTGTCTTTTTTTTCTCCTGTTTTTGTCTTTTACTTCACTGTTTTTTTTTTTATTCCCGAACAGCTCATTAGAGCTATACGGCAAGACCTCTAATTAGAGGTCTACAGCAGGATTGATATGCATATACATACATATATATATATATAGAGAGAGAGAGAGAGAGTCATCAAGTAGCGGCTGCTTTGGATGAACACCACAACCTTATATAAAAGGGAAAATTACAAATATATGAAACCGACACAAAATAATTACATTACAAATAAGAATTTTGTTTATTGTAATTCTGACACACTGGAAGAATTATACCAAACACAAGAATAAATTTACATATACACGTTGCACCATCATAAAAATATAATTTTTTTGCCATTGCTCGACTCAAATGTAATTTTCCCTATATTAAATCTTAGTTCTGTCCAAGAAGAAATATTTTATTTAAGTTTTGAAGTGGGCTGGACTGAGCTAGTACTAGTAGTAGGATATGCTTGGCCTGGATTTGGGCCAAGCTTAGAAATGGCAATGGATGCCCTATCCAATGAGTATCTGTGGAGACCTAATCCGAAATACATGTATTTTCTCTATTTTTTTTACCCGTCGGGTTGGGTAGGTGATAAAATTTAAATATCCGTTGAAAATAGGTCAGGGATGGACACCCGCCCATTTCTCTATGTGTTTTGACTAGCCTAATTTTTGTTTGATAGATCATATTTCACCAAACAAAAATATCATACTTGATTCATTACATACATACATACACATACAATTTTTACTTCTAGACCCAGCTTCAAAATTAAACCCTCCAAAAAAAAAAATTAGAACAATGATGACATCTCCATCTCTAGCATTCTTCTCCTCCTCATCGCTCAATCGCCAAAAAAACAAGGAGTATGAACGCAGAAAAAGACCTATGTGTATCTAAAAAAAAACTTCCCGAACTGAGCTCGATAGACATATCCTTTGTAGAAAGAGAAAACATAGTCCAAATAGAGAGAGAGAGAGAGAGAATGTCGCCTCGCAAGAAATTAACATCAGCGAGCGAAACAAGTAGAAATCGAATTGAGTCTCGACGATCAGAACAACACAGTTGTGTTGGAATTGGAAAACAAAGATTAAGAATTGGAAACCCAACAAGAAGCTGAATCATCATCTGAACTGAAGGTTGAAGAAGAAGACGAAAAGGCTGTAGCACAGAAAATCAACTAAGAAATTATCACAAATTCAATGGAGGTTGAGGGAACATTGGTGGATTCGAAGGAGGAGGTGACGAATGTTGAAGCTGTAATTGCAGATCATGTGAATGTTGAGAGCGTTGAACAAAGTGGTGTTGTGGAGGAGGAAGGAGTGAGAATGGAAGGTTTGGATAAGAATAATGATGCGAATATGGACGATGATGATGATGCAATTGAAATTTGTATATTGTTTATATTGGTAATTGTTTTTGGTGGTTGTAAAAAATTTAGAAGATATAATCTATTTATATTTCAATTAATCTGTTTATATTAGCAACAATTACTTAAAATAAATAAAAAAATAAAACTAGGTTAGGGAAAACCCAAACCCATTAAGGGATGGATAGGGTAGTCGCCATAGGGGATTGGAGATGGAGAACGAGGAAAAATTATAATAGGGGAATAAAGATGAAGAATTAATATCCCCCCCCCCCCCCCAAAAAAAAAAAAAATTGCCATCCCTAGCCAGGCTCAGTTGTGCTGAGCAAGACCCATCATCTGAGAAGTTTACTAAGGTCATGACAAGCCCAGGTAACGCAGTGTAACTCGATTGGGGTGGAGCCCAAGCTTGACTGAGCATAGCCAAATAAAGGGAAAGCCCAGCTATGTATGAGCGTGGGTTGCCGGGCAGATGGGTACCTCAGGGGCAGGGCCTTTTGGGACCCACAATGCTTCAAATCCCTAATCCCTCCTATCAAACAGTACCCACTAAACCTGCTACATTATAAAACCAGTGTTTAGTGTTGTAAATTGTAGAAATATCAAAAAAATCACTTTTATCTCAGAATGTTTAAACTCTCGAATATAAGAACTCTTGACATAATCACGAAGACAAGTGATAAGGAATCCAAAAATGAAACCATCACAAAACTTCGTAACTTGTAGACAGACAATACCTAGCCGCTCACCACACGCTTGAGAGATTTCATCAAGGTTGTAGTTTGGGCAGTCATGAGGGAGTATCAGTTAAGGTTTTGGTGTGACAGGGATTTTGTCCCGTGCATGCTTGCTACTTTCTTGATGAAAGCCAACTATTAGAGAAGAGAAACGGGTTTTAGCTAAGAGGTATTTATCTTGAAGAGATGTTAGCTATAACATACAAATTTTGAATCCTGGAAATGTTAGGTCAGGCTATCACCACCAGTTTTCAGCTCTGTCTTCATTCAATAATGTCACAAGAATAATATTGTAACCACCAACTTACACCATGTAGTGCAACCAAAGGAAGGAAAATATCATGCAATGATGGAGGCTAAAGCAATCAGGAAATTTTGGTCAATAGATGTCCAAACCGGTGTTTTAAAAAGTCCTAGGCACATCGAGGCGCCAAGGTCACCTGGAGCCTAAGCCCCGAGGCGCGAGGCGAAGCGCAAGTTATAGAAATTAAGCAAAATATTAATAAAGCACAATTTTCAACATAAACAAATATTTAGTTGGCTTATATTATATATATATTTTTTTTTTTTTTTTTTTTTTTTTTCACATCACATCTCCTCTACTTTTCTTTTCTTTTTTTTAAAAAAAAAAAAAAAAAACTTTTTTTAGGACACCCCAAACCAACCCTTAATATGTATATTATTAATTTTTTTAATAAGAAGAAAAAAAATAATTAATTTTTCAATATATATATTATTTTATTTATTTATTATATTTTTTAAATAATGTGTTTTAATTAATTTTTTTATTTTATTTTATACACATGTGTTTATTTTTATTTTACATAAGTATATTTTTATTTTATATACATGTGTTTATTTTTAAATAATTAATGTATTTTATTTTACATATTATCTACAAGTATATTATATATTATATAATAGGTATTGTATAATATTATATATAAATCAATTATATTTTATATATTATAAGTATATTGTATATTATATATTATATAATATTATATATATATATGAATTTAGAAGATAAAGGGAGAGACAGAAGAGAGAGAGAGAGATAGATCGCCATCGCGAGAGAGAATGTGAGAGAGAGAGAGAGAGTGATCGTGAACGAGACAGGAGAGAGAGAGAGAGAGCGAGAGCGAGACAGAAGCGAGAAGAAGACAACGAAAGAAGGGAAGAGAAAAGAAGACGAAGACGAAGCAGCAGAGAGAGGAGAAGAAGCAGAGAAGAGAAGAAGAGGAGAAGAGGAGGAGAGCAGAATCCGTTGGAGTGGAAGAAAGCCGAGGTGCACAAGGCGCTCGCCTTGCACTTCGTAATAAGGCGCTTGCCTCATCGCCTAGGCAGCGCTTCTCCTGTGTCGCCTTGCCTCACCATGACTGAGGCGCAAAGCTGCGCCTTGCCTCACCTGGAGCTTAGGCGCGCGCCTAAGCACGCTTTTTAAAACACTGGTCCAAACAAACTTTACGGACATCTTTCAGCTTTCTGATGATTTTTGTTCATCTGGCCAGCATTAGTCCAGTTTCTCTTCCTGGTACACTCAAACTGACATCCTCATCTAACCAAATATTTTTCTACACTAGTCAAAAATTACAAGACACAAAGTCCCTTGCAAGGGCTAATTCCTCATCTCATCTTTCTTACACTCCGACTGATCCTACCAAAATAATTAGACTATCAGGTTAGCTTTATTTGATCGACATTTATCCCAGAATAGAGCTCTAGAAACATTAGAAGTCTATAGCATAACTCTCCTCGTACAATCCTCATTAATGACACAAAATTCACCTTATCTTCTAATAAATAATAAAATGGATTAAAGAAAATAAGTTGCTCTATGACAACCTCAAAACATGGGTGTTTAACCACTACCTTCCATACATATATATCACTCCCTTTCTCTTAAACTTTGATGGTGAATAAACTTCTTGTTTCAGCATCAGGGCCTTCGAGATGTTTGACATTGCATCAAAGTTGAAGTTACAAGTTACTTGTGCTGCAAAACACCCAGTGATTACATCTTTTCCCCAGCTTTACCATCTCTCTCCTTCTATAACATCTTTTGTATATACTTTGGGAGTTCCTTCAAATTCCCAAAATAGTATAGTTACACAAAGCTAAAGCTGAAGCTGGAGCTGAAGTGGGGGAGCAAGGCCCTATAGAAGAGTTTAAGAAGTTGGAGTGGGAGAGGGCCGGGGCTGAGAGTGAGGTTCCAGAGCGAAAAGTGAGGCCCCCATAGCCCCTAGAGACTAATGTACTCTCAATCACTGCCACTCTTTAGCCCAAGAAGTGAAGTTCCCAAATTTGGGGATCTCTAATCCAATAAATTCTCACATGTAACAGAACTACTCAATCTTTCTTATCTAATGAAATGTTTTATAAACCTTAAGGAAGCAGGTTTTATTTTGTTTAGGCACATCAGGTGGAGGTGTGATTAGGCAGTTATTGGTTGGTGGAGCTAACCTGCTTCCTTAAGGATTTTGAGGACACTTTCAACCTCTGCCTTAATGGAATTTCATCGACCATTGACCTGGAACAGAAAAGAAAAACCTATTCTTCTAGGTGTCCTATTTTCCTTCTCTATACTGCCCAGATTTACCAAGAAACACCCATCACAGTTATGCTTTTTGGGTTCTAAGCTCCCCTATTTGATTAATGGGGATACGGGGAAAAAAAATTTATCAACCAGTCATTGAATTAACCTCCAATTAATAGCGACAAATTGTTTAGAAACAGAACCCAAAAACAAGAAAGAAACTTAATCCATAATTTTAAATTAAAAAAACAGGACATTCCTTCTTAGCCTCTGCCCCAGCACACAGAGACAGCAGAGCAGCCAAAATTCTAGAGGCAAAAGTCCCTATTAGGCTTGTGAAGACTGTAAAAATTTATTACATAGAATCGACACCATGACATAAAGGTAAGGTAACAACCCCCATATCTATATATTTCATCAGTGAAGCACAAGGGCGGGCAAAATGAAGAAAACTATCTGCCCCACCAACATTGCACAGAAGAAATGTAAAGGGAAAAGTTTTTAAATCATCTTCCTTGGCATGCCTGTCTGAATCTGCAACATGGAATTGCCACAATATTTCCACAATGGCATCTCCTATTAACATGGTGCCGTGTGTCAGCCTCATGAGGTAACATGTGGGCCAATAGGGCACCTCCACAAACTCCGCTTTGGAATCAAGCTATGCCACCCAAGGGTAGCGCACAAAGTGCATTTGGGCCCAAGGGAACAAAGCATCCTCTAGGCTGTTGGGTACTCCAACTTATGTGATTTGTGGGACCCAACTTGTTCTTACCAAAGAATTATTTAATCAAGTATGGTATTTGTTGAGATGTGCTGGCAGCATATACACTTTATAACCATGACCTTTGATTAGAAGAAGTGGGATCGGCAGCATGTGCATTGGTGGTTCAATTGAATACTATGTGTGCTCAATATATTTGCAAACTTGGGGGATTCCTCATTCATTTTTGGGGGCTGATTTGGTTGTTTTTCGAGCCTTCTTCAGCTAGCTTTTAATACTGCATTCAGCCACTTTGTTGGGTGAGATCTTTTCTCTTGTTTTGGTGGTTTTGTTGGAATTAATCTGAGAGTGTTTGTGAGACCTTTGTGTCACTTGCAATCTATTTGTAAACTTATTTGGTGATAGTGGAATCTAACTTCAGTCACGTGGATGCACCTCTAGTTTGAGGAGATCCAATAAAAATTCTTGTGTCTTTGATTGCTTGATTTTTGTTTGCCTATTTGTGTTGAATTTGCTAAATTGTTTTATTCTTCCATTGATTTACATGAGTGGGAAATCATCTATTTTATAACATTGGCCGCTTGTAGCACCCCATTAGCTAGGTCAAGGATTTTCTGCTCGAGTACACTGTCACCCCTTGTGTTGACATGCTCAATATCTCCTTGACTCAGTCAAGTAGTTCTCCCACAAAGCATGTCCCCTAGACCCAGGTATGCCCATTCTCTAGTTGAGGCGCCTTCACTCCATGGCACCCACTCAGTTTGCTCACTAGATGGCCCTCGCCAAGAGCACCGCTATCTCCTGCATTGGTCTCTAGAAAAGTGCCTGAAGTTGCTTTAACTACCTGGGCCAGGGGCAGGGCTTGGGTACCCACACTAGGCATATCACCAAAGGACGTATGGCTCGAAGGCTAGAGTTGACAATTTACCAAGGTGTTTCACTCTCACTTTAGAGACTAGCATCTTCACCAATCTTAGCGAGAGGGAACTCTACGAGGTCATATTGACTAAGATGTGTGACAACTCATAAAACGTATCATACCTAACATTTGAGCTCCACTAATTCAACTTCTATAGTATATCATATCTGTTACGACAACCTTATGATAGAACCCTCAAGGTCAGAACATGGGAGAGAGACGGAGAGAGAGAGATGGTGCTCCTTAATAGTGGTGAGAGATGTGTGTATGGTCAACTATGGTGATGTGACGCTAGCAATAGTTTATTGGGATGGATTACAAAAGAGAGAAACAAAAGGATGAAACAAAAAAAGTACTATAATAATTGTACTCAAGTCATTAACACTTACGCAATTTGTACTTGAGTAAGAACCAAAGGGGTACCAGTGACTTTTAAATCGCGGGGAGTGTCAATGTTCTTCCTAGGCCTAACCACATGGAGTAAAGAGTAATTATATCACTAAAAAGGGATCTCCAGCTACCTCTCAAGGTGATGTATTACCCAGGAGCAAAGTGAGCTTCAATAAAAAAAATTAAGAAGAAAAAGTGATTCCCAATCTGCCTACATTTAAAATTTTTTGGAGATCAATTGAAAAATATATATATATATATATATTGAAAAATCCCCTACATGAGATTTCGAGGAAAGTGAAACCTGTCAATTGAGAATAAGTTAATTGAGGAATCTTAAGCTCTACATAGACTAAAATGACGAGAAAAAAATAAAGCAATAAAAGGTCCTACCTATAAAAGATTCATCCCATTTCCTGCCAAAGCTGATTTAGAAACATACCACGTGACAAATGAACTACAAGGAATTGATAACACTCCTCACTAGTGCCTCCTTTGTTCCAATCATTATCAAGAAAGATGTAGTTTCTTTTAACAATATAGTGCTTGAAAAGATCTTGTTCCATCAACTATCCCCATAACCAACTCCATATTCCTCAAATTCATATTTACCAGTCCAAGGCTTTCTTTCTTTCTAAGTTGCTAGCAATGCATAGAGATATATTTGACTATACTATTTTTATCACCATGCTTGCTTGCTAGAGTCATCGACTATCAGTGTTCTAAGAATAATTAATTCTCAACATCATCTACTATAAAAATGTGGTCCTATAAAGTCGTGTTATTTAGCAAGAGCAAAGAAAGCTTTAGCGCAAAGCTGTAACTTGGCTAGTCTAGGATAAGTTATGGATTTTACAACTTTCTTTTTCTTTTTTTATTATTAGATTAGATTTCATAGAATCTACATTATATAATACATACATCATTCACTGACCCCAATGTTACACAAATTGACAGGATCTAAATTATCAGCACACAGTAATTAGTCACAAAATGAAAGGTAAAAATTCAATAATGCAAAATGAATGTTGATGACCAAGGAGAAGCATAATCCAACTATTCAAACTGTCATTTGACATTCCCATAAATGTAGCAGGAGAATGCACATATATTACACTACCAAACTGTGAAAATATTAACATCATCCATCTACTTGCAAAATTCGATGGTAGAACAACCATCACAAATACTGAAAAGCATTTAGAAGGGTAACTTTAAGAGAACCTGGACTATACACTGCCAAGCATTCCACATGGTTAAGCAGCTCTTCTACAGGTGCTTATCTTCAATTATTGTCACCATCTTTAACCTTACAAACATCCAATCCATCAGTGCTGTGTCCATTGGATGTTCTTAATATCAATTCCCTCCTTCACCATCTCATAAAGCGGGCTCATTTCTCTCAACTTGACCACCTGCTGCACAGTGAGCTCAACCGCCCGATCAATCTCTGCCTCAGTGGTGAACCTCCCAATCCCAAACCTAATCGATGTGTGCGCCATATCCTCATCCACACCCAATGCCCTCAAGACATACGAGGGCTCCAAGCTGGCACTCGTGCACGCACTCCCACTCGAAACTGCCACCTCTTTCAATCCCATCAACAAGCTCTCACCTTCGACATAAGCAAACGAAATGTTCAAATTCCCAGCATACCTTCTCTCAGTACTTCCATTTACCACCACACCATCAAGCTTAGCCGTAATCCCATTAAGCAATCTCTCTTGCAACTTATTAATCCTCTTCTCATCATACTCCATCTCTTTCATTGCCAATTCACACGCCGCGCCCATCCCAACAACTAAAGGAGTCGGAACCGTCCCGCTCCGAATCCCCCTCTCTTGCCCTCCCCCATTCATTTGGGGCTCAACCCTAATCCTCGGCCTCCGCCGCATATACAAAGCCCCAACACCCTTGGGGCCATAGATTTTGTGCCCACTCAAAGACATCAAACTCACATTCATCTTCTCCACATCAATCGGAATCTTCCCCAAAGCCTGCGCAGCATCGGTGTGTAGCGGAACATTCAATTCCCTGCAAATTTTCCCAATCTCATCCATCGGTTGAATGACTCCAATCTCATTGTTCACCATCATGATCGAAACGAGTCCAGTATCGGGACGAATCGCGGATCGGAGCTGATCGAGGTCGACGATTCCATCGGAACCGACTGGAAGGTAGGTGACGTCGAAGCCCTCTTGTTGGAGGTGTCGGCAAGAGTCGAGGACGCACTTGTGCTCGGTTTGGGTGGTGATGACGTGGCGCTTCTTGTCTTTGTAGAAGTGCATGACGCCCTTGACGGAGATGTTGTTGGACTCGGTGGCGCCGGAGGTGAAGACGACCTCTTTGGGGGAGGCGTTGATGAGGGAGGCGACTTGGGAGCGGGCGCGCTCCACGGCCTCGTCGGATTCCCAGCCGTAGAGGTGGGTGCGGGAGTGGGGGTTGCCGAATCGGGAGAGGTAGTAGGGGAGCATGGTGTCCAGAACCCTAGGGTCTACAGGAGAGGTGGCTTGCATGTCCAGGTAGAGGGGACGGCCGGAGATCCGAACTCCTTTCATGGAGATGCCGTTGGGGTCGTCGTAGGGTGATGGAGGAGGTGCCACAGCGGCGGCCGCGGTGGAGAAGGAACGGAGGTGGGAGGTGCGGCGGAGAGTGGTGGCCAGAAGCTTGGAGGCCATGGTGGGTTTCGTCTGGATTGGTATCAGTTTATTTTTGCGGCAATGTGTTTTTTTGTAGGGTAATTGCGGAGGGAGAGAGAGAGAGAGAGGAATCGCGTAAGATGAAAGGAGAGTATCCAATTGCGATGACGAGTCACCGACAGAGGAGATGTGTCGATTTGACACGTAGCAAGATGAGCACCGCAGCTCTCTCACGTGAACATAGTAATGTTACGCACACAGAGTATGCAACACAAAAATTAAATACATAAATTATTCATCAAATATTTGTGCAGATGATCAGAAGACATTATAACAGAAACAACAACGATAGAAATTATTAATTTTAAAATTTTAAAAAGATTATTAATGACATGATACTTAATAAAAAAATATATATATATATATAACATTAAGATTAAAACATTAAATCATTTACGGTAAGATCTACTATCATATTATTAATGATAACACTAATTAGTACTCCCACCTATTTTTCTAACAGAAATTGATACCATAATAACTGCAATCAAAATTGTCCAAGAAATCGATACCATAACAGAAATTGTCCAAGTAATTGTCCGGCTGAATGCACAATTTTTATGCTCCAATCTCTCTGCTCTATTCTTTGTGCTTACACTTTTTGCACGCCAAAGGATAAATTTCACTAATCACCTTGCCACATAAAAAAAGATAATTCTTGGTAGCTTGAATCTGTGGTTCGATTTTGGCTCGACAGCCCAAAACAACGTCGTTTTGGGCTGTCTTTTTTTTTTTTTTTTTCTCTTCCTTTTCTTTTTTTCTTTTCTTCTTCTTCTTCGTTTTTGTTGAACATAGGCGAGAGAAATAGAGAGGAAGAGGAGGAAGAAGTAGAGAAAAAAAAGGGAGAGAAGAGAGGAGGAAGGATCTTTCGCCTGCCGCCACCGTCACCGCCGATCGTCGCAAAGACATCGCCGATCACGACTCTGCCTCGCCTCCGCCCCCCGCCACCCGCTTCCAACCCCAAATGTTGGGCCCCCTCCAGTCCCTCCTCCTCCTCCTTCCTCCTCCCCTCCTCCTCCCTCCCCTGATTCGAGCCATTTCGAGCTGCTCGGTTTCGAGCTACCTATCACTGCCGCTTAAAAAAATAACAAACTATATTATATTAGATGGTCTCACAAATGGCATAGCGACAAACGTGGCATAACTAAGACCATCTCTACTATTTAATCAAAATTTTTATTAAATTTAAATAAAAATTTTAATTTGATATCATCCACTCTAATATTAAAATTAGAATTTTTATTAAATTTTTTCACATTTCTAGTTGTTCGGCAGATGTTCTAAAGATCGTTTAGACATAAACAAAAAAATTATCAAAGTTATTCTTGGATAGACATCCAGCCTAACGGTAATAATTTAAATTTGATAAAAAATGAAAGACTCCCTTCATTTAATGAAAGTCTTGATTTTCCCTCTATTTGATATGAATTAGGTGAAAGGGTTAGAGCGTCAAAATTCATCAAATTAAAATTTCATGAAACATCTTATATTAGATTAGAGATATTCTAATAACAAATTAAGCCATAACTATTGACTCAAAAGTTACTCTTCTATCAATGTTACAATATACACGCTAGTTTATTTTTAAATTTATAAAGAAGATATTACAAATCTTCTAATTTTAATAGAATTAATGAGGAATTCTAACATAATTGATCATGTGCATTTGATGGCCCGAATGGTGGAATAGTTGTCAGACTAAGTCATGGACTTAGTGGGTAGCTTGCAAAAAAGGTCATGTGCAGAATGAAGCTTCTTCTCTATCGATGGGGAACCCAGAATGTTGAGGGACATGTAGCAACATAGAGGAAAGGTAGTTCGACATAAAAGTTAAGGAGTTGACGAAGTTTGAAGGCTTTGGAATAAAGAGGCAATTGCAAGAGCAGTTGAGAAAGGGACAATTACATGTTCAGAGTCCTGCAGTCATAGGTGAGAATAAGGAGGAGGATGGTATAAAAGCTAGAGATTTTGCAAGAAAAAAAAGACACACTGTCACGACCCGCTCCCCGTATTCAATGGTTAAATATCGTGATGGCCAGTAACTGAGGTTACCTTCGGCCAATTCTTAAACAAATTAATAAACGCGAGAGGAAATAATATTCAAGTGAAGGTACCAAAACAATTATTGAAATTTCTATTTTTATTACAAAATTTATTGACCAAAAAGGCCGATATTTACATATAAAAATATCATAAAAGTGTTGTATTTGTTTATTCCGCAGTCCCACGTCTAAAACTTTTCAAAAGCTATTTTTGAATTGCATTGTTTCTTGAAAATTGGTAAATAGCTATAAACACATGACAGAGTAAGAAATATTATGTCAAAAGTATAAGGGATACAAAATAACCCTGGATAGTTATATAATTAAAATATTTAAGATAACTTAGTCTGAACAAATAATCATTTAAGTAACAAAACTGAGATTATGTAAATAAGTAACCATAATCACGGTCAATTCAAGAGCTGGCTCGTACGGATTATAGAAGTGGCTCCCACAATAGTGTAGCACTTATCTCCGCACAGAACAGAGGTCAATAGATCCATGACAATAAAGGGCCACAAAGTGACCAAACAGAAGCCGATAATTATTTAAGTCCCCCAAGGTGTGGGACTCTCGTGGTGGTACTTACAAAACATAATTGTTTATAAGGTTATAGTCAAATATTCTTTAAAATTTAAACAAACATATCTATGAGTTTCATTTTAAACAAATAAAGTTCAGAAATTAATCCACGTAATTGAAATATTAATACAATTTATAATAATTTATAAAACATAACTTGTATATAATAAATTATGGTAAGTTAAAACATATGTAAAATATATTATAGTGACTCAAGGCATAATATAACTCACCTTAATATTAACTCTTAGCCTTTACTTTTCACCATCACAAACCTTCTTACTTCTTACTTTCCTATCTCCACAATTCTTGCATTTTTCTTCTCTTTTCTCCCACTTTTTTTGTTTTTTCTTCCTTTTTTTTCTTTTTTCTTTTGCACTGATCTTGATCTTCTTCCATTTATAGGGAGGCAAGCCTTGTCATTAATCACCACGTGTCCACGACAATCTCCCTTAGATTTGGATTTAAATCTCTCAGTTCTATACTTATCTCATTAATTTCCTATAATTATATTTTGACCCTAATTCTTTAAAATAATTATATTCCCCTTATTAGTATAAATTTTACAAAATAATTAAAAATTTGGATTGTTACATACACAAAACAACAACACTTAGGGATTTTTAGGGTGTTTTAAATAAGTGTACTTTTTTACTTTTTGAATTAAAAAATAAAAGAATAAAATATGGTTATTTGGGATAACTTTTTTACTTTTTACGAAAAACTATATATTAAAATATTACATAAAATAACAAAATTACGTTATTACCCCTCTGTTCTATGCGCACTGAGAGTGCTGATTGAAGGACAGTACGGATTGCTTTCAAAATGGTGATAACTTTAGAACATATATGTATATAGGATGAGGCTTCACGGGTACTGTTGGGTTCGTGGGGACCCACTACGGGTCCATTTTGATAATCGAAAATTATATGCCTATAAAAAATTATATTGATTGAATATCGATAGCTATTTAATCGAATTAATTTTTTGTCAATCGTTGATTTGTTCACCGTCTATTTTTTTTATACAAAACTGATTTGATCATATAGTCATCGATATCCGATCAACGTGATTTTTTACAGGCATATAGTATTCGACGAGTTCTACACATTGACGGTTCAGATTATCATAACAGGACCCGTAATGGGCCCCCACGGGTCCAATAACATTGTCCTGTGTATCATGACATGAGAAGTGCATCCGCTTGATTGTTTGTACCATCACTGCAGTCTGCAGACAACATATCACTTCATTACAAAAGTTTAACTTGACTTGTGCTTTTTTTTATTTATTTATAAATAGTGATAACTTATTGATTTTTTTAATAATTTTTTGACTTTTGTCTTTATTAGACTATGCCAAACCCGCCATTAGTTTGTATTTAGAAGTAGTTTTCTCTCAGTTTAGGAGTAGTTCATTTTGTAATTGGTACTTGATAACTTTGTGAACTCTAGTAATTTCATTATGAAATTCCTCTTTGTTTACTTCATTTCTTTTGTCAATTGTAATTTGTTCTAAAAAAATCCTTATACTTTCAAGGCAATTTGAATCAAATATACAGTCACTTGATTAATTTTGTTCAATTATTTGTTTAAATTGTTATTCAAATCCTATCGATTAGAAGTGGGCATAATTTTTACTAACACCATAATATCAATTTTTCTTTTTAGTATCATCTAAGTATAAAAAACTAATACAAATAATGTGAAAATATAAGAATAATTTTTTTTTAAAATTGCATATTTAAATTTTTAAAAAGTAATTATTTAATTTTTTTTATTTACATGAATAATAAATTATTGATAAAAAAATAATTATGAATTATTTGAATTAAAAATCAGGTGAATTACAAAATATATATATACAAGATTTGACATTTGTAACAAAATAAATTCTGAATTTTTTTATTTTATTAATTTAAATTCTAAACTTTTGATTTGTTTTTAATCTAAAGCATTTGCCTATTTTCGTTACATAAAATTGACAAAAAATTAATATTATAGTTATTAATGGGTATTTTAAACATTTTATTTATACTTATATTGAGTTTAATAATTAAAATACTATTTTTTCATCAATTGTAGTTAATAAAAATAAATTAATTAATTAAATTAAAAATTAAAAATTTATTTTATTACAAAAGTCAAATCCTAATTTTTTTTTTTATTATGATTATCTCAAAAATTTAATATAATTATGCTAAAATGATAAAACTTGATGAGACAGTTTCTGATAGTAGGATAGGTTGGACTGATCCACGCTCCTTAATCCTAACGTCCGAATGACCAAGCCCACCAGAGAACCTGCACAAGAGTTCAACGGGAAACAGGAAGTCCCCTAGCGAACCCTCTGACAAGCAAGTTAGAGAGAGAGAGTGAAATATGTAGATGGATTAGAGATAGAAAAACTTAACATTCTTCTTGTCTTCAAAGTCTGCTTATATCCTTTAGTAATCATTTCGTTGTCCCTTCCGACCTGTCGCCTTGGCCAAAAGTCTATGCTGTAGCTTACCTTGTTCAGGGTGAGGGCGTGCCGTCCCGATGGAGAGGTATTGTCATAATAAATGCTGTAAGGGGCTGCATTAATGACGATGTGCAGTAGCAATAACTTTGCAGATCTTTGTCTGCTGATGTGGCTTGCCATTTACCTGCCACGTGTCTAAATATCATTGGTCCTTCAAGTCATGTTGACTTCTAGCTGTGCTGGGCCTTATCAGTTGGGTTATGTATTGAGCCCTAAGTGGTAGGCTTGGATTGTTCATAATAGGTTATGGCCTTTATGGGCCTACCCACGTCAGTAGTTCCCCATTCCCAAGTGCAGCTTTAGTTCAACGAAGGGAATAATGAGAAAGATGGGGGTTGAAGCTCAAGTGGAGGCCGTGAGGAAGGGTAACCGAGTGGAAGGATCGACCTTGAGGAGGACCGACCGCGAAGGGTAACCGAGTGGAGGGATCGACCTTGAGGAGGGCCGACCTGAAAGGTAGCCGAGTGGAGGGGCCGACCATGAGGAGGGTCAACCGCGAAGGGTAGCCGAGCGGAGGGATCGACCTTGAGGGGGGCCGACCGTGAAGGGTAGCCGAGTGGAGAGACCGACCATGAGGAGGGTCGACCGCGAAGAGTTGTCGAGCGGAGGGACCAACCTTGAGGAGGGCCGACCGCGAAGGGTAGCCGAGTGGAGAGACCGACCATAGGAGGGTCGACCACGAAGGGTAACCGAGTGGAGGGATTGACCTGGAGGAGGGCCAACCGCGAACGGTAACCGAGTGGAGGGACCGACCATGAGGAGGGTCGACCACGAAGGGTAACCAAGTGGAGGGACCGACCATGAGGAGGGTCGACCGCGAAGGGTAACCGAGTGGAGAGACCGACCTTGAGGAGGGCCGACCGCGAAGGGTGAGGTGGCGGGGTGCAGGGTCGAGAGGCAGCGCGTCACATGATGACTTAAAGTGGAAAAGACAGGGTAGAAGAAGGGGCCAATGAATCGTGGTCGTACACGTGGCAGCATCTCGTAGTAGGGGAGGTTAGGCGTTGGGCCAGAAGTGAAACGATAGGTCATTATAGGGTGTCGAAAGGACAGTTTTCGCGGTGTTTTGAAAAATTTTCAAACTAGCGAAATTTAATAGGGACCCTTGGAATACGGGCAAACCTTGGGCCTTTGGGATTATTCACTTTACCTATCTTTATGCAAAACATCAAAACATTCCAAGCATAAACTCCTTCGTTGCTAACGATACGCCCCTGCAACACTTCTTGAATTTTCTTGCGCCCGTATCCGAAGCTATTCGAAGACATACGAAAGAGATGGCACAAGAGGAGGCAACCACCACAAGGGTTGATTCCCTAAGGGATAATGACGCGGTTGACCTGGCGGAACAATATGGGAGGGAGAGACAAGTGGAGAAGTCAGGGGAGCCGGCGGGTTTACCTCGTCCGTTGACAATGATAGCGGCGCCGAAGCCAATTAGCTAGGCTGAGCCAGATCGCCGGCATACGAAGGCTGACAAGTCAACCGTGACGGCGGAGGAGTTGGTAGGTATGCGGAAAAAATGCCAGGTGCCTGAAGAAATAGAGTTAATGTTACCGACAACAACGGAGAGACCATTCGACGCCCGACTGGGGGAGTTTGCCCTCTACGATGAGGCGTTGAAGGGAGGGTTGAGGTTGCCGCTTCCACAGGTGGTAGTGGATGTCCTCAACCGACTGGAAGTGGCGCCAAGCCAACTAATGCCCAACACATGAAAGATTGTACTGGCCTATGCAAGTGCATGGCCGAAGGCGAACGAGGGAGCGGCCATGACGGTGGATGAGGTTTTTGCCTGTTATAAGGCCTCAGGCCAGCAAGAAACTTGGGTCACTTTGCAGGCAACGGCAGGAAGGGGTTTGGTGGTGGGGTTGTCGTCATCAATTAAGAGATGGAGGCCGCGGTGGTTCTACGTATCCGTGAACAGTAGAGTTGGGGTACGCACGGTGTGGAGAGTACCCACCAAGTCTATGGAGCCAAAGCTGGGGGCGGCAGTGGAGGAGTGGGTGAAGAAGGTGAAGGCGTGGAGAGAGAAGGAAGGCGTCAAATGGGACGACCTCATTCAGCTGTCAGCTTTGTTCGCTGCAGGATTGGCCCCTCAGCCGATTGGTGGGGATCTGGCATAGGCAGAGCTTGAGGTGAAAAGGAAAGCGCAAGAGGCGGAGGACCGAGCCAGTTTTGCCAAAGCCAATAAGTTCAAAGAAGCGCAGTTAGGCCCGCCACCAAAACCGGTTGCGAGGGAAAGAATTCGACCGCACCCCAAGCCGCTGGGGGAAAAAGACTTGGGCCGTTTTGAGCCACGACCGCCCCCCGTTGATCCAGTGAAGGAAAGGGTAAACAAGGAGGGGGAGGTCTTGAAGAAGAAGAAGAAGATGAGCGTTGCCCCTGAGGGGGCCTCAGATGCGCCTGGGTCGAAAAAGGCCAAGGTGGGTGGTGAGAGGGCTCCGATAGCGAAGGAGAGGGGGAAGAAAGGGGTGGAGGCTACTCCAGAAATGATGGTTGCCCCAAAGGCGCAGAGGGAGAAGAGTCAAGGGGTCCTAGAGGAAGAAGGGCACATAAGCGCCCTTGACCCCAAGATACAACCGGAGAGTGGGTCAGCTGACCCTAAGGATGGAGCAGCAGCCCAAGGGGGGCCCTGCGCCCCAAGGAGAAGGGGCCAGACTGACGACTACTATCTACCACGCTCGCGCAGTGTCTGGACGGCTGGAGAGAGAAGAAGACCCAGCCAGGGCAGCTGCAGATCACCTTATGGGGATTGTGGATGACGCAGCCGTGTGCTCGATGGCCAGGTTCAATGAGGCCGAGCTGCTAAAGGGGTTGTGCTCTGCCCAAATGGAGGTAACCACCTTAGCAGGGGCTCTGCTGAGAAAGACGGCGGCTGCGAAAGTCAAGTCAGAAGAGGCTAAGGCCCAACTTGCAAGTTTCAAGAAGGAGAGTGTAGGCTGGAAGAAGGCTACGCAAAGCGCGTGTGCCAGGGGTTGGCAGAAGGCTGAGAAAGCGAAGAAGATGGAAGTATTGGCGATTGTCACGACCCAAACCCGCCCCCATAGGTTTGGCACCGTATCTGGCTAGTAATCCGAGGATTACCTACGGCCTATGAACAGATTTACAAATAATAAGGGGCTGCGGAAGCAATAATGTAAAACAAGTAAGGTCCAATGAGCTGTGATGACATACATGGGACAGAGGATTATAAAACTTATTTATATACATAAGCATGCCAGTCAAGTACACCAATATGTACAAAATATTTACAACTTGTATTCCCAAGATCCGACATTACAAACATGAACATTGACTAGCATGAAACAAAATAGCTATGGCATTAGGCTTCAAGCGGAACCTCCTTGAGAGGCGCAACGGATGGCTGACCAAAACAAAACAGAAGGCCATTAACTCTGGCCTGGGTTCTGTGCCGCCTCACCTACATATATATAATAAATTGTGAGCGAAAGCCCAGTGAATAATAAACAGAGTAAAAGGGTTTCAATGAATGAGTCCATACAGATTTCCGAAATCAATTCATATTGTATCAAAATCATGCTTGATCAGATCGAAATCATAATTCAGCTTTATCAAATTCATACTTGATCAGATCATATATAGACAGAAATCTTAAGTCATGGTTACATTTACGTGATATATCCATTAGCATAACTGAACAGGACGCGCAATACGTAAGGTTATGAATAACCTCCATAGTTCCCGTGAAAGAACCTCCGCATCCGGGTAACAAGACAGCTAAGCCCCCATGACGGGCCTTCGGTACGGGCATCAGTGCACAAACAGGACGCATAAAGCGTAACATAACAGGACGCATAAAGCGTAAAGTTCCACGAGGAACCTCCGATACCGGGTCACGGCTGTAGATAACACATGATACTAAGGATGTCACGAATACATGTCAGAAATTGGATAATCATTCATTGTACATAACATATCATTTCAGAAAACAGATCTCATTTTATCACACAGAAAGTAAGTACAGTTGAACATATCTTTACAATGTTATTACTTACAGTGGGCGTTGAAACAGATAGACGGAGCCAAATGGTCAAACAGAATGCGGCACATGACCTACATAATACATCACGGATACACACTTGAAACACGCAATCCCATTGTACAAAACTCACATCAATGATCCTAAGTGTGTACCTAACCTCTTATCCTTATTATGGAGCCTTAAACATGGCCTAGGAATGCCTAGGATGGAATGAGGATGCAAAAATGCCTTAGAAAACATTTTTCACAAGTTGCTGAAAACAAGGGTCTCGCTCGAGCGAGCCTTCCTTCGCTCGAGCGAGCTTGCAAAATCAAAGGGTTCGCTTGAGCAAGGATTCCTTCGCTCGAGCGATCTGCAAAGATGAAAAAGTACTGGTTACTGATTTTTTCCGCTCAATGCTCGCTCGAGCGTGAGACACAGCTCCTCGCTCGAGCGTAGGTCTCTTTGCTCAAGCGTACGTCTGCGTGCACCAAAAATTTGAGAGCTTGCATTTTACGCTCGAGCCACCATTTCTTCGCTCGAGCAGAGCTCTGAACAAATGATGGTTGCTCAAGCGGGGAATCCTTCACTCGAGCGAGGAAGCCAAATTCTGAAATTTTCAGATTTGCCTCCCAAGCTCAAACCAAGCATTCTATAGCTCAAAACTCAACCTCTTGGGCCCATTTTCTGGAAAAACATTTCAAACTCATAGTACAACAAGCTTCAAAAGCCAATTTGGAATATAAATGCCCAAGGGTGAGTCAATTTGGTCACAAATTCAATAAATCACCAAAAACAAAGTTTAAACAAACATGCATGAGTCCAATTGAATTTCAAAGCTCCAAAACATGATCCAAAGCAAAATTAAACTTAGAATTTTGATGAATTCATGGACTTTAGCAAAAATATGAGCATGCATGTGAAAACTTGATACAAAACAACTTCAATTTCTATGAACACGTACATGCATGCATTAATTAAGCTTAAATTCAACATGTTAAACCCAATTCTAACCTTGAATACCAAATTAACCAAGAACCATGCAAGGATTACTCTTAAACTTACAAATAAAAGAGAAACCTCCTACCTCAACTCTTGAATTCCAAGTCTAAGAGCTCAATGTTGTTATAAACCTTCAAATCTCCAAGTGTTTAGCCAAAATCCTTGTTGAAACTAAGTTTTTCTCTCCTCTCCCTCTTGCCTACGTTTTTCCTCAGCCAAAAATGATGAAATGGTGTAATGACACCTCACACAAGATGAAACAAAGGTAGCCCACTCATAATGGAAAAAAGGTAAATACCTAGGTTCATTAATATAACATTATTTAACCTGATTTAAACATTCCCAAATCAAATTTTAATTGAACCTACCATAAAATCACGTAAAATCTAACTAGTCTAAAACACTAATTAATTTCAGAGTCGGGCGCCGATAAGGCTTCCAATTCGCAGTTTAAAGTTTTAAACACGATGAAATATTTCGACACCGAACAGATATAAACACATAATTCATGCAATGCACATGCAAATTAATTCCAGATTTCCTCTTAATTACTATTAAGCATAATTAAGTCCCAATTAACATTAATCAGGATCAGGGCTATTACAGCGATCGTGTAGGGCAATGTTGCCGACCATGTCCATGCTGAGCTGCTGGCGGTCAAGTTGGAGCTAGAGGACAAACGCCACAAGGTAGTGTCGCTCGAGTTCTAGCTGGCTGGCGAACAGAAGAAGCTGGGGGATGCTCAAAATGCCTGCACGGTTGCCACCGAGCGGTTTGAAGAGGCTATGATCAACAATGAAGAACTACACACCTAGCAGATCAAAGAGAAGGATGAAGCAGACGTGAAGATTGTTGGGCTGCAAAAGGAGCTGGAGGATGAGCGTGCTAGGGCAATGGAGGAGAAGACAAGATTGCAGAAGGAGTTAGAGGAAGAAAAAACCAAGGCAGCCTCTGAAAGGGCAGCATACCCCGATCTGTGCGTTGCAGCAGTAGAGCAATTCAAGGGGTCTACTGAATTTCAGATGGCAATCCATGCCGCGGTCGCCAGCAACTTGGCAAGGGAGGTGTCTGGGGGGGTGGGCCCGTCGGGAACGACCGCTGGAGGCAGGACTAAAGCAGAAGTTATTGAGAGCTTCTAGCGGTCGAACTTCTACAAACACAAAATGGCTGAGTTCTGGGACAGTGGCTGGAAGATGTTCAAGTGGAAGGCAGAAGAACTGTTCCCAGACTTAGACCTTAGCGGTGTAAGGATTGATGAAGACGATGTGGCCCAGACCCCCCTAAATGAGAGTGTTAAAGAAAAAGACCTTGTGTCAAGTGAGGAGGAGTGACTGGTATGAACAAAACCTGTACTTAGGGTTTGTTTTGTGTTTTTGTTTGTTTTTGTGTTTTTTTTTTTTTTTTTTTTTTTTTTTGGAATGACTGTAAGAAACTTATGTATAAGTTTGTGAATAAATAAAATTTTGAGTCTTGTTTTTATGATACTGCTTTTGTTTGCGCATCTGAAATGAATGAGAATGACGACTTGTATAAGGCTTATGTATAAATCATTGTGGAGTGTAAAATGTAAGGAAAACTCAATGTAAAGTGAAGTTTAACTTGTAAGAAAAATTCAATGCAGAGTGAATGTGAGAAAAACTCAATGCAGAGTGAATTTTAACTTGTAAAAATTCAATGCAGAGTGAATGTGAGAAAAACTCAATGCAGAGTGAATTTTAACTTGTAAAAATTCAATGCAGAGTAAATGTGAGAAAAACTCAATGCAGAGTGAATTTTAACTGGTAAAAGTTCAATGCATAGTGGCTGGGGCTTGAAGTAACTCAGTCTGACGGGGCTTTAAGTGACTCAGTCTGGCCGAGCTCTTCATGCTCAGTCTGGCTGAGGCTTTTTGTGCTCAGCTTGGCTGAGGCTTTTGGTGATTTGGTCTGGCCGAGCTCTTCATGCTCAGTCTGGCTGAGGCTTTCTGTGCTCAGTCTGGCTGAGGCTTTAAGTGACTCGGTCTGGCCGAGCTCTTCATGCTCAATCTGGTTAAGGCTTTTGTGCTCAGTCTGGCTGAGACTTTAAGTGACTCGGTTTGGCCGAGCTCTTCATGCTCGGTGTGGCTGAGGCTTTTGTGCTTAGTCTGGCTGAGGCTTTAAGTGACTTGGTCTGTCCGAGCTCTTCATGTTCAGTCTGGCTGAGGCTTTTGTGCTCAATCTGGCTAAGGCTTTAAGTGACTCGGTCTGACCGAGCTTTTCATGCTCAGTCTGGCTAAGGCTTTAATCAAAGCGTTATTGGAATACCACAGATAACTGAGATATAAGCTTGCTTTCATACAAAGTGTAGCCCATGGGGTCATAAATTTACACTATATGAGGAGAAAATGAGAACATAGATTGTCAAAAAGAACATACAACAATTTGGACGATATAAAAATACAACTTTTATTGAAAATAGCGCTTCAAATGTTCAGCGTTCCAAGGATGGAGGAGGTCTCGACCTTCCATGTCTTGAAGTCGGTAAGTACCCGGATGTGGTTTGGTTTTCACAATGTAAGGTCCCTCCCATTTGGCTGCCAATTTGCCCTCAGTCAGATTTTTGGTGGCAAGAGTTACTTCTCGCAAAACAAGGTCCCCCACGGCAAACTCCCTTGGTCGGACTCTGCGGTTATAATGTGTTCTCAGTTTCTGTTAGTATGAGGCCCGTCTGACTGCAGTTGTTTCTCGGAGCTCTTCAATCAAGTCTAGATCTGCCCGACGCAGCTCTTCAGTTAGTTCTAGATTCAGATGTAGAACCCTGGGGATAGGAAGACCGATCTCCACTGGGATGATCGCCTCTGCGCCGTATGTTAAGCGAAAGGGGGTCTCCCTAGTAGGAGTCCGAGCGGTAGTGCGGTAAGCCCAGAGTACATTCGGCAACTCCTCAGCGCAGAGTCCCTTAGCAGCTTCCAACTTGGTTTTGATAATCTTGAGAAGAGAACGGTTAGTGACCTCAACTTGGCCATTGGCTTGGGGATGGCCTGGGGAAGAGAAACATGGCTGGATTTGGAGCTCTGCACAGAATTTCCTGAATTTGGCATTGTCAAATTGTTTGCCGTTGTTAGAGACGATGGCTTAAGGGATGCCAAATCTGCAGACGATTGACTGCCAGATGAATCTGGTTGTGTTCCGCTCGGTAATGGTGGCAAGGGTTCTGCTTCAACCCATTTGGTGAAGTAATCGATAGCGACAATGGCGAATTTGGTTTGGCCTCGTCTAATGGGCAGTGGGACAACCAGGTCGATTCCCCATTTGACGAAGGGGTAGGGACTGCAGAGTGTGAGCAATTCTACAGGAGGGCGTGAGGGATGTTGGCAAAACGTTGGCACTTGTCACATTTGAGCACAAAATCTGTCGCATCTTGATTGAGAGTAGGCCAGAAATAACCAGTACGAAGTATTTTATGGGCTAGGGACCTGCCGCCCGAATGATTGCCACATATACCCTCATGGACTTCTCTCATTACATAGGTCGCCTGAGCAGGATTGAGGCATCTCAGGTATGAGCGTGAGAAGTCCCCTTTATACAAGAGTCCGCTGACAAGGGTGTAATTAGCTGACCGGGCCCTAATTTTGGCGACCTGTTGTTTGTCGTCTGGAAGTACCCCTGTTGTTAAATACAGGAAGATGTCTGCGGCCTAAGGGATGGGTTCATTTTGGAGGAACTGGACTTCTTGTTGGTTGGGGGAAATGGCAGGTGGGCTAGGTAGTCGAGGCGAACACCACGGCTGAAGTCGGACTGGTCTGCGAAAACCAACTAAGCCATCTCATCCGCCTTAGAGTTTTCTGCCCGAGGAATGTGCTTGATGTGGAAGGTATTGAAGAGGCGAACAAAGGGGAGTGCTATAACCCTATAAGCCTGCATTGTGTTCTCCTTGGCATCGAATTCCCCCGTAATTTGTCTGACAATGAGCTGGGAGTCGCTGAACACCCGGATGTGGCTGACACCAATATCCCGGGCTAGGCGGAGACCGGCTATCAATGCCTCATATTCGGCCTCATTGTTACTGGCCTCAAACAAGAAATGGAGAGCACATTTGAAATAACCACCCTCAGGGGCGGTGAGGATGAGACCAGCCCCACTGCCTTCCCTGCGGAATGATCCATCGACGTTGAAAGTCCAAGAGTGAGGGTCTTCTGGGTCGGTAGGGGTTGGTGAGGGTGGAGGGGCTGTGTTGGGGTAGGATTAGTGAATTCCAGGATGAAATCAGCAACAGCTTGCCCCTTAATCACTGTTTGAGGTCGGTAGGAGATGTCAAACTGGCTGAGTTCTACTGACCACTGCATGAGTCTGCCGGAGAGTGCTGGTTGCTGCATTACCTTCTTAAGGGGTTGGTTGGTGAGGACCACTATGGAATGGGCTTGGAAGTAAGGGCGAAGTTGTCTGGAAGCGGTGACTAGGGCCAAGGACAATTTTTCTAACAGTGGGTAATTTTGCTTCGCTCCCCTGAGAGCCCGACTGATGTAGTAGACCGGCCGTTGGATAGAGTCGTCTTCCTTAATAAGAGCGGCACTAACTGCGGTGCATGACACGGCTAAATAGAGGAAGAAGGGTTCGCCCGTGATTGCTTGCAAAAGGAGGGGGGGTTGGCCATGCACTGTTTCAACTGCTGAAAAGCCTCTTCGGATTAGGTCGTCTATTAAAAAGTTTGCCGAAGAACTTTGAAGAAGGGGAGGCACTTATCCGTTGCATGGGAAATGAAGCGGTTGAGAGCGGCAACTTGGCTAGTGAGTCTTTGAACCTCCTTAACCGTTCTGGGTGACTGCATTTCAATCAAGGCTTTGATCTTTTCAGGGTTGGCTTCAATGCCCCGCTGATTGACCATGAAACCCAAAAACTTCCCAGATCCTACGCCGAAGGCGCACTTCTCCGAGTTGAGCTTCATTTGGTACTGTCGTAGGGTGGCGAAGGTCTCTCGCAGGTCGGTCAGATGATCAGCGGAGAGTTTGCTCTTGACTAGCATGTCGTCGACATATACTTCTATATTCCGACCTATCTGATGATGGAAGACAGCATTGACCAGCCGTTGGTACGTGGCCCCAGTATTTTTCAGTCCGAACGGCATCACACGGTAATGGTAGGTACCTCGGTCGGTAATGAAGGAGGTGTGTTCACGATCAGATGGGTGCATCAGAATTTGGTTGTACCTAGAGAAGGCATCCATGAAGCTGAGCATTTGATGACCGGCCATGGCGTTAACCAGCAGATCTATGTGGGGGAGATGATAGCTGTCTTTGGGGCAAGCTCGGTTGAGGTCGAAATAGTCGACACAGAGTCGCCATTTACCATTGTTCTTACGGACCAGGACGACGTTTGACAACCATCTAGAGTAGTCCACGTTCTTGATGAATTGTGCCGCAAGGAGCTTGTCAACCTCTGCGGCAATGAGAGTGTTGTACTCCAGATGAAAAATGCGTTGCTTCTGGCGTTAAGGTCGAAAATGGGGTTCAATGCTGAGGCGATAGGTTATGAATAAGGAGTCAATACCCGGCATGTCTGAGTGGGTCCAGGCAAATACATCGTTATGCTCGATCAGGAGGGCAGTAAGGTCGGCCTTTGCTTGGGGGGATAGTTGGCTGCTGATTTTGGCAGTTTTCGTCGAGTTGGCAGGGTCGATAGGAACTGCAATGAGCTCCTCCACAGGTTCCCCTCTAACCAGCTCGTCCTCATCTCGGACGTCAAGCCCTTCAATGATCATCGCCTCTTTCAGCTTGACTTCTTTGAGTGAGGCGACATAACACTCCTTAGCAACGTCTGCTCTCCCCTCACTGTCCCGACCCCCAGATCGGTGGGGAACTTAATGGCAAAGTGGTAAGGTGATGTGATAGCTGGAAAAGCATTTAGGGCGGTGCGGCCAAGGATGATCTTGTAGGCGGAGGGGCAGTCAACAACAAGGAAGGTGAGCAACTTTGTGGTCTGCCGTGGGTACTCGCCGATTGTGATAGGAAGATCGATGGAGCCGATGGAGGTCACCTGGTCACCAGTGAAACCGACCAAAGGGGTTTGGAGAGGAGACAGACTTTCCTCTCCAATCTGGAGCTGGCGAAAGCAGTTGAGGAAGATGATGTCTGAAGAACTGCTGTTGTCAATGAGAACTCGTCTGACCTTGTAGTTAGAGAGGAGGGCAGAAATGACGAGAGGGTCATCATGAGGGTAACGGATGCCTGCGCAGTAAGCGTCTGTGAAAGTGATAGGCTCGGTCGACTGCTTGGGTTGTTTAGAGGGTCAGTCCACTGTGGCAACTGCTTTGTCTGAGCCCTGCCTTATCTTTCTGAGTTCTGCTTTCTGAGCCGAGCGGGATGGTCCTCCACAAGCAAGGCCGTCCGAAATGACTCTGATTTCTCCAACAGGTGAGGGGGGATTACCTTGCGGCCGAGGCTGCTGTGGAGGGCGATCACGGCCTTGATTGGGTTGGGTTGGGCTGGCTGCTGGGGGGTTCGTCGGCGGCTGTTTCTGAGGGGCTTAGTCCTTTGCCTCTGTTGAGGACAAGTGTCCGTGAACTGGCTAAGACGTCCCTGACATATTAAGGTCTCGACCTGATCTTTGAGGTTGACGCAATCATCGGTATTATGGCCGTGGTCTTGGTGGAAGCGGCAATATTTGGATTGGTCTTTGCGATTGGAAGGGGTTCGTGATGGTTGGGGCCATTTGAAGGGGTAGTCCCGCTGGATCTGATTGAGGACTTGTTCCATGGGGAAATTAAGCGGTGTGTATCGTTCGAACCGACCGAGCGGTCAGGCTGGTGCCATCCGGTCAGCTCTGAGGGGTCGGTCGGTATAGTGGGTTGTTGGGTTATTGTATTGGGTGTTTTTGCTTTCTGAGTCTTTTCGCTTTTCTCGGAGGGTCGGGTTTTTTGCTGTAGTGTCTTGGCGAACGGCTAGGGAATCTTCTACGTTTATGTATTTTTGAGCTTTGGAGAGTAGGGCTGCCATGGTGGTAGGGGGGTTTTTAGAGAGGGAGAAGAGGAAATCAGACAACCGTAGTCCGGCCATGAAAGCTGTAAGGATGACCTTATCATTGTTTTCCGCCACCTGCAAGGCTTCGGTGTTGAAGCGGATAACGAAACTGCACAGGGACTCTCCCTCGATCTGGCGGATATTGAGGAGTTGGATTGCCGGACAGCGTTGGCGTTGGGCTCCAATAAAATGACTGAGGAAAAAGTCACTGAGATGCTGGAAAGTGGAGACGAGCTGGCTGGTAATCGCTAAACCATACCAGAAATGACCCTTGATGTCACGGAAAAGCTCGACACATGATCTCGTCAGGGAATGCATGGAGGATCATGAGGGTTGGTGAGGTCTCGGATGGTTGATCGGGTCCATCGTCTGCCAAAAAGTCGTCGATGGTGGGCATTTTGAACTTAGAGGATGGAGGTTTATCCCGGATGGAGGCAACAAATGGTGAATTTACTGTGGTAGAGGGTTTATGCTGGATGTTCTGCATGACCCCTTGGAGTTGGAGCTTTATGGCTCGGAGTTTGGCATCCCAGAGAGGGATGTTATTACCTCCGGAAGGTAGCGGGGGTTAGACGCTACTGGTTTCCCTTTCAAGGGTTGGTGCCAGGACCGATGGATGCGGGGGTTGGGGTGGTGGATTTATATTAGGAGGAGGAGGTTGTAAGTCTTCCAAGTTAGGTGGGTAGGGCTGCGGGATAGTATAGCTCGGGGCTCGCTCTTGGTTGGGCAGAATATCGGGAGGTGGTGGAGGAGGCATAAGAAGGTTTCTTTGGAGTAGAGCATTTATCAGGGCTTGGTTTTGCTCGGCTATGCGGTTAATTCTGTTGGTAAGCTCGATGAAATACTGTGGTGGGTTGTTTGGATTGGGGGGGTCGGCTTGGTGGTTGGCAACATTTTGGTGAGAAGCCATGGATCTAGTCGTGACCATACACTTTGATGGGTAGCAGGAAAGGGTTATTGGAACTAGGTCTCCGGCGACAATGAGCACAACTGGCGCGCGGAGCAGAGCGTTTCCACAGACGGCGCCAACTGATGAGACAGTTTCCGATGGTAAGACAAGTTGGACTAATCCACGCTCCTCAATCCTAACGTCCGAATGACCAAGCCCACCAGAGAACCTGCACAAGAGTTCAACGGGGAACAGGGAGTCCCCCAGCGAACCCTCCGACGAGCAAGTTAGAGAGAGAGAGAGTGGAATATGTAGATGGATTAGAGATAGAAAAACTTAACCTTTTTCTTGTCTTCAAAGTCTGCTTATATCCTTTGGTAATCATTTCGTTGTCCCTTCCGACTTGTCGCCTTGGCCAAAAGTCTATGCTATAGCTTACCTTGTTTAGGGTGAGGGCGTGTCGTCCCGACAGAGAGGTGTTATCGTAATAAATGCTGTGAGGGGCTGCATTAATGATGATGTGTAATGGCAATAACTTTGCAGATCTTTGTCTGCTGATGTGGCTTGCCTTTTACCTGTCACGTGTCTAAATATCATTGGTCCTTCAAGTCATGTTGACTTCTAGCTGTGCTGGGCCTTATCAGTTGGGTTATGTATTGGGTCCTAAGTGGTAGGCTTGGGTTGTTCATAGTGGGTTATGGCCTTTATGGGCCTATCCACGTCAAAACTTATTATATTTTTTCATACCTCAAGAAAGTCATGTAATTTACCTAACAAATTATTTAATATGTACAAAATAAAATTTAAAGTTTATAATTTTTCTCTTTTTACTTTTTACATTGTAATGATGGTAGATGAATGATACCTATGGTGGGGTGCTGTATTGCAGATGGATGGGGGTGATAGTGGCAGTAGTGGTTGTTGTAAAATGGTGGTGATGATGCTTGTAACAATAACGATAAGGGTTTTTTTTTTTTTAGGATCCTTGGTATTAAGATTTTATAGCAGAAAGGTCATCTAATATTTTCATAATATCTAAGGTTTCTCAATTTGATCTAGAGAATTTCTCTGGACTTCCCAAAGCAATTCTAAACCAGAGAAATTCTCTCAAACCTAGAGAAATTCTCTGTTTCTCTCTAAAGAAATTTCCAGATTATGTAAAGAACTAATAGTTGTGGTTTTTAACTCAAAAAATAAAAAAAAATAAAAAAAAGGACAAAACAACAACACCACCACCAGCACTGATGCAAAGAGAAATGTGCACACCAGACAAATCATGCACAAAATTATTGTACTGAGTACAACCAAGAAACAAAATTTCTTTGACCCATTCTCCAAAGAATTTTTTTGTCTTTCTCTCATCTCTAGAGAAATTTTCCTTCCCTACAGAGAAAATTGAAATTTCTCTAAACAAAATTGTTTGCTTCTGTAGAAATCCTTTCTCTGTGAAACTAGAGAAAATTGAAATCATTTACTAGAGAAAATTCAAAATCTTGTACTAGAGAAAATTGAAACCAGAAAAAATTCTAAATCCTTTACCAATCAAATCCTTTATCATTTGAATGGAAGAGAAAGAATGAGAAGTGTAATATATATACTAATAGTATACAACCAAAGTAAAGTGCTCACCAAAGAAAATTCTAGACCAGAGAAATTCTAGACCAGAGACTGAAACCTAGAGAAAATAGGTCTTCTATTGATTTGAAAAGTTACTGCAAATAAATTACTCAAATTCATACATTTCGCACTACCAATGCCCTAAATCAGCGCCCTTCTCTCTCTCCTCCCTTCGATCATATCTCTTCAAACCCTCTCAGATCAAAAAATATGACCTCGATAATCAACACAGGACCAGATCTGAAAATTTCAGAGAATTTAAGTAGATTTGATGTGAAAACTTCCATGGATGCGATGATTATGAGCGAGGAAAAAAGTGTGATAACTTTGAAAGTGGAGGACGAAGAGATGAAGGATGAGATTGGAAGCGATGATTGGGAGATCATAGAGCTCGATGCAGTGGAGCTTCTCACAGAGCACATTCATTTTTGCGATATTTATGGGAAAGGATTCAAGCGCGATGCGAATCTGCGAATGCACATATAAGACCACGGGAACCAATTCAAGACGCCGGAGGCTCTGGCAAAACCGAAGAGGTGTTCATCGAAGTTTAGTCGGAGGAAGACTCGGTTTTCGTGTCCTTTCATAGGGTGTAATCGGAACAAATCGCATAAAAAGTTCAGGCCATTAAAATCAGCAGTTTGCGTGAAGAATTGCTTCAAGAGAAGTCATTGTTCGAAGATGTACTCTTGCAATCGCTGCAACAAAAAGAGCTTCTCAGTGTTGGCTAATTTGAAAAGCCACTTGAAACATTGTGGGAAGTCTAAGTGGAAGTGCTCTTGCAGAAATGAGGTTTGATAGAATGAAGATCGAAAACTGAGAGAGAGTCAAATTTCTCTGATATGATATATGGGTGTGGGTTTTGGGACTTTAGACATTAAAAAGTAATATTGTAGATCTTTTCTATTACTAAAAATGGGAGAGAGACCTTAAACTAATTTTTCCTACTGATAATGGTAGCAAAATTAATGATTGTGGTAGTGAAAAATAATAATAATGGCAGTGACAATAGTACAATGACAACTGTGTCGATGATAAGGATGTAGTAGTGGTAGTGGTGATAATGATACGGTGTACATTGGAATAGATTATTTTAATAATTTTTATCTTTTTATAAAAAAAAAAATGTGTAAAAAAATAAAAAGAAAATGTGATAAAAAAATAAAAAGGCAAAAAAATGCTATTTTAGTAGTATCCCAAACAATTCCTTAATGTGTAGGCTGACAGGTGCCTTGACTCAGAATTGCCAAGTAATTCACGTCTTTCATTTCCATAAATCTACAAAGACCATGCATGATCTCCAACCTTTGCACATGTTTGAGAACTCAAGATCCATTTGTTTTCGGATGTAGATTAGGGAAGATTGTTAGCGAGAGAATTATTAATGAGAAAACTGTTAGTAAAAGGATTAAGAAAATTTATTTTTGTTTAATAACCAGCGGACTAACAATAATTTCTATTTCTTTTGAGAGATAATAGTGGAATTAACTAATACATTTCATAAATACCCTTGTTGCATTACTATCAAATTTGGCAGTTGTTAGTGAGTGGATTATGAAAAATTGTATTTGTTTGTAATATATTTTGTACGGGAAGCAAATATTCCGGCGAGCCCATACTCCTTTCTTCCAAGCTCCCTGTCTGTCCGATTGACCTGCAAACACAACGGCGGTGAGCTACCCGGTGGTGTGTGGCCGGAAAACCCCTCCGACGGTCAAGTTAGCACACACTCAGGGATAGAGAGAGAAAGGAGAGAGTTGAATGTCTAAGTGTATCTCACCAAATAATCATCTGTCTAAGCATGGGGGGCGCAGACACGCTTATATACCTTCTGCACCCCAAATCTATTCTCATTAGTCTCTCGACACATGGTGCTGCTATCCCATCTGTCAGCACAAATCCAGCAATCACCACCTAACCAAACTGTCAGGATATCTTGGCGGAGCCCGTCAGACCGGCGGAATCACTTCTGTCTCACACGGCCATGCTGCGCCGCATGCTCGAATGCTCACTAATCGAGCTCCATACCGACTGAGCTCAGTTGCATTCCGGCAGATTCGAGCTCGAAATAGGTCACGCTGGTGAAACAAAGGCCTTCCTGCCGAGCTAAAGGTGCGAGCCTTCCTGCCAAGTAACGCAAGTAGCACGGTTTCCACCGGTGCAAGTTCAAGTAGTTCGATCTTGGGCTTTAGCCGAGTAGCCCCATCTCCGGGGCAAGCCCAAAGCTATCCTGGCCCAAACGCGCTAGGCCTTCAACTTGCCCGGCTCTTTCCATGGCCCATTTCCGGCTCATAAAACCTTCCTCTCATATTTTAATATTAAAAATTATGTTTTATAAAAATATTATTATGTTAACGGAAGTGATGAAGACCCCCTCTCCCCATCACCCCCACACACACGTGGGGGTGAGTGATTGGAGAGAAGAAAAAAAAAAACTAACCAATCACAGGACAGAGAGGGTGGTGGAGGTGCTCCCTTGTGGGATTCAAATCATTTTTCTTATATTAAATTATTTAAAAAAAATAATTATGAAATAATGAGAGAAAAAAAAATCAAATCAGCCCATAGTTTTCAAAACCAACCCATGGTTTTAAAACGGTGTATTGAAAATTTTATTCAATTAATGTTGCTTTATTCATGATCAGCAAAGCTTTGCCTTCTCTATTTAGAAAAGGAAAAGAAAAAAAAAAAGAAAAAACAGAGCTTTGCCTTCTCTGTTAAAAAAAGAAGGAAAAAAAGCTGAGCTTTGCCTCCATCCATCAGCAGAGCTTTTGCTGATAACACCGATGAAGAGTGAGAACAAGATCACCAAAACCACGACAATCATCACCGTCAACAATGCCAACGACGTCACCATCAACATATTCTTTTTTCTTCTTGCAAATTTCAATTTTGAAAACTATAAAATACCGTTGAGTTGAATGGTGTGGCTAAATCTTGTTATGGGCAAAATTGCCTTTCACACTGTAATACTAACAGCTTCATCTCTAATACCAAGTTCCCTGGACCTATGCTAATCTGCTCGTTGAAGGGGATTCAGAGTCCATTGAGACTGTGACTTCGTTGGCCAAAAAAGAAAACAAACATGAACTTGGGGAGGAGGAGCTCACTGTTAGTCCAGTCCGGAGGTGTAACTCGAAAAACAGACAGACAGTCAATCTTCACACGAATCCTATCTTATTCACAATACACACATTTAGTTAGTGTGAAATAGTGGATCTACCATTTTGAATAAAAAATGAAGATCTAACAAAGACAAAAATCCATGATACTTGCAAATCAATATCCAGTGAGGCATGATGCCCAATAAGAGGGCAAGGCAGAATACCTCAAGAAATTGCTACCCACAAGCAGGAATTAATGCTTGACAAATTGCACATCAAGAACACTTTCATAACCATACAATTTGAAATTATAAGTATTAATGTAAACCTTACTTGGCAGCAAACAGGGTATAAAAAGCAAAGTGGCATAACAAGAAACACACAGGATGAAAAACCCCACATACAAATAATAACATTCATAGAGGTCTCCAACTTGGGAAATTTCCAGATGACACAGGATGAACGAACTAAACAACAATTATTCCTAGATACATCTCCAAGATGTTGGCCTTCAAGGATCAATGATGATGATGCTTACGCTCAAAAAGGCCATCAGGACCTGCATGTCATGAAAAAATCAACAAATTAAAGTGTTAATGTCCATGTGTGCCCACACTCAGTAGTGTTGGGGCTCAAAAAAACCACCACCACCACCATTAAAACAAAATCAAATGAGCATTGAAAGGGGGGGGGGGGGAATGTATGATTTCATCCTCAAGGAAGGAAAAAAATGTTTGTAGTTTTTTAATTTTTATCTTTGTCAAGAAATACAAGTATTCATTTTTTATCTTGTTTTAACCCACCTTGTTCTTTTGTGCACCTAGCTTAAATTGAATTATCCTCTATTTCTCTTTCAATAATTCAAGACCAGAAATGTTCAACATGCATAATGCACAAGTCATTACAGATGCACCCTTCCTCATTGTATCAAACCCTCTCTTTATCAATTTATCCAGTTATTGTTCTCTCAACTGAAATAAAACAAGAAGATAAAAATCAAATGAACATTAGATTCAAGTCCTTAATAATGTATAAAAAACATACCCCAAGGGAACTCTTTGTTGCGAACGTGCAGATATGGGTATGGCTGCATACAAAGCTAGGACTAGTAAGGGATACAAATTAATAGTGTGACAAAAAAACAAAATACATATTTCAGTAATTCAGACACTGGAAGAAGGCAATAATATCCTCAATATCCGATTAGGCATGTGGGCACTACAAAGAACACCTACATATAAAAGTAAAAAACACCAATAAGAGAAATTTAGATGGGCCAAAACTCAGAAGAAAGCTTACAGGAGGCTCATCGAAATGGGCATGGCCCCTGGAAAGGTTATAGATTGCCAAAACAGTGCATGTGACAATGCCAGCATAAGTAATCTTCTCCCACTTTGCCGTTTCCTCTGAGCATGAATCAATTCATTCATTTATCAAAATTGCATAATCAAACCCTTTTTTTTTTTTTTTTACCCACCACAAAAGAGGTGGAGGGAGGAGATGAGACTAAAATTGAAAATCAATCAGATTTCTAAAATTATAAAGTTGTGCTTAGTAAAATAATTCGATGAGTTCTGATCACACAGAAACACCACATGATACTAACAGTAGAGTTAACTTCATACTTCACCCTTATATGATGAGGACAGCATTCAATTCTACGGCATATGCGATTGTTATTCTTTTCATTTTCAGGGAACACACATTTTTGTATCCTAAGCGTCACATAATTATTACTACATATACATTCAAATTACAGCACTCTGGGTCAAAGTGACGCACTAATACCTAACTCTTCAAAAACTTTCATTCAAAATTTGTAATTAAAATCCCCTTAAAGATAAATGTGAAGAATTAATCGAAACGGCTGTATTTGCCAGAGAATTAGAAGTTGCTAGAAAAAATTACGACAGAAACATCATATCTCATCATCTTTGGTCAAAACAAGTCAACCTTTCAAAAATCCAACTCTTTTTTGGGGCAAATCATAACACCGATATATCGTATCAATAAAATTTTATTATTTGAAATATTCAATCAAAGATTCAACGATACAAGGAAATGAAAACCTAGAAGCCATATGTGCAGTGCAACCCTAAGAATAATCTAAAGTCATAATGGTTCATGGAATCGAAATTGATTTTGATTCAATCAGGTTGTCAATCTATACATACATATAAATAAACGACAAACAATTACATCTACATATATATACGGAGAGGGAGTGAGAAAGAGTGAAGAGTTCATACTGGCGTCGTCGTGGGCAGAGGAAGCAAAGGTTCTCTTAGAAGCTGGAGTCCGAGGTCCACCGCGGAGTGCCGTTCGGACTGCAGATCTCGCCATCGCCGTCGCCATTTTCGACCTTTCTCTCTCCTCTCTCCGCGTGTGTCAAACTGATCGATGATTCTATAGATTTTTTTGTTTTCGGTAAATTACACTTATACCCTGAGGTTTGGTTTAATACATATCATTCATTGACGTTTAAGAAATTACACTAATCCCATGTCATTGTAATTATTTAGACGGAATGAATATATTGAACTCATACAGTCTTTTTTTTTTTTTTTTGCTTTACTTTACTTTACTTTCTCTTTTTTTTCCCCTTTCCTTTACTTTTTTTTTTAATATAATTTCCTCTGTTTTTCTATTAGGAATTGCTACATTTTATATAAGTAGGGGGGTTTGTAAAATGAGACTATTAACCACAGAGGTGGGAATGTAATTTCCAAAACGTCAGGGGTGGGTAGTAATTAGACCAAACCTCAAGGGGTGTCAATGTAATTTACCTTTTGTTTTTTTTCCTTCTTCTCTGTAACGCTTTCTGTAGTGATATTAAGCCTAGCAGTGTAAAAATGATTTGCGCCCAGTGGGCGGTCCGAAGCTTGTCTGCAATTTGGAATGGGTTTGATCCGCTTAGGTGCGTTTAGGTTTGGGGTCAAGCTCAGTTTAAGTCCTTGGACCTGGGTTTAGGTTATTATTTTGAAACTTGGCTTGACTTGTGGATCCGACTCATTGGCCCGTTTAAAGGCCTACTCAAGGCCCAATCCACCCAAGACTTAGTATCTTTTTTAGTAGAAAATAATCAAATTTTATTAGAAAAAATTTAAAAAAACAAAAAAAATTTAGTCAGGTCCACCCAAGCTTGAGGCTTGGCCTAGGTACACCAGACCGACAAGCCCCGAATATCTCTGGGCTTGGGGTTAATTTTTTGGCCGGCTCAGCCCGAATTTTGATAGGATCCTGCAAGGCCCGATATGGGCCGGGCCAAGCCAAATTTACACCTCTATTTAGGCCCCGTTTGTTTGGGTTATAGGGAAGAGATTGAGATTGATAATGAGGTGAGACTCACTATATGTCATGTTTGTTTTAAGAGATGGAGAGGAAACTCTTAATCCATTGGTATTAGAATAGGCTTAGGAAGGGGGATTGAGATGGAAGATTTGTTTTAAGAGATGGAGAGGAGACTCTTAATCTATTGGTATTAGAATAGGTTTAGGAAGGGGGATTGAGATGGAAGAGATAGATGTGGATGTAGTATTAGAATTTTAGTTCGCCAGACTATTTTAATTTTTTATATGCTGGACATTTTTTTTGAACATTAATTTTTATTTTTTTATATTTTTGTTAAGTAAAAAATCATTATTTTATTTGTTTTATTTTTTTTGAATTTTTTTTATTTTTTATATGTTGGGCATTTTTTTTGAACATTAATATTTAATGTTTTTGTATTTTTGTATTTGTTTTATTATTTTATATAAAAATAATTTAACAATCCCTACACCAACAACTATCATCAAAACAAACACAATATTACATAATCCCTTTACTATCAATCTCCTCACTGTGAATCCTCTCCATTCTACATCTGAAAACAAACAGACCTTAGTGACATGGAAACCTAGCACCATCGACATGTGTGAAGGGTTTGATTTGATTTTATTGGTGGTGTAGTGGGCTAGAAAAATGTTTAGGAGTTCTAAAATATGAGCTCTAAAGAAGCTTTAGGGAGTGAGTTCTATAAATTGATGTGATGTTTTAGTTTTGAAATTTTTTTGTTTTTTTTTTTGAATTTCCACATCATTTTAAAGCTCAATTAGAACTCCAAAATTAAGGGAACAACTCTGCTACGTAGCTCGAAAATAAGCTAGCTCGAATGGCTCGTTTTGGTACCTTTTTTTCCCCCCCCCATCTTCTCTCTCTGCTTCCTTCCTTCCTTCCTCTTCTTCCTCTTAGACCCAAACCAAATTTTGAAAATTGTTCTGCTCTCTCATCCGACTACCTCTCCGACGCGATGCAGACGAGTGAACATCTAACTCCTCTCCGACACAAACGATGCCGGAAGCTTCTCATACGCCGAAAACTCAAATGCTAAAATGCATCACTGCAAAAAAAAAGTTCAACACAATTTTGCAACCAAAGACCCAAGTGTTTACAAATTACAACACTTTACATTACCATAACCAAATTCAGTTTGTCCTCATCTTCAATCTCACCATCTTCTAACCCAGAAACTAAAATTACTATTAAACCAATTATCTATCTAATCCATGAGAACTCAGAGAAAAACTTGAAACAGAAACACTCAAAAATGTCAAAAAGCTCTATTCCACACTTATCAACTATACAACAAGAAGCAACCTCAAAATTCATGGAATTGGGAGTAGATCACCCATCATAATGGTCATTAGAATTGAACCCATTTGGGGTCTCGTGTGGGAATGGTCATAAGAACCACAAATAAATAAAATCAAAACCCGAAATCAAAATCAAATCCAAAATCAAAATCAAATCCCAAAATCAAAACCAAACCCACAGCCACAGTCGAAAATCGTCAACCGACCAACAGTCTAGAAAGAGAAAAAAGAAAGAGAGGTGAAAGTGATAAGAGTGATGAGAGGTGAGATCAGCCAGAGAGAAAGAGAGAGAGGATCAGAGAGAGGGATGAGAGGTGAGATTTGTGTATACACAAATCTATCCATATGTGTGTATAAGATATAGAGTCCACCATCGCAAACCTTTCCAGCACCGCCATCACCGTTCAAAAAGAAGAAGAAGAAGACGACCAAAATAGAGAAGGAGAGAGAGAGAGAGAGAGAGAGACGAGCCATTCGAGCCTTAAAATATCGAGCTACGAGACATTTCTCATTAAGGGAATGCATCATTGCTAGGGTGGGCTAGAGTTTACTTTAGGAAAATAAACTATTTTAGCAATTTTTTAATTTTTTATAAAAAGATATATTGAAAAATAGAGAGAATAATATAATAATTTATAAAGAATTTTTAATTTTTTAACCAAAACATATAATTGCCAAATAAGACCTTAGACAAAGGTAAAATTGAAATTTTAAGCAAAAGCCTATTTCATGTATAGCGTCCCAAATCCATGTATAAAATTCGCCTTTTCAAAATGATTAACACACTATTGTCTAAATTTTACTTATTAATCGAGATTGTTACCCTTATTAATTGTGGATATTACTTTTATTCTTAGATGATCGGTCGGACAATTGGAATGTACAAATTCAGACGATTTGATCAAGCCAAAATTTGATAGATGTAGTATTCCTCTCAAGTTTTAAGCCAAGCCTGTTTCATGTTTTTATTTTTATTTTAAAAATTATTTAATCAACTTCGAGATCAAAATATTATTTAGTATGATAAAATACCAACATATATATGACGAAAGCCAAATTTTTATAAGTTTACCAGGAAACTTTTTTAGACTTCACAAAATAAAATAAAATAAAACTATAGCATCTAACTGCAATTCTTACAGGTTTGGAGGGGCCAACATACAATTTTGTATCATATAATCCAAAAATCTATAAGGTTAAAGAGAAAATAACTAACACATCGCTTTAAAATTTTAGATCTTTTGCTGCCATTGATCGTGAAATGAAGAAAATTTAAATTCAACATCCAAAGAACTTGAACAACCAAGTTACGGAATTGCCCAAGCCTGGGGCGCCTCACTATAAATAAAACTTTGAGAAAAAAGTACAACACTCTGCGAGTCTAAAAAGAATTATAGTTCCAATGTGCTAGCTAACCTGTTGAGTGGGTGAAAATTCACGGTTCCAGCATTTTTAAAGGTAAAATCATCAGCTTCCATCCTTGGTAACAATTTATGTGGACTGCAAATCAATCATGAAATAGGCTAGAACATCATTGAATTGGTATAAAAAGGCTCTCGGGGAAGATCAAGCCTTGAGCATCCATTCATTCATCAGAGCATTCGAGAAGCAGTTTGCAAGGCGAGAGTAGCCTTCCCGGGGGGACAATGGCCTCAATGTATCAGTACAAAAAAAAGTTTGAAGCCCACCTTGCAAAACAGAAGCTGTAACCATCATTCACAAAATCATCATGCTGTATACAATATATTGTCAATAGACCGTTGGTTTATAAATTACTCAATATTCAGAAGTTCAAAAGTTTGAGTAATCAAATCTATAAAATCAAATATATATATATATAAATAAGTTATTAACATTGGAAATGATGAAGAAAAGGATATTCTACAACTAAGGAATAATTTAAAAATACAAGTACTGTTTTCCAGAGCGTATAGTAACAAAAAAGAGTAACTTATAATATTTCCAACGTTGTATATTTTTTTTAACAAATTTGAGTAAAAACTTCATCTGATATCACGCGCTCCAACGGACTTTCATCAAAACATTGGTCGATCGGGCAGATGTCCAGCCGGTCGATCGGCTAGTGTAATTTTTCACAAATTTTTGCAAGGAGGTGATCATCCGGAAGGACATTCGGCTGAACATCCAGCCAGTGGTCTGGTGGTGAAAATGACCTACAGTTCCAACGGTTATGAACAGTGATTTGATGAAAGACACATCCATCCTCAATTTAATGAAAGATTTGAGAAATCCTGGATTTGATACTTATTTGATAAAAGGGTTGGAGCAGCAAAATGTAGGTTTTTTCATCAAATTTAAATTTGATGAAACAAAAGGTGCTGGGTTGGAGATGGTCTTACACAACCAAAAGGGAAAATGTGCACACTAACATAGAGAGGTGGGGTAACAGAACGTAAATTTGAACAAAATAAATCTATTTAATATTTATTTGACACAGACAAACTGTAAGCACATTGACACTTTTGAAGCACCGACAAATTCATAAAACCACAGTGAGAATCAACGTAGCAAAGATCGACAAGCTATGAGCTTTATCTTTGTATGCATCAACCGCAGCTTTCCCAATTTTTGTTTCATTTTTGCATGAAATCTTAAACTTGCAATGGCGTCTCAACAACTGCAATATCATCTAGCAATGGATGAACACAAGTTGCATTAAACAAACAACAAATGAATGGCAGAAACATTACAAAGAACATAATAATTGGAAAATATCAAATCCCATGACATCCATTGGTTACTTCTCAAAATTTTGGTGAATTACTTGTATAACTGGCCACATGATCAAATACTATGGTGAGAAAAGTAGTAACTAGAATTTTTTTTTTTTTTTGATTAAAAATACATAAGAATGCCAAAAGTCGGTAAAGAAAGATAAGCAAACAAATAACTCAACTCCATTCATTTGCATCCCTAGTCAAGAGTGTTCAAAATCAACAGACTCCCCAATAAAAACACATCTCAACCTAAGGTTTAGAATGAGAGGAAATAATATAATAGCATGAAGTCCTCAAAAAATACCAATGATTATATTGACACATGTTATCTTTTTTTGAGCAAGCACTAAAAAACCTCTATTATCAGATTTACATATAATAGAAATGGGCAAATGGGTGGATGTGTGGCAAGACTAGAAAAAATAGAGTTTGAAATAAGTATATTCGAGAATGGGTAGAAGTAGTACCGATAGAAGATAAGCTGAGAGATAACAGATTAAGATGGTTTTTTCATATACAACGGAGACCAGCAGAGGCAGTAGTGAAGAGATGCAATACAATGACGGTTGATGGTAGTATTAGGGGAAGGGGTAGACCTAAATTGACATGGACTAGTATAATAAATAGAGATATAAATCTCCTTAATTTGACTAACGAAATGGCCTTGGATAGAATCAAGTGGAGAAAAAGGATTCATGCAACCGACCCTATTTGATGGGACTTAAGACTTGGTTTGGTTTGGTTTGGTTAGTAATGGGGCAGATTTGATGTGGATATTGTAATGCCTTTGCCCAATTTCAATTGTCCAAAAAAAAAAATTAATAATAATAATTGTCCAAAGCAAACTTTCTTATATTTCAACTTCCCTTTCAATTTAATGCAAGAGTAGGATAGGTGCTAGGGTTTGAACTTGGGGAATTTCAAGTGGTATTTGATGCAAAACCATGCATCTTTCAGGAGAAAAAAGAAGCAACAAAAATAAAGGAAGTACAATTGGGAAAAGAAAAAAAAAATCATAAATGGTGTAATTCCGGAAATTGCTAAATACATTGTTCTATGAATACTCTAGCCACACAAAACAACGTAGAATTTGTCACTTGTAGACTCATTCATGTTTGTTCACTTACCAAACACTCTAAGCTCAACAAGCTTTGTTCTAAAGCTCATATTAAATGATGAACTAAGTCGAAGTAATCCTAAGCTCAGTTCATATGAGCACGGAAACAATGAATAGGGACAAACGTGTAATTGCCTAAAGTTTATGGGATTTGGTGTTACAAAATAATAAGGTGCAGTAAAGACCATACCTTCATTCTAATAAAAGTTGTACATGATCTGTCACTTGCTAACTCATTCACTTCATGCCGTGACATTAATTTTTCATTTATTTCTTTATCTACAACGGGGTATTACTTAATGCAATGACAAAAGCACTGGCTGCCAAGCATGACAGCAAGGGTTAGCATATGCAAATAGCCATTTTGTGTAAATAACATAAAAGTTTGAAGTGTATCCAATCTTATCCCAACCAGCACCCTTGAATAATTGGGGCAAACACTGGGTAGTCCCACACTAATTTAAAATTGAAAACTCAATTAAGCATGTCTTCACACACACACACACATATAAAGCTATGAATGTGTGGACAAAATTGTTTTGGCAGGAAAGTTGTAAACACTTCTTAGGATCAGTTCAGAACAGAAAGGAAATGACTCAAAGTCATTAGATAATTCAATTGATTACATTGACATGTGTGATGATAAAAGTAAACCTGTTCACTGCAAAGATCTGCTATCAGAGTGATGTGATAATGGTGGAGTAGGTTTGAAGTGAATCTAGTAATTGTAACCTACCAAAAAAATAATCTAGTAACGTAGCCTGATTTTGAACTCCAAAATTACACTACGCTAATTTTCAAAACCTAATAATTAATGTTCTCAACATTTCAGGACTTTCCTTACATGCATGTGGATGTTGGATTTCAAACTTGGGCAACTCCAATGAGAAGTGATGTTCATGTTGTCAAACCTTGTAACATTTGAGAAAATTTAATAAAGTGAAGAAAATAATGCTGGAAACAAACTTAAGCTATTGAAGATGAGGTTTCTTTGAATTGCCAAATAATTTATTACATTACTCTATACATTGTTATGAATCCCAATAACACTAAGCATAAGAAGTTAAGACCAATGTAAATTCTTTTTTATTTTCCAAAACAACCCAGTAATTTTTAGATTCAACCAAGCCAAGAATTTGCATTTCTAAGAGGTAGTTACTGGGGAAAAAAATTGCATCTAAGATAGTCTACTCATCCTCTACTACAATTGCACATTAAACTCATAACCATTTAAAAGAATCAATTACATAAATATTTTTTAAAATGACAAGAAAAATAACTCACTTCTTGTATAGACCATTTCAAGGACCCATGACATGTCATTGGCAATTAATTACATCATCATGAACATGACATGTTTGGCCCACACAGTGCTGGCGTGTCAAGGACACATGGTGGGTTGTTAATTTGTTTTGGTCAAGTACATAGAATCCCTGCCCGGATCAGGCGATTAGGGGGAGTCACTTGATTCTCGGGCTCACGCTCTTGGGGAGGGCCCAAAGGACCCTGGGACACAGTTCCACTTATCAAAACAAAACATAGAATCCCATATAGTCAATAGATTTTTTATTTTTTAAAAGTTTGACATGTGAAAGGTGTGCTTTGACCTTTGATATTGATTAGAGTCACAACTCTAGACCTAAGAAGCATGGACACTTCTAAGAAGGCAACGTATCCGTGTCATGTCCATGCCGGACACCGACACTCTTTAAACCTTCCGGACATGTTTCGTGTTTGTGTAGTGTCGCATGTCCGTGTCCATGCTTCTTAGCGATGGACGACAATATACAAATTAAGAAAAAAAAACCTTCTTTACTAATAAAAAACAGGAATTAAAAATTATTTAAAAAAAGAAAAGAAAAACCATCTTCAATGACTACATTATTCAACACAAACAATAAAAGATGAGATCAGATTATTGAGTATCTATTATCTAATCAAATAGCATTTGGAGGAAAGTTTGTTTATTTAATTTTAAACAAAATACATAAAGATAAAAACACCCAGGGATATCTGTTCTCAACCATCCCAACCCAACCAAAATGAGGCATATGGATGAACCAATATACCAACTAATCTGTCGCATAAAGAAAAGCATTCATGATGAACAACAACTAGCCCAAACCCTCCTCTTCGGTCAGCCCACTGCTTTATATCGCATCAGGGGCAACATTGAGATCAATGTCTCGAACAAATTTTGCAGAAGAAGCTAAATTTGAAGCAGATCCCTCAACTGAAAGTTCATTGACTCTCTTGGCTATTTTAGCCCTAAGTTCTTCCATACATTTCTTGGAATCCAGTACTTGATCCAAGTTGAGCTCATGAATTGGGGCATCCAACCAGTAGGGCCTTTGGCACTTCATCGCACTCTCCTTAAGTTCCTTTCCTCGCCTCTTCTCTACTCCTAGTTGTCTACACATCTCAGTGTACTCTTGGCAGAGTGCAGGAACAATAGATCCATGAGAATCCTGATCTATAGCAGCGGGCATGGGGCTTTGGTAAAGGGACCTCTGTACTATTGTTTCAACAGAAGGATGGCCAAATGAGAAGGCGTTCCCACTAGGTGAGAAGACAACAATACCAATCTCACAACCCGTCGAGATACATAGCTCATTTGCCTTCTTGAAAATGCCTAATCGGCGCTTTGAAAAGGCAACTTGGCGAGCAGATTTTGAAGGAATCAACTTCATTTCAATCTTTCTGTGACCTCTGGCCATCTTCCTCGCCATGGAAACAAGGTTGTTAAAATCGGGATCCTACATTGGATCGTTGGAGGTGTTTAAAGGATCGGATCGTAGAATCGGATCGAGGATCGTAAGATCCTACCGAAAAAGATAAATTACATAATAATTTAATTTAAATAAACATTTCTTAAAAAATATACACAAAATGAGCCTATCTTCTATTAAAAAGAAGCGAAGATATTGTAAAAAGTAAAATACTCCATGTAAAATGTACATATAATATTATAAAACAGAAAACTCGATAGTAAAAGTTTTGTATTTCATCAAAAAGAAGGTGATAAAAATTTACATTAATGCATAAAAAGTGAAGAAAAATATTTAATAAAGTTGGATATGAAATTAGATTAAGAACTCAAAAAGTAGCTTAACCGAATGATATGGTTAAAGCTAAGTTTGTTTTTCCGACTAGTTAATTTTCTTAAATTATCGCAATATTTGAATGTTTGTTTCCTAATTTGTTTTTCTTAGTCTATTTGATTCAATACTACTTATTTTTTATTATTTATTTTGATCACATAAATTAGTATTTAGACAACAAATATAAAATTTATAATAAAATATGTCATACAATACAAAAACAAGTCTAGTAAATAGGATTGATTGGTAAGTACCCCTTGACCTAATTTATAGGATAAGGGCGACCCACTCTTCCCACATAATTCCAATGATTTTTCCTTTTTACAATAAAAATTACGCATTGTTTTTCAAATTATGTAAATCTTACAAACCAAACCGACATTAATGACATTAAATATAGAGGTTGGCATATTTAATGTCCACTTGACCTTTAAAGATGCAAGAGAGACGTTATAAGGGCGATTAGATGATTCAACACAAGAAAAAAATATAATTACCTGAATGGTATGAATTGTTTCAATCAAATTAGTAGTCTAAGAAGCGCATGTAGAGACACGTGACATGACACGAACAGGCCGACAAAAAAAATTTCAAAAAATGTTCGACACAATATGTGGGGAACACGTGCAAAATACGTAGTTTTATGCATTTATTATATGGCACATATAAGGATAAACAACTATTATAGCATTTGGAGGAAAGTTTGTTTATTTAATTTAAGACAAATAACATAAAGATAAAACACCTAGGAATATTTGTTTTCAACGGTGCCAACCAAACCAAAATGACATGATAGTCAGGCATATGGATGAACCAATATACCAGTGAATCAAATGTCGCACAAAGAAAAGCATTCATGATAAAACAAGTAGCCCAAACCCTCCTCTAACCGAATTATAAAGGAATGCCAGGGTGAACAAAAGCTTATATTGCATCAGGGATAGCAACATTGAGATCAATGCCTCGAACAAATTTTGCAGAAGAAGCTAAATTTGAAGCAGATCCCTCAACTGAAAGTTCATTGACTCTCTTGGCTATTTTAGCCCTAAGTTCTTCCATACATTTCTTGGAATCCAGTACTTGATCCAAGTTGAGCTCATGAATTGGGGCATCCAACCAGTAGGGCCTTTGGCACTTCATCGCACTCTCCTTAAGTTCCTTTCCTCGCCTCTTCTCTGCTCCTAGTTGTCTACACATCTTAGTGTACTCTTGGCTGAGTGCAGGAACAATAGATCCATGAGAATCCTGACCTATAGCAGCGGGCATGGGGCTTTCGTAAAGGGACCTCTGCACTATTGTGTCAACAGAAGGATGGCCAAATGAGAAGGCTTTCCCACTAGGTGAGAAGACAACAATACCAATCTCACAACCAGTCAAGATACATAGCTCATTTGCCTTCTTGAAAATGCCTAATCGGCGCTTTGAAAAGGCAACTTGGCGAGCAGATTTTGAAGGAATCAACTTCATTTCAATCTTTCTGCGACCTCCGGCCATCTTCCTCGCCATGGAAATTTTTTTTAAGGAGAAACGAGAAGTTGGGTTTCCTTTGAGAGAAATTTAGGAAGGAATTGACCTAATTTATAGGATAAGGGCGACCCACTCTTCCCACATAATTCCAATGATTTTTCCTTTTTACAATAAAAATTACGCATTGTTTTTCAAATTATGTAAATCTTACAAACCTAACCGACATTAATGACATTAAATATAGTGGTTGGCATATTTAATGTCCACTTGACCTTTAAAGATGCAAGAGAGACGTTATAAGGGCGATTAGATGATTCAACATCAGAAAAAAATATATATAATTACCTAAATGGTATGAATTGTTTCAATCAAATTAGTAGTCTAAGAAGCATAGACGGAGACATGTGACGTGACACGAACATGCCAACAAAAAAAAAATTCAAAAAATATAGGACACAATACGTGGGGAACACTTGCAAAATATGTGGTTTTATATATTTATTACCTCTCTTCTCCAAAATAAATTTCCTTTTGGGGAATTTTTTTTTTTTTTTTTTATTGCTTTTGAAAAAAAAAAAAAAAAAAATAAAATTATCCTTTTTTTTTTTTTTTTTTTTTTTATAAAATCAAAATTATACTTTTTTTTTATATATTTTTTTATAAAAAAAAGAAAAAAAAAAATAATATATTATTTTTGTACTTGATTTTTGAAGAGGGACTAATATTTTGTGACAATGAAAAATAGAATAAGGGACTAATATTTTGGGACGGAAGGAGTATATGACAAATATAAGGAGAATATATATAAATTTATAAAGTCTTAATAAGCATAATATATATAAATCGTTTTGTAAAACAGCCTTTAGGTCTTCTTGTTAGTGTTAAAAAATGTGTAAAAAGTGTACTGAAATATGTAAAGAGTGTATAAAAGTATGTAAAAGTAAAAGTATTTTGGTATGTGTAAAGTGTATTAGGATTATAAATCTTTTGGCATTTTGTGTTTCTTATTGACAGCCCTTAGGGTTGTCATTCGCAGGACCTTCTTTTATTATTAGATTTTAAGTTATTTTATTCAATTTTTAATTTTTTTTTTTCATGTCTGTCTACGCGGTTGACATGTGTTTCCCAAGTGTCCTACATGACCATAGTTTTGTCTAAACTATTGATTCTTTTCAAGTCATCATATCAAAGAAAAAGGTGTTCTCTTAACATTGATTAGATGAGCGAATGGTAATAATCAAGAACCTCGGCGCCTATGCTTTTCCTTAAAAAATGTCAAAGTCGAGAAAACTTTTTAAAATAGTACCACATGTGTCCGACAAATGTTGGGAAGTGTCTAATGAGTGTCGTATCGTATTGGTGTTTGATGTGGTGTCTCACATGACATGCCACCTTCTTTATAGGATAAAGGCAACCCATTCTTTCCACATAATCTCATTGATTTTCCCTTTTCTCAGTCAAAGTAACACATTGTTTTTCAAATTAATAGAAGAGTTGTAATGCATTGTTTTTCAAATTCTAACCATCTTGCAAGCGTAACGTAAATTACAACATTAAATATAGTTTGTTGGCATATTTAATCTCCAACAGACCATTAAATATGTAACAGAGGAGTTGTAAGTCTAGTTCACCTTAATTTATTAGATGAAGGCAACCCATTATTTCTACATAATCTCATTGCTTTTACTTTCCCAGTCAAAGTAACACATTGTAAGTCTAGTTTTACCAAGACTGCCAAAACAATATGAATAGCACAATCTAAGAAGCGCGACCATGGAAGGAACACGATATAAAAATATTTTTTTTATGTAGTTTTATTTGTTATGTAGATTAATATTACATCCACAAACAATTAAAATTAACATTAATTTAATATAGATTGACCAATGAACAATCCACTTCATACATTTACTTCGGTTCCAATTGAGAAACTGGATTTCTTTCGAGAAAAATTTAGGGAAGAATCACCCTAATTTATGGAATATTCTTTCCAAATAATCTCATTGATTTTTCCTTTTCCCAATCGAAGTAAAGCATTGTTTTTCAAATTGTGACAATCTTACAACCGTAACGTAAATTAGGATATAAATTATAGTTGGTTGGTTAATCACCAATTGACCATTAAATATGTAACAAGGGAGTTGCAAGTCTAGTTTTCCAAATACTGCCAAAACAATATGAAGAGTGCACTATAAGAAGCATTGATATAGATACAGGACATGGTGATTTCAAAAAAATGGAGACACAGTTACGAATATTTTTATTTATTATGCAACTAATATTACATTCACAAATAATCAAATTAAACAATAATTGACAATAATTCAACATAAATTGATCAATGAACAATCCGCTTATACATTTACTTTCGTACTACCAAATGAGAAATTGGATTTAGTTTAAGAGAAATTTAGTGGAGAATTGCCCTAATTTTTAGGACAAAGGTAGCCTGTTCTTTCTGCATAATTTCATTGCTATGTCCTTTTCTCGGTTGAAGTAATGCATTGTTTTTCAAATTGTGACAATCTTATAACTGTAACGTAAATTTATAACATTAAATATACTTAGTTGAAATATTTATTTTTCAACTGACAGTTTTATCAAGATTGCCAAAGCAATATGAAGAGCGCAATCTAAGAAGCATGGACATGGTATTATCAACAAAATGGGATAGGGCCACAGAGAGGGGAGGGGGACATGGCAAACATGTGACACGACACATACATGCTGATATGAAAATTTTAAAAATGTATGACACGACACGTGGGGATACAAAATACGTCGTTTTATATATTTATTATATGGCATGTATAAGGATAAACAATTATTGTATGTCATATATATGAATGTTTAATTCAAATATAATAATTTTTAAAGTCTAAAAAAAGAGAATAGGTATAAATTTACGTTGTTTTTATTTTCTAATTGGATTTCAACTTTCAAGTTATTTTATTCAAATTTGTAATGTTCTTCATATGTGTTTAAGTGATAGACACATATATATTCTCCAAGTGTCTAAAACATGTCAAAGTCTAAATTTTTTTTTAAAAATAGTACGACATGCTTGGACCTGTGTCTAACGGGTGTTAGGAAGTGTCTAACGAGTGTCATGTTGTGTTGTGTCGTGTCAGTATTTGACATGACAAGTAGTTTATAGATTGACCAATGAACAATCATCTTTATACATTTACTTTGGTTGCAATCGCTCAACTAATCTTTAATTTCAAACTACTACCATGATAGGCTTTACGAACAACATATAATACTCTACATTTCTAGTATGAGTTAGTAGTGCAATGCAATCAACTGAGTTGTTCAGAACAATTCAACTTGCCTCGTTTATAGGCTCATTCAAGTCCATTCATTTGACAAACAACCTACTATGAAGCACAAATACTCTAAAAAAGGTGCCGTATGAGTATTGGATACGTATCAGATACGGATATGCGTCTGATACAGCGGGATACAAATCGGATACAATAACTAAGTACCTGATTTTTTTTAAAAAATTTTGAACACGGAAGGGATACACGAAGGATACTTAAGAGAGATGGTAGGATATGTGAAGGATACTTAAGTTTCCAATTTTTTATTTTTTATATTTTAATACGCCAAATAAGTATATAATTTTTTATTATTTTATATTTATATTTTTTTCAATGGTCAATATTCTCTACTCTCGTTTTTTTTTTCCTTCTTTTTTTTCTTGTCTTTTTCCCTTATCTATTAGGCTACATTATTTAAATTTTTTCCACTTTTTTTTCCCCTACACTGTTTTAATGTAAATATTTCTGTACCAAATTTTTAATTTTAGGAATTTTATTGTTAGTATTTCTTTATTTAATAGGAATCCCTCTCTTTATTTATTAATTTGCTTGGTTTTATTTTCATGCATATTATATAAAAAAAATATTTTTTTTTACGAACGTATCCCTACCGTACCTATATCCAACTTTTTAAGATTTTGGCTCATTGCCGTATCCCATATCCGTATTTGTGCTCCCTAGACAAACTAAGTTCAAACTTAGTCTTAAAACTGGTTATAATGATGAGCAGAGATTGAGATGACTAGGATTGGCTCATATGAGTTCAAGAACAATGATGCATAGTATTTGGTATAATAAAGAATAAGGTATATGGTGTTATAGGTTAAACCTTTCTCTTTATAAAGAAACACTTACTTTTCCTTTATTGATTTATCTGTCACAATTTTTTAAATTTCAAACTCCAAGCTAACCATGTCTTGACAGCTGTATATAAAACAGTAGATTTACACTCCTAGTTGATTGATAAGTTGTGTCCAAGCCAAGCTTGAATAGCATGCAAAATTTGTGATTTCTGATAAGCCAAGCTTCAACACAGTCTCATTAAAATCATCTCAGCTCATCCCAAGCATTGTGATTGATGCAACATCTATTGCATGGCCACAAAAGTAAGCCTAAATCAAAGGCAATGTGTCCCACTATCATTGAGAAGCCATTTTGGTCCAAAAAGTATCCATGGTAGTGTTTCGTAGTTGGGTTATTTAGGTAAATTCGTAATTTTCCTGGACACAGGCTGTAGATGTCGTCCATGGGTTTTCCTATTGGTCAAATTATTAAATGTATCATTAAATAACATTTTTATTATGTCTAGAATAGTCATAGAGGCTAAAAGGGTCAAGGTTTCCTATTTTGAATTGATATCATGGTTAGAGTAGAATTGTAAGTCACGGTCAGAGTTGGTCTTGAATATTTGTAGTATCCAAATATTCTTAGTTTCTAAATTGGAGTCCTAATCTTTATAGAAGTAGGAGAGTCTTTTAGCCTATAAATATATTTGCAATCTCATTGATTCAATAGAATTATTTAATGAGAATTTGTGTTGTGGTCGTGTGATGTTTCCTAACTCCTGAGAGGGTTAGTTTTCTCTTCTTCTTCCTTCTTATTTTTGCACTATACGACGCTACTAGATTTGAACTTCAGTTTTTCACTCATATAACCTATATTCAAGGTTTTAAATAGAAGTATCAAGAGATGCTGTAATGGTATTGGAAGTATTGAGCAATATGTATCGGGAGTTGGGTGACATGGTCATGAATTTTTTTTTGTTAAATCATTAGCCACAAAAAAAAAAAGGCTTTATAGCAGCCAAACCGGTCATATTAGCTATGAACTGATCATATTGGTCGTGAATCAACACATGAATTGGTTATGAACTGATATGTATTGGGAGTCGTCCAATACAAATCTTATTTTCATTCCCACCTGTATACCAGGGGTGTATTGGTATCGGAAGAACAAAAACACGAAAAAGATTGGCCAATACGATGTACCAGCAGATATTTAAAACCATTTCTATATTGAAAAGTCCAATCATTCCCTTCTTAAATAAGATCAATCCTAGCAACCCAAAGCAACTTACACACCTAAATTTACTTTTCACATCATTGTTCACAGTCTAAAACAGTGAACACAACGTTGCTCAATCTTGCCGAGTTTGAACTCCAAAACCCTATTATTTTCTTACATCTTATCAATATTTTACCAACCCTAAAGAAGCCAAAATTTTCTCCTGGATATTCCTTTCTTCTCTTGTCCATCTCTTCATTTTGGTGACTTAAATTGTAGGAAGTACACTTGTCCTACATCGGTGATACACACAGGCTCAACTACATCCATTTATACCCTTGTCTACGCAGTCAGACGCTGTTACATGGACTTCAAATGCAGGTGTCATTCTAAGTGTTGGGTTCGTCTAGTTCCCATGTCAAGACACTCCTGGATTTCATATTTATTAAAAACTTTTTTACTTTATAAGGTGTTCACAAGCTAACATAGAGCATGTAATGCATAAAACATGAGGCTTATATTAAATAGTAAACTCAACTACTTAGAAATTCTTATCAGGTGCAGGTCCAACTATATCTCACACGCACTATATCCTATAGCTTTACCCAATTATCAGGTGCCTAACACCAGTACTTCACAAATTTAGAAAAGTTCATGTAACATAGGTCAAACTTTCCAAATGAGAACACATAACATGAGGAGACTCCCTAATAGGAATACACATCTTGGGCTGAGTGCTAGAATAGGAGTGGAAACAATAGCTCAACACAATTACATAACTCTATTAATTACATTGACACGTGTGATGTCATGCAATCATATCTGAGCTCTAAAGAAGATTGCTATCAGATTGAATGATAGTGATGCAGCTGGTTACATTAGAATCTAGCAATGTTGAGACTTGTTTATGGAAAACTAGAAATCAAACTAAGCTAATTTTGCAAAAAACTAATAAATACAATACTTACCATTTCAAAACTGGCATTACGTGCAGAAGCATGCCAAGTGTTGGGATTTGAACTTGGGAAAATCCAATGGGAAGTGGTGTTCATGTCATCAACCTGCATACCATTTTTAACAGAATTAATACAAGAAGTAAAGAAAATAATTACGAAAAGAAATTTATAACTTGAAAGATGAAGTTTATTTCGATTACTAACTATATATATATTTTTTATATACAAATTGTATATGTTATCTTAAATCCAAATAAAACTGAGCATAAAAACAGTGGATTTATTTGTAGTTTCCGTTTCTTTTTTCTTTTCCAAAGCAAGCCACTAATTTCTAAGAGAGTATTTATTGGTGGGGAAATGTGTCTAACAGAGACTCCACCTCTACCAGGATTTTACACTGATCTCAAACTAGCCATCCTAACCAATTAATAAAATTGTTATTTGCAATGAATAAAGAAAATTAGTCACTTCATGCAGACCATTACAAGGACACATGATGCATTTCATTGGAAAATACATGCCACGGACCAATAGCAACTTAACATATATATGAAATAATATCATTTTAAAGCTGAGCGCAACACAGACCAAGCCTGTATAAAGCAGTACAAATGATGTACATAATAGAGATAAGAAACCACAACCATGTTCTTTTTGCTTTACTTATCAGATTTCTAACATTCTTAAATGTAGCTTTTTCTTGTAATTGTTTCTCCCTAGTCTCCAACAAGCTACAAAATGATCAATTTCTGTGGGTTGACATGAATCTTGTCCAGAAGGACAGCAAGGCATATATCATGAGTGACAGATCATAGCAACAAAAAGTACACTCGTACAATTTACTTCAGGATTATATAAAAAGTGACTAAAAAAAATGGATATATTATCATCAATCAAGAAAGAATAACACACGATCAAGTGGAAAAGAGCCTCTACATCACGGAAAATGCCAACAAGGTTTCATCTTTGGCCTCATGCTCCAAAGTCTCAAGCATCTGCCCATTCATCAAACAACACTAGGCAAATTCCGTTGAAATTTGTTTCATCGGACTTCAAAAACAATGATGAGCAGGCTATAATATAACTCGACTCTTTCACAAACACTCACAAGTATTTACTAATAAATAATAATACATCTTAACTCTTTCATATTGTGAGAATAATATTAGTATAGTATATATTGTGTGAATATTGTTTCCTATTTAGGATTGGTTTAGGTTTATTCTTATTTCCTATTTAGGATTAGGTCTAGAATTGCTATATATATCAGATGTACACATTGTATTGAAACACAATTGAATATACAGAAATTCTTCAGAATTCTTACATGGTATCAGACCTATATTCAAAACCTTAGCCTCTTATTTCTGGTTTGTCGTTTCCCTCTCTAGTTCACAATCGATCGAAGCTCCTTGCTTCGTAGGTCGTATGGTTCTCTCTCGTGGTTGTCTCTGATCGTGGTTTTTCTGGTTCGCTGAATCGTCCTCTCTGGTTCACGACTCGCGTCACTCTGTGCTCGTTGCATCTACTAGTTGCCTCGATGCTTCTTGTTCTCTGCTTATGACTCACGAGTGATTGATCTCTTGTTGGAGTTACGACATCAGTTCTTCGACTTTGTCTTCGTCAGTTGCTGGAATTGCGACATCAGTCGCACCTATCAAAGTCGCGACCTACATTGTGACATCTCTCTCTGTTGTTCTGAGTCTAGTGGACTTGGGTGTCTTTCTTTGGCTGACCACTGTTCTCTTTTATTCTTATTTGGACCAAACAAGTTTCTTGATATTACATTGTTGCCCCATTAGCTTTCAGTTTATTACGGTTCTTTTTTTTTTTTTTGGTTTATTATGGTGATGACATGTTCAGCTTCTGTAAAGCCCAAGAAGGGGCTCCTTGCTTCACATGAGTGTGCCTTCTGCCATCAGAGGGACCATTAGAAGTATCACTATCCCAAGAAGGGATGCCTGTCTGGCTCGTATTCTTAGCAATCTCAGACCTAGTTTTGCCCTTTTTCTCCAAGTGTTTTTCAGGCTTCCGTTGGTTCTACTGCATCTGCCCCAGCTCCTGATCCTGACTTGGCTTCCTTGAGTACTCAGATTCTTCAATTAATTTTTATTTTTATTATTCACTATTTGTCTACATTTCTCATAAAAAATACTATCTACCTCCTAACCATCCTTGTCTGCCTCCATTGTTTCCTCTCTTCATTCAGGTTTGCTTAGGTCTTCTTCAAGTATCTCTTCATCTGTCTGGCTTTTTGATTCTGGTGCCTCTCATCATATGACTCCTTATCTTTTCTTACTTCAGAATTGTACTCCCCTCCCTTTTCTATTACTGTTATTGCTGCTAATGGGCCTGGTATGTCAGTTATATCTGTTGGGTCTATCCTATTGTCTGCTATGTCTACAGTCTCTATTCCATCTGTCTTATATGTTCCTTAGTTATCTGTCAGTTTATTATCTATTAGTCAACTTGATACCTCTGGTTTTGATGTTATCTTTTCTTTTTCTATTTGTTCTATGCAGGATCAGATGTCCAAGCAGCAAATTGGGACTGGCCGAAGAGTTGGAGACCTCTATGTGGTAGAGAGCTTGCATCTGCCTATGACTACCTCTTTGACTGCCTTTTCTTCTTTTCAGTTAGATTCTCTATCAAGTCTTTTCTATTTGTGGCATTCCAGATTAAGACATTTGTCTGCTGACCGCTTACGATCTTTAGCTTAGTTAGGTATATTGGGTAAAGTTTCTTCTAGCCAACTTACCGAGTGTAAGGGGTGTAAACTTACCAAAATGACAGCTTTACCTTTTCATAAAAGTATTTCTATATCTATTACACCGTTTTCTTTAGTTTATACTGATGTCTAGGACCCTTCTTCTATTCTCACCAAAGGGGGGTCTGCATACTATGTATCATTTGTTGATGACTGCACCCGTTACCGTTACACTTGGGTTTATCTTATGACTCATAAGTCTAATTTCTATCAGATATACCGTACCTTTCAGTCTATGATTACTACTCATTTTGAGTCTGCAATTAAAGTGTTACAGTCTGACTTGGGTAGAGAATATTTTTAAAACGAGTTTTGTGAGTATTTCGCCAATTTGGGTACCATTCACCAAACTTCCTGTACAGATACATCTACCCAAAATGGTCGAACCGAGCGTAAACACCGTCATCTCCTTGAGACAGCTAGTTCTCTTCTTCTCTCTACCTCTGTTCCGGCTCCATTCTGGGGGGAGGCAGTTCTTACTGTTGCTTTTCTTCTTAACCACATGCCTACTCCCCTTTTTTCTAGTCGGTCTCCTTATGAAACTTTGTTTTCCCAAACCCCTAACTTTGGGTCTGCCTGTTTTGTCCTTCTTCCTCGCAAAGATAAGACCAAACTTAGTGTCCGATCTATCCTCTATATCCTTTTGGGTTATAGTTCTACTTAGAAAGGCTATCGGTGTTACGATCCTGTTTTCCGTCATCTTTATGTCTCCCGTCATGTTTCTTTTCTTGAACGTCTATCTTGCTTTCAACTTTCTCCTCTCACCGCCTCAGTTTTCAAAGAGGATTTGGTTCATATTGATCCGTTTCCTTCTGAGGTCCCGTCTAATGAGTAATACATCTCCTTAGTTCCTCCTGAACTTGTTCTATCTTCTCCTCTTACTTCACTTATGGTTGCTACTCCTCCTTCGGTTTATTCTCCTTCTCCGTTGTTAGTTTATTCTCGTCGTAAGGTTCCTCCTCCACCAGTTGTCTCTGCCCTTACTGCTGATCCTCTTGCTTCTGATAACTCTGATCCTGCTGCACATCGATACCCTACTCGAACACGTCATTCTCCAAACAGTTTGGGTTAGTTTAATACATGTTTTTCTGCTTCCTATCGTACTTTTTTGTCTGCTATTCACTCTTTTTCAGAACCTCAGTCTTACAAGGAGGCTTGTCAAGATCCTCATTGAGTTCAAGTTATGGAGGATGAATTGTCTGCTTTACAGAAAACTAGTACTTGGGAGTTGGTTCATTTGCCTGCTGGTAAAAATTTGGTTGGTTGTAAATGGGTCTACAAAGTCCAGACTCGTTCTGATGGTTCTCTTGAGTGCTACAAAGTTCGTCTGGTTGCCAAAGGTTTCTCACAGGAGTATAGTATTAATTATGAGGAGACCTTTGCTCCTGTTGCCAAGATGACTACTGTCCGTACTTTGATCTCTGTCGCTATTGTTCGTTCTTGGCCTCTTTATCAGATGGATGTTAAGAATGTTTTTCTTAATGGTCATCTCACTGAGGAGGTTTACATGCGTCCTCCCCCTGGCTTTCACCATTCCTCTAGACAGGTTTGTCACCTTCAGCGTGCTTTGTACGGTCTGAAGCAGTCTCCTCGTACTTGGTATGATCGCTTTCAGACTGTTGTTACTGAGCTTGGGTTTCATCCTTGTGCCCAAGACTCTGCTTTATTTCTTCTCTACACCTCTGCTGGATTTGTTGCGCTATTACTGTATGTGGATAATATGATCATCACTGGTTCTGACTCTTCTGCTATATCTGAGGTCAAGCAACATCTTTTTTGCACCTTTAAAATGACGGATCTGGGCCCATTATGGTATTTTCTTGGTATTAAAGTAGCTTCTTCTCCCAATGGCTACTTTCTCTCTCAGGCCAAGTATGTCAATGAGATTATTTATCGTGTTGGTCTTACTGACACCAAGATTTCTGATACCCCTATTGAGCTTAATGTAAAGCCCAACACTATTGATGGTGTTCTTCTGGATGATCCTACTCTATATTGAGAGCTCGTTGGTTGCTTAGTCTATCTGACAATTACTCGTCCTGATCTTCCCTATATTGTTCAAGTGGTTAGCCAGTTTGTCTCTGCTCCTTACTCTACACATTGGGTTGCCTTGGTTCGAATTCTTCACTATCTTCGAGGTACTATATTTCAGGGTTAACTATTATCCTCTACTTTCTCTCTGAATTTGGTGTCCTATGTTGATTCTGATTGGGCCAGTGATGTTACTGATCGCAAGTCCACGTCTGGTTTCTGTATGTTTCTTGGCGATTCCTTGATCTCTTAGAAAAGCAAGAAACAAACTGTTATTGCTCGCTCTATTGCCGAAACTGAGTATCGTGTTATGGCTCATGCTACTGTTGAAGTCATCTAGCTTCGTTGTTTTCTCTCTGACTTGGGCGTCCCTCAGTTTTCTCCGACTTCCCTCTATTGTGAAAACTGCAGTGCTATTCAAATTGCACATAACACTGTCTTCCATGAGTAGACCAAGCGCATTGAGATTGATTGTCACTTTATTCGTCAGCATCTGCAATCTGGCTCTATCTCGTTTCTTTTCGTCTCTTCAACTCTGCAGCTTGCTGACTTCTTTATCAAGACTCACACCACTGCTCGATTTCAATTTCTTCTTGGCAAACTCTCAGTGCTTTCTGTCCAATCACCTTGAGTTTGAGCGGGGTTGTGAGAATAATATTAGTATAGTATATATTGTGTGAAAATTATATTCTATTTAGGATTGGTTTAGGTTTATTCTTGTTTCCTATTTAGAATTAGGTCTAGAATTGTTGTATATATCAGATGTACACATTGTATTGAAACACAATTGAATATATAGAAATTCTTCAAAAATCTTACACATAGACCCTCACAATTATCTTCTTTCTCATTGATATTTGAAAAGAATGTATTATAAGAACTAATTAGCGCACTTCTATGATGTTAGATCATACTCGACAATATAATCTCATATTTGTTGTCACCAATTATCCCCAAAGCTTAAGTTGTTAGAAAATGGACTCAACAATGTATACCAAGTTAACCAACACCCTCTCTCACATGCAATCCCGTTTAGCACGTGGAAAGACAAACAGAGAATCAAACATAAAGAGAAGCCAAAACCAAACAAAGAAGAAGAACCAAACAGGGACAAAGCACAAAATGCCAATGGAGAGACTAGAACCCAAGACCTCTCTCAACCTAAGCTTTGATACCATGTTAAGTCACCAATTGTTCCAAAAGCGTAAGCAGTTAGGAAATGAACCTAATGATGTATATCAAGCTATCCAACAATATGAATTACAGATTCATGGAACCAGAGCAGGATCTGAAGCTAGTATGGATGGATCCTACATTCCTACTTTTAAGTGACACTTTCCTAAATAATTAAAAAGTAAAATATTGCAAAAAGAGAGAAAAGTTACCAACACATAAAGAGTGTCATGTTCATCTCTGCTGGGAAACAGCATAACAGGGTCAACTACTAGAAAAATGTGGCTAATTGATTTTAACCTAAGGTTATTGACTTTCTTCTCAAATGATTATTCAGTACAATATATATGTGAATGTTGTTCCTTATAGTACAAGGATATTGGAAGAATTCAACTAACTGTTTGCATCAGTTCTAATGAATAGTTTCTAAAGAAACAGTCCACAACTTAAAAAACATGATTTACAAATTCTATTGTCATTTTATAACCAAAACACAATCTCTTACAATTCATATGATAGTAGTTGTTTAATTTATATAAGAAAAAATGTGAGTTTCTTTATTGTACTTTTAGAATTCACTATCTTTATAAAAACTGGCAAGAATTTTGCACATTTTGTTACCATCCTCACAAACTATAGTGGCTAGCAATAATTCTTACAATAACCTCTGCAATTTAATGCAAATGATTAATAGACTAAGAGAGTAAACAGTGAAGGACATTGTTATCAATTTTATCATGGCCTATAAAGTCATATCCTATTTATTATTTACAGAGCATTATTTTTATAATTCAATAATATGAATTCTTTTACACATAAATGAAGTGGGCAGAATAGAAATCAACTTTGATGCCACCATTGCTTTGTTAGACAACATGCATGCACACTTCTGCAGACATGCAAATCAAATTGAATATTAATTGGCATTAGTGTAAACTTTGCAACATCGATCACAAGACAAATCTGGCACCAGATGTTTCAACAATAATCCAGTGCATGAAAATGCTTTATGGGGCAACTATGGAATTCCACCTGGACCTTTAGGATTCCCCAATCACGTTTAATTCAGTTTTGTAATTTTAATGAATAATATGCTGTTGGACATACGTCTTCGTCTTTTTTAACATCTTGACAAAGTAGTAATTTAGAAATTTTCAAACTTGCAGGATATTTTGGTCACTATTCTGGTCCAAGGGTTGTCAAAGGGTCAAATCATGGTCAGGGTCTAACACATGGTCATTATTAGGTCTAGAGTATTCTAGTTAGTCAAAATTTCTCTGTTTCGTAATTTCTAGTCACAAAGTCCTGTTAAGTTTAATAACCTATAAATGCTTCTGTGATGCTTATGTTCAATATGAGTAAGATTTTGGGAATTTGTGGGAAACTTTTAAAACTTTGTTTGATGTGTTATGAAGCTTACCTACAAGGGTGATATCAAAGAAATTCTAGGTGAAATTTCCAGACCCTCCTTTTTTTTCACAGCCGCTATAGCACTTTTAGCCCCAACACCATAATCTTGTGATTCCCAATCAACCCTAACCCTAACCCTTTCCCTTAAGGTTGGGCCTTTGATTAAACACTAATAAATACCATAATAGCTGCTGTCCACAACTTTTAAAAGCAATTGGTATGTACCAATTAACTTAGGAAGAATGTATATGCATATTAATTAAAAGCCAAAAACAACAGGCTCTCTATTTAGTTTTCAAGAATTTTCACGAGAAATACCCTTCATTGAATTCCTATAAACTAATAATGTTTAACATATGATTTTGGGACATTCCCCCCAGTTTAAATGCTTGCAAAAAAGAAAAAAAAAATTGAATATAAAAACACCAAAGATGAAAAGGCTAGTTTGCTTTTGAACAAAATTATCTTGTTGATAGAAAAGAGGAACTAGATTCTAGTAGGAATGCAACCTGAGCGCACCTAACATGAGCAACTCGAGCCTAGCCTGAGTAACTCGAGCCTAGCTTAAATCTTTTAGGTCTAGGGAAACATATTTATGAATTTGGTGCGGACTTGGCAGAAATTTAGAAACTCATAATTTTGGGTCGGGCTTGGGAAAAAATCCCAAACAACCAGGGCAACCTCAGTAGCCCGAATTTTATATAAATATATATATAAATTATTAGGCATTCCATAATTCTAAAATGATCTATCATAAACACAAGTAACATAACACAAAACCTACCCTTTACTTTTCTCACTCAAAAATGGCAAAGACCACCATAGCGACATAGCAGTTTTTCAATTCTCATCTCTCTCATCATATAAATTATTTGTTTTGATGTATTATGCTCGAGAAGGGCTTGGGCAAACAAGTTCGGTTTGAAGGTTGAGCTTGGACAACTCTTAGCACCACTCGGGTTAGGCGTAGATAACTCCTCAACCCAACCGAACCGCTTGAGTTGTATCCCTAAATTCCACTAAGAACAATGTTGAAGACTAATGCACTCTAGAGAAAGATCATATAACCAAAAGACCAAAAAATGAACGAATCCCTTTGCTATCTTTGCAATGGACTCATGTTTGACACCCCTGCAGGAATAGGTTACACACACATACACAGAATAAGAAAAAGAAGAATCCAGTGGCCAATGTACCGTTTTGTCCATTGGTACCGTACATACTGTACCAGTAAGTTTTCGAATACCATTTCGGATTTATAACAACAAATATTATATATTTATAATAAAAAAATATTACCTTGCACTAAATAATTTTTTGCATAACATTAATAATGCTAAAACACATATACAGAGTAAGATAGAAATACAGAGCATCACCCATTTTGGGTCAACATAACAAAATACAGAGCATTATATGTACATGTTCAAAAAAATATTCTTTTCCTATTATATTAGGTAACACCTATTGCTATGCTATTTGATAACATAGCTAAAAGCAAGAGCCAAATGAAGGTGAAGCTACTGGCCGAAACAACAATTTGTTTGAGAAGTTAGGCGAAAAATCACACTGTTTTAAAACCGGTTTGCTTGTGAAATAGAATTCAAAACCTTGTTTCCAACAAAGAACCCATCCTTGATCTAAGCTAAATTTTGCACACCTTAGAGCTATGAAGCACCGACACGTCCCTAGGGCCTCCGTACGAGTGTCAGACACGTGTCCGACACTCTCCCTAATGTGTCCTTTTTTTTTTGAATTTTTCCAGTCGGACATGCCATGGACACGCTGTGACACTTTCCAGACACGCATGAGGTGGATTGACGCCCTAACTGTTGGAGAGAGAGAAAGAAAGAGAAAAAGAGATTGAGGGAGGAGAGGAGCCCTAACCTGTTCAAATCAATTGAAGAAGCTGAGGTATTCTTCGTATGCTCTCCTCTTCTTCTCCTCCTCCTCCTCTTCGTCTTCTGTCTCCTTCTTCTTCCCCTCCCTTTTCTTCGTCTTCTCCTATTCTCTCTCTCTCTCTCTCTCTCTCTCTCTCTGATTTCACTTTCCCCTCTTTTGTTCATCTTTTTTATTTTTTCTCCCCTTTTGCTGATTCACCCATCTCTCTCTCTCTCTCCTCCTTTATTTTCTTCCATCTCTTTTTTTTTTTTCTTTTTTCTTTTTTTTTATCCTTATTTTTGTTAAACCTAAAATTCATAAAATAAATTATTTTTATTTATAAAAAACTCATTTTTTATTTAAAAAAATTAAAAAATATGTTTATTAATTTTATTATTATTGTAATTGTATAAAAATTAATGATTTTCTATTTATTTTAGACATATAATAAATAAATAAAATTATATATATTAAACGTGTCCTCAGCATGTCGTATCCCTCATTTTTTAAAAATTTGTTTGTCCCTGTGTCTGTGTCGTGTCCTGTATCTGTATCCGTGCATCATAGCCTTAGAGTGATACAAAGCATTTCTCATGGCCATCTCAAACACAAAGACTAACTAAGCATAAGGTAAAGCATATGTTAAAAACACAAGTAAAAGATGGCAAAAGAAAGATGTAGCAAGCTCCTCCAGGGCACCAACAAAGTAATAGACCCGCTAGACATTGATCACGTGACAAAACTCTTAGTTCCTATGAACCGACGAAAATGGATATGAAGTGGGGTTAAGGGAGCGAGGACACATATAAGTTTCTAAGGTAGGGAGTGCCTATAGGACCATGTATATATTTTATATATTAATATATTTAATTTTTTTTTTTTCTACTTAGTTGTATTATATATGTTAAAATATGAATTATTAGTGGAAATTAATATCAACTACAAATTATCTTTACTTATAAATAAATATTATATAAATAGACAGTACTAGAATAAGTTTGAATTGTTTTTCTTTTGTTTATTTAGGGTTTGTATGTTTGAGAGATTCTATCTCAGATGGGAGCGAGTTGTTTTTTATAGGTTTTTTACTTGGGAGCATGGAATCACATTTCTAAATAAGAAACATCACTCAAATAGGAGTTTCCTGCTAGTATAGACTGGACATGACCAATAAAGGAAAACCAAATATCCACCATTGCATAATCGTGCAAAGTTATTAGTTGTGTTACATGTATGGACTATTTTGGGAGGAGTACCCATGTTGACATGACACAGGTGCAGGTGTGGGTGTGGGATCTAGATTGGATTCGGCCCTTCTCACTTTGACACAGCTGACTCAAGGAGTAAGAAGATGTGCGTACCTTATAGAGAAGTTCGATCTATGAGTTTGTAGCTTAGAAACGAAGTTCGATCAACAAGATCTATGGGACCATGTATATATTTTAATATTTTTTTTCTGCTTAGTTGTATTATATATGTTAAAATATGAATTATTAGTGGAAATTGATATCAACTACAAATTATCTTTACTAAATATAAATAACTATTATGTAAATAGAAAGTACTAAAATAAGTTTGAGCTGCTTTTTCTTTTGTTTGAGATTTGTATGTTTGAGAGATTTTATCTCAGATGAGAACGAGTTTTTTTATAGGTTTCTTACTTGGGAGCATGGAATCACATCTCTAAATAAGAAACGTCACCCAAATAGGAGTTTCCTACTAGTATAGATAGGACATGACCAATAAAGGAAAACCAAACATCCACCATTGCATAATTGTGCAAAGTTATCAATTGTGTTACATGTACTAACTATTTTGGGGGGAGTACCCATGTCGACATGACACAGGTCCAGGTTCAAGTGTGGGTGCGGGATCTAGGTCGGATTCGGCCCTTCTCACTTTGACACAGCTGACTCAAGGAGTAAGAAGATGTGCATACCTTACAGAGAAGTTCGATCTATGAGTTTGTAGCTTAGAAACGAAGTTCGATCAATGAGATCTTAGTCGGCGGCAATGTCAAACTTCGATTAGATCTAAGTTCAATCACAAATTCAACCATTTGAGAAATAGGATTTGAAGAATCAATTAAATTTGACTGTTCTAGTTGGGAGAGAGGGTTGGATTTGAAAGGTAGAGGAGTTAGGATTTCTACAAGACCGTGACAGAAGAGAGGGAAGATGGAGAGACGAAAAGAGCGTGTGTATCCAGTCCCAAGATGTCACCTTGTGAATATGAGAGAGAAAGTCCAAGCCGTATCATGTGCAGGCAAGTGGAATTGAGTTGGCACACCATTAATTAATATAAATGGCTTAATTGATATATTACCTACAGTCAAATAATTATGCATGGTAATAGTACTGAATAAAAATGCTCTCCCATTATTCTGTCTAAATCTCTCTTTAGTTTGTCACATAAATGTTCGCAGACCCAGAAAATGACCTAATATTTGACAGATCAGGTTCACCAAAAACTGATCTAATATGTGATGTCAGTTTGTTTGAGATTGTTCCTTTTTCTCATAATAAATAATGTTTTCGTGAACAAAATTGAAAGACCTAATTGGATTCAAGTAGCCTGGAAAAAGAGAACATTTAACACATTACTACTTAAAAAATAATGGCACATTTCCAAAAGGGTTTGGAATAAATTAATATAGCCCAAATTTAATCAAATTTTGTTCTATGATTTCTAATTTAATTTTTACTTAAATGGTTGAACATATAGGACATTGTTGGACTACAGCAATTTTTTATACCAAAATGTACTGATTCTTTTTTTTTTTTTTTGATGGTTTAATTCTTTAAGCTTTACCATTAACTTGGATGCTGCTGATATTTACTGTCGAACCTTATAAAGTAGGACTAAAGAACTAGCACAATGATGGATGTAGCAAGCTTTTGTGATAATTTTTTTGAGATGTAGTTAACATTGACATGAATCAGCGTCAAAGACAGCAAATACCAAGACATCAAAACATGATATGGAGTACCATGTGGTGTTACTGTTAATTGATAAGCTGAAGAATTAGCCCCCTTGTCTAACATCAGATAGGCATGACATGGCTTGGTGAAAATGACATGCTACCAGAATTATTCACTCAGCGGTAAGGTTTTGTTCTGATAAAGAACACTTAACATAACTGATCAAAATTAGGCTTTCTTACCATTAAAACTACACAAATTGCAACTATTTCTCTTTTAGGCATAGAGAGAGATCCACAAAACGACTAACAATGATATAATCCCAATCAACAACACTAGACCAACTTTTAATTCACTGCTTCCTTGAAGTAAGTTTTGAATCACCTAATTTGGAAATGAGGCTCATTGCCAGGGGGTCATAAAAATCACAGTATCGGACAAGACAAGAAAGGACTCACATATTATATCCATTTTTCAATTTATCTTACCATTGATCTTAGTGTTATATACTATCTCCTCATACTCTGCTGGAATTTCAAATGATCAGGAAAAAAAATTGTTTATTTGTTGCGCAATGTGAACCAGAACTTCAGGCCCATTCTTCCGTAAGTACAACATGGAAAGCTATATCAGGATCACAGATGCCATGAAAATATGTGTATATGTATCTAAAATCAAAGGCCGTGTTTGTTTAGTAATTTGGAGAGGGTGTTGGATTAATAATCCATGGATCCTACAAAGGTTTGTTTTGAAAAATGTCACGGATACATGGTACTATGTCATGGAACTACGACTACCTGTAATGAAGGGAGAAGATAGGATTATAGATGAAAATAATATTTTAATCCCAATCAACTGATATTACTATATATTAGAGTTTGTTTGACATCTCCTATGCCCGTAGACTATATCACCTCTTTATTTTTCTGCACATTTCTTTACAAATCGTACACTTATTTAGATCATTCCAAACAACCTTACGCAAATAAACACAATTTATCTGAGGTATCTAAGTTAATCCTACTACAATATCAATTTTCTCACTCAATCCTACTTATAATCCCAATAACAATATGATAAACAAACATTGCAAAAGAGTCAACGCAATTGAGTACAAAAAAATGAAAAATAAACAAATACCTGAATTCTGATAGGGAATAGTCTTCGATGAAGAGATCAGAACAAAGCCAGTACTGATGGACCGATTGAGAGTCACCTTGAGATGAAACATAGCTGTTTTGGGGAATGAAATAGGGTTTTTCCCAAAGTAGAAGAAGAAGAAGTGATTCTAGGTTGAAAGACTACACAAAATAAGAAATTTGTTGTGAAACAGATCCCCCAAGGATTTTGGAGAGGGACTTTTAGTTGGCGCGCCCAACTGCTAGGAATGAGCCAAAAAACAAACTGCTCAACCCGCTGCCAGACCGCGGCGGTCAGCTCCGACCCGCGTGAGATGTCAGATGGGGCAGTACAAATCACCCTGGTTGGCTAGTCAGTTACTCGGATCGCTTAGATATGCTGATAAGAGGGAGAAGCTTGAGTATCTCGATTGGAGAGTGTTTGTCGGTTTCCGTAGATCCATTATGGAGTATATATTCATAATTGGGAAATTTGGCTATAAACTCCCTTTACCTTCCTTTCATTGTTAGAATGACTAAAAAAAAAATTATACTTTCTAAACTCCCTCATAATTAAAAAGTCTTGCATAAAGGACAAAATTTATTATTTAAATATTTTATCAGACTATTATACCCTCAACTAAATCTTCCTTAATCACCATCTCAATTTCTCAAGACGCCATGGCTAGGGTTTCAAGATCTGGTATCAAAACCGATCGTGACTTCCTCTGCTCCTCGGATCGAGTTCGATCTCCTTCTTCGGTTGATTTCTTCACTTTGCTCGATCACATTGTTGCCATTTGATCAAAGATCCTCGCCTGAGATCCATGAGTTGGTCGACTATCCAAGCCATTGCGATGACCTTGAAGGCCGAATTGAAGAGTAGATACATATATACATATATATATATATATATATATATATCTATATATATGTGTGTGTTTGTGTGTTTTGAGATTTAAATTCGAATATATATGTGTTTTGAGATTTGAATTCGAATATATATATCTACATATTCCGATCTGTAATCTATATATATATATATATGTGTGTGTGTTTGTGTGTTTTGAGATTTGAATTCGAATATATATGTGTTTTGATATTTGAATTCGAATATATATATATATATATTCCGATCTGTAATCTATATATATATATCTGTATATTTATGTGTTTTGATCTTGATTTTATATTTCACATGTATTCAAATGCTCCATACTTTGCAACCTCTTTTCCTCCTGTACGAGAACTTGCTTCCATTCTTACTGCTACTGTGAATATATGCACACAAATAACTAAGTTTTCTATGATTATCTATAAATTTTAGTGTAATTATTTGATTCAGCCAAAATCAAAGAGCCTGTAATCAAATTTCATTTGATAGAACTAGAGTAAAATTTTACTCTGGTTCTATTGCTTTGTTTTTTTCATTTGACAAAACCAGAGTAAAATTTTACTTTCATACAGAGTAAAATTTTACTTTTAGTTTCACAGTATAAAATTTTACTCTCATTCAGAGTAAAATTTTACTTTTAGTTTCACAGTATAAAATTTTACTCTCATTCAGAGTAAAATTTTACTTTTAGTTTCACAGAGTAAAATTTTACTTTCATACAGAGTAAAATTTTACTTTAGTTTCAGAGTTAAAGTAAAATTTTACTCTGTATGAAAGTAAAATTTTACACTCTGAAACTAAAGTAAAATTTTACTCTGTATGAAAGTAATTTTTACTTTGAAATACATAGTGAAAATGTCTTAATATGAGAGCTGAGGGTAATATAGTAAAAAAAATAAGTTTTAAAATATTAGGGGGTTTTGAAAGTACTTATATAATTCTTGTCCTTTTGAAAGAGAAATTAAGTAGTGAGGGGGCTATGACCAAATCCCCCTTGATAATTTGATTTGCTAAAGTTTGTTGAGTATTTTATTTTTGTAAAAAATTATATTAATCAAATATTAATATTTGATTTGATTTGATCATATTTTCATAAGTAATTTATTTAAAAGAAATTATAGTTACCGTTGATACAAATGTGATAATATAAAATGTCTATCAATATCCGATCAATTTGATTTTTTATAGAGATTAAGTACTCGATGAATCATAGATATTGAACAATTCGAATCATCGATGTGAGTTCTGTGACAAGCCTATTGAAGCCTAACAATACCCTCAAATCTGATTTGGACTATAACCCACCTCACTCTGACCCGACTCGTTAGATGAGAGCGAAAAAATCACCATATCCATATTTGCACTCCATTTGTTTTAGGAGTGGTTTGGAACATGCATTTTTTTTTAAAATAAAAAATAAAATGAAAAAATCTTTGAGATAATTTTTTGATTGAATGGTGATACATTATTTAATATATCATTATCATTTTGACCTCCAATAAGGTAGAAGAGAGAGAATAGAGAGAGATAGAGAGAGGAGTGTGAATCTCTTTGTACATGGTTCATTTCATATCCTTAAGGGTGAATATGAGAGAATGGCCCCACTCAATGTGATCGATGTCACATCTTGACTTGTTCGTGTTGCAGACCAAACACCTACTTTGAGGAGAAAGAAATCCTTTCCTAAAGTGAATTCAAGCCAGTACATCATAAATAAGAAGTGAAGCTTCAGTTTCTTGCTTATCTATAAAATATCATATTGTTATTGACCTTTCAAAAAATCATTTCCCCATCTAGAACTAGTCTTGCTTAGGGGTGCAACTCGGGCGGGCTCAACCCGAGCAACCCGTGCTTAGTCCAAGTTTTTTTAGGGCTTGAACAACAATATCTTATAATCTGGACGTGCTTGGGCAGATTTTTGATGCCCTGGGCGAAGTCAGTGGCTAACCTGAGCAATCCGAACCCGAATTACATTTAATATATTATATAAATTATATAATATATGTATAAATTAAACAGCTAGCTCTTAATTTTTTGGGTAAACTACCAATAGGTCCTACTTTTGAGACTTATTACCCATTAGGTCCTATTGATAAATTTATTAAGTGATAAAGATAAATTTATCAGTCTTTTATTTTTATGAATAAATTTATAGTGATAAATTTATCAGTCTCTTTGTTTTTATAAATAAATTTATAGTGATAAATTTATTAATCTCTTATTTTTATAGTGTTAAATTTATTAGTTAGGACCTGTAGATAAATAAGTCTACTTAATAGGACCTACACGTAAGTACCCCTAATTTTTTATTTTTTTTGGGTGGTCTTTGGCCATTGGATTAGCATCTTTTATTTGGACCATTAGATTAAAACTAAAAATAAAACCCTACCTTATCTATTATTTCTTCCCTTTCTCTCAGACTCTCATTTCATTTTTTCATGAGAGTTGAAGAACGGCGGATGACGACGACGACGCTACAAACAACGGCAACACCGCGAACAACGACACCGTCATCTTTTCGATAAGCTTCGACGCCACACAAAACTGATAGATCCCTCTCTGTGTTTGTATTTGTGCTTCAATTTGTCGATTTTTGGCTACTTGTCATTCAATTACCACTCAAAATCGGTGATATTGATTTTAGAAGACTTTGGACTAATTCCATTTGGATCTGGTCGAAAAACATTATGAAATCAATCTGGGAGTTGTAATGGTAAGGCTTGCACTTGCCAATCTTCTTTACTTATTTGATTGGGAATTACCTACTGGGATGAAAATTGAAAATATTGATACTAATATCAATCCTGGTCTTACAATGCATTAGAGAAATACTCTTTGGCTAACGTCTAAGAACTACTCTGTTTGTTGTATGGAATAATGAAGCATTGTTTGTTGCCTCGTGAAATTTACTTTTATACGTAGCAATGTTTGTGGTTGGGATGATGTTTAAGTTTGTTATATAGACTAATGGACTTACGTATATTATAAAGCACTATTTGTTGTATGAAAAAATTCAGAAGTTGTTTGTTGCCTTGTGAAATTCGGGCAATTCGAGTTAACCTGAGTTCAAATTATGAAGCTTGGTCGGGCTTGGGCGAACTTGAGCACTGCCAAACACAATTCGAGCTAGGTTTAGGCAAACCTTCAACTCAACTGAACCCGCCCGAATTGCACTTCTAGTCTTGCCTCTCTCAAGGGTAAGTGTTCAATCTGGACAATCTTATCTTTCGTCTTTCATGTGTGCTCAATTATATCTCTTAAATATATATATTTTTTATTTTTTATAAAAAAATCATACAAAAAATAGAGTAAATCAAAATGAACAATTAACTTTTGATATTCGTTGATTTTTTAACTTTTAAGCTATTTTTCAATTTGTCAAACAATTCCTTAATCACGACATTGAAATTATAAAATTAATGTATTAAAAGTGACGGTGACAAGGGTCAAGAATATGTACTATTGTGGTGGGGATGATAGTGTGTTTACCGTGCTAATATTAGTTATACTTAATATCTACAAAGCGAGTCCCACTAAAAAGGATTTTCCTTCACTCACTAGACACAAAAAAAATATATATATATATATTTTAAAAAGTTGAAAAAAAAATATCTTAGTAAGTTTGTTTTGAAGAACAAACATTTTTGTTGGTGGTGACAATAGTGTAGTGGTGGAAGTGTGGCAAGGGTGGTAGTATGATGGAGAAATTATTTTTTCTTCCTAAGATAATATCACATGGTATTTTAACTTGATATTCATTTTTTAAAACTGTAAAACTTAGTGTTTTTTATTAAATTTTTGGGGAACAATTTAACAAGTGTTGACTGATAAATAGTATGGACTAATGTTCTAATACAACCAAATAATCACTTTAGTATGATGGCATTAATATGACTTTATTTTAGAAAATGTTTTTGCTTTTTAAAATTGTAAAATATTTTTATGTTTAAATAGGCTTGTTTTCACTTTCATATTTTCTTGTTGTGTCAAACATGAAAAAAATTAAAATTATTTTTTAAAAAATATTTTTTGTCTAAACACATGAAGTATTAGATAAAATTGGCTTGCAATAATAATGGATTGATTATATGTTTTTGACCTTTTAATAGAATTGTCATCCACATTCTTCCGATCACAATGTAAAATTATTTTTTCTCTTTACCGAATCAAACCAAGGAATGAGAATTACAGTGAAATGCTTCCAAATTTCAGTAATTTATTATGACTATATTAAATCACTAATTATTTTACATCTTAAAAATTAAATTTAATAATTTATTTTAAACGATGAAGTCAACAGAAAAAGTTGCAATTTCTTTGGTCGGTTTTGCGATTATAGTGTTGATATGACTTTCAGTGGTCCTGAGTCGATGCAGACCCAAAGCAAAGTCATTTTGAAAACCCAGATGGGTCACCAAACTTTCACCCCCAAAGTCCCAAACGTATACTGGAAGGGCTTAGAGTTGGTTTGCGAATTAAAGCTCCGTTTGGCAAGGGATTTTGTGGTTATTTTATGTTGAAAAAATAATTTAATATAGGTATATTTTTTAGTTAAATTTGAGTGAGCCCCAAACGTCGTATGAGATGGGTCCAAAGAGGTAAAGTGTTCATTGCCGCGTGGCAAGTCACACGGTGAAGACGGAACGTCAAAACCATTTATGAGTGAATGGGAAGTTGACGTCGTTTTTTTGGTCTAACATTAATTTTTTAGATAAAATTATTTTGAATTTTTTCAATAAAAATTGTTGTGGGAATTTAATTTAATTCTAAATTCAAATTTTGGGTTCCTGAATGGTTTCCTAAAATTTGTAATTATGAGAATTTAATTTATTTCTAATTTCAAATTTTAGGTTCCTAAGTGGTTTCCTAAAATTTGTACCTCTTCCTTTATTTATTAAACTATTCAAATAGTTTAATATATATATATATTTCAATAGTTTAAATAAATAAAGTTGCTACAGGTTTGACTTGGTCCACTACGATTTACTTTTCAAATTGTTTGAAAGGAAATCAATTCCATGTGCAACGGTCGAACTAACTTTGAAAAGTTGGTTTTCCTGTTCAAACATATTGATGCACCTTTTCACTTCAAAATTGGAACTTGTTCAGGTCTTAAGTTTTGTGTCTATATATATCCATCAATTCCAGCAGTCTTGGTACCTAATTACTGATTCGGAAAAAACAATCTGTTAAGTTTCTTTGTGCTGTCCAACTTTTCTTTTGTGCATTATTCTTCATTTTAGTTTAGAATAAATATTCAGAGAGTTAGAACACATGTTTGGTTTGCCGAACAATTTGTTTTGGAGTGCTACTACAAATTGGTTACGACCATTGTATCCTGGGAGTTAGACGCTACTCAACCGTAAGCACCGTAACGGAGCGAATCTGTCTTAAGGACAGAGTGTCACACACTCGACTTGGTCTTGTAATTTTATTTGATTCGACAAAATAAATTCTGTAAGCCATATTTATTTTGTTTGAAGTTGTTTCAATTTATTTTATTAACACAGAAGATTGTTCCAACATTTTAGTCATAAAAGACAAAATAAACTATTTTAGTCATAATAAACAAAACATCACATCCAACCCATAATCATTATACTATTCTCTCACAACAAAAGCTAAAAAAGTCAAAAAACTCTTCCCAAACCAAGTTTTTTAACCCAGACAAAAATAGTCAAAAAAGTCAAAAAGTTAAAAAGTCAACCCACTTCTCAAACGGAGGCTTAGTTACACTAGTTGATTTTTTTATTTTTTATTAAAGAATGTGTAAAAAATAAAATAAAAAGAATGATGTGATAATTTAATTTTTTTAAATTTTTTTATATGTGATTATTTTAATAAAAAAATCATTTTCCAATGGATTTTGTGTTCATGTTTGTTTGTTTGGGTCTCATGGTCTAATATAAATACTTTTTTTTTTCTTCCTATTTTTGGGTTTGTCTTTTAATAAAAAAAATAAAAAAGTAAAAAATAAAAAAGTCAATTCCTTAACACACCCTTAATTAACATGGAAACAACGGAGAAAGATATTCACACTTTTTATTTTGAGTTTCAAAAATAATTTTTAAAATTTTTAATTTTGGTATCTTTTGTCATGAGTGAATTTTTAAAAAATATATTGTAGTATTTTTTAAATACACCTAATCTAAATGTAATTTAAAAATAAATTATTTATAAAAGAATCTAAAAATAATTTAATGAATACAAAAAAAATTGCTGTATTTTTTGTATTTAGTAAATTTAAAAATAAATCTCAAATTTTATAATTTTTAAGTATATTTAGATTAAAAAAATAAAAAAATAATATAATATATTAAAAAAAATCACTAAAAAAAATTACAACTTGAAAACTTAAAAAATATTTTTAACAATTGCAAAACTAGATAGATTTCCTTGTTTCAATTTGTTGTTTTTGCAGAGACAATTATTGAGTTACCTAAATAAATCATGAAGTCAGCACAAAGTAGTGAGACAATTATAAACATAGAATATATCAAGTTTAATATTCTTGTCAAATCTATCATGTTCACGATTTCCTCGTTATCTGCCACGTCTAATACTGAATTGAGAAATGTAGTTAAACAAATAACTAGACCGTCCAAAGATTTGAGACTCAAACATTGGTACAGAGACAAGTCTAACGTTAAGTAAACATGTGGAATAAGGTGAATTTATTTACTGCCGACTTTACACAAAAAAGGACAAGTGAAAAATGTTATATATTATGCGGAAAATGAAAAATTTTCCTAAAAAAACTCCTCCTAATCCTCCTAATTTTCATTTTTGGTAAACTATTTTTTTTTTTTTTTCTGTTTTTTTTTTTTTCTGTTTTTTACTTGAAATGGAAAATCGGGGGATTCGGGGGCTCCCCTTTCGGGGGATGAATCAAAGCCCATATTATGCTACTTGATTTGAACTTACCTTTTAAAAATAAAAGTGTTACTCGTTAATATCTTTGTTTTTGACTTGTCTTAGCTTTTTTTCTTAAGGGTGGATTGTTTAAATAATTTTAACAACTTTTATACATTTTCTTGTTATAATAGTTTAGACAGCGCAGACATTACATAAATTAAAAAAATTTAAGTTACCAAGTTATGTTCTAAATTTAATTTCAAAATTTTTTGTGACAAATTATTTAGATCTAATTTCAAAAAAAAATTAGTGACAGATTATGTCAATTTTAATAAAATTTCAGTCACAAATTACGTAGATACATGGTGTGATGTAGTATATGGCAGGTCTACTTGATTCAAATTGAAACAGAATGACCTAACTTAAATTGGACAAAAACACATTAATTTTGGTCTAAGGCCAAGTTTGGCATATTATAAAAAAATGAAAAAAGTCAAAAAGTTATTCAAAAAGTTAAAAGTTATCACTATTCACTAAAAATAAAAAATTACGACTGTACAACTTCTAATCCTAATTTTTCCCTACACACTAATTTATACAATTTTTTAATACACATTTTTTCATAAAAAGTCAAAAAGTTAACCCAAACATCTATATTTTCTTCCTCAATTTTTTAATCTAAAAAGACAAAAAGTACACTTATTTAGAACACCCCAAACAATCCCTAAATTTGGACTGACAAATATTTTCGTACCTAAAATATGTGCAGTATATATCTGTGATCATAGCCATTTCAGTTTTGGAGGCACAGCACAGGCAATAGTATACATGACCATACTGGGTCATAGTTCATTTGCTCCATTCATCATTTAAGCCCATCAAAGATTCAATTGCCATCTCAATTTTACTGTAACGAGTCCCATTATGTATGTATATCTTTGTTTTAAATTAAATCGGTTAAAATTATGAATATAGAGATAAATTGTGTTTATTATGTACTGGTATGTATTGGGTATACTTTTTTATTGGAGTGTGAGACCCAATTGATTTATTAAAAGAGTTTAATTTGGTTTGGTATTATGTATAATATATTTTAATATATTATATCTAATTTGTGGACACCTAATTTAATTTGGAAACAACTAAGGTTTTGATAAAAAAATTCTAAATTCACAATATTGTTTTTCTCAAGAAAAAGTGGGTGACTGCTACAACTTTGAGAAAACCAATTCGGTGAAAAAAGCTGAGGGTGTGTGTTCCGTTTGTTTGTGGTGTATTTCGGCAGTTTTGGTGAAGTTGATTTGGGTTAATTATTTTGGGTCTTCTACAATTCTGGTTTCGAAGAGTTTGGTTCTTCTATTTAGTGAGGTCTTTCCTCTTGTTTATTTGTAATTATTTAAAATTCACCTAAGGGTGGTTTTGTGAGACCATTAGTGTCTCGTGTGCAATTGTTTAGAACTTATTTGATTGATAGTGGAATCGGATTTCAATCCCGTGGACGTACCTCACATTGAGAGAACCACGTAAAAATTCTTGTGTTGCTTTTGATTTAATTTTTCCGCATTAGTTTTTATTCCCATTGATTGATTTACTTGTGGTAAATTATAGATTTTCCCTAACAATTGGTATCAGAGCTTACGGTTTATTTGGATTTCTTTATTTGTGTAAATCAATGGAGAGGAATATGTGTCGTATGTCTAACTTTAATGGAAGTAATTGGGTAACTTGGAAAACTAAAATGGAGGACCTATTATTTTGTAAAGATTTGTATGGATCCATTGAGGGTGATCAAACCCGAGGGTGTGAAAAATGATGAATGGAATAGGCTTAATCGAAAAGCCATTGGTGTTATCCGTCAATGGATTGATGACAGTGTGTTTCATCATGTTGCTACTGAAACTTCGGCACATGATTTATAAAAAAAATTAGAGTCTTTATGATAGAAAATCAGCCATAAATAAAGCCTTTCTGTTTCATAAGTTGGTTAATTTAAAATATAAAGAGGGCAGCCCTATTCCAGAACATCTGAATGAAATAAAGAGTATTGTTAACCAACTTGCTTCTATGAAAATTGTTTTTGATGATGAGTTGCAGGCTTTGATGCTACTTAGTTCTTTGCCCGAAAGTTGGGAGACTTTGGTTGTGACAGTTAGTAATTCGGCGCCCGATGGAGTTGTCACAATGGGCCAAGTCACTAGTAGCTTGTTGAATGAAGAAACTAGAAGAAAATCAGTGAGTTCCTCTTATTCGGAAGTATTTGTTGTGAGAGCCCGAAACAAAACAAGAGGGAGGAGTAAGACTCCTCATAGTCGTGATCAAAGCCGTGACAAATCAAGAGATGGTTTTTTTTCAAAGAAAGACATTGAGTGTTATTATTGCCATGAGAAAGGGCACATGAAGCGGGAATGCCGGAAGCTCAAGAATAAGGAGAAAAGGCGTGACAAAAGTGTGGATAAGAAGCAAGAAGACACAACAGCAGTTACTACCGATGATCTCATGGTCGTTTGTGAAGATGATTGTATCGATTTTGTGGGCCAAGAAAGCAATTGGGTGATTGATTCCGATACTTCTTTTCATGTGACTTCTCGAGTTGATTTCTTCACTACCTATACCAAAAGAGATTATGGTTCTGTTCGAATGGGTAATGAAGGTTTGTCTAAGATTATCGGCATGGGTGATGTTTGCTTGAAAACAAATTTGGGCTGCAAGTTATTGCTTAAAGATGTGAGGCATGTTCCCGACATTCACCTCAATTTGATCTCTACTGGGAAGCTAGATGATGAAGGCCTCAACAACAAATTTGGTGATGGAATATAGAAGCTCATAAAGGGTTCTTTGGTGGTGGCTAAGTGCAAGAAGACTCATACACTTTATTCGATGCAAGGAAAAATTTGTAAAGGTGTTGTCAATGCACTTGAAGATGATACTTCTACTGAATTGTGGCACAAGCGGCTTGGGCACATGAGTGAAAATGGGCTACAAGTTTTGTTCAAGAAAGAGCTTTTACCGGGTTTGAAAGGTACACATCTTAAAACTTGTGTTCATTGTTTGGCGGGTAAACAACATAGAGTTTCTTTTTATAAAAATTTTGCTTCTAGAAAAGAAAATGTGTTGGAGTTGATTCATTCGGATGTTTGTGGTCCTTTAAAAGTTAGAATACATAGTGGTGCACTTTATTTTGTTACTTTCATTGATGATTATTCAAGGAAAGTTTGGGCTTTTCTACTAAAAACTAAAGATCAAGTTCTAGAAGTATTTAAGCATTTTCAGGCCATGGTTAAAAGAGAAACAGGGTAGAAATTGAAGTGCATCCGATCAGACAATAGTGGTGAATACATTGGACCATTTGATGAGTATTGTCGCAGCCAAGGTATTCGGCACCAAAAGACAGTTAAGAAGACTCCTCAACAAAATGGCGTTGCCGAGAGAATGAACCGCACCATTGTAGAAAGAACAAGGTGTTTGCTTTCACAAGCTAAATTGCCAAGATCCTTTTGGGGTGAGACAATGAAGACAGCGGTTGATGTGATCAATTTGTCTCCTTGCTATTCTTTGAATGGTGGTGTTCCTAAAAGAATTTGGACTGGTAAAGATGTATCTTACGAGCACTTGAGAGTGTTTGGTTGCCGAGCTTTTGTTCACATTCCAAAGGATGAGAGGTTCAAGTTTGGTAGTAAGTCAAGACAAAACATTTTTCTTGGCTATGGGCGTGATGAATTCGGGTATAGATTGTGGGATTCGACCGATAAGAAAATCATTCGAAACCATGATGTTGTGTTTCTTGAAGACCAAACAATTGAAGACTTTGGCAAAGGTGATCAACTGGAGCAAAAAACTAGTGATCTCATTGACATAGATCCATCTCCTTCATCTTCAGTTGATGATGAAAATGGGGGAGATGTGCAGCCACCTATTGAAGATGTGGAGGATGATACTAATCCTAATGAAATTGAGCAAGAAATTGAGGAAAAGCATCAAACTCAAGAATTGCCACCCCACGCTTGAGTTGAGAAAATCTACAAGGGACCGACAACCTTCAAGAAAGTATCCTTCCAATGAGTTTGTGTTGATTTCCGATCAAGGGGAGTCTGAGAGCTACCAAGAAGTAATTGAGCATGCAAAGAAAGGTGATTGGAAAAAGGCCATGGAAGAGGAGTTGAATTCCTTAATTGAAAATCACACTTATGATTTAGTGAAGTTGCCTAAGGGGAGGAAAATTTTGAAAGATAAGTGGGTTTTCAAATTAAAGAATGATGGCAAGAATTTGAGGTACAAGGCACGTCTTGTTGTGAAAGGCTTTGGGCAAAAAAAAAGTATTGACTTTGACGAGATTTTTTCACCTATTGTAAACATGTCTTCTATTCGGGTTGTACTTAGCATGGCTGAAAGTATGAACCTTGAAGTTGAGCAACTTGATGTGAAGACTGCATTTGTTCATGGTGATCTTGAAGAAGAAATTTACATGGAGCAACCGGAAGGTTTTGTGAAAAAAGGGAAAGAGAAATTTGTTTGCAAATTGAAGAAAAGTTTGTATGGTCTCAAGCAAGCCTCGCGGCAATGGTACACAAAATTTGACTCTTTCATAATGAATAATGGTTTTTGTAAAACCACTTTGGACCATTGTGTGTTTGTGAAAAATTTTCGAAATGGCAAATTTATTATTCTTTTGCTTTATGTTGATGACATGTTAATTGTTGGTCAAGATTCTACCATGATTAACAAGTTGAAGTTAGAGTTGAGTAAATCTTTTGTTATGAAAGATTTGGGACCGGCAAAGCAAATACTTGGTATGAAAATTGTTCGTGATCGTAAAGAGAGGCTGATTTGATTGTCTCAAGAAAGCTACATTGAGAAAGTTCTTGAGAGATTTAACATAGATAAAGCAAAGTCGGTTGGTTGTCCACTTGCGGATCACTTCAAGCTTAGTTCGAATCAATGTCCTACAAGTGAGAAAGACAAAGAAGAGATGTTGAAAGTTCCTTATGCTTCAGCAGTTGGTTCTTTGATGTACGCTATGGTTTGTACAAGGCCGGATATTGCTCACGCAGTTGGTGTGGTGAGTCGTTTTCTCTCTAATTCGGGTAAAGAACATTGGGTAGCGATAAAATGGATTCTAAGGTATCTTCGAGGGACTTCGAAGGTGTGTTTGTGTTTTGGGAATGGTAAGCCGATACTTGATGGGTTCACAGATTTTGACATGGTCGGTGATGTTGATTCTACGAAATCTACTTCGGGGTATTTGATGACTTTTGCAGGGGGAGCTGTGGTATGGCAATCTAAATTACAAAAATGTATTGTTCTCTCAACTACCGAAGGTGAATTTATTGCCATTACAGAAGCTAGCAAAGAAGAGTTATGGTTGAAGAAATTTTTGCAAGAGTTGGGTTTGAAGCAAGAAAAGTATGTGCTTTATTGTGATAGTCAAAGTGCTATTCACTTGAGTAAAAATTCTACTTTTCATTCGAGATCGAAACACATTGATGTGAGATACCATTGGATTTGTGATGTGTTAGATTCGAAGTTGTTACAACTCGAAAAGGTTCACACAGATGATAATATTTCAAATATGTTGACTAAGACTTTGTCGAGAAACAAACATTTGAAGTGTCAAACTTTGGCAGATATGGTTGATGTATCCACCTAAGTCGGTAGGGGGAGAATTGTTGGGTATACCTCCTTATTGGAGTGTGGGACCCAATTGGTTTATTAAAAGAGTTTAATTTGGTTCGGTATTAGGTATAATATATTTTAATATAATATATCTAATTTGTAAAGACCTAATTTAGTTTGGAAACAACTAAGGTTTTGATAAAAAAAACCCTAGATTCACAATATTGTTTTTCTCAAGAAAAAGTGGGCGGCTGCTACAACTTTGAGAAAACCAATTCGGTGGAAAAAGTTGAGGGTGTGTGCTCCATTTGTTTGTGGTGTATTTCGGCAGTTTTGGTGAAGTTGATTTGGGTTAATTATTTTGGGTCTTCTACAATTTTGGTTTCGAAGATTTTGATTTTTCTATTTGGTGAGATCTTTCCTCTTGTTTATTTGTGATTATTTGGAATTAACCTAAGGGTGGTTTTGTGAGACCATTAGTGTCTCGTTTGTAATCGTTTGGAACTTATTTGGTTGATAGTGGAATCGGATTTCGATTCCGTGAACGTACCTCACATTGAGGGAACCATGTAAAAATTCTTGTGGCCTTTGATTTAATTTTTCCGCATTAGTTTTTATTTCCATTAATTGATTTACTTGTGATAAATTATAGATTTTCCCTAACAGTATGGTGATATTTGTTGGGTAGAATTAAATTTATGAAATTATATAAAAAATCCTTATTATATAAAAAGTGGTGATTGTTTTTGGTAAAACAAGGATAATTATAATTTATTTTTACTTTCAATCTTATGAATTGACTTGTGATTCTATGATATGTCTCATATATGCTCAAAGGATTCGGCAGTTTCTTCAGGATTGAGGTTGAGTTTTTCAGGGTTTTTTTTTTTTTTTTCTTCCTTTTCCTTCTGATTTTTTTGGTTTGAGAGATTTTATGGAGTCCATCGGTGCTTTGCTATGACTTACCCATTTTGTAGTTGTAGCCTATGATCTATCTCAGACATGATTTATGACTGAGTGTTTGGCGTTTGCTTTGTAGTATGAGCACAATCTATCTCAGATATGATTTATAGCCGATTGTTTGGCTTCTACTTTGCAGTATGAGCACAAGTATGAGATGTGCGTCTATATTTTTCATAGTTTTACTCCTATGTGTTATTTGATTTGATTTTTTTTTTTGTTTGGTGTAAATTTTCTGTTAGATAGACTCCTTTCTGTAGGTGTCGTCTGGCTTCTTTAATGGAAATTTCTTTTTGATAAAAAAAAAAAAAAAATGTAAATCTCACTTCATTCATTTGGGAGATTATTGGTCCTATGTCTTTTGTTTTAATCAAATAAATTTTGAGTAAGACTTGTATTATTGTTAATTTAATCTCATAATAGGGATAACAAATGTAAACATGACTTGATAATGTATAATGACTAGGGATAACCCGTGCCTGAAGGCACAGTCAATAATTTTTTTGGTACCACACGTGCTACGGAAATTCAATTGTAATGATACTTAATACTTCACTCCAGCTTAATACTTTACAAATAAGAAGTTGAAATTGTTTCTACACAGTAAATTGGCAAAAATATTCATGAATTTCAAATAACAAACTTCAAAATTATAGTTCAAATAATGAATTTTACATTACAGTGTAGCGTAAGCAAAGAATAGAATCTAAAAATCTTTGCTAAAATTCAAGTCCAAACAACAAATTTTAGAATTCAATCCACGTCAAAATGACACACGTATAGGAAACATTCGACAAAAGGATATTACTGAATTAGCATCATAACTGGTAACCTTTTCACTTTATCAAATTTCAATTCCTTCAAGAAAAGGTGAACGAATATTTTGGTACAAAAGAGTAATCATCCTATCCAACTAAAAATAATAATAATTAATCATCCAGTTTAAAATGAGAGCCAACCAACTACACACATAAAGAGAAGCCGTAACCCAATGTTTCTAATACGGATCAGCCACATGCAACAAAATCACTTGCTTAAAGTCACTTTAAAAGACCATTAGCTATGAGAAATTGCATCAAAATACATATGAGAAATCAACAAAATGATTCTTTAAAAGCAACTTTAATTTGACAACAAAATGAACTCATTGCAGTAATAAAATAATTTGAAGAACAATAACAAATGCATGAATAGCTTAATATAATATTATTAAATTAGATGATTTTGTGGTTTCAATTTGAACAATACCAAAAAAACTCAACAAACCCATGTTTAAGAATGATAATTGCAATTTTTTGCAATGACATTGTCATAGCAATGGGACTAAAGGCTTGGTTGAATTTGTTTTGGTTCGGTTTGAACATTGTCATAGCAACAAAATTCATGTCCTTTTCTGATAGCTCTAAATAAATCAGTGGTAAGCATAATTTTGACCCCATCATTGGTTGAAACACACATGAAAAAGATATCCAGTTTACACATGAAACACACATGAAAAAGATTCTAAACATGAATGTAAGAGAGAAGTTTACACAGGTTTTACATAGTGAAACCTAACCTATCAAATTTAGTAAATAATAATCTGAATCTAAATACATAAAGACATCCAGTTAAACTAACCTAGAACAATGAAACTCTCAACAACTAATTAGAGAATTCTAAGACAATATAAAGACTTTTGCTAATGAGATTAATTAAAGCTTGAACAATATGATAATACAAATTCAAACCAATTAACTCATGAATTTAAAAATCAATTACCAAACCAAACCAAACCAAGCCTTAAGTCCCATCAATTAATTAAAAAAATTAACTCATGAATTCTATAAAAAAATTCGTTGAAATAGAAAAATGAAATGTGGTTTAGATTTAACTAAGACAAAATGTACAAATAAAAAATAAACATAACAAAGAAAATCCATGAGCATCAAATCATCCATCTTGTTGTGCCCTTGGGTCAACATTCACTTATCCACATGCAGGAAAAATAAAAACTCTCCCACATACAGGAACAAATCTAGTAGTCCATGCCTAAACTGATGACCATGACAAATTTGGTAAAAAAATTTCTTATTTTTTGATGACTTGACAAATCTCGTAGTCCATGGCGTAACTCAGATTACACCTAATCCTACATTCCTAAACATGTATCAATGTTAGCATTAAGAAAAGTCAAGTTCCACAATACACCATTTCAAAACAAAGTCAAGTTCAGACTCCCAATATGGCAATGTATTGAAGGATCAAAATTTAAAACCTAACTAAAAATTTCTTGGGTTTCATCTAGCTGAAAGAGTTTATTTGATAACCCAACCCAATGATGAATATATCCTAACCCAAGGTAAGCTCTGTTTTTTTTTTTCTTCTTCTTCATTTTTTTTTTTTTTTGGGTATTATTATTAAGGATATATAGCTGAAAGTTATCCATTTCATAAGAGCGAAAAAGCTAAAAAGAATAGAAACCCACTTCAATGATAGAAAGTATGTAAGAAGAATAGGAGGGAAAAAGCTAAAACTAGTTTGTATTTAAGAAGCTAAAACAATTTCAAAGGTAAAAAAAAAAACAGAAGGTGGTCCGAATGTTTCAATGACCCATAGCCTTAATGTTTCAATTTCAACTTCAATGACCCATAGCCTTAATGTTTCAATTTCAGAGAGTAAGCATTCAAACTCAAGGTGAGCAAAATAAAGTGAGGAGATGAGGGTGTCTTACCTGGTCATGGTAGAGAAGAGAGCTTTCTTAGAGCTTTGTTCAAAGTTTTCTTCCTTCTTCACAGCTTTCTTCGAAGCTTTCTTCAAAGCTTTGTTCTACATTGTGGGTTACCAGTTCAAAGCTTTGTTCCTAGCCTTTTGCATTGATAGGAATACAAATGATGCCTTACCTGGTAAAATGCAGTGGGTTGGTAAGAGTTGATAGGAATACAAATCTGGACCATTGGATTTTAGCCATGGACAAATCTAAACCATTGAAACTCTTTTCAATCTGAACCATTGTTTTTAAATTAGACAAATCTGAACCATTAAAGATAGTTTGTGAAAGAGACATTTTCAAAAGTAAATCTGAGCCATTGCTTTTAAATCTAAACAGATCTGAACCATTGATTTGAAAGACATTTTCAAATTAACCCTTCCATTGTTATATAGATGTCAGGAACTGCTTTTCCTTCAGCGCAGAAGAAAAACAAAAACCCATCTCACAATTAGTTTAAGATTTAAGGTTTAGAAACACCAATCCAAATAAATTATAGGTGATCCAAAGAAAAACAAGACCCATTGCTAACTGATATATATTTGAGAATCAAACCCATTGCTAACAAAACCCATTTAAGGAAAGCAAACCCATTGCTAAATAAATTACAGGAGGCCAAAGAAAAACAAATACATATTAAGGTTTAGAAACACCAATCCAAATAAATTGAAAGCTACATAAATAAAAAATGAAAAAGAAACATAACAAAGAGAAGATTGTGAAGATCATCAAACCTGCAAGAGCTTCGAAGCAAAATTCAAAAACTCATAACTAAACCCATTGCTAACTGAAAGAAGTCAGTAATTCCCTCAATTACTCAATTACTCAAGTAAAAAAAGAAAACATTAGTAATCAACAATCAAACTCTGGTTTAAAATGGTAATTCAATATCCAACAATCAAACACTAATTCAAAAATTAAGAGAGAGAATGCTCTACTTATTTGTATTGTTTAAGGAGTAAGCAATGATTATCAAAAAACATCATGTCTACATAATGGTGGTGATTATGGCTTTATAAGACTCTTCTTAGAGCTCATGTCCGGTACAGTATGAGATTAACAACATTGCCTGTAACACAGAATTCAAAATTTGGCTCAAGCCAAACACACAACTTCTACTATGCTCCCTCCACACCCTAGTATAGAAAATGGCTATATAGCAACTCCAATGGTAAAAGCTAAAATGGCTTTCCTCAAGCTATTTTTTTGCTCGCTACAGTGCAAAAAAAGCTATTTTTTGGCTATACTATTTTTTGGCCATGCTATTTTGAAGCAATCAATTCCCATATCAATTTTCGGCAATTAGGTCCACTCATAAAATCTCTTGTGCCCATAATTTAGTTTTGTTGACGTAGAAAAAAGGGCTTTGCCATTTTTTGGCAAGAAATTTGGTTCACCATTGTCTAGGCCAAAAAATGGCTTTGGCAGGTCTTATAGCTTTGCCATTGGAGTTGCTCAACGTTTACATTTACGAAGAAACACTCAAATTAGAAAAATTCCAATTATTTGGATTCTTATAAGTAGGTATTGTACTTTTGCAGAGACTCGTTTTCTCAAAAAATCATACACGAATATAAATCATGTGTAGATACACATTCCAATATAATGAATCATATCCCTGAAAAAAAAACCCTATAAAGAAACACTCGAAACTTAAACTACACAGACAGAAAGGTGTATTCAAAACTTTCTATTACTTGTTTCTTTTTCTGCAGTTTTCTCGAGAAACAAACAGAAAAAAAGGAGGGGGGGGAGGGAAACTTACTGAAGAGAAGGAAACCACCTATGGCACCGGCCAGGGAGGAGTAAACGAATCGGTGGATACCCAAATCGAGACAGGCGTCCCACTTTGCATTCGGATCGAACTGCGAAGAAGGGAACTGCGGAGATAGCTTGGTGGAAAGAGAAAGATATGTGGTGGGAAGAGGAAGAGGTGTGACAGAGGGGAGCTTCAAATTTTGAAATCCAAATGACAGAGAGAGAGAAGATGTCGTGTAAATCTAAAAGCTAAATGGAAAACTAATCTCAACCATTGATATTCATCTAAAAAATCTCAACCATTAAAATGTCTAAATAAGGGAGACATTTTCAACCATGGGAATGAACCAATCTAACGGTTCATACTTTGACAAATAAACAAATGTCCCATCAACACCCTTGTTTTGTTATATAGAAGTTCATTAGAGAGAGAGAGAGAGAGAGAGAGAGAGAGAGAGAGAGAGTATTTTTATCTAATGAAGATGAAGGTAGGATGTGTTGCTGCATGCGCATTTGAGCAGTCCATTAAAATAAGCAGGTACGATAGTTTCTGCTGTTTGGGGCTCTTAAAAAGACAAAAATAACAGCATTATCAGCTCATTTACTTTTCCTACAATTTATTGAGTTGGTATATCGGTTGTTTTTTTTTTTTTTTATTGTTTAAATTCTTCAATTATCATCTCAATTTCCGAAAACTCTTTATGCACCATTATTTTTGTTTAATTACTTTTTCTTTGGGGTTTATTTGGCCATTTCATAGTGGTCTTGGGTACCACTTCTTTTGCTGCATGTAGAGATTATCTTTGCACTTCTAGCTTCTTGAACTTAACAAAGAGGTACTGCTTGGCTTACCTTTTAAGCTATCATATTTGCTCAAATAGTTTAAGGGTTTCAACACATGTTAGTTCCAATATCTGTTATTAGAATCTTACCATTCACGATCATGCATAAATATTTGGATGAATCTATTTTGAGAGATAATTGATTCGCATGAGTCACAATTTGATTCATAGTTTACAATTCATCTTATTCTTGAAACTATCGGTTTGGATAGATTTCGATAAGGTTTACTTTTTTTTCTTGGTGACAATGTCATAATACAACTTCTAAATGTCTTTACTTCGAGAATAACCAATACTTATGCATGTTTCAATATCATTTTGGCAATGAGAGGGTTTAATAGGATCCAATCACATCCTCTCAGAACCAACAGGTTTTTAACATTTTTTTTCTTTCGAAAATTTCAAAATACATCTTCAGAGGTTTTGAGCTAAGCATACACACATTGCAAATTGTTTTAGGTTTTAAAATAAAGGGTACCCACTTACTCTTTATTGATATTCTACTCTATTTAGTGGTTCTAAGTCCATTTGTCGAATGTCAAGAGCATATATTATGTATTTAAATAACTTTATGTTTAGCAGGATTTAGACCCACATCTCTTGCTATGAAGGCAATGTCTTTCTAATTAGAAGTTGTAATTATGTCTTATAAGAACTATTGTAAAACATGTGTCAAATCAATTTATTTTATTTATTCATATATAAAATTCGAATTTAATTCGAATTTAAATTCATATATAAAATCAAATCAATTCATTCATATTTTATTTATTTTATTTTATTTAACATCATCTTTTACCTTACCATTCTTGATTTGATTCAATCCATGATTTGCAAAATTCGAATTTTGATTTACAATGCAATTCTTGATTTGATAACTATTCCAGCTAAAAAATATGAAATAGTATAGCCTTACCCAGCCCAACATTAAGTGTATGAACCTACAAATATTAGTTCAAACCTAAAATGTAGAAAAAAAATTGAGGCAACCATTTGTGCGCCTATATATATTCCCCAAAATCAAAATAAAGAAAATTTATTGGGTCATTCTATCAAACGCTTGCAATACATGACTTATTGGGTCATTCTATAAGACGAAAAAGATGAACAAAAAATAAGATGAAAAAAAAAGATATGACAACGGTAATGCCACAAACCATGCCTAGTAATTTATCTTGCTCTGAGTATACATATAACATACAGACATACATACATCAAGTATAGCCTTACCCAGCCCAACGTTAAGTGTATGAACCTATAAATATTAGTTCAAACCTAAAATGTAGAAAAAAATTTGAGGCAACCCAAATTGTTTGACCCAAAACAGAAATAAAAAAACAGATATGGTAAAACAGACCCAAAAAAAAAAAAAAAAAAAAGAATGGTAAAATAGGCAATCAAAACAAACCTTCCCAACCAAAACAAAAAAATGTCTAGATTAATCTCCAAAAAATTGTCCCATTTTGATACAAAAAATTGTCTAGATTAATCCCCAAAAAGCTATCTAGATTAATCTCCAAAAATGTCCGATTTGTTGATTAATATGAGAGAAAATAACAAAAAAAAAATTCTTTACCTCTGTGGATTTGAAGGAGGGTTCGCAAATCTGACTGTGGTCTTCGTTCTTTACCTTTGTGTCGGAGCCAGAGAGATTGAGATGGGTTTGTTGGGGCGGTTCAAAGGAATGGATGAAGAGAGAAGATGAAGAGAGCAATGTAGAGAGAGGGATTGAGATGGGTTTGGGGCGGTTTAGAAGAATAGAGAAACGGAGAAGATGAAGAGAGGAATGTAGAGAGAGAAAGAGACGTCTGTGTCCATTGGATTGAATTCAAACTAACGGTCAATGTATTGACAAACGCACAGAAGTCAAATCAAGGCAAAAAAATTGAGTTGCCTTATTATATAGATAATCACAATCATATCTGTTAAGGATCAATTGCACATCAAATGATAAGACAAGATTATGAAATTGGATCATCTTGACATGTGCCAACTACAACTGGCATCAATTAACATGTGGCTGTGCCAAAAAGAAAAACCATGTCTATTTCTTTTTATTAATTATTTACAGTGAATAAAATGGCTATATATAATCAAACGAATATTCAACCCAAGAAAAACAAGAAAAAATCTCATAATCGGACGGTATCGCTGACTCTCTGTTTTGAATTTTGATCATCATCTTATCATTACCTTGTCTCATATGGCTTCCAGCAGGCAGCTCTTTGTGTGTTGAAAGTCCAACCAACACTCCACATCATACTCAACGCGATAACCAAGCGAGTCCACCACATCTTCCGTGCTCCAACCCGCACGCAACAACCTCAGCGACAAAACCCGCACGTGGCACACCACACCCTCCAGGTCTCTCGACACCATCCGATCACGCTCATCTCCACCGTCCATCATCATCATCTCCCTTACCTCGTCTTCTTTCCACCCTCCATTCCTCAGCCTCCAACACACATCCTCCATACACCCAACCAAATCCCCAGTCCACCACAACGGCGGCGCCGCCCTCTCCACCATCTCCGTCCAAAACTCGATCCTCCGCGGCTCCGTCGCGGCCCAGACCGGGAAATCGACTCGGTGGAAGAATCCGGGGACGTCGAAGCTGGCCAGGCGAACATCGGCGCCGTGAACGTAGAAGACGGGGTTTCCCGCCAAATTGGGAGAGGAGGGAATGTAACAGTGGCGATAAATAGGGACGAGAATGGGGGATTTGTTCTTCAAGAAGCGTTTGGCCAATTGAACGGCCTCGTTGGTGTCATTGGGCCGGTCGCCCCAAGAGTGGGCCCAGAAATTGTGAATGGAGACTTGTTTGCAAAGGGACAAGACAGGGAGGTTGGTGAGGATTTCGAGCTGTTGGGAGGAGGAGGATCGCCAGTTGGGGAAGCCAGGGCCGACGGGGAGGCCTTCTTGGAGGATGGAGCGGAGGTCAGGAGGGAATGTGAAATTGAATTGGGACTCCACGGCACTGAATTCATCATCGGTGAGGCCTTCGGCGATGGGGACGTTGCAGGATTCGAGGTGCTCGATGACTTTCTTGGCATATGCTGCGAATGAGAAGCAGACTCTTCTTGCTTTTGGGTGGCGCTGCTGGTGGTTCTTGACGGCGGTGCTGGTGGATGCTTCCGTTACTGTTGTTGTTGTTGGTGCCATTAGATTGGATTGGATTGAGTAAGAGTACCAGCTTATACGTATGGGTATGGCGGTCATATATATATATATATATAGAGAGAGAGAGAGAGAGAGAGAGAGAGAGAGAGAGAGAGATCGCAGTTCAATATGTGTGTGAAACAGCCTTCTATGCTATTCACCCAAAAAACAGGAAAGAGTCTTCCATGTCATTCCAAACTGCTTAGACCGAACAAGTCGTCGGAGTAAAATCAGTTCGTTGATAGAGAATGAGAAGAGAGATTTATAACATATTTATTTATTTATTTATTACGGATAAATTACAAATTAAAAATAATAATAAATAAACAGTAAGTGTTATAACTTTAACATAATTATATTAGGGTTTTGTAAAATTTTAATGAGGGCTATTGTTCTCATTCTATTTTGTTTTAAATATATATTTTTTTCTTTGTTTTTATTATACATAGTTATATTAATATGTTTTAGTAAAGGACAATTAAAGTATGGGTTTGGTTATGGTGTGCAACTTACACCTTACACCTTATACCTTACACTTACATCTTACATTTACACCTTTTATGAAAAATTAAACCTTACACTTACACATTTTTTGAGGTTGCACACCATATGAAACCCACTTACACCTTACACTTACACTTTATACTTATACTTACACCTTACACTTACACCTTTTGTGTAAGTGGCACATGGTGTGCACTTGCACACTTAAGAAAACTCCTTAAAGTATATGTGTAAAAGTTAAAAAGATGTTAGGAAAATGTTATAAATCTCAAATAATCTATTAAATTTTTTACCAAGCTTCTTACATGAGTGTGAGACTTACACAAATCCACATATGTGTGGATCCCACAGAGATTTGGTAAAAAATTTGATAGATTATTTGAAATCTCTAGCATCACTTAAGATATTAATGTATTTATGTATAATAAATACAAAGAAGAGAGTGTATTTAGAGTTATTTTGATTGGGATTAACGGTTCCTATTTTAATTTACATAACACCTAATATACTTTTATCAATAATTCCTTAGTTATATAGATGAAAAAAATATATTGTCATATCTTTCATAATAAAATGTATATTTTAATTGTTTATCTTTGTATTTTAATATCATTTACATTAGTTTTGATTTTTTTAATTTTATTAAAATTTGTATTAGATTTGATTTCTTTAACTTTATTAAAATGAAGGTGAGTGTAATTATATTAAAATCATAAAAAGTTTCGTAATTTTTTTTTAATTTTAAGAAAAGTCAATATAATTTATTCTTTTACTTATTATGTGAATTATGAACATGATATAATAAGAAAAAGAGTTGTGCTAGAGACCCTCAGTCTCCAACCACTCCCACCACCCCCACACACACGTAGGGATTAGTCATTGGATAAAAAAAAAAACAGACCAATCACACCCCACTGGGTCACCCCAGTGGGGTCTGAGGCATTAACCTAAGAAAAATGTAATAAGTAATGTGATTATTATTATTAATGTAATCAAAACACTTACCATGTATAGCAGATATTAGGGGTGGGCGCGGATCGGTTGCGGCCATGAAATCTCCAATCCGCCATCCGTCCGCCAAATTGGCAGATTGGAGAAAATCAATCCGCATCCGTCCGCATCCGGATTGGCGGATTGGCGGATTGGCGGATGGATGCGAATCGGTTTGGCGGTTTGAAATTTTACAAATTTTCAACATACAAAAAAAAAAAAAAAAAAAAAAAAGCCCCCTAGACAAAATGGTTAAAAAAAGAAGAAGAAGGAATTGAACATGCTTAAGTCCCCACTAAAGCATAACCACAGTATCCTTCAGTTTAGGCATCATTTACTACCAATACATTTTATACCATTGATTTCATAGATAAGATTTAAGTTTTAAGGCTGTGGGTATTACATGTTTTGAAAAAGTGAAGCCATTATGAAATGAAACATGGAATATAAAGTGTTGAAGGGGTCAAACACAACTTTGGTGTAGCAAATTAGCAAGGGTAGAAATCATTCCAAGATCTTCAAAGCAGAGACATTGAAAGAAAATAATAACAAACAATAAAAGCAAGTGTTTCAACTTAACTCTCTTCACAAAATCCATAGCAGGCTGGTCTAAGTAGCTATCATCTTTATGGAGTGCCAATGCATGCCCAATAAAGTCAACTGTATTGTCATCTAGCCCATACTTCCTATATCAGAAAACTATAGAAGTAAAATAAGTCAAACTACACTGCCCTCATTATCAGAAAGTAAAAAGCAGAACAACAACAATAATAGTAGTAGTAACTCCACACAGCTATAGCTCATCTTGCTCCAGATAAAAATACTTGGATCACATATTTGGAATTTAAATAGCATCATAATTGGTGTGTTGTGTATCAGCCAAGTTATAAATCTGCCATTCATAAATCTGCAAATCTGCCATTTATAAATCTGCCAATGCCATTCATAAATCTGCAAATCTGTCATTCATAAATCTGCCATTCATAAATCTATAAATCTGCCATTCATAAATCTGCCATAATACTATAAATCTGCGTTACATAATACTATAAATCTACCATTCATAAATCTACAAATCTGCCATTCATAAATCTGCCATTCAATTCCATAAAAGCATCAACTTAACAAACCTCATAAGAAAAACATAATTCATAATAACCTCATAAGAAAAACATAATTCATAATTCCATTATCTGCCATACATAATTCATAATTCATAATCCATTATCATAATTCATAATTCATAATCCATTATCATAATTCATAATTCCATACATAATCCATTATCTGCCATAATTCCATAATTCATAATTCCACAAAAACATAATTCATAATTCATCAACTTAAATCTGCCACAAAAACATAATTCATAATTCATCAACTTAGTTTCATGTTTCACTGGACAGAGTTATAATTATTCATCATTTATAATTATACTCACAGGGATTTCAATTTGGATAGAGATTTCATTTAATGATGTTGAATAAGAGATTACTATTGTTGAATAAGAGATCCTTTGAATGATTACTTACGAGCCTTTCATTTAACATTTAACAGTGTTGAATAAGAGATTTCATTTCAATTATTCATTATTTATAATTAACTAAGAGATTAAATTGAAGGCTAAATGGACAGAGATTTCAATTCAGCGAAACAGTGTTGAATTGAATCCATTGATTTAACATTTGGAAGGCTACAGAAGATGAGAACTCAGTTCTACCTCTAGCATTACTATTGTGTAAAACAAAGATCTCCTGTTGCAAAATTTGAGAGAGAGAGAGACGATTGAAAATTGAAATTTTTTTCATTTATAATAACCATCTTCCTTCTCCTATTCTACTTCTATGAAGAAAATGTGCCAAAATAAAGACCAGTCCTCAACCGGCTAAAAAAATCATAAGCACAGATTTCCTACAAGGCAATTGAACAAAGATCAAGAGCCACTTTCCATATTTTTCTAAGTATATGGTGAAATTTTAAATTTTTGACAAAAATTATAGGAACAACAAACGAAATACAGTCCTCCAAGTAACATATTTTTCTATGGGACATCCAATCCAATTAGAAAAAAACTCATCTCCATGATTTATATCATTCCTAGTAACAAAACATCAACAACATCAACAAATTTCACAAACATCAACAACAAAAAACGAAATACAGATTTTTCAAAAAAATAAACCAAAAAAAAGAAGTTTAGAACCAAAAAAAAAAAAACCAGTTAAGAAGAAGAAGAAGAAGAAGAAGAAGAAGAAGAATGGGAGAGAGAGAGGTACCTCGATTCTGAGTTAGTAGAGAGAGAGATCAGTAGATCGTCGGAAGAAACAAAAAATCTGATCGGTGTAGTTCTAAGATCGTAAGTGTATTTCGTTTTAGAACTGAACACAAAACAAAAACAGATTAGATCAGAGATCGATCGATCGAGAAGAAGAGGAAAGAGAGAGAGAGAGATACCTCGAGATCGATCGCCATGTAGATGATCGCCGACGCCGTGTAGATGATCCCGACACCGTGTGTGTAGATCGTCCGATCCGACGATGGGTAGGGTAGGGTAGGGTAGAGAGAGAGAGAGAGAGAGAGAGAGAGAGAGAGAGAGAGAGAGAGAGAGAATGAGTCTGCTGCTGTGCTGCCTCTATCGAAAATTAGGGCAAATGAGACAAGATGAGGAAAGGAAAAAGGGGGAAATCAGCCAAAAAAAAAATAAAAAAATAGGCATATGTGGTCGGGTCGGGTCTAGCGATTAAAATGGCGGATTACCCGCCACCCGACCCGAACCCGAAAATTGTTAAAAAACAGACCCGCATCCGTCCGCCAAGTGGCACGCATCCGTCCGTTTGGTGTCGGGTCGGTGGATCATTGCCTGACCCTAGCAGATATACTAATTTCATCATCAATACATTTCTCACTGTTATTTCTCACTCATATAGCTGTGGGGCTCCTATTTATGGTCCGTAAACATGATGGAGGTTGATTTTTTGATTTTTTGGTTAATTTAACTTGGGATTGAAAAGTCTTATTTAGAATAGATTTTTTGACTTTATGAAAGAAAAAATGAAATGATTATGAGTTGGATATGTCATTTTGTCTTATTTGACTAAAATAACTTATTTTATCTTATTCACCAAAAAAAACTTATTTTATTTTATATGGTTATTTTAGTCCAATGGGGCATGCCAAACGAGCACATAATCTAACAAGTTAGGGTCATTCTATTTACACACCACCTTTCCTCTCAAGGCAAATCATTAATTAATTTATTTTTTATTACAATTTTAACCTTAAGTAAAATGACTATAGAGGACAAGTTATGATATACATTATTTGTGTATTTACCATAAAGGACAAGAATAAATATAATATAAATCATCAATTTCAAACTTCTTCTTTACGTATCTTCTTTGTCAAGAATCCAAAAACTCTAAAACCAAAGTAAAAAACCCTTCAACAAATAATTAAAAATATAGTATTATTGAAGATTTTGATTGGATTCAATGAGGGATGTATCTGACAATTCTCAGTCGGAACAATGAAGCAATGAAAAAGTTATTTTTTGTTGTTTTTGTCTTCGTTTTCGTTTATGAGTGGTAAATCGTTGTTCGGTTAACCAGAGGTGGAAAATATGTCATTGTTTGACAAACTACAATCGAACAATTTATATCTGTTCAACAAACTACAATCGAACAACTTACATTTGTTTGACTGTACTGTTGAACAGTTATAATTTTTTTTTCCCTTTTTTCAGAACTGTGCATCCGTGGAATGAGAACTCACCTACTGCTTTACTTGAGCACCAACAACGTCTTCACCACTGCTTAACTCTATGTTGAGCACCAACACAGTGTTCATCGATTGAAACTGAGAATGGAGGGGGGAGATGGAAGAAGGTAGGTGTGTGAGGGTGTGTGAGTGAGTGAGGGTAAATATGGGAGTTTGTGTGTATATTGTTGTGGATGGGTGTGTGAGTAAGGATAAATATGTAAATTTGTGGTGTGTGATGAGCAAAATATATATTTACCAAATTATTAAAGGTGTGCTCTTAGAAGTGATTTACCTTGAGATAAATTATGGTGTGTAAATAGAGGCACCCAACAAGTTATGGATTTTTTTTAAAGTAACATAAAAAGCAATTAGAATGTAAGGTTACATTCACTTGCCATATAAATTAATAAAGACAGACTCAAATATTTGGATGGAATTATCACAATGTGTGACATTGTTAGGGATGCGCCTATGATAGAACTTTGCATTTTAAGCGGGGAGTGCATCTTCGACCATTATTCTTGATGTATGCCTTTATAACTGCTAATCTCTAGTTTTTCATAAAAAAATTTTCGCCTTATTTGACATATCGTGTGCCCCTTCCATTTGGTAGGCATATTTTTTTCAATTGATAAAATATTAATCAGAAAAATATATTAAATTTACTACAATAAACAAAAGGTTTAGAGATTAAATTTTTATTTCTAAAAGCGAAAATGTAGTTATAAAAAATATTTAGAAATTAATTTCTATTATCATGAATATAGTCGTTAAAAAGTTATCTCGACAAATAAAAAAAAATATTTTTAATGACGAAATTATGAAAATGTCGCTAATAAAAAAATAATTTGGTAAAAAAACTTATTTTTTGAAATAAAAATTGTTGTTGTCCCAAAAAGATAGTTTAGGATGCGGGGATACCGTAATGCTCGATCATTAGGTAATTTAGACGGTGGCTTAAGGTTATCAATTGTTTTTTTCAAAAAAAACCCCTAATGTTAAAGGTTTCAATTTTTTGAAAACCTAATAAGATAAGATCTCATATTTAGCTTAAAGTCTAAAAAAAAAAAAAGAAAAAAAAAATTCTTGAACCGTTACTGTGTGCTACTAAAATAGAACAAAATGTATTGTTTAACCCATTGTACTCCGCACTAGAGAAGAACTTGGTAATTTAAGATTGCAAAAAATTATAAAATCATTGGTAATTTAAGATTGCAAAAAATTATAAAATCACTTGTGATGCGAATATTATTCAGTGTGTTTGGTTTGAGTTTTCTGGATGAAATTTTTTGAAAATTGAGTATTTTGTTTTTGTGTTTTTTGATTTTTAGTGAATATTTTTAAAATTTTAAACAATTTGTTTTACTTTTTTAGATGCACCTCACTTAGAAGTATCTAAAAGGTAAAAATTTTGTGAAAAAATATTTTAAAAAATTAATAAATACATAAAAATATAAAAATTGTATTGAATTCTCGTATTTTTTTTTTATATTTTTGGTATTTAGTGAATTTAAAAAAAAAAAAAATTTACAATTTTTTTACTTTTTAGGTATATTTATGTTAAGTAATAAGTATGTCTAAAAACAAAAAAATTTGCTTAAAATATTTAAAAAATTCAGTAAAAATAAAAAAATACGAAAAATAAAAAAAATAAAATTTTCTGAAAATTATTTTCCAAAAAACGATACCAAACAAGTTGATTAGTAGCAGAAATAACATTTTGATAGAGAGGACAAAAAGGAAGATAATATTGATTATTGTTTCTTTTGGTTTTTAAAACTTTTCATTAAAGTTGATAAATCAAATGATGATCACTGACGCAGCAAGCAGAACTTGGAATTTTTTTTTAAATATATATATATATATATATATTTTTAAATTTTGGCAAAAGACGTTAACTTCAACTTCAAAAGGCTCGCTTTCATGCATGATATTTTGTAACGACCAAACCAAGCATAAGGTCTTCGACAGGTCCGGCCTGCAACATAAAATAATAATATTTGTATGTTAATTAATAAGTAACAAGAGAGATTTGATTTTTCTTTTTCTTTTTCTTTTTAAAAAAATAAATAAAATCAAGAGACTCCTCCGTGATTTACGCTATGTTGTTGGGTCGCAGTGATGACTTCACTCTGCTGTTTGTATCTTTGGTTTTTATCAAACCTTAAAAAAATATTCATAAATTTATTAACAAAATAAATGTATGATAGAGATTGAACTTGATGTAATATGAATTATCAATAATAAATTTGGTTCACACAATTTAAATTATAAGTAATTTATAAATATATATATATATATTTTTTGGGTTTGTAATATTGATGTTTTTTAATAAGGGAGATGTTAAGTATAGATTGCTAAAGTTGATGATATGAACTTTATAATAAAGTTGATTCATTATTTGACTAAGTCGGATTTATTTCAATAATTTAAACCCTTCATTTTATGTAACTAACAAAAAAAGTTATTCTTGTAAAAAAATTAAGTTGGACTGATATCGATTGTCATATTATAGACTATTTTTATCTATATGATTTATGAGAGGGTAATTTATGTGAAAATTGGGCCGAGTTAGGTGATGGACCGTTCTATGGGCTACAGTGAGAAGGACTGAGTAAAAGGGCCTGATAGTTAGCCCGGTCCCAGAGAAGATTGCAGTTAGCTCGGTCACCACAGTCGGCACGGTGACAGTTAGCTCGGTCAAACCATCTTGAACCGAGGCATTGTTGGCTTCTGCTTAGGACCTTGCTGTTAGATAGCTCGGTCCAAGCTCATTGTGGATAGCACGGTTTCAGACAACCCAGTTGGAATATGTCAACCGAGGTACACGTGCAGTGAAAGGAAGAACCAAGCTAGTTGGAGCTCAGTCTAGTCTGTGGCTCTAGTGTGGCCATGTTATCTTGGTCGTATTGACATCCAACCATGGTAAAACCATTTCAGTTGGTTTAAGCAATGAGGGGGTGTTGAAGGATAAGCATTATCTTTCAGGAATGTGATTCCTAGGAGTAAGAGTCCTACTAAGATTGTACCACACGGAACCTATAAAAGCTCATAACATCACCTATGAAGAGGTAACACAACTTTGATTCCCGAATATACAGAGCTTTTTGTCTATTTGTCAATTTTGTTGACTTAGGTATCGGAGAGGTATCCGGTACACACCCGCCGGCTAGCTCACGTTTGTGTTTTCAGGGAGTAAAGCAACGTCGTACGGAGGAGCGCAGACTTGATCAACAGGATTATACGAGAAGGTTTATTCATTTCCCGTACAATTTATATATTTTTAAGAATAGACCGTTTATGTGTTATAATATATATGTGATATTATGTGATTACTTATATATGATCAATCTAATTTTTTACGTACATGTTTATCTCATCTTATCATATAAGATGATGATTCAGATCATTAATATAGGTACAAAATTAGTCACACAATGATAATGCACAAACTTTACCCATGAAATTTTCAATTTTAGTAAATCCTGGAAAATGCTAGTAAAAAATGCATATGGTGGTTTCTTAATAATAACATAAAAATTTATAAAATAAATTATTAAATGACATAATTTTGTTTATATAATTATAACATTTTGCTTATCAGAAAAGATTGCAATTATAATTTTCTTACAATGTAACTTATTTTTAGGGTTGTCCATTATAAATTCCCTCTTTTTAATAAGGATATACTGTACATTCTAAGTCTTGACATATTATTTTAGGGCAAGTTATAAAGTCTCTATAATTTATTTCTTATGTCAATATATTTTTTGTAATTTTAATTATAATAATTTTGCCAAGAAATTCATATTTTGTGTGGAATTCACTTCAAAAAATATATTTTTATCCCCTTTCATGTCAAGGGAAATTTAGCTAAACTCCTCAATTGAGCTTCTTATTTTGGTGAAAAGGGCAGTCTAATTTATTTTACTTCATAAACTCCTAAGGTGCATAATTTAATAAGGATAAAGTAAAATATATATATTTTTTTGAATAATATTGTCAGAGTAATATGTTACTATGAACCAGAATAACACGTTACTGTCAAACAAAATAACATGTTACTGTTTACATAAATTTCAATGATAATAATTTTTTTTTTAAAAAAAGAATTTCATAGTCAATATGAATCTTATTTAATAGATTTTGATAACAGAATTTCAAAAATCTTAATTTGATTAAAAATTAACATTTAAATAAAAGTTATATTATTTTAAAATTTAATATTTTAATAATAATGATATGTTTTGAATTTTGAATTTTTTTTTCATATTTATCCTTAATATATTAAAATTTTATTATAAGAGATTATGACCAAATCACCTTGTGTCAATCCCAATAGCATCTTATCCGTTCCGCATTCAATCACGGTGGATCAGTTAAAGAAGAAAAAAAAAAGGGGTCATATTCTGCTGGTTTGGTTTTGATTTTCAAAAAATATTTTTTAAAAATTTTATTTTTTTATTTTTTATATATTTTTGTTTTTAATGAATTTTTTTTTAATATTTTAAGTATTTTTTAATTTTTAAACACACCTAACATAAATATACTTAAAAAAATATAATATTTATAAACAAATCTTTAAAAAATTCACTAAATATCAAAAATAAAATAAAAAACATGAAAATTTAGTCCATTTTTTATTTTTGTGTATTTATTTTTTTATTAAAATATTTTTTCACAAATATTTTATTATTTAGATACATCTAAGTAAGGTACATTTAAAAAAGTAAAAAAAAATTTCTTAAAATTTTAAAAATATTCACTGAAAATAAAAAAATACGAAAAATAAAAAACTCAATTTCTAGAAAACTGAAACTAATCACACTAATTGAGTTTAGAAATAACCAAGCTTGAAGTGATAATTTTCACCTTGTCAAAGTAGTATTCAATCGCTAATTATATATTTACTTTCATTAAAAAAAAAAAAAATCACTTCAAATTAGATGGCAACTCATCAAATAATAAGTACTTCATGTGCTTAAACCATATAGTTCAATCTACTTGAATAGATTAGAGACAAGTTGAATCGTTTTGAATGTATTTAAATTATAAATTTAAGTATAAATTTAAATACAGAATATTGTATATCACAATAAAACAAATATTAAGTTGAACGGTATTACATACTTTTTTATACATTTGAGTGATATCAATCAATAAAAAATTACAAATATAAGTAAATGATATACTGCCAATACAATCATATAATCCTCACCAACCATTATAAGATTTGTCAATTGGAAGTCCCCCCAAAAATTGAAGATTTTGGATAGATGGGGCATTCTTCACTCAACATTTGGCAATCTGATGACATGTGAGACAACTCTCACTACTATTATTATTATTATTATTATTATTACACTGCTAATAATATGCTAAAAGATGCAATCACACTACCTGACCGGCCGCAAAATCCGGGAGATGTTTGAGGGAAATTTTAAACTTCATTTTGATTTTTTTTTTTGGGTTGAAATTGAGAGCCATTCTCATGATGATTCTATTTTCTTCCAATCTATGATTCTACCTATGTAGCTTCGTCTTATTTTATTTTATTTTTAGTGTCAATAGATATTGGGTAATGTTAAGAATATTAAATTTTCTACTAAATAAATAAACAAATATCTCACATGAGTGCAATGTCTGTAATTTTATAAATCCCATATCCATGTGAGACATTTGGTCATTTTTTTTTTTTTAGCTTATTTGATCGTTTGTTTGATAGAAAATTTGGGACCTATAGCATTTTCTATAGATATTTGCTATTGTGGATTAATTAGTGCAGGAAGACCAAGTAGCTAATTGTGAATTTTTTTTTTTTGGGGGAGTGAGATTACTATCTACTGATATGTTATCATATAATTCTGTTTGTATATGTGACAATTACTAAATTATTATGAAAATTTGGTTATATCTTAGAAGTGAAGTTTATATTATATTTATTATCGATTAATGAGAGGGCAATTTATACGCAAATTGAGCCGAGCTGGGTATTGGGCCTTAGGGCCGAAATGAAGAGGGCCGAGAAGAAGGGCCATGTAGGATACTCCGGTTTGGAGAGGTAACTTAGAAGATAGACGATTGGTCGTGGTTAGCTTCGGTCTTGGAGGGACTTAGCTCTACTCGGTTGAGTGGAGTAGCACGGAAGTTCGGTCTTCGATAGTTACTTGGTTATAGCATGTGAGGAACCAAGTAAGGTGTGGTTCTAAAGATAGCTCGGTTTTAACTCCTTAGGGGTGCAAGCAGCGAGCCGAGCCGAGCTTTGCTGGGCTCGAGCTCGGCTCGTTAAGTTATTGAGCTCGAGCTCGACTCGATAAGGGACTGGGCTCGAGCTCGGCTCGGCTCGGCTCGTTAATTTTTGTCGAACTCGAGCTCGGCTCGGCTCGGCTCGATAAATTTTTTTTAATATTATTTATATTATTTAAATATAAATTTTTAAATAAAAAATATTATTTATATTATTTAATATATAAAAAATGCATTTATATTATTATTTATATATATATTTATATATTTTTAATATATAAATAATGTATTTATATATTATTTAATATATAAATAATATATTTATTATATAATTTAATTATAGATAAGCAGGCCGAGCCTCGGGCGAACACGGTGAGCTCGAGCTCGGCTGGATTAGCAACGAGCATAATCGAGCTCGAGCTCGGCTCGTTTACTAAACGAGCCGAGCCGAGCCGAGCCTATTCACGAATAGCTCGGTTCATTTGCATATGGGAAAGCCGAGGTAAGGGAGAGTAAATGTAAGGGCCGAATTGGTGGTCACTTCGGTTCCAAGTAGTCCGGTCATAAGAAGAACCATCTCACTTGGTTTAAGCAGTGAGGGGGGTGTTCGAGGATAAGCATTATCTTCCAAGAGTATGAATCCTAGGAGGACTCTGCATGGAGGAGTTAGAGTCCTACTAGGATTGTGCCATGCGAAACCTATATAAGCTCACCAATATCACCTTTGGAGGGGTAATGCAACTTTTTCTCCCTGAATACATAGAGCTTTTGGCTTCTTGTCTTGCTTACTGACTTAGGCATCGGAGAGGTTTCCGGCACACACCCGCCGGCCAGCTCACGTTTGTGTTTTCAGGTGATAGAGCGACGTCGTACAGAGGAACGCAGACTTGATCAACAGGATTATACGAGAAGGTATATTTCTTTCCCGTACAATTAGTATTACCCCGAAGTTATTTTTTGCCATCATTACTTTGCAGTCTAATGTTTTTCAAAGTTAGTAATTATTCCATTATTTCTCAACACACTGATATAGATTTTCTCAAAGCACGAATTAAGGATAGAGCACCCAAATACGACACACAATTATCAGAGTGCATCGATGTGGTGCCCGTATAAGGCTGTGAGGCTCAAGTTTGGAGTTCTTTTATTTTTATGATATGATTTAAAACCTTCTCCATTTTATTGATAGAGATCTTCATTTCATGATCAATGACTACGAAAAATTAACATCAACAAAGTTTTGTTTTAAATTTATAAGTCAGTTAAAAGACATTTTAAAACTTCTAATCATATGGTTATTATAAGTTAATGATTTTAAATTTTGATTGTTTTACATACTTATGAAATGAAATGAACATCTGCATTCTGTTTATGAAGTGGAGAAGAACAAAATCTTGTTTAATGATCTCTAAAGTATTCAAGATTGAGGACAGGGTGATGCTATGGTACATTTAGATTACCATACATTTAGCTATGAACTTATATGATTTTATGTCATAACCAATACCATAACCACTATCATATTGACTCATAACTTAGTTATATTCAATTATTTGTTTATACCATATTACCTCATAACCAGGTCATAACTAAATTACTTAAATAATTTAACTCTCAAATAGGCAACCGGTGTAGCCGGTTAGAAGGGGAAACAAAATTGAATCAGTCGTGTTTGGCCCTCTTGTTAGCTCTTCTCCTCCCTCTTCTCTTCCCTCTTCTCTTCCGCCATAGCCGAAGCTTCCAAGGACCACCAGCCTCGTCGGTGATCCGGGCTTCAGCCATGTCGACATCTTCTTCACAAGCTTTCACTCTTTGGACGTCTCCACCATGGGTTTGAGACCAAAGATCTAGTCATCGTTTTTTCCCTTCCCTTCCAGTCGAATCGAATTTTTCCGAGAACTCTTTTCCGTAGTTTAGGTTTGTTGCTAACTCTAAGCTTCATCTAAATGTGCCATTGGTACTTTGATTTCAAAACCCTAACCATTGAATGTCTGTTATTAATTTTTTTTATCAGTCAAAATTAATATCCATAGCCACCCAAGATAGTTGTGCCATTGGGGCTTTGATTTCAAAACCGTAACTGTAAAGAATGAATATCTGATATTTGTTCTCATTCAAAATTAACATCGGTTTTCAGTCATATTCACATTCATTTAATTACTTTCACTTTGCTGTTTCTTTGTCTTCTATGGAGATGTCATTACTTGATTTCTATGCTTCTATATTAGATTGATACTTGTTATTGCCCCAATTCTATTTAATATTTGGCTCAGCCTATGTATTGTCTTTGTTTTGTTCTTTTGCTACAATTTTATCTTTTGCTCACCATGTGTTTGATAATATGCCCAAACCAATAATAACATACTTTCATTGATCACTTACTGTTATTAATTAGGAAAAACAATTTGTTTTTTATTAGTTTGTTTTCCTTACCTGCAATATTTCGTACCACTCTTAATCAACAGTATGATTTCATTGGATTTTCCCTTTTGGTTCAAAATAAATCTTTATACTGTTCTCATCTCTTTGGAGTTTTTATTATCTTCTCTATTTTTATTATGTGTGGGGTGCTTCTATTTATATCCGAAAGACAATTCTTTACAGAAAGAGTTGCTTCTTCTTAAAGAGTCCTAACCGGATCGGAATAAATAAGGGGAAATGTCGGCATAACCACTTCTATTTCATCTGCAGCTCTTGCCGTTGAAGGAATAAGTGTTGCTTTGGCTTGATTGCTTTCACCAGGTCTAGCTAAATTTGAGTCGATTAGCCCGAGTTGTGTTAAGATAAGTGGCACTTTCATTTGAAGTAGCCATCGGAGTCTTGAATCTTTGAATTATCGGTCTTACCACTTGTATCGATAGACCCACTTTCATTTAATGCTGAGGAGATTGATTTTCAATCAAATCCTGATCCTGATCTTCGAACTTTCTCCCCCCATTTAACCATGTACACTCAAGTTTAGAAACACTTAAACTTTATATATCATTTTTATTTTCAGTGAATATATTTTTTAATATTTTAATAACAATTTAAATGTTTTTTCTAAAAAAAAAACATGTTCAGTTTTAAAAAAAAATATCTTCATTTTAGCATGAATAAAATCAATATAACTTACAATTTGGTGGTTCCAATTGGCAGATCAAAAGTGCCAAAAGAGAATGAAGATTTGCAAATTTGTAGGCACATGTTATCACGTGTTAGGTACTAACCTTAATTTCTTAGCAGTTCACATAATGTTTCTTTACTCCAAACCTGTCATTGTTGCTCACTAAACTCAACACAAACTTAATTCCATACTTATTGTCATCAGCTACAACAAAATCCAACCCCTTCAATTGAACAAAAGAAAAGCCATGGCTTGAAGCCCATCTAAAAGCAACTGAAATTTTGATAGAGTGAATAATATGTTTACATGGACAATAAGTTTGACATTATGGACATGAAAGCAAACATATATTGCTCATTTTTTAACTTTGTTCATCATTGTTTATTTATTTATTTTTAGGTATTTCCATTACGTTTTGCAAGTTACAATTGGCTATTGTTTTTTGTTGTTGATTGATTTTAGGAATTTGTAAATGACAGTTTCATTTTAACCTTTATTGCCTAAGCTGTATATCCTGTATTAGATTGTAGATATTCTTTGCGTTGAGTATGGATATATTAACCTCCTTGTTTGCTTCTTCTTTTCCTGATGTATATTTGTAATTGATGTGGCAATGGATATCTTTGCCAAACTTTTATATACTTTCTTCTTTTTCTTTTTTTTTTTGGACAAAATGTACTGTAGACTTTCCTATGATTATATACTTTCTTCTTCTTCTTCTTTTTCACAATTTCTATATAATGGTGGTTGTATACGTATTTTTAATTTTGTTTTTAAATCTATCTATATAATAAATCACACCCGCATCACTTTCCTCCCTCTTTCCGTTTCTTCTCTCTCTCCATCTTCACCATTGGTTCTGCAACCCTTCTCCTTTCCTTATTCCTCACGATCATTGAACTCATTGACTGGGGGAAGAACTGAAGATTTAGTAAGGTTTTGCAGCTAGAATCTGTTTTGTTTTTTTTTTTGAAACCCTGACCATTCTTACATTGCGTAGTATTCAAAAATCGAAATATGAAAATATTTGATTCCTCTATGGTATATTTACAAATTGATTTTATGTTTGATTGAGTTGAAAGCATTATATTAGTTCTTTCATTTCTTCTAAGTCTTGTGTAAGCAAATTATTTTTAGTGACAATTACTTTTTTCAAAATTTTTGTTTTAAAGAATTCTCTTAGTTTATTATTGTTCTGAGAAACATCTCTGATGTACTCTTCCATTTATCCCTGTGATTTTCTTTATCTTATTGAGTGTAGTCGTTCGTTTTTTTTTTGGGGGGGTTATTAAATAGTTATGTTTTCGCCAACATCTGGAAAGGATTTTTGTAGAGTGATGTTGCAAATTTACCTAATCCTAATGATATAGGCTAAGTTTATTTGCTTGATGATGATTTCCATATGCTAAAACATAGCCATAATTTATTTTTTTTTTGCCGTCATTTTTTTTTTCTTCATAGGCTTGAAATGGCAGGTTATACGTGTGCATTTAGAGCAGTAGTGACTGCATGAAGTACTGTTCTTGTCATAGGTGAAAACTTTGAATTTTGACTGTAGTTTTAACTTCAAGTCAAACAACTTGAATTGCTATGAAATTTAATGCAAAGTTTGAACCAAAACTATACTTATTGGTGTTGACTTGGTAGTTGAGGTGGATTGTCCTCAAAAAAATGCATCATATTGTCATTTAGGTATGTCAACTTGTTGAGAAACTCTATTTGCATATGAGAATAGGACCCATTCTTTATCTGATGTGAAGGAATATTTAGAGATTTATATATAACATATTCACATGTGCAGGCTTTGCTTTTAATCTGATTGTTGTTTTTACCTTTTGTAAATTTGATTTTACAGATTATTATTATAGTTGTTGTTATTGTTATTTGGTTTTAGTTAAAAGTTTTGATGTTTGAGGATTTGAGAAACAATTAGCTCATCTTTGAGAAAACATTATTATTATTATTGTTATTAGGTTCAGTTTTTGTTATATTCACAAACTCTATCACTAATTTGTAACCATTTCTCTATTTTTTGTTATTCAATTTTGGCCATCAATTTCGGCCATCAATTTCATGGACATTGCCATAGCAATTGCCAACTATCAAAGAGGAAGGTAACATGTAATTAATGCTTCTTCTCTTTTTTCTTTTCCCTTTTTTTAGGGTATAATGGAAAAACAATTATTGTGGTTGTTTGTATAGGTAGTGAGCTTTTTCCCCTGTTTCTTCTATTTTCTTTTTCATTTTTTTAAAAATATAAATATGTTCCTATTCTTAACAAACACCATGTTTCCACGAGTCTTATGGATGTAAACCCAGAAACTTTAAAGTTGTTACTGTCTCTACTATATGAGTTTCTATAGTCTAAATGGGTTTTAAATTTTGAAATGGGTTTAAAATATGCAAGTGTTCTCTAGCCTCTAGAGATTTATACTATAGTCTAAATAAATTTTAAGTTTTTCTTTTCCCCATTTTTTTTTATTATTAATGCCATTTATAATATCTATGAAATTCATGTGTTTGTATTGAATGCTCATTCAAACATGGTCTTCTTCTTTGTAGTTTTGCACTTTAAATGTTTATTTATTTACTTCTTTGAACTACAATGTAATGGCTTTGATTTTCTTGCATGTGTTTGTATATAACTTCATATTTCCTACAATAACCAAGGGTTTGAGTTTATAATGTCTTAGTGAAAGAAACACACTGTTTGCACTTTGATCAACTCTCACATCACATCAAACTGGTTGAATTTCATTAAACACATGCTTATTGGTTATTGCTTTGATGCTTTGTATAAACATTTTGTGTTCTTTTTTTTTTTTTCCTGACAGTTGCAAGGTCACAAATTAGAATGTCTTGTTCTAGTCTAATTTTCAGTTTTGGTTATTATTGCGGATTTTGATCTTGCGGTATTTTCTTTTTATTGGTGTATTATTAGAGCAATGAGAGACAAAACAATGATGTCTCTAGATTCATTGTAATTTTGCATTAGACCTTATTTTATGATCGTGTCTTCGATTCATTGCTTTAGTCAGTCCAAGTAGATTTATATCTTGTTCACATCCTGGTGGTGAATAACTTCCTTCTCTTATCTTCCCCCCCCCCTTTATTGTTTAACTTTCTGGCCATAAATAAATGGTTTGCATAAACTGATGTTATGTAAATTTTCTTAAGTAACATAGCAAATGTATTTGTGGTTTCAAATACTTATTACATTACCATCACTTGTTGGTTGCAAATTCTTCAATAGTGATACCAGGTGAGTTCTTGACATAATTGTTAGTATGGATTTTGTTTAACATAATTGCTTAAGGTTGTTTCAACCTTCTGACTTTTGATTATAAGTTTGTACGTTTCCTGGGTCTTATGTGTTAGCTGTTTTCCTAGTGTTATGCAGAATGACTTTAAAAGTGATCCTTAACACACTTCAAGGAAAAAACAATAGAAATAAATATTAATAATAATAATAATAATAATAAAAGAGAAGGAATAAGAGAATACTAGGTCGAAATTTGTAATTTTCTAACACTTGAGCTCAAAAAAAATGTTGTTGGGGGGCAAAACCATGAAATATTGCAGGGGTGTTTGGGAAGCTGAGTTTGAGGCTAAAATAGCCTCAAACTAAAAAAAAGCCAAAAAGCCCCTAAACCAACACTTTATAGTAAAAAAAAAATAGCTGAAACCGTGGGTTGTCAGTGACAATGTAGGCACAGCTTATCACTATCACATTGACAAGTTGTTGGTAAATGACGATTTTGCCCCCTTTACATCAATTTAAAAAAATGTGAGGTCAGGGATAAATTTGTCAGTTTAACTCAAACATCATTTTAACACATTTTTCAATACAACAACTCAAATAAAAATCCATCCCATCTTCCCAAACACAAAAACTAAAATAGCCTATTAAAATAGTCAAAAAGCTAAAAAACCTCTAAAATAGCCACCTCCCAAACACCCCCTACGTCTATGTACCCAACCTTTGCCCCAATTCAAACTACCCTAGATCATGCGACTATGTGAAGTATAATACTTCAGCAAATTAATGATGTCTTAGAAACGTAGTCAAAGTAAATTGAAGCCCAGGAATTGTAGATTTATTTGTTAAATTAGAAAAGTAGAGTCATACATTTAAAAAACGGATACATTTGAATTATGATATGGCATTTATTGTTTATTATGTATTTATATGCGTATGATACTCTTGCAAATATACAAGCAATTGCATACTTTTATTTTTTATTTTTTTGGTTCATCTGCAAGTTGATAGCTTTGATTTGTTAAATTGTATTAACATTCTATTTATCTCTTTTGGTCCCAAGTCAATAGACCCTTATCAAGAATTTTCTATTTTTCATTGTCTATCTAGTTAATGTATCTGTGATGATGTTACTCTTACAATTAATTTCATCTCTAGTTGATTAATTCAAACTCTAATCAATTTTATGAACTTTTAGATTTTTTTTTTCCTTCCAATTTTTGTTTTCTTTAATTTTGAACGAATGAGTAAGTTTATTCTTATACTTCTAGCAACCTTTGAACTAATTTGTGTTCTCATTATTCAGGTTAGAAATTGCTTGGAGAGATACAAAATATAGTCAAAGAAAATAGAACATTCAAGAATTTTGAGTTTTTCTTAAATTTTCTCATTTTTTTAATGAGATTTTTATTGTGTAATCACAGTAAAAAAACCTTTTTATTTCTTAACTTTCTTTGTATATATTTTTCCAACATTAGACTTTTATTTATGAAACATATAAAGTTATTAGCTATTCATATGTGGTCAATGTTGTGATTCAAAGGAAATTTTTGTACAAATAATATTGATTATATTTTAGATGTTAGTTCTATTTAGATTTTAATCATGGTTGATATATTGTGATTGATAGTCGTATTTTGTGGTCGAACTTTTTTCTTTTATCACACGCACTAATTGTGATGAGAAATGCATATAATTGTGATATTATCTCATTATTAATCATAGATTATTTAAATTCAATCTCAGGTTTTATTAGTTATTGGTCACATTAAAATTTGTGATTTAAATGTTTATTATCACGTTCAAAACACGTGATAGAAATTATCTTTTAATGACGGTAAAAAGTGTGATCGAAAATGATCCTTAGCAATCACACTTCTAAAAATTATGCTTTGACAAAATAAAAATTTGTGATTAAATTTATACATCATATTTAAAATATGTGATCAAGTATTTTTTTTTTCTTTCCAAACAAAAGGCATTAACATATTAACCCCCCAAAAAAAGTATTTAGAAAAACAAATATACCTCAGAAGCTCCAATCTATAAATTTCTGCCATCTGTCTTTTAAACACCATCTAACAAACCTTAAAATTCAAACCAAATTTCTATTTCTACAGTTAAAAAGAAACAAATGCAACACCATGTTCTGAAACTCCAATCTATAACTACTATATTGCTTTAGCAGAAACTCATTAGCACCAAGTTTCTACACCAACTTAGCCTTAAAACCAGCCATTATATTTCACAAATTTCTTTGATGATAAATAATTTATCCTCAAAAACATTAACATTAACATTAACATACACTACTAATCAAAAACATTTAAAAAAGAAAAAACCCTAAACAATTACGATAAATATGACATGTTCATCTATTGCGACCATTCAATTACCTTGAAGTCCTGAGCAATTTCATGGACAAGCCTCTTGAATGGAAGCTTCAAGATCAGGAGCTCAATACTCTTTTGGTACCTACAAATTTCGCTACACATCAATTAATTAAGATAACAAAGAATCTAAAAAACACAAGAATTGTTATAAATATAATAACTATAATTCAAGCTTTAATTCACTAAGTAGAGAAGAATTTACTTGCCTAAAGAGGTGCCTTCCTAGCTGTAAGAAGGGCTACCAAAAGAATTTGTTTATTTAGAACAGCAAGAACTAGTGAACTCAACACTATCATGAAGAGCCAAAGACAAAGGCATTAAATCTGCTTCAAAAACTATGAAATATAGCGGCTAAGGATTTGCAAACCATCATTTAAAAACCAATGCTGTGAAGCCACAATCTAACAAAAGCAAAGTTACTACTGAAGCAACACCATATATAACATTTTTTTTTATTTGATATTTTGAGAGAAAAATCTAAAAAAATAGCAAAGTAACTACTAAAGCAACATTCCTAAACTTTAGTACATTTATGTTTTTTTCACAAATGCTCATCAAATATAACCAAACACCCTACATTCATATTTTAAGCTAAATCAATACTTTTTTCTTCTTATTCTTGTTCTTGTTCTTGTTCTTCTTTTTTTTTTTTTTTTTTTTTTTTTTTGTATTTCATATTTTTTACAAATATATATATATATATATAATCTTTTAACCAAACACCCTGCATTAAAATTTTAACCAAACAACCTACATTTATATTTTAACCAAAAAGCTTACAAATATTTTAAGTTAAATCACTACATTTATATTTGTTTCACAAATGCTCATCAAATATAAGAAATTTTCAACCTCTCACAACTTCACAATAATAGAATCAAGTCAGTAAAAAAAAAACTTTCCAGAAACAGGATGAGATCGAGAGCCCAAACCAAAGGGAGAGAGCCAACAACAAAGATAGCATAGTAAAAAGCATAGAGAGAGAGAGGAAAGAGAAAGAAAAAGAAACTTACCAAATTGCCGAGCGGTGAGGCGATCTAAGAGGAGGGTAGGGCTAGCGGTAGCGGTGACAATGGCGGTTATAATCGGCACCACTAGCGGCGATGGCAGCGATTGGCAACTCTAACAGTAATAGAGGTGGAGGTGATCGACAAGGTGAGGAGCAGCGAGTGGGAGACAGAGAGTTGAATGCGATTTTGGGGGTGTGAATAGTTGGGGATGTTTCGGCGATTGGCTGAAACACCATTGTCCCATATTTAAACAAAATAAAAAGACCAAAACAAATTCACAACTCCATAGACCAAACTTTTTTTGTTGTTCTATCCCTCAAATACAATTCTTGTAAAAAAAAAAAAGCAATTCAAAATTGTGAGTGTACAAGAATGATCCCAAACGAGGATTCTGGCTGTTGCTACTCAACATTGTGAGTGTACAAGAACGTTGACAAATAAATGAGGAATTCATAATTGCATAGTGCAACTAGAATTGCCCTCTAAAAATTAGAATCGTAAACTACTTTGTCAATATAGTTTATCCAAAACCATAAGGGCATATGGTAAGTTGTCAATTTTGGGAAATCAAAAATAAAATTAAAGGAAAGATTTTAGCATTTCAGTTTCCTTCTTCCTTATTTTCACTGAACTTATTTTCTCAGCAACCAAGCATAGTACGTGCTTATAGATCTACTAATTACACGAAATAAGCAACAATTAGCTGTTATTTATCTTCTTCAAGCACAAATACATCACATCCACACACACAAACACACACACACACAAAAAAAAACCCAAATAGACTTGCAGTCTCCTTTTCTTTCCCTCATTGCATATTTTCTCAACAACACAATGTCCCAAACACAACATAACATACTCATATGACTAACCTACAAAAAAATAGTGCTTCCATATCTTCCAATTAAGCTTATGATCAAGAAACGTAAATACTGCTTATAAATCTACTAATTAAAGCTAAGAATCAACTACAAAATAGAACTAGAGAAAGAAGACAGCAACATAATCAACAGCAAATGAATCCAACAGAATTCATTGCCATGCTTCTTTAGAATTTTATGACTCTAGCAGGACTTAATCTGCAACAGAATTAAGGGATAAACAATCAAAATTGACACTATGCACTATTTCACCTGAAATCTAAATAGTTGTAACTTGTAATAGAAATATGGTGTGCCAGCAAAAATATAACATGGAAAATTGAAAGCATTTAGAGTTTATTCACTACTTAATGTTTGTGGTAAATTAAGTTTAGCATCTAAAAATTTGAAAATACAAATTTATCCAAAACTAAAAAATAAAAAATTGAAAATAAAAAAGCTCCAGTTTTTCGTGCATCCATGGGACAAGGCATAGTACTACAATAATAACTCCAACCGCAACTCAACTCGAGCAGGCACTTCTAAACTAGAGTTGTGCTAGGGTTAGAAACGAGCACCTCAATGTAGGCTTGAAATGAATGCCTTAAACAGTTTTTCCATCTTGATGTTTAAATTTGTTAATCAAGTAGGCAAGGCAGTGAATCTATATGGATAAATTTGAAATGGATTGTAAACCTAAATGTTCTGTATTATGTTGCTACTACAGAAAACACTTATGGTCATGGAGACTTGCCCAAAATCACATTTGGCAACAGAAAGAACTAGCAGATTCATCATATGCTAGCGGGTTACAAGCCCCACTCCAAAAATCAAGCTTGTTCTTTTAAATCACTCAGAAATATAGTCCAGTGTCTTTTCCTTTCAGACAAATTTTTTAAAAAATAAAAATAAAAAAGCTTACATAATATTTCTTTCTGGACAAAATATCACAATGATAACAAAATATACCTTGGGTATGCAGGCCACATCGTCAATTCTTGTGATCAGCTAAGCAAAGATCCCCAGAACCTTCAAGAAAATCAGTGGCCCATATTGACATTCCAGAAATGCAAACTACAAGTAAACATTATGAATGTCCTCCATGCTAGTTTTGGAAAACACTAAAGCACAAGATGTTAGAAAAGCAGACTAATTAAGTGCATAAAATTTCTCTGTAATTTCAAATATTGAGGATAAGAAATAGAAAATAAAAACAAAAAGAGTAAAATATATATAATGTAATTGCCCATGTTTGTTTGCAGAATGGTGGTTTATGCAAGAGAAAACTAACACTTCATAACCAAAGTAAACAAACAATTATTAATGGTTTGTTAAAAAGTAAACAAATAGTTATTAATACCAAAAATGAGCTAAAATAAGAAGAAAAAAAATTCCCCCTTCATGGAGACTTGCTCAAAATCACAATCAGCAGCATGTATCACAATCAACAGGAGCCTACCAATTAGCGTGAATTTAGCCCATGCTGTCATGCCTATAAAACTCAACTAATAAATAAACTGAAATTCATTTGATAGGTGTAAATTGAAGTTTTATTTATTTATTTATTGCTAGGCCAAAAAGGATGAAAAATAGGACTAAAAGTATGTACACATAATGAAAAATTTAAAAACTATCCCATAACAACTTAAAATTTAAAATTAACTAACTAAGAACAAAATAGGACTAATAATGCTAAACTACCAAATATAATAACATAACATATCTATTTCATAGAAACCGATTCTTATTTCATAGATTTGTAACAAACCAAACCAAACCCAAAGAATAAAATTTGAACCACACAGAAATTCATATTTCAGTCAAAGAATTTTCACAAGAAAAACTTGAAAATTAACAGAATTTCACAAGAATAAATAAATAAATACTAGCGGTTAAGGCATACGCGATGCGTGTGTAAATTTTAAATTTTTTTTTTACGATTGAGTCAATAAAAATTGAATTAAGGAACACTACTTTTCAATTGATAAAAATTTTAATGCATCCTCATTCAATAGAAGAAGAGAAAAAAAAATTAAACAAAAAGAAGAAGAGTCAAGTTCAATTCACAAATTTCAGATAAATCAAAGAAATTCAACCAAAATGGGGTAGCACATAGTGCCAGAGCCTTTGCACCTCCTAGGGTTCAACTGACCATTCTAAAATAACATGTGCATGGCTCTTGCAATTGTTTGAGTCTTTCTCTATTTCAATTTCCTTTCTATATACATATCTATATCTAAAAAGGAAGGCCAAAATTGAGGTAGATGTCACATTTTTTTTTCCCTTTCCAAAATATCTTCATGTAATTGCCCAGATCAAAACGTCCTATAACTAATGAAATCCAAATTCAGATTGAGATCAAAATTTATAACCTGTAATAGCACACCACACACCACTAGTATAGTATAGTATAGATATAAGCAAATTGACATAAAAATGAGTAACAAAAATCGAAATTGGAGGGATTTGAAAATGCCTAGCAGCATGAGAATGTTGAATCGTGTAGTAGCCGGCATGGTGACCCAAGTCTTTGGCGCAAACGTAGGGGTCAGTGAAATTAGGAAACTTGAAACGCTTCTCGACGATCCTGGGAGCGACAGGCGCAGCAGAGACATCATTGGGATCGACGATGTTGATGGACTCCTTTGGGAAGAAATTGAGCTCTCTGATCAACTTCTCACCCTGAAGCGACGGAAGCCTCGTGTTTGATGGTATGCGAAGAGTCGCTGAACCCAAAGAACAGAGAAGAAGGAAAGGAGAAACCAATTATACACAAACCAAACCCTTCATCTCTCTCTCTCGGGGGGAACCCGATTGGGGATTTTGGGTTTTTTGGGAGCAGGAAAGGAAAAAAAAAGAGGGGGGGAACCGAGCGGGAATGGAAAAAAAAAAAAATATATATATATATTTTTATTTCCATCACAAATGAATTTTTAGACAGCAAAACGGTTCCTTTTTTTTGGCGACGACAATAAAATCTATTTTTTGTTAAAATATATATATATATTTTTTATAGTGAATGAATTTTTTTTAATTTTTCATTTTCTTTTAGTTACTAAGATTGAAAATTTATTTATTTCATTTTTATTTTAATGAATAAAAAATTATTATTATTATTTTTTATTTGGCAGAAGTATGGGTAATATTTTAATGAAAAATATTTTTTATTAAAATAAAGTTAATTTTTTTGTGGTCAATGAAACATATTTTTCTACAACTCATTTTTTCTTGTTACTAAAAATTAGGAACTAATTTTTTTTTTTGTGGTAGAGGATAGAGAGCGGCAGTAGTGGTGAAAGTAGTGGATAAGAGGTGATAGTGGTGGTGATGGTGGTGGTGATGGCGAAAGAGATTAGTGGTGAAGTTGTGGTAGTCGTAGAGGAGATAGAGTAGCGATGGTGGATGAGAGGTAATAGTAGTAGTAGTGGTAGTAGTGGAGTGGTGGCAATTGTGGTAGTAATGATAGTCGTAAAAGTGGAGTGGCAACAGTGGTAGTAATGGTGGTAGTGGAATGGTATTTGCAGTAGTGGTGAAGGTGGTAGAGGATATGGGTGGTGAGAGAGAGAGAGAGAGTGAGAGACAGACAGAGAAAAGAGATAAAGAGAGACAGACAGAGATAGAGTGATAAGTGAGAAAGAGACAAAGTGGTTGCTAAAAGTGTATTTTCTTGTAGTCTCTCAATAAATCGAAAGAGAGCTCGATAAATAAAGAAGAGGGAAGAGGGAGAGTGAGCAAGGTGAACACAATGAGGGAGAGACAGACAGACAGACAAATAGACAGGCAGACAAAGAGAGAAAGAGAGAGAGAAGAGTAATGAGTGAAAAAGAGTGAAATAGAGAGAGAGAGAGAGAGAGAGAGAGAGACAGCCAGAGATAGACAGATAGAGATAGACAGACAGAGACAGACAGAAAAATAGAGAGAAACAAGAGATGAGCAAGAGATAGACAAAAAGATAGAGAAAGAGAGCGAAAAGAGATGAACGAGATAGAGACATAGAAAAAGAAAGAGATAGAGAGAGAAGAGAAAGAAGAGAGATAAGTGAGAGAGATAGAGAGATAGAGATAGAGAGATGAGCGAGAGATACAGAGAGAGAAAGGAGATGAGAGAGATACAAAGATGAGAGAGATACAGAGATGAGCGAGAGAGAGAAGACAAATGAGAGAGATAGAGAGAAGAGAGATGAGCGAAAGACACACACACACACACACACATACACACACACAGAGAAAGAAGAGTGATGAGTGAAAGAGAGAAAGAGAGAAAGAGAGAAACAGAGAGACAAGAAGATGAAAAAATTGGTGAAGAGATAATGTTATATTAAAAGAGTAAGACGACGTCGTTTTTTTAAAAAAAATTTGCGACAAAAAAATACCATTGTATTTATTCAAACCATTTTGTGACTGTATATTTATGAAGCTGCCTCAAAGACACAATATTTTATTTTATTTTATTTTATTTTGCAACGGTACCTATTACAATCACAAAAAACTCGTTCTTTTTTTTTTTTTTTTTTTTTTTTTTGCGACGGTAGTTGGTGCCGTCGCAAATACTGTCCTTTTTTTGCGACAGTAATTTCTGCAGTCACAAATACTCTCATTTTTCACGACAGCATTTTCTACCGTCACAAATACTCTATTTTTCTGCGACATTAAATAATGTCGTCGCAAAAACTCCCTTTTTTCGCGATGGCAAGTTGTGCCGTCGCAAAAACTCACTTTTTTTTTGCGATGGCAAGTTGTACTGTCTCAAATGCTTCCATCTTTTAAGCCCACTTTTCTTATAGTGAGAGCTCAGGCACAACTAGGACAAATCAAGGGAAAGAAAATTGAGTGGAGAAAAAAATGAAGAACAGTTGAGAAAAAAATTTAGGAGAAAAATTAATTAGTAGAATAAAATAAAATCACGTCATAGATAATTTTTTTCAGTATATTTTTTATTAAAATTTAGTTAAATTATATATATATATATATATATATATGTTTATAAGTGTATATAGATATTTTAAAAAGTATATCATTTGTATATTATTTGTATTATTTTTAATGAAGATACTATGACTAAAAATAAATCTAAAATAGAGATAGGTGATCAATTGCAATTGTCACTTAGGAATGACATTTCAAAATTAATTGAGAGAGTTCAAAGAGAATAAGAGTTTGAGAGAAAGATTTGTTTGTGAGAAATAAAATGTGAGAAATGTGGTATTTATAGGACTTAGGAGGGAGGGGTTAATTTATATATATATAAATAAATAAAAAATAAAGTTGGTTGTTGGTGGAATTAACGATTATATGACTCTTTTAAATTGTTTTGTTTTAAATTTTTGATCATTGCACTAACATGGGAGGCAGGGAGCCGTTGGGGTCGGGTTGAGCCAGATGGGGAAGAAAATTTCGGGCTTAGCTCACGGGATGGGTCACATTCCATAACACACCAGGGCTGGGCCAAGCCCGGCTTTAGAACACATAGCCTAGGGTCTTAGGTTGGGCTTAGGCTCGAGCCTGGTTGGGCCTACCTAGGGCGCGAGCGGATTTAGGGTGTGCCGTGAGCTCGTGGGCCAAATTTACACCCCTATATGTGGGTAGTGGTTATGAGATATATGATTAGTGGTTATGATATATGTGATATTGATTATGAAACAAAGGGTGTTGATTATAAGATGTGGTTATAACATATGTGGGTAAAAGTAATGAGATATATGATTCTGGTTATGAGTAGAGTGGTATAGTTATAAGTCAAAGGGTGTTTGGTTATGAGATATGTGATTAGTAGTTATGAGATATGTAACGTTGGTTATGATCAAAATGGTGTCATTATGAGATATGTGATTAGTAGTTATGATATTTGTGATGTTGGTTATGAGATATGTAGGTAATGGTTATGAGTAAAGTGGTGTCAAAGAGTGTGTGGTTATGCTATACGTGTTAGTGCTTATGAGGTATGTGGGTAATGGTTATGAGCAAAGTGGTGTCAAAGGATGTTTGGTTATGCTATATGTGTTAGTGGTTATAAGACATGTGGGTAATGGTTATGAGCAAAGTGGTGTCAAAGGGTGTTTGGTTATGTTATATGTGTTAGTGGTTATGAGATATGTGGGTAATGGTTATGAGCGAAGTGGTGTCAAAGGGTGTTTGGTTATGCTATATGTGTTAGTGGTTATGAGATATGTGGGTAATGGTTATAAGCAAAGTAGTGTCAAGGGGTGTTTGGTTATGCTATATATATTAATGGTTATAAGTTATGTGGGTAATGGTTATGAGCAAAGTGGTGTCAAAGCGTGTTTGGTTATGCTATATGTATTAATGGTTATGAGTTATGAGATATTGGTTATGTGACTAGTAGTTATAAGATATATGATATTGGTTATGCTATATGTGTTAGTAGTTATGAGATATGTGGGTAATGGTTATAAGCAAAGTGGTGTCAAGGGGTGTTTGGTTATGCTATATATATTAATGGTTATGAGTTATGTAGGTAATAGTTATGAGCAAAGTGATGTCAAAGGGTGTTTGGTTATGCTATATGTATTAATAGTTATGAGTTATGAGATATTGGTTATGTGACTAGTAGTTATGAGATATATGATATTAGTTATTAGATATGTGACTAGTGGTTATGAGATATGTGATGTTGGTTATTAGATATGTGACTAGTGGTTATGAGATATGTAATGTTGGTTATGACTCAAAGAGGCTGGTTATGAGATATAGTTATGATTCATGTGGGTCGTAGATATGAGATATGTGATCAATGGTTATGAGATATGTGATGCTGGTTATAATCAAAGTGGTGTGGTTATGAGCAAAAAGATGTTAATTATAAGATATGTGACTAGTGGTTATGAGATATGTGATGTTGGTTATGATCAAAGTGGTGTGGTTATGAGCAAAAAGATGTTAATTATGAGATATGTGACTAGTGATTATGAAATATGTGATGTTGGTTATGACAAAAAAGTGTTGGTTACGAGATATGTGACTAGAGATTATGAGATATGTAATGTTGGTTATGACTCAAAGGGGCTGGTTATGAGATGTGGTTATGATTTATGTGGATAGTAGTTATGAGATATGTGATCAATGGTTATGAAATATGTAATATTTGTTATGATCAAAGTGGTGTTGGTTATGAGATATGTGATTATGATTATGAAATATGTGATATTAGTTATGAACAAAATGATATTGGTTATGAGATGTGATTATGAAATATGTGATATTAGTTATGAACAAAATGGTGTTGGTTATGAGATGTGGTTATAACTAAGTTATGATCAATTTGATTATTTTTGTTACAGATCAATTTGATTATAGTTACGAAGAAATATGATTTTGGCTCATAACTATAAAAAGTGACCTGTTTAGCAGGTTACTTTTAATGATGTGGTTTAATCTTAGTCATTGATTTTCTATGTACCGTACATTTTTTGAACAAAATTTACTATAGTCTTTCCTGACTTTAGGAATAGTTATAGTTCAGTTTCCAAGTCAATTATGTGATTAGCTCGATGGTTCCTACTCTGATCAGTTCGGCCACTCCTATTGTGATCAGTTCGGTCACTATAGTCGGTTCAGTCACTCCATTTTTGGTCAACTCAGTCTCGGTTTAGGCACACCACCTCTGATCAGCTCGGCCTATTCTGGTCGACATGTTCCTGCTGTGCTTTTCTAACAATTTTTGGAAAGCCACATGTTCTTGCTGTGCTTTTCTAACAATTTTTCGAAAGCCTCTTTTATATATATATATATATATATGAAAGTGACAGAATTGTCTCCTATCTGTTCAACTTTCTTTAAGGCTAACATTCCATAACAGTAGAGTGACACCCAAAAGTGACATCAATTTTCTTTAGGCTCTCCTTCCTGAAATTTAAGATTTGAATATCAAAGTGACGTTGCTCAATGATTTGTTGGACTATTTTAATTTCATAAATTCTATTATTAGAGATTTTATAAATATGACTATGAATATGTATGTCTCAAAATGTTGAATAATTCTCCGCATAATATCTCCAAACAAACAAGATGAATGACTCCAAGCCAGAGCCGTTTTACATGGTCAATCAAACATGGCCAAAAAAAAAGAAATCTTAATGCAAATATTTATCAGTCTACAGTGGCAGCCTGTAATGGGACAATAGAACTAATCTAGAAAAAGAGACAGAAGCAATACAACTTAACAGTGAAGATTCTGCCATAACATAGGCCTATTTTGGCAACACGGTTATAATCTGATTTTTGGATTATAACTCACTTCTTCTCTCACAAAAAAGCTGATTATAAGCAGTTTTTCACCAAAAAGCTGATTATAACCATCTTTCCAAAATAGGCCATAGAAACAAATACTAATATCCTTAAGAAGCAAACAATGAAGACATTCACCTCTCAGTACTCATCTCCCTCGTCACCATCATCACCCTCGGCAGACTCAGCTCCTACCTCCTCATAGTCCTTCTCAAGTGCAGCAAGATCCTCTCGAGCTTCAGAGAATTCACCTTCCTCCATCCCCTCACCCACATACCAGTGCACGAAAGCCCTCTTAGCATACATGAGGTCAAATTTGTGGTCAATCCGCGAGAACACCTCAGCAACACTTGTGGAGTTTGAGATCATGCAAACCGCCCTTTGCACCTTGGCAAGATCACCGCCAGGAACAACAGTTGGAGCCTGGTAGTTGATGCCACACTTGAATCCAGTTGGGCACCAGTCAACAAATTGGATGGTGCGCTTAGTCTTGATAGTGGCCACGGCAGCATTCACATCTTTGGGAACCACATCACCTCTGTACATCAAACAACAAGCCATGTACTTGCCATGGCGCGGGTCACACTTGGCCATCATTGATGAGGGTTCGAATGCACTGTTGGTGATCTCTGCTACTGAAAGCTGCTCGTGATAGGCTTTCTCGGCTGAGATAACAGGGGCATAAGATGAAAGCATGAAGTGGATCCTGGGATATGGGACCAGGTTAGTTTGGAACTCAGTCATATCAACATTCAATGCACCATCAAACCTCAAAGAAGCGGTCAAGGATGAAATAACCTGCATTGTAAGATGGTTAGGAAAATAATTTCATGTTAACACGAAGAGTAACACAGGAAACCAAGAAGAGCCATTGGTGGTACCTGAGAAACCAAACGGTTAAGGTTGGTGTAGGTGGGACGCTCAATGTCTAGGGAGCGCCTGCAAATATCGTAGATGGCCTCGTTATCAAGCAACACAGCAACATCAGTGTGCTCCATAAGCGAGTGGGTAGAAAGGACACTGTTGTAGGGCTCAACAACAGATGTTGAGACCTGTGGTGAGGGATAGATGGTGAATCCAAGTTTGGATTTCTTCCCATAGTCAACTGACAGACGTTCCAGCAGAAGTGAACCAAGACCAGAACCAGTGCCTCCACCAACAGCATTGAAGACCAGGAAACCTTGGAGACCAGTGCAGTTGTCTGCCAGCTTTCTGATACGATCCAAGCAAAGATCAACTATCTCTTTCCCAACTGACAGAATTAAAAATAAAAATGTATCAGCATTTAACTACTTAAATGAGGATCCGACAAGCACAATAATTACTTGTATAGTGTCCACGGGCAAAGTTGTTAGCGGCATCTTCCTTGCCACTGATGAGCTGTTCTGGGTGGAAGAGTTGGCGGTATGTTCCAGTCCTCACCTCATCAATGACAGTGGGCTCAAGATCTACAAAAATTGCACGGGGAACATGCTTTCCAGCACCAGTTTCACTGAAAAAGGTGTTGAAAGCATCATCACCTCCTCCAACAGTCTTGTCACTAGGCATCTGCCCATCAGGCTGACAAAGACGAAAAAAGAAAAATACAAATCAAAAAATGATACAAGAAATCCTTATATAAATCAGGAAAAAATATACAAAAAATTCAATTTGGGTCATGGAACACAAAAAACAAGACAGAACCAGAAGTATTCAACAATTACTAATGGACAACTTCCTTGCAATTCTAGTCTTCCCCAACCAAATACAATGGATACAGTTCCAAACATAGGCCTTGTTTGGCAAAGGTTTTTTTTTGCTTTTTGGGCTAAAATTCACAAAAAGACAAAATAAGTTAAAATAGTCAATAAGACAAAATGTCACATCAAATCCATAATCATTTCACTTTTCCTCTTACAAATATCATATCTAAATATAAAAAAATCAAACCATCTTCCTAAACACAAATATTTTAGCCTACTAAAATAGCTAACTTTCCAAACGAGGCCATAATGCACTCAGTACACTAGCAGCAGTATCAGCCATACTTGAGTAAATATTAGAGTGAAAAAAAAAGAAGAAAAAGAATACACATGCAGAATAAAATTTCTAAATTAAGCAAATACAGAAAATTAAATTCTGCAAGAATTTTCATAAGTTGGTCACATTTTTGCAAATTCATTCTGAATAGTTTGTTCAGATTGAGGCAAATAATTGGGGAGAGAGAGAGAGAGAGAGAGAGAGAGAGATATTAGATAAGAATGGACGAACAACGTGAAAAAATGGAAAACATGCATTGAATAAATTAAAAGCAATTGGGAATAGACTTTAATAATCATCTTTTTTTTTCTTTGGTGGTGGTGGTGGAGCTCACATATGAAATGTGATCACCGATTTAATTGCACATCAAGACACCGAATAAACATCTCTTGAAAAATCGGGTGAAAATCAAATGGAAAAAAATAAAATAAAATTAGAATCTCATCATTGAAAACAATTATAAAGTTACTTGTTCTCTCTCTCTCTGGATGGTAAAACTGGAATTGAAATAGATAAAATTAAGATAGCAAAGTCGTAGGGTATTTCAATCCATTGACATCATCATACAATACTTGTTATCAATGTGTATCATAATAACACAGTAAAAGTTTAGACCTGTACATCTTTGGAATGATAGGCATCTGAGGGATACTTAACATATCATGGTACAACACCAAATTCAGTAAAACGCAATGAAAGGTACCAGACTGCACAAACACAACAAATTCCATGTTCCTCAGCAAAACCAATGACAAGTCCAGACAGGACAATTTCAAACAAACAGAAATCGCAATAGCTAGCAGATCCTCCACGAAGAAAAAAATACAAAAAAATTACAAGCAATTGCTAGTTAGCGTGCATCCTGAACCTTAGATCCACGAAAATGAGGGAGAAATGACTCAGTCATCATGCACATATCATGATCGTGCAAAAGAAGTAGAAATAGTAAAATGCGACAAAGATTCAAAGAGAGTTTCATTCTCTAACAAATACAATATGCCAAAATTAAAACAAAATATGGCAGATCTAATAAATCACATTAATGATGAGAAATCCTAGAGACACAAGCGAATCAAACAAACATAAACATAAACGAAACCATTGTGAATACTAATCAGAGACCTAGAAATGGAATTTGCATAAAACCACTGATATCAAAAGGCCAGATCTTAACAAAGACATATACATACCTGAATGCCATGCTCGAGGCAGTAAAGTTCCCAGCAGGCATTGCCGACCTGAATACCGGCCTGACCGATGTGGATCGAAACGCACTCTCTCATTTTCGATTTGAGTTTTAAGAGAAACCCAAAATATATAAGAATTGATTGAGAGAGACGAAGAAGAAAGAGATAGAAATATGGAAGCGTTTATGAAGACGCCCCAAATTCAAAACCTGAGTGGGGCTGCGTTCCAGGAGAGCTCTTCCTTAAATAGGAAGGGCGGGGGGTGAAGAAGAGATCATCACAGATAGGGATATCTTAACCGCGGTTAAAGCCGGCTGCGATAAAAAACATGAAATCTAAACTTTAACCAATTAAATTTAACCATGGTTTAATTCACCCTTCTTTCGCGGGCGGTTCGAGAATTAAAACTACAACGGTACTGTTTCAAGGTAATCACGTGAGAATTGGCGATTCGAAACTCGTTTTTTTTTTTTTTTAATAAATAATTTGAATCGTTTTTATTGTAAAATTCGTTAAGTAAATTATTCATATAAAAAATTAAGTAAATTGGACATCTGTAATCTCATAATAAGAGTATATTTATTTTCCAAAAAATAAACAATTACTATGATTTTAATAATTTTTTAGGAACAATTAAGACTTGATCATGGAATTACATAAGGGAGATGCACCAATAAATCTCAAAATTGTATCTTGTAGCCCATTTGGTCCTATGAATTTTCTTATGAACCGTTAGGTCCTATCCCAATGTTAATGATCATTAAACATCAAACATCATCAACATCAAAACAACATCATCATCATCAAAACAACATCAAACAACACAACATCATTATAAAAACATCAAACATCATCATCAAAACAACATCAAACACCACAACATCATCATCAAACAACATCAAATATCATCATCAAAACATCAACTACATCACTAAAAAAATATTATCAAAATTCAACATCATAAAAACACCATAAAACATCATCAACTACATCACCAACATCACTAAAAAAAAAAAAAAAATCATCAAATATCAACAAAAAAACCAACAACATCAAAAAAAGCGTACTATAGCCTTTTTGGTTTTCCCTCATTCGCGGGCATTACGGAAGAGATGAACATGGAATCTTTCACCATGGTAATGTAATTCTGGAATGTTCAAATTACTGGTGAAGAACACATCCATTAACCAAACACCATACCATACAGCTACCAACACATAAACATAAACACAAACACACACTACTCACCCTTCCCTCCCCTCCGCACAACCCTTAATTCGGTCTCCCCTGTTCGTTCCAATCCCATACTCTCTCTAAATTCATTGATTTGGGGATTCTCAAAGCCTTCTCCATCTGGGTTTTCTCATTCATAGACAAATCCATCCCGATCTCCGATTTTCCGATTGATTTCTGGTGGGTTTGGGGCTGTAATAGACAGCAAAGAGCGAAAACTCCTACTAGGTCTGAACATCGCGAGATCGAGAACGGCTTCGGAAATCCAAACTCTCACCGGAAACCGCCACACCCTCACGGATAACCACCACGACTTCTCCCTCTCAAACTCACCGGCAATCGCAGAGAGAGAACCAGAGCAACAACTTGATGATGTCCTGAATCTGCTGCTATGTTGTTGTTCATTGGCGGTGGATTTGTCTTGTTAGTTAGGTTTAGCGACGGTGGTGACTGCGATGATCCTCATCCTTAGGCTATGGACTTCAATCAACACCACCACAATGCCGCCACAGTGCCATTTTCTGTTGATGGGTCCGAGTCGGTAGTCCGAGCCGGCGGTTCTGGCATAAGCAGCGCCATTTTTTTTTTAAAACATTGATCGACATTTAGGGCTTATATATATATGATCGTGTGATGTACTTGTTCAATCGGTTTGTGTTTTGAACTATAATCGAGACTGCAGAAGGAATTGATCTGGAAATTGATGATGTTCACATTTTTTTTTTTTGATGATGTTCAGATTTTTTTTTTAAATGATGTTTTGTTAATGTTTGATATTGTCAATTGGGACAGTTAATGTTGCTAATGTAGCTAATGTTTTGATGATGTTAATAATGTTGTTGATGTTGCTGATGTAGAGAGTGAGACTAAAAGGTGCATAAGAAAACTTGTAGGACTAAATGGTTTAACTTTCTACCATATAGGATTTACTGGTAATTTTTTCATAAAGGATATACTTAACAAATCTTACAATATGAACGGTTTAAGTTATCAAAATATACTTGATAAATACCTCTATAAACCCTCACAATAGGACTACTGTGCCATAAAATACAGCAGCAACCCTCAACCCTAACCACTTGTATGCCGGTCGAAATCGATCTTTTTTGAAAATTTTGGTTATAAATCCTTTTTGGCTCTCTTTTCTTGTTAAAAGAATTAAAAAAAAAAAATTAGCATTTTCAAAATCTTTTTATAATTATAAAGCCTTGTATAAAATATTTTCAAAATCGTCTTCACCATCTCCATCGTTGGTTGTCATTGCTTATTCTTACCGTCGGCTGGCGGCCACCCTTTTTACCGTCAACTATCATAATTTTAGATTTGATACTTACGAATTTATATTTGAGATTAATAACTTCAAATCTGAGATAAATAAACTCAAAGTTGGTAGAAAAAAGTGAAATTTTGTTTGTTTGTTTGTTCATAAATCTAAAAATAGAATTCGACTCTGGTTTCTTGATCTAGTATATATTATATTTTTTCTGGTTAATGAAAATAAAGTTTGATTGCTGAATTGCTTAACAATAGCAAAATTTTATTTTGAATCATAATAAAATTTACTTTAAAACACGTTGCAAGGGTGGCTTTACAGGAGAGGTTTATGTCATGAACTAGCGTAAAATTTTACTATTTGAAAAACAGAGCATCATAAGAAAGAGAGAGAGAGAGGGAGACAAAATTCGAAAATAGAGCATCATGAGAAAAAGAAGAAGAAGAAAAAGCGAAAGAGAACATAAATGGTAAGTGACACACATACACAAAACATGAATCATCAGAACCCCCCTTCTCACACACACACAGACACACAGAGAGACAGAGAGTGAAGAATTTAAGATCTGAGGTTCACGAGCTGTCATTTTCCGAGGACGACAACTGTAAATGACCTCAAATCTAAGGTCGTGGACAAGACGATGATGGTGGCTATGAAGACAATGGAGAAAGAGTTCCATGGTGAGTAGTAGTGGCATCAGTAGAGAGCAGCAGTGGTAAGAGAGTGATATAGAGATTAGAAAGAGCGAGATAAGAAAAAGTGACAGAACACATATCTGATATATATATATATATATATATGTGGATATTATAATAAAAGAAACAAGTTTTAAAATATTATGAATTTTGAAAGGATCCATATAACTCTTATCATTTTCAGGGACAATTTAGACGGTGAGGGATTTATCACCAAATCCCCCCTTTCATCTCTTTTTTTTTAATATTCCCCCTCCCCTACCAAAAAAAAAAAAAAAATCACTTTGCAACTTTTTATTTTATTGGGATGGGATGTCTTGTCTTGGGCTTTATCCTTGTAGTAAAAATTTCGACATATTTGGTTTGGTTTTTAAAAATTTTATAAAAAATAAAAAATCAATTTAGTAAAAATATAAAAATATTTATTATTTTTATATAATTTTATCTTTTGAGAGGTCATAAATAATTTTTAAAATATCTTTTTTATATTTATTTTTATTAAATTAAATTTTATTTTTCCCAAAAAAAAAAAAAAAATTCTAAAAGACAAACCAAACATAACCTTCAAGTTTTGCTAAATTAAAAATTCTCTGCCTTTAAATTTTTTTTTTTAAATTTTAAAATGATTTTTAGGGTTAAATTATGCGAGAATTTGAAGTTACAAAAATCTTAAGATATAATCTGGTAATGGTAATGTTTTGAAACAGAAAAATTGAGAGATTTGTATATTTATGATTATGTCATTCTCTTTTCTTTTTCTCTTTTTAAAGCTAAAAATGAAAACTCCTATTCCAATTTAATATTTAAAAAACATTGGCTTACCGTAGTTGATTGATAATCTCGTTCCAAGAGAAGCTCAACTCTATTTTAAATTCAAAAGGTTAATATGAAGCTATGTACAGATAGTTTGATTTCAAAGTTAACAAAAAATGAAATTGAATTTTATAAAAGCATAAGAGATTAAATGGATTGAGAATTAAAGAAAAGATTAAGTAAACATAAAAAGTATTTTTTTAGGAATTTTGTAAAATAAAAATCCTAAATATGAATGATTTTAATTAGTTATTTTTTTTTATTATCATTTCAAATTCATTATGACAAAGTTCTCACATTCACTTTTGCTGAATATAAATTATTAAATTTAAATTTCAGTTATTTACTAATAAATAGTGTCAAAACAAAAAAATCAACTAAGATACCTGAATTTGTCTAGTTGATATTTATCATTTGGAAATTAATGCACTAATAATAAATATGAGTGAAGATATTGACACCTCATAAATTACACACTAAATTATCCTTCTCTAAAATGGGGAGTGGGACCAACAATATTGGAGTAATTTAATGTGTAGTTTAGTTAATCACGATTGATACAATACTTAAAATATCATTGGCATGGATCATTTTTAATTTATAAATTTAATTACAAAATTTGAAAAAAAATGATTACTTTTGCCTATTTATGGGTGCCATAATTCACTGTTGGATCTCAATCTCACCTACCAGTTGGATATTGTGTCTTAATTTTAGCAACTAACTCTGAAAGTAAGTTGCCAACTGAGGACTATTCTTAGGCCAAAGAACCTCCAAAGTATATAAAGCCAGTAGTTGTTCATCCCATGGGTCACACTCAGATTCAGCTTCAACGCCAAGCATTCATGGTAGGGCACATGTCCACACCATTTTTTTAGATAACAAACCCTCCTGAATTATTTGACCTTTAATTTAATGTAAACAACGAAAAACACAAGGAACAATCATTTAAAAAAAAAAGTTCAAACAATTAAGATCAAATTTCGTATAAGGACATTACTATACAAGTTGAAAAATTAGATCTTATTTTTAAAGTTCAATGATGTAGTAATCAATTAGAATATCTAAAGTAACATTTTCTCTTATATCTTTTTAATTATCAACCAACCATATTATTTACATATCAATAAATCTAGAAAATAAGTTTAAAAAATGTACTTGTATATCTTTTTCCTTTGCATGAATTATCCTTTCATCTTAGAAAAGGAATACAGGGTGCTACTTCTGTCGGTTATTCCGTCACGACTCATTGAGCACTATGTGGTATAGCTACAAACTGAACCAACAAGTCGAAAGTAGTTCATCGCGTGTGAGAGTTTGTTGCTAGTAAAGAAGCCATATTCATAGGACAAGTACCCAATATCTCCATCGAGTCAAAAGTTTATATCCGGTTGGCCATCTAGTCACAAAATCTTTGCAACAAGATATAATCCATAGATAATAAACAAGGTATCATAAAAATCAATGAGCAATTAAAAGTATAAGAGAAGTCTATATGTTCAGAATCTAAATACAAAATGAGATATAATCCTCTTACAAAGGGCGTGTGTCTGATCTGCATGTGGGACTCACCCTTTGTGAGAGGATATTGTCTTATTTTGGATTTGGATTCTGTGTTCCTAGTATTGCTGAAAAAATAAATCAAGATAATATTAAAATGGGGGATGCATCAATAAATCCCAAATTAATAACTTATACACTGTTTAGTCCTAAAAGTTTTCTTATAGATTGAAAAGTCCCATTATAATGTTTCAAACATCAGATTAATATTTCGAACATTACATTTCAAACATCTAATGTTCATTAGATTTCAATAATGTTTGAAATTATAGGATGAATGTTTTAAACATTAGATTTCACACATCTAATGTTCATTAGATTTCAATAAATTTTGAAATTATAGAATGAAACATCAGATTTATTTACATCATGGACATCATGATGATGTATAAATGGGACTAAATGGAGTATAAGAAAACTTTTAGAACTAAATGATTTAACTTTTCAGAAACTAGAATTTATGGGTAAATTTTCCTATTAAAAATATGTAATAATACTATAAAATTAAATAGGAATATACCACAAAGGACTCTGTTGAGATTTTAAAATTGTCTTTGTCTCCCTTTGTCAAGGTACCAACAGACAAATATTGCTTCACAATACAATTTAAAATTTCATAGAGTGTTTGACAAATTACACAATCAAGATGAGGATATTAAGTCTTTTTGAAGTTGCTCAAAAAATCTTAGTATAAAAATAACAGTATTAATATATCTTAGTAGAATAGGAGGAGATTATGTAGAATTTTTTGTATTGATTGGACACTAATCTATTTGATTTAAAGAAAAAGACATTACCTTTACACTCCGTTTGTTTTGGTTGAAAAAATTATACAAATACTTTTTTTATAAAATATTTTTTGTAGAAGATGTTTTCCAATATTTGGTCATATCTTTGAAACTAATATATTAGTAGTGGTAGTGGGAGTGATGGCAATGGTAAGGTGGTGGTATAGTAAGATTTTATTTTGAAAAATAATTTGTGCATAAATAATTTATTTTCCATTCATTATGAAAAATATTTTTGTTTTCTGTTGAATCAAACATAGAAAATGCGGGGAAAAATTTGTTGTCAAAGTTTGGGTAACAAACTTTGGATTTAAATTTGGAAACATAAGAGTTCAAATATATGTGTATAGATAGATAGATAAATAAATATGGGGGGAGAGAAGGGGCTTGCATGAGAGATAAGAGGCTGTCAAGCTGGCCAATAATGACCCGCTCTGCGATCCCATAATAGGGGTTCTGAATGTGGACATGACACATGATCATCATCATTGATGATCATTGATCATTAAAACATTCAGGTTTTCATACGAGCGAGCCCATTGAAAGGTGAAGAAGAAGAAGAAGGAGAAGGCAAGGCAAGTCATTCCTGGTCACCATGCTACAGACTCTTCTCTACATGTAAGGCCTCTCTCCCTCTCTACTTTCTTCATGATCCATTCTAGTTTTTCAAGTTTGTATTTATAGCTACAGCCACAGAGAGAGCCACCCCAGACCAGAAGAAAATGAGATCAGATTTGGAGTAGTAGTGAATGTCACGCCATTGATGCTGTTGATGTAATGTGCTTGTTTAATTTTGTATCCAAACAATCACTCATACTTATTTAATTCTAGTTATGTTTTAGGTTGGGTTTTGTTAATTAGAATTAATGTATGTGGAGGAAATTTGTCCAGATGTTTTATTGGTACTTGGATTGATATAATTTCATATATAAAGCTTGTAAGGGAAGCTAAAAAGTTAATAGAAAATTCTGCGTTAAAAGTGACCCATCTTCTCCGCTGTTTTGGCACTTCTTCTTCTTCTTCTTCTCTATTTTCTGTAGGAAAAATTAGATTTGATTTTGTGTGCTTTAGATTGATTCCTTTGTAGTTTAAACACACATTTGCTTCCAAAACACCCAACATAAAGTGGTATCAGAGCCTACTTCGAAGTGGAAGCTTGGATTCGAAAAAGAGGGCTGAAAATAGGTGTGTAAAGATGAAAAGTAGGTTTTGCAGAAAATCTCCATGGCTAACTCAAGCAATCAAAGTATAGGTATCCAGCAACCATCTATGCCCATTTTTGCTAGAGAAAATTATGATTATTGGTGTGTGAGGATGAAGACCTTATTTCAGTCCCAAGGTTTATGGAACTTGGTACAAAATGGATATGGTGAACCCGATTCAACAACTATATTAACTTCAACATAAGAGCAGCAACTAGAGGAAACCAGAAAAAAGGATACTAAGGCACTCTTCTTCATCCAACAAGCACTTTCTGATGAGTTGTTTTCAAGATTCATTGAAGCCAAGAAATCAAAGGAAGCATGGGAAATTTTACAACAAGATTTTCAAGGAGACAAAAAGGTAAGAATCATCAAACTCTAAACTCTTAGAAGGGAGTTAGAATATTTGAAGATGAAAGAATCTGAAACTTTAATTGATTATTTCTCTAAACTAATGGAGATTGTCAATCAAATGAAATCATATGGTGAAAGAGTTGAACAAAAGAGAATTGTTGAGAAAATTCTGGTTAGTTTACCACAAAAATATAACACAATGGTGGGAATAATTGAAGAGACAAAGGATATCTCTGAATGAGTGTCCAAGAATTGATGGGTTCTTTGAAAGCTCATGAACAAAGGTTATTAAAACAATTAGAGAAGCCTTTGGAGAGTGCATTCCAATCCAAAGTTAATTTGAATTCTAAAAGTCATGGAGAATCATCCAGTAATGAACAAACAAGAGGGGAATCATCAAGAAGTGGTAGACAAGGAAGAGGAAGAGGTAGAGGAAGAAATTCATCAAGGGGAAGAGGTAGAAGCAACATTCATAGAACTTCAAGTGTGGAAGAAAATACAAGAAAGTGTAGAATTTGTGAAAGGGGAAATCATCTAGAGAAGGATTGTTGGTTCCGAGGGAAACTACAATGTTATAAATGTAAGAATTTTGGCCACCTCCAAAAGGATTGCAAAGTCAAGAGCAATCAACAATCTAATTTTTTAGAGGAGAAAGATGGAGAAGGAATCTTATTTTATGCTTGTCAAGCAGCCTCAGAACACAAAAATGATGTTTGGTACCTTGATAGTGGGTGTAACAATCATATGACAAGTGATAAGTCTATTTTCTTGGACATGGACACTTCAATTTGCTCTCAAGTTAAAATGGGAAATGGAGTGTTAGTAAATACAAAGGGAAAATGAACCATACGAGTTGAAACAAAGAAGGGGAGTAAGTTTATTCATGATGTGTTGCTTGTTCCAGAGTTGGAGCAAAATTTGCTAAGTGTTGGACAACTTGTGGAACATAGATATGCAGTCCATTTTGAAGCTAACAGCTGCACCATTCATGACAGAAATACAAAGCAAGTAGTGGCAAATATTCAAATGGAGAAAAATCGAAGCTTCCCACTCATATTCAACTAAGAAATGTTGCTTTGAAAGCTCGTACGAATGATGAGTCATGGTTGTGGCATAGAAGACTTAGGCATTTGAATTTTCATAGTCTCAAAGTGCTTCACTAAAAGATTATGGTCCAAGGACTTCCATGTATTGAGGAAATACATGATGTTTATGAGGGGTGTGCACTTGGGAAGCATCATCGGCAATATTTTCCTAAAGGAGTTGCTTGGAGAGCCAAAGAAATGTTAGAGTTAGTTCCTACGGATGTTTGTGGGCCTATGAGAACTCCCTCCCATGCCCAAAACAAGTGCTTCATTCTCTTTATTGATGACTATACAAGGATGACATGGGTGTATTTCATGAGGGAAAGATCCAGAGTGTTCACTATTTTCAAGAGATTTAAGAGTATGGTGGAAAAACAAAGTGGGCACTATATAAAGACTTTGAGAAGTGACAATGGCAAAGAATACAACTCTAAGGAGTTTCACAAATTTTGTGAAAATAAAGATGTAGAAAGGCAATTAACAGTGGGTTATAGTCCACAACAAAATGGAGTATCCGAAAGAAAGAATCAAACGGTGATGGAAATGGCCAAATTTATGATGCATGAAAAGGGGCTACCAAAGAGTTTTTGGGCTGAAGCTGTTTACACATCAATGTACTTGATAAATAGGTGTCCTACCAAAGCCGTTTGGAACGAAACTCCCATAGAAGCTTGAAGTGGGAGAAAGCCATCAGTAAAACATCTCAAAGTATTTGGATGTGTTTGCTATGCTCAAATTCCAAAGGAAAGAAGAAGCAAATTAGATGAAACAAGTGAGAAATGCATCTTTGTGGGATATAGCAGCAAATCTAAGGGTTATCGATTGTATAACTTGAAGAAAAATTAGATAATAATCAGCCGGGATGTGTTATTTGATGAGAATGCTTCATGGAATTGGGAAGAAGATAAAATTGAGAAGCAATCTGTCCTAGTTGATGAGGAGCAAGAAAATTCAACACATGAAGATGAAAATAATCAAGATTCACACCAATCCTCACCAAGGATAGGTTCATCATCATCTTCCAGCTCTTCTCCAAGTTCAAGCTCAAATTTTAATTCATCCTCACCTAGCTCAACTCCAAAACAAATGAGGAGTTTGAGTGATGTGTATGCTAGATGCAATTTTTGGGTAGCGGAACCTGGAAGTTTTGAAGAAGCAATTAAAGAGGAAGCTTGAAAGAAAGCAATTAGGGGTGGGCGCGGGTCGGTTGCGGCCACAAAATCTTCAATCTACCATTTGTTCGCCAGATTGGCGGATTGGAGAAAATCAATCCGCATCCATCCGTCAATCCGGCGGATGTGGATTGAGCGGATTGGCGGATGGATGTGAATCGGTTTGGCGGTTTAAAATTTTATAAATTTTCAACATAATTCAATTTGTGCACTTCCTCAAAAAAAGAAAAAAAAGAAAAAAAAAGTATTACAGTCATATACTTAAAAAAGTATTACAATCACTACATACCTCATCCAAAGTAAGAAAGTTTGAAACTTTAGAATATTACAATCACTGCATACCCCATCCACATATTACAATCACAGCATGCCTCATCCACATAATGTATTATAATCTATGGTTCTTAAAATATAAAAACAATTCAAACTACCAAAACCATGAACATAGCAATAGTAGAGATTGTATGCCTCTATATTGTTATATCTATATCTGTTTTTGAAAATAAAAACCAACATTGTCTTTTTTTATTTATTATTTTTAGAGTTATATTTAAAACCCAAAAAATATAGATAAATAATACATTTATTTTTTTCAATTCAAAAAATATATTGAAGTTGAAAATTCTTTTTCAACATAATATATTCAACAAAATATTTAAACTCTTTTTCAATTGAAAACACAAGTAGAATATCTAAACAAATTGAAAACACAAAATCTTACAAATTACTAGGGGTGCTCGTGGTTTGGCGGTTCGGTTGCGGCCAAAGAAATTTCAAATTCGCCATCCGTCCAAAACTAGGTGGATTGGAAAAAATCAATTCGTAACCGTCCGTTTGTTATCACACATCCGTCCAAAATGTAGCGGATTGGTTTGGTTCAGTTGGTTTGGGTGGATCGGTATATCCGTTGCTCACCCCTAAAAGCAATTGAAGAAGAAATTGAAGTCATTGAGAAGAACAACACATGGGAATTGGTTGAAAGACCACAAGGCAAGGAAATCATTGGGGTGAAGGGGATTTATAAAGTAAAGTTGAATTTGGATGGTTCATTCTAAAGAAACAAGGCAAGGCTAGTCACAAAAGGGTACACACAATAGTCTGGAATCGATTTTCAAGAAACATTTGCACCAGTTGCACGACTTGACACTATTCGAGCTCTCATTGCTTTAACAGCCCAAAAAGGTTGGTCATTGTATCAACTTGATGTTAAATCTGCGTTTTAAATGGAGAATTGAAAGATGAAGTGTATGTTGAACAACCCCAAGGGTTTTTAATGAAAAGAGATGAAGACAAGGTGTATAAATTGAAGAAAGCATTGTATGGGCTAAAGCAAGCTCCAAGAGCATGGTATAGCCAAATTGATTTCTATTTCATCAACAAGGGTTTCAAGAAGAGCAAAAGTGAACCAACCTTATATATGAAAAATCAAGGTATGTCAATTCTTATTGTTGCCTTGTATGTTGATGATTTGTTATTTTCCGATAACGATGAGATAATGATTGAAGAATTTAGAAATGACATGATGACAAGATATGAAATGAGTGACATGGGTTTGTTGAATCATTTTCTTGGAATTGAAATCTATCAAGTTGAAGATGGAGTATTTATTTCTCAAAAGAAATAGGCTAAAAATATTTTAATGAAATTTGGCATGAGTGGTTGTAAGCCCATGGCCACACCACTAGTTGTGAATGAAAAACTAACAAAGGAAGATGGAGAGAAAAAAGTCGATGGTTCGTTGTATAGAAGTTTGGTTGGAAATTTATTGTATTTTATAGCTACAAGGCTAGATATAATGTATGTTACAAGTTTGCTTTCTAGATTTATGAATAATCCCAGCCAAAATCATCTTGGCGCTGCAAAATGAGTTTTGAGATATATTCGAGGCACAACCAGCTATGGTATCAAGTATTGCAAAGATTCAACTGTGAAATTGTTTAGTTTTTGTGATAGTGATTGGGGTGGCTGCACTGATGACATGAAAAGCACCTCTGGGTATGCATTTTCCTTGGGTTCTGGAGTATTTTCTTGGACATCAAAGAAGCAACAGAGTGTGGCTTAATCATCTGCAGAAGTTGAATATGTTTTAGCGGGTTTGGCAACTTCCCAAGCAATTTGGTTGAGGAGAATACTTGAAGATGTTTGCGAAAAACAAGAAGATGGTACAAAATTTTTTTATGACAACAAATCAGCCATTGTCATGGCTAAGAATCCTATTTTTCACAATCGCACTCGTCATATTGCAATTAAACATCATTTTATTTGGGAAGCAATTAAAGAAGGTGAAGTGCATCTCAAATTTTGCAGGTCAGATGAACAAATTGCAGATATATTCACTAAGGCTCTTCCCAAAGAAAAGTTCTAGCATTTCAGAGAGTTACTTGGAGTTATGGAGTAGCACATTAGGGGGGAGCAATGTTGGTGTAAAGTGCTTGTTTAATTTTATATCCAAACAATCACTTATGCTTATTTAATTTTAGTTATGTTTTGGGTTGGGTTTTGTTAATTAGAGTTAATGTATATGGAGGAAATTTGTCCAGATGTTTTAGGGGGAGCAATGTTGGCTCTTGTTCTTCTCTATTTTCTGCAAGAAAAATTAGATCTAATTTTGTATGTTTTAGATTGATTCCTTTGTAGTTTAAACACACATTTGCTTCCAAAACACCCAACAGATGCTTCTTATCCACCGTTTTCTTTTTGGTTTTTTACTCCTCCTCATCTGCATCATTCTAGCTGCCACCACAACATGACATAAAGGAATATATTCGATCCATTATCTTCAATTGCTTGCTTGGTGAACCACCCAACCCCATAATGGCCTTATTTGGGAAGTTGACTATTTTTGTTGACTATTTGATTTTTTTCAGCTATTTTAGCCTTGGCTATAATAGTTGTGTTTGGAAAGTTGGTTAACTTTTTTTTATTTTTTATTTTTATAGTTGATTTGATGGTTGTGAGAAAAAAAGTGAAATAATTATGGGTTATATGTGAGATTTTATCTTATTGACTATTTTAATTTATTTTGTTTTTTAGTGGACTATTTTATCCCAACCCTCTTCCTAAACACCCCTATGGACGCGCCCCGCGTGAGGGACTTATGCTGCCACAGTTCGGACTCGATTTGTCACGGTTCTTAATCTGAATCAAAGAGTCCAAATCCGGCAAATCGTTTTGAGAAAAACAGATTTTGAAAGAAGTGCCAAACATGGATTGCTTCGTCAGATACAGAGTCGCCACCTAAATATTTTTAATGGGGGAATTTAGGAAACCCTGACTCGGTGCCAAAGGCCATGTGTCCATCATCACCAAAGTTCCCTCGGCTTGGGAACTTGGGTACGATTGGGGAAGGTCAGTTATGAGCACCCCCTCTCGCCCGATCCGAAGATCAGCCTCTACTAACTGTGATATCCTATTTTGAAAACGTTATGTGTTCTTATTCCGGTTATTAGCCTAGAATTACTATGTGATGCGCACAACACAAAAGTATAGACTAGATTGCCTAATTTGGAATGAAACATTGCATATCCGTTTGTTTGGAAAACGCTTTGGAATTTGCTACTCGTAAGTAGGCTAAAGTACGGATTTCAATGAGTTGTTCCAACTCAAACAGTCCAACCTTCACCCACAGGCATTCAAGCAGTTTATATCATGTAAGCATCTAGCCGCATGGTAAGCATGCTATCATTTTAACATTCACACTCATGCGAGATGCTAAAGCATAAAATACTTACAATGTACTCCGAGCCAAAACAAAGAACTTGTTAGCAATCATGCATGATCCAAGTCCATGTTGAGTGGCTAATGCATCGCATACAGAATGTCACTAGAATAGGCTCGGCAAATCTAAGGATGACATGTGAAAATGCACAGATAGCATGTATTCAAGTTAGATTTGAAATACTTATGCAGTTAGCATGATGCGCCGAGTCCGGTGTATGCAAAACTGATGAATGATGCATACATGCATAGCATAAGGTATGCTAAAGTAAACATGTCCTAATACTAACCATCAAGGCAGGTAAGTAAAATGGAGAAAGAAGTGGGGGTTGGAAGACATGCACACACGCACCCACACTTATTACAAATTTGCCCTCGCTCGGAGGGACCGAAAGAATAATACAGTTAATTAACCTACAAGCTAATTAATTATTACAGACCAATTAAACTAGCTAAGCAAATTAACTAATCTAAGAAAGCAGTAAACTGTAGCCTCGGGAAGAGGGTCCAATGCATGCGCGCTCGGTTCTGCTCGGAAAGTCACTGCCATACACAAGATGCCTCTGCTTTGACTGTTCTGCTCCTCTGAAGACTTCACAAGTCCCAGGGTTGCTTCTCTGAATGCTGTAGAACACCACCAGCTAAGGGGATTGGCCACCGGCCATAGAGAATGACCACCGGCCACTAATTGAGATATCGGCCATTTATGGATGGCCGGTGACCGAAGATGGCCGGCCAAATCTTCTGCGGAACCGATTTTGGGAGGGCAAGACATAGCATGGCAATGCATTTCAAGCAATGTATGCACCAATCATACTCCTTATCATGTTTATGACTCAAAAGAGTATAGGTCTCGATTCTCGGACCACCAATCGTGTATTTCAATGCATGATGGCCCAAAGAATCAAGTGTGCATTTTAATTTCAAATGGAATGCAAACCAAATAAGCAAACAAAGGGGCTTTCAACCTCTATCATGGCTTGATCAAGAGGTGAAAGATGCATACAAATGCAATGCAACCTAAGTATGTTAACTAGGTATGCAACATGAGCATATGGGAAGCATGCAAGGCATATAACAAGCATGCAAGTTAAATGAGCATACAAGGTACAATGCCAACACACAAACATGCAAAACATATGGCATGTTAAGCAACCAAAACAAGGAGGAGAATGCATGCCAAATGCAACACCATTTCAACATGCAACAACATGTCATAAGCTAAGCATGCAACAACATGCCAAGGGATGGACTTAAACTAAATTAGGCAGCCCTTAAACAAGCTTAAAACAGTGGCCAACATGCTCAATAATGGAGGCTAAAACACATACCAATAGACATGCATGCAAGGTCCAAGACTTGGGCATAAAAGAGAGACTTTTAAGCACACTTGAAAGGATGCAAACATGGATGCAAGGCATACATGGAAAGCTCTGAAATCATGTTAGTGATGGTGCCAAACCAAGCAAGCAAGACAAGCCAAACATGCAACCAATGGTCCAAAGCCTAAGGCAAGCCAAGGAGGTATTGAACTACCCTTAACAAAACCAGACATGGCATGAATTGAATGACCAGAATCAGAGGTTTAGTATGTTAAAACAAAGCTAAAAACACAGTGACATGGCATCCTAGGGGGCCTAAACATGATGGCATGCATGAAGGCCTAAACATGGAGCATGAGATGACAACCGTATAAAGCATTAAAGGGACATCAAATGCAAGCATACAAGCACATCATGAGGTCTGAAATAACATGCCAAGTGGTTCCAAACCACTGAAACAAAGCAAGGATGGCATGCTAGAGGGGCCAATGCTTAAGGCATACAAGAGGGATTACATGGTGGCTATACAAAGCAAAGCATGGATGACCCAAACAACCAAAAACAGTCCTCAAGCACACTAAATCATGCACAAAAGCTTCACAAAGCTGAGCCAAAATCATGCTAAAACAAAAGGTCAAAACTTAAAGCATGTTAAGGCCTAAACATGGCATTACAAGGCATGTATGCTAAGCAAGCATGGTGTACCAAAACCAACTCAAAACAGTGTTGAATCATGACATAATAAGCACAAAAAATAGCTAAGGCATGGTCAACATACACTTAAATTGGATGCTCCCTCAAGAGGCAAAAATGGCCCTTTTCAAGGACAACAAGGAGAGGGGGTGGCCCTCTCCTTCTTAGGACCTCAAGGCACCATCCTCACCTCTGAAATCCCTCAAGATTTCATTGGTGAGGAGGCCCAAACACAATGGTCCCGGAGCTCAACCAAAATGGCACAAAACAAGGGCCAAACAAGCCTTAAGAGGGGTTAAACAACCCTAAAGCTTAAAACACCCTTAAACAACTATTTAGAGTAGGAAAAAACAAGACTTTTATGTGTTATATGCTAAGCTCAAAAATAGATTCAAGATAGTAAAAAAAGCTTTGCAAAAATGGGGTATTTAAAGGTAAAGTCCTTACCCTTGTTGACCCTCTTCAAAAATGGTAGACTAGCTGGTTCTTTGAGCTCAAAACCACCCAAGAAGTCCAAGAATAGCCCTCTAGTGCCTCAGCTCCAAGAGAAGGTGTGATGGTGGGTTTTTGTGCACAAAAGTGAGGCAAAACACACACAAAACACAAAAGATAGGAAGGTATAGATATAGGATAGATACAAATCCTAACCCTAAAACCAGAGCCCCTCTAAAAATGTTGTCTCACCCTAAAAGAGGGAGAGGAGGCCTCCTCTTATAGAGCTTCAATCTTGTAAGCTTACAAGACAAGCTAGCTAAGAGGGAAATCCCTCCATACACGTGTATGGAAGGGAGCAAAATGCATGCCAGCTGCATGAAAATATCAAAAAAAGATGATGCGAGAGTCGGCCGCCAAAAATGCAATTGACCAAAAAGATAGCCCGGCCATCTATAGGCCGGCCAAATATTGGCCGGTGGCAACAAGACACACCGGTGGCCTCAAGCCATGGCGGTGGAGTGGGGATGGCCCACAAGCCATTCTGCCTCCACAGAAAACCAAGTGTTTGGTACAAAACCAAACACAAAACAGTCGAGTCGAGAGATCCTGAGGCAAGGCGCGTATCCGAGACCTCCGGGAACTCAAGACGAACATAAACATGGATGATCACCGAGTGTTCAAGCGGTGACGTTCAAGTCTTGAGGATGATCAAAAATGGGGTTTCTACAACCCCCAATATGTGTCTACTTCATGTATTTGGAGTCATGAAGTTCAAATTTCACCAAAAGGAAACAAGTGTTTCTGTTTGGTCTCTGGTTTCCAAGCATACGTGACACGTCAGCTTTGTCTAACTGTGCAGAATCAATTATCTACCATATTCAAATTGACCTTGAACTGGTACGGCCCGATCACAACGTCAAGAAAAATTACTCCAAAAATCTGGCAGACAGAATTTTCGAATGCTCGGACCATCAACATCTTTCTCTTCATATTTTCATGCCCCAGCCCCAGGGCCCCTACACTGCTCAACGTGCAAACCCTTTTAACTGTTAGCAAGGTACACAAAAGTAAAACACAAGTGTTTTAGATGGGTTCGAGTCCCATATATTCTACTAAGTCATTTGTATCTCATTCTAGGTTATGTTTTGTTTATTTAGAGTTATTGTTCAACTCTCTAACGGAGTGCTTGGTTTCTTTGCTCAACTATTTGTTATTGACCATGTGTAGTGGGCTTAAAAGTTATATGCTTCGGTACATATCATGTACTGTCAATAGAATTTTCCATTCTAATATTTAATTGACTGAAAAATAATAAAAATTACAATGTAAATTGTAGACCGCCCCGAGAACTCTCCGGCTCCACGCTGTGAGGGCGTGAATTCCGTTTTGTTCTCTAGCTACTACAGTTTGGACTCAATGTCACGGTTCTGAATCTAATCTCGCAAAGTGCAATGCAAGACCGATAAATCACCAAAGAGTCCAAATTCGGCAAATCATTTTGAAAAATTGATTTTAATAAAGAAGTGCCAAACATGGACTGCTTTGCTAGATACAGAGTCGCCACCTAAATATTTTATTTTGGGGGAATTTAGGAAACCCTGACTCGTGCCTAAGGCCACGTATCCGTCATCACCAAAGTTGCCTCGGCTCAGGAACTTGGGTACGAGAGGGGAAGGTCATGCAATGAGCACCCTCGCTCGCTCGATCAAAGATCGGCCTTTACTAAGCATGATATGTTGTTTTTGAAAACACATGTGTTCTTATTCCGGTTATTAACCTAGAATTACTATGTGATGCGCACAGCATACAAGTATAGACTAGATCGCCTAAGTTGGAACAAAAAATTGCATGTTTATTTGTTTGAAAATGGTTTAAAGTTTGCTACTCGCAAGTAGGCTAAATCGCGGATTTCAATGAATTGTTCCAATTCGAGCAATCCAACTTTCACCCACAGGCATTCAGGCGTTAATCAAATAAGCAGTTAGCCTCATGGCAACATACACATCTCATGCAGTATGCTAAAGCGTAAACACTCACAGTGTACTCCGAGCCAAAACAAAGAACTAGTTAGAAATCATGCATGATCCTAGTTCATGTTAAGATTGCTAATGCAACACATGCAAGAATACAACTAAAATAGGCTCGGCTATTCTAATATGGCATGTGAAATGCGACTTGATAACATGCTGTTGAACATGTATTCAAGTAAATGTATTTGAAATACAATGCAGTTAGTATGATGCGCCGAGTTCGGTGCATGCAATACAGATGAATGATGCACGCATGCAAGCATAAGTATGTTAATCAAAATATGCCTTGAAACTAACCATCGTAAGCGGTTAAGTAAAAGGGAGAAAGAAATGGGGGTTGGAAGACATGCATCACACACACGCACGCTTATTACAACAATTGGCCCTCTCGGCGGAGGGTCCGAATAAGAAGCTAAACTAGCTAATCTAAGCTAATTAAACTAATTATTATAAGCCAATGCTAATTAACTAACCCTAGTTAACTAACTATTACAAATCAAATAAGCAGCTAAACGCATTAACTACTTAAGTACATAACCAAAGCATAAGCTAGCTAAGGAAAGCAGTAAAATAGAAGCCTCGAGGCGAGAAGTGTATGCATGCCCGGTTGCTTCGTTCGGAAATCCGTCGCAATGCTCTAACTTGCCTTTGTTTACAACTGTTCTTAGAACCTTGCACCAAGCTCCAGAAAGTTTCTAACTCACCTTGGAGACCTGCAGGAGCATGGCCGACCACCTAGGGATGTTTCCAGCCACTAGCTGACCACTTTCCATTGCTACAGATTAGAAAAAGTGGTCGGCCAGCTAGTTCTTCTGGTCGGCCGACCAGTTTTGCTGCACTTCTCCAGTTTGCTGCAACAGAGAGCAAGAAAAGGCATGGCAATATATTTGCAAGATATGTGTGCACAACCACCCTCCCTATCATTTCATAAGCTCAAGGGAGTGTGGTTCTCAACCCTCGGGCCACCAATTACGCATTTCAATGCATGATGGCCGAGAAGCAAGACTGCACAATTCAATGTAAAATGAATGCATACATAAATACATAAAGCCTAGAACTCTATCATGTATGATCAAGAGCGTCGGCGACCGAGAATTGAGGCACGTTTCATCACTTCAAGTATGAAACGTCCCTCGATTCTCGTGTTTGGACTAACACCCAATCTAAACAAAATGCAACAACATGCAATGCAATTTAAGCATGCAAACATGCAATGCCTCTCAAGCATGCAAACATGCAATACAAGGGACAAGTATGCAACAACATGCAATGCAACATGGCATACTCAATGCAATGAATAACATGGTATACTCAATGCAATATGATTATGGCATACACAATGCGAACAAGAACATAGCATGCATAATGTAAACAACAACATAACATGCACAATGCGATGTAACATGGCATACACAATGCTCAATGGACTTAAACTGAATGTGGGCAGACCTCAGCCATGCCCAAAACAGTGGCCATAATGATAAAATAAAGGCATAAAGATCAAGACAAGCAAGCTCAATGCATTGGCCCATCAACTAGGCATAAGAGCAGAACTCTCAAGAGTGCTCAAAGAGTGACAAGAATGGAAGTGTAACAACACTATAAGCTCTGAAATATGGTAAGAAATGATGCCAAATCATTCAAACAACACAAGTATGGCATGCTAGGGTCCTTAAAGCATAAGGCTAGTAAAGAGGATTACAAAGGGGGCATGCAATACATGGCACAAATGCATGAACCAGCCACAAACAGAGCTCAAGTAGGTCTAAACAAAGACCAAAACATGTTGAGATGGGGACCCAAAGGTCTAGGCACGCAAGCATACACACTAGGCCATAAAAAAGGCAACAATGCATAACACTCAAAGGCACTTAAAGAGTGAATGAAGTGGGAACATGGCAATGCTACATGCTCTGAAATGTCATGTTAAAGGATGCCAAATCATGTACACAACACAAATGAAGCATGCTATGGTACCCAAAGCTTGAAGCTAGTATAGGCATTTGCACTACAGCTATGCAAAACATGAAGCATATGGCAAAGGCAACCCAAAACAGTCCTAGAACATGTCAAAATGAATCTAAAGCATGCATGGAAGGAAGCCAAAACAAGCTAGCATGAAGGGCATAAGGCATGGAATATGCAAGGCAAATAAGGTGGATTACACTACACCTACCAAGACCAAGCATGAGATGGCTTCGCCAACAAAAATTAGAGTTATATCATGGCAAAATAACCCCCAAAACACACTAAAATGGTAGCTCGCAAGCTTAGGCATGAAGGCATATGCAATGGTTCATGTTTAAGGCATAAAGGACCAACCCTCCAACGCATTGAATGAGTGAAAGATGCAAGTGCATGACCATGAAACGTGCATTGAAATCTCATAAAAAATGATTCCAAATCATTCAAATGGACCAAATAATGCATGTTAGTGGACTTGATACACAAGGCTAACAAGCTAGAATGCACTGTAGCTATACAAAGCATGGCATGCATGACCAAAACAACACAAATTAGAGCTTAAGCATAGTAAAACATGAACAAAAGCTTCTTAAAGTTAAGCCAAAAATATGCTAGAATGATAGTCTAAAGCATGGTACACATTAGGCTAGTTCATGAAATTGCACTACAAGTACATGGAGCATGCATGGGGCTATCAAACCCAACCTTAACAGAGTTATGGCATGTTAAAATAACACCAAAAACCTACTGAAATGGAGTCAACATAAGCTAGAAAGATATGCCACTTCATGAAGCATACAAGACTAGTTTATGAAATTTACACTACAAGTGTATTAAGCATGCATGAGGTGATCAAGACAACCAAAAATAGTGGCATGCCATCTCAAAATAACCCCAAATACATGCTAAGAACAAGCCAACACAAGCTTAATAAACAGGCTCAAACATGAGGCACTCAAAGCAAGCATTCAAAATACAAGGAGAGGGGATGACCCTCTCCTATTTGGGACCTTAAAACCACCTTTCCACCACTGAAAATCCTTTGGATTTTAGTAGTAGAAAGGTCATGCAAAGGCTAGAACAAGAGCCAAAAGGGATGGCTCAAAACAAGGCCTAACAAGGCCTAAGAGGGGGTAGACCACCCCCAACAAAAAAGTGACCTTAAACAAACATTTTAATCATGAAAAAAAAAAACTTTTTGTAGTTAAGAGTTAAGCTTAAATCAGCATGCAAATAGGGCTAAAAGCTTAAGCAAAACAAGGGGTTTAAGGGGTTAAAGGCTCACCCTTGTAGAACCTCTTACTCCAGCAGCTTTCTTGGATCAAAACTAGTCCAAAAACTTCAAAGACAACTTCAAGGGACCTCAGCTCCAAGAGTATGGTGTTTGAGTGTGTGTTTGTGTGTTAAAGTATGATGAATATACACTTTAAGGCACAAAACAAAAGCAAACAAAGAAATATAGAGACAAGTGTGTACCTATAACTCCAGCCACAAAATTCTGAACCTAAGGCACGAGGGAGGAGGTTCTCTCTTATAGAGAACAGTGCTCAAGCTTGTTGGACAAGTTTTGGCCTCAAAGCCATCCCTTCGTACACGTGTACGGAGGATGGCTTTTGTGCCTTCCAGCTGGCATAACTGGCCTAAAAATATCTCCAAAAAGTTAATAAAAAGCAGCCAACCACTTGAAGTGGTCGGCCGACCACCACAACTGGTCTTCCAAGAATAAAACTAGTCGGCCATGGTGGGAGAGGGTCTACAACATGAAAACAATGTAGTGGTGTGGTGGCTGACCAGAAAAGGTGGCCCAAAGACCAAGAAAACCAGTTGGTCGACCAGAAAACTAGCTGGCGGGGAGGAAAGTGGTCTCCAAGGGAAAGAACTGGTCTCCCACCCTTGTACCACCTTCCAAACAAGGAAAACAAGGTTTGTGCCAAAAACAAACCAAAAAGGATGCAAGACGAAAGTTCGGGAGGCAAGGGGCGCGGCCGGAAGCCTTGAAAACTAGTCTATGGGCATCAAAAGTGGTCTGCGACCACAAAAGTGGTCTCCCGGACCACAGTGTCCCTCTAGGCAGAGGCAACAAGGTGTGGTTCAAAAACCACGCCAAATGGAGAACATTAAGCGGTCCCGAGTCAAGGCGCGCGACCGAAGGCTCCGAAAATTGAAAACTGGTCTCCAAACGAGAAATGTGGTCTACGACCACAAAGAGGTGGTCTACAAGACCTCTCCCTCCCTCTAGGGAAGAGAAACAGGTTCGGTCCACAAACCGAGCCAAAGCACAAAGAGTTCAGAGGCCCGGAGGCAAGGCTCTCAGCCAAAACTCCGAAACCTCGAAACGAGCACAACATGCACTATCACCGAGCGCTCAATCGATGATGTTTGAATCTTAAGGTTGGTAAAAAATGGGGTGTCTACATAAATGAAATTATTATTAACTATTAATGATAAATGAATTATCAATCTATAAAGTAATCTAAAGAATAATCATTTTATTCCATCTCATTCTAATCAACCAAATAAAGCATGAGAATTTGTGTACTAGGAGCTCAACCTATACTACTTGGTAATGGCTTACAATTTACTAACAGCATGAGAATTTGTGTACTAGGAGCTCAACCTATACTACTTGGTAATGGCTTACAATTTACTAACAGTAATGCACAGGATTTAAGAAATTCAATTTTAAGCTTGGCTAGCTCAATTAGGGTTGAGTTATTATGATGATAGTATCACTGCATGCATTTGTCACTACAAAAAAGTTACTTACGATGGAGCTTGTATCAAGGCGCTTTAAAAAACATCGTGATATATCTCAATGGAAAACACGCTTTTCAAAGCATGATATCACCTAAATTAATAAGATGTCCTTTGATGGTCTCAATGAGATAAGTCTGTTTAACTTCACAGAGACTTAACCCCATATCTATTCAAACATTTCCAAGTGGCCCTCTCTCTAAAATGGTTCTCTCTCACCAGCCCTAGGGAGTCATGGATGTGAGCAACAATGAAGACTTCCCGGAGTTTATAGATCTATAGAGAGATTGATGCTTCTAATCTCAACGGTTTCTTGTTCAATCTGGATCTCGATTTTGATTTGTGCACTAGGTCTTAGGATTTGATATTTTCCTTTGAGAATTTTCAATTTCCCTTAATCTTTACCAATCTAGGTCTCCGTTTTTCATGGATTCAGGCATCCAATCGCACTTAATTTGGAGTTGCTGAGTTCACTTGAGATACAGAGCTTTCATTGTAGCAATCTTGTATTTGATTTACTAGTTTTCATATATGTTCAAATTTATTATTGAAAATCATTATATTTACATTTGATTACGGTTTTGATTTTCATTATAGGGCTTGTTCTTCATCGAGTTTGATCTAGACTTGTTGTGAGTGCACTCAAGATTCAGAGATTTTCATCACTACAAAGTAACGATCTGGATCTGCGTTCCATTTACATAAACTCTTGCTTAGGTTTCGATTTTCATCAGCGATCTAGGTTCTCATCTCTTCTATAAATAATGGCTCGAGCTTGCTTTGGATGATTCGAATCTGATCTAGGGTTATGTTTCTCTCAGGTATGGTTGTTTTATATTTTACAGTTCTCAACTATTTGGCTTCAATAGTTTTGATCTAGACATGTATTTGATTTAAATAGATTTTCTTGTTTGTTCCACAAATAGGCAGCTTAGAAATTTTTAATGTTTTTCTCTTACTTTTTCTCTATTCTTCTCTTTATTCGATGATCTCACTACATATGTGTGTTTATATAGTTTTATATGTTTATCTAAGACATCTTTGAAGAACATTAACCATCATTGGTTTTGTTGTGTTTTCTTAAACAAGGTTTAGTGCTTAGATTGATGACTAGTTTTGTGCTAAAGATAAAACGTTAGCAGATTATTGGCAAGATAGATTATTATTAATTTCAGATCTATTTTTGCTTATGTTCTATGCTTATCTAAGGTTAGAGTGGGATGACAAAAGGAATTTTATTGATTTATACATGGTCATTCACAGATTTGCTTGTGTAATGCAAGTGGCATCTATTGAAATATGCAGAGTCGGAGATGGACTTGAATAGAATAGAGAGGCATCTACTGAAGGAGATGGGTTTCATTTGCCATGTCAAACATCTTCATAAATTTATATCAAACTACCTTGAAGCCCTTGAGACATCCCTAGAACTGAGACAAGAAGCTTGGAATCTTGCAAATGACAGGTAGCTCTGAATTAATAATATAATTTTTTTTGTAGCTATTTTAGTGTCATTTAACCTGGTAGCTTTTAATGTAGAACTTAAACTCAACCCCATTAAATTTGTGAAAATAATGCCAAAAGATAGGCCTGTACTTAGGCTGATGCTCCCAACTACCATGTATAGTGTTCAATTTTTTACAATGTGTAATTTGGTGTCCTTGATATCGAGGTACAATAACTCTTCTGTTCTTGACACACTTCCCTTTCATCATTCTATAAAGGTCTGCATTCATTGTTGTGCAACAAATATGATTACCTTTTGGTTGGAATCTATGTTTTATTCGTGATGCTGTGCTTATTTTGTGATGTACAGTATGTTAGCAAAAGTATCTGAGAAAAGTTTTAGAATTTATCATTAGTCATTGGCTGTATGTAGTTGCAAAACCTGTGGGATTTGGTTAAAATTTGAGAGAACTTTAAACATAGTGCTGTAAAACATGAATATGCTTATTGGCAAAGAAAATTTGGGAATTTGGAAATTGGATTTCGTTTGTGTATGTTGGCTTGAAAATTACTGTGATTTCCACCACAGGTTGAGTGGAATAATAAAGCAGATAGACAGTATACATGCTTGTATGATGAAAATGATAATAAATCACATTTCAACCATTATATTCATGAACAATGTGATGGTAATATAGTTATGAGATTTTAGATTTTCCTTTTAATGTTTTGGGATTAAGTGGACAAATACTTTTTCAGATGGTTCAAACATACTACAGAATCATTCATTAAAGTACCTTTCTTTGGAGCTGTCTTATACCTTACTTTGATTGTTTCTCCATTCTACAGAGCGTTCACTGCTATTTGGGCACGTTACAGAGATCTCTCCTTTGCCTGGATAGGTCAAGATATACTTGTAAGGAAAAACTTTATTCTGTGCTTTTTTTACTTTTGATGATTATTCTTACAATTATAATATTTTGTCCATAAAACTGTGATGTGCCCTACGTTTAGCCCTCATATGAGGCAAAACTGTGATGATAGTTTAATTATCAGCAGAATGGTTGTTGCAATGTTTTCTATTTCTGGCAAAGAATATGGTCACTTCCTTGTCATTTTCCATGGTTTGGGAATTTGCACTGTTGATTATTTCCTAATTAATCATTTTATTCATGCTCTAAACTTAGCATAGCCTTTGCTTCTTGATGCTTCACATGCTATTTTTTGCTGCATTATCACATTAAATAAGAGATAGCTTTATTCTGTTTAGTGTTGGCATTTCTTTTCATGTTGCTGTACATATCTGACACATTCACGCCACACTAGTGTTTCTGACTTTTTCTAAGTTCTAGTGGCATTCAAATAATGATGTCTTTTTTTTTTTAATTAGGGAATTGCATTGATAATTACAGTTCTTCAGATTGTGCATGTACCTAATCTCAAGGTAATGATTCCAAGTCACTTAGGTTCATTGGTGGTAAATGACTATTTTAAGCATGCTCATACCATTTCTTGGATTCTTTGGATTCATACCATTTTAAGCATGCTCATACCTTAAGTTTTTGCCTCTTTGAATGGTGCCACAGATGATTGTGTGTGAATAAACTTATTAAAATTTCATCTAAAAAATGAACTCAATTGGTTTTGTTGGAACTGCATATGAACATGCCTAGTTAGGTTTATTACTTTTGACTATCTATGTTATCTTATCTATTTCCCGATCATTATTGTAAATATATTATTGTTTGTCCCAAATTAGTTATTGTGCGTTATGTCCTGAGTGCTTTGCATTATGTCCAAAACATGCTTGGATTCTTTGGTTGTCGTTGTGCAATGACAATGGAGAAACCTCCCAAAGAGAGTTGGAACTTTTGTTTTTTTTGTTTTTCCTTCTCTTTATGTTTTCTTCTACTCATTCTTCATTTATTGTTTCACTTAGATCTCTGTTTTTGCTCTTTTATTTATTTATTTATTTATTTTTTCGTTTTGATAAATGCAGGTTTGAAGCAATGTGGTAAGAATTGCAAGCTTAGATGATTGAATTATCTTAGACCAGACATCAAGAGACGTAATATATCCCCATTACAACAAAAAAACATTTTTAATAACATTCTTCTTAAAATGTTATCAAATATAATGCATTTAGCATCAGATGACATGAGTGTTTTTTTTTTTTTCTAATGAATTCATATTTTATTGGCAACATGGTTTGTTGCTCCAGCTATTGCTGTAGGTTTAGGTGCCTTTGCACATACATTGGGCGCACTCGCCCCTATGATAGGAGCAAGTGGGTTTGCTGCAATTGCAACTACTACAGGAACTATTGCCGATAGTTTTAGATAATCTCTGAATAGTTTTGAATATGTTTATATGTATAGTTTTGGATGGTTTAAACTTTTTGGATAGTTTAGAATTAAGGATATAGTTTTCGAATGTTTGGAATGTATAGACAATTGTTGAATGTTTATAATTAATGGATATAGTTTTTTTTTTGATGTTTCAAACAATATTTTGGTGGTTGATTGATGTTTCGTGAGGTTTGTTTGTGAGGTTTGTTAGATTGTACAGAATTGGTGAAATAGAACCTACTGAATTTAAAAAAAAATAAAAAATTGCATATTCTACAGCAGGCATAATAAGTCGTCATATTACATATTTTACGACGAGCAATGAGAGTTGTGATTTGTCCCAAGAATTAACGGCGTGCAAAAGTAGTTGTAGAAAAATCAAACATGACACACAAGATCGGCTATTAAAGGGTTTTTAACAGCATGGAAAAATAGTTGTAGAAAAATTAAACACGACTTACAAGATCCGTTGTTAAAGGGCTTTTACGGCGTACTACGGCATGCCGTTGAAAGTGAATGAGTTTCCATGATTGGTCATAATACGACGTTACCTTGCATGTCGTAGAATCGTATCCACGACGTGTATTTGGCGCCGTAAAAACCCTTTTTTGTTATAGTGTATGCTTATTTATTCATCTTTATCTATGTATTGATGGTTTCTCACCACTTGGCTTCTATGTACACCTTGATAGCCCTGTTTGGTGCAGCTTAAAAGCTGCTTATTTCAGCTTTTAGCTTAATTTAAGTTATTTTGATGTATTTGGTTTAGCTTATAACTTATAACTTATAACTTTTTGGAAGTCTTATTCTTTAGATGCTTAATTTATAAGTCAGAAATCTGCTTATATTCATATTTATAAGCTATAAGCTGTTTAGGCATAAGCTATAAGCACTTTCTCACAGCTCTACCAAACAGGGCCGATGTTTTGGATGGATTTGTGTGCTTATGCATAAGCAAGCAAGTTCTGTTTTGGTTTTGAACCTAACTTTGTATAAATAAACACTTTTTATTTGCTTGTTTACATACTATCACTTTTTTAGAGTAAATTATGTTAATTAATTTGTTTTTCCATTGAGATTCTTGGACAGATAGAGGCACATGATTATTGATAGGGATTGATTGGTTGGTTAAAACTACAAGGAGTGAAAGCTTATTGGGTGTTTTTTAGAATGGAATATTCTACACAACAAATTTTAGTGCCAAAAGTAGATTTAAAAGGCGAAAAGGATGAGACAGAATAATGTGCCAATAACGTGAAGTTGTTGAATAAGGCAATTATAAATAAGAAATGGTTCATTATTTTGTTGGTTCATTATTTAGTTTTGATGGTTCATTATTTTGTTCATAATGACTACTTTTCAAAGAAAAGAAAAATTATTCTTATAAGTTATAAGACGATCATTTTTTAGTTTTGAACTGATAATGACATGCTCAATGGCTGATATTTGTTGGGTTAATAGTCAATGGCTGCTATAAGAATCCAACTATTCAGTCTATTTTTGCGGAAGCTTCAGAATTTGGCTGGGCAACACTCTAATGTTCTCGAGACTCTTTTGCCGCAGATTCGGAAGCAAGTTGATGTTCTCAAAGAGCTTCAGGTTTTCTTTCAATATATATATATATATATATGATCTTATTGATAGGACTGAAAATTGATGTTATATAGCTTAGTTTCTATTCACCAACATGTTTTAGTGATGTTGAATTGCTGAATATATGGGTATTTATGGGAATGTCCTTGATTCTCTATACATGCATTTAATTTATTAGGTGTGTTGAAGTATAATGCTTTGCTGTATCATTGCAGAGCCAACATAATAAGTTGAAGGCAAAGTTTTTCGAGGAGAGAGCAACCTTTGAAGCTAAATACCAGAGCACCCTCCATATTAATTTTTTTTATATATTAAAATGAGAAAATATTAGAAATTTTTATTTTTATTTTTTTGTATTGAGTTAACATATTGTGTTTTAAGGTTTTTGTTTTTGGTTATGGAAAATTGGAAAATGAATATTGAATCGCATTATGCTACATGTTTTGAAAATGGTGATGGATTATAGGTTTGTTTGTTTGTTTGTTTGTTTTTTTTTTTTGAGGAAAAAGGTTTGCTTTGAACAAAAGTCAAAAACATCATTAATTATGATTTTTTTTTAAAGAAAGGAAAAGGTGGCATTTTCATAAAAACGTCGCAGAATGTTGTCATAATTACGTCATAGTTAACTCCTCTAACAAAAATAGTCAACATATGTTAAGAATTAGTGGCGCTTTAAAAAAAGTCATCTAAACTCTTTAGTGGTGTTTTTAAAACATCACAAAGATATGATAGCAGTCATATTAGCGAGGAATTTTTTAAACGCTGCCTTATCTTTTTGCAGCGTTTTTCTAGCCTTTTGTGGTGTTTCTAAAATGCCACCAATTCTCGATTTTCTTGCAATGTGTCTTCCACAATCTATCCGACTATTTCTAGATTTTGTTCCCTTTTAAACTTTCCCAGAATTTTATCTTATGACTGCAGTTGATTAATGTACTGTTGAAGCTCTATCGACAGAATCCTCATCATATGGAAATAAAATTTGTAAATCTTTTTATTAATTGATTGATGTGACAACCGTCCAATTCAACTCATTGTGAGATTATTTGGGACCTATTTTGACAATTTAAATTGTTTATTTTGTAAGATCCTCTAAAAAGGTCATTTTTTCCAAAAATCAGTTTTATCGAATCACATTTGTCTAAAAAATAATTAACATAAAATATGACTTGAAAATAGTTCATCTATTTTTTTTCCAAACAAATATGATTTAATCAAGTGACTAATAATATTTGATCAAGTTAATTTTTTGTATGAATGATCTGCTCAGCCAACTCTATAAAATAAATAATTCGGATCATCGAAATTGGCCTCAAAATGAGCCCACAATGGGCCAAACTAAACAATCCACTTGGCTAGAGACAATTCAATCCCAACAAATGATAGAGTCATATTCTACATTTGAAAATTTTATTATTATTTATAACATTAAATTATAAAACAAATATTATTTTTTTATTTGTATGATATTTTCATTTTTTTTTATAACTCGGTATCTAACTCATTGGATCGATTAATTTGGAAGGATCAATCTCACAGTCCACTAACGAGAGCCTAATTAAAAGTAGGACAAAACCTCTTATAAACTGACCCCAAAAATTATTTACACTTAAAATTTTTGGACTTTGAAACATTAGGGGAGCACATCCCCAACTTCCAGTCTTGACCACCTATCCCAAGAAATTACGCGTATGACATTTTCATATGCATAAAACCCCCTCTCCTATTTTTTATTTTTATTTTTTAAGTATCAAAAAAAATAATTATTGATGCATCAATGCAAATAATCTCTTGTGCTTTTAATGTAGCGCTTGATGATATCATGATTTTGCTTGGTAATGGCGATTTCATTCCGTTTGACATTCCCCAACTAAGAGCATCTCCAATGGTTTGTCATTGGAGTTGTTAAACCTACAATATAGCAACTGGAGTTAAAAAGTGGTGCTCCAATGGTTGAATATGGTATAGCTGTCAAATTTGACAAACGCCAAAAGTTGTGTCAAATTTGACACAAGCTTTGACAGCTGCTATAGTAATTCTAGTTTTGACTCGATCTTTGTTGCACACCAGACTCGGGTTTCATGGTTTAGTATTGTGGTTCATCTCTTATTCGCTTTATTTTTCCTTAAATTTGCCTTTTGGATTGTTGTGGTTGTGTTTGGGACATGTTGGTTGCTTGTTTTCCAAACTCTTGTTGCCCAAAATTTTTCTTTTTCGCTCGAGCGGGCTTTGCAAACTCTTAGTACTTTTGTAGGTTTGCAAAACTACTAGGAGAATATACTCTACGCTCGAGTAGGTCTTTCTACGCTCAAGCGAGCTTAGCTCAAGCGGTCACTTCTTGCGCTCGAGTGGTTGGTCAAATGTTTGTAAAACTACTGGATGTGTGTCTTCTATGCTTGAGCGTCACTTCTTGTGCTTGAGCGGTGAGCATCTCTTTCATTGTGTCTTGGCACTCGAGCGGCACTTCTTGCGCTTGAACGGAACAACTAATTGTATCTAGCGCTCGAGCGTCACTTCTTGCTCTCGAGCGGACTGTGCGTATATTAGATCGTGAAAATAACTTTTGACATAACTTTTTTAGATCTATTTCCTTCTAAACCCTAAAGTTGAGACCTTCTCTCTCTAAAACACATACACACACACACACACACACACTCTCTCTCTCTCTACAATTTCATCTAGTTCTAGTGATTTTTCCATCCATTTGCCTTCGTTAAAAAGTGTGAGCATCTCAAGATCATCGTTTTGATCCAAATAGACTTTGGTTTCGGTGCCATTGGAGTTTCATCTTTGCTTTGCTCGTCTTCTCTATTTGAGGTAGGGATTTTCTACACTTTTATATGGCTTTTAACTTAGTTATGGGTTGTTGTGTAAAAATGATGGAATTTGGGGTATTATGAACAAACCTGGGGTTTGGATTTAAAATCAAAAGAGGAGTTTCTAAGAAAATAAGTTATAAATGGTTATGGGGTTGAATATGGGATTATAGTGTGACAAAATAGTTGATTTTGACATGTAGGTTGATATTTGGAAAGAGGGAAGTTTGCTCTAAAATGTTTCGAATATTTATTTTGTATAAATAAATGAAATTGGTATTGTAAATGTAAAATTGGATAGATGTTGATACAAATGGTGGAGTTGGATATGTATTACCTCACACCTTTGGGAATTTGAATAAATTATTTGTCTTGAGATTGAATATCGGTTTAGAAATATCTGTATTGGGCTATCGGTGAAGGATAACTATAATTGTTGTAGAAATTGCATGGGGATTAGGTAAATTGATAATCTCTTGTTGGTTGACAATGAATATGACTATGTTTTAAATACATTTGTAGACTGCCCCGAGAACCCTGCTTTTCGCGCTGCGAAGGTACGATTCGCTTGTTCTTTAGCTATTACAGTTCAGACTCGTGTCACGGTTCTAAATCTAATCTCACAAAGTGCAATGCGAGACCGATAAATCACCAAAGAGTCCAAATCCAGCAATTCGTTTTTGGAAAACTGAGTTTTATAAAGACGTGTCAAACATGGATTGCTTTGCTAGATACAGAGTCACTACCTAAATATTTTGTTTTAGGGGAATTTAGGAAACCTTGACTCGTGCCTAAGGCCACGTGTCCGTCATCACCAAAGTTGCCTCGGCTCGGGAACTTGGGTACGAGAGGGCAAGGTCATGCAATGAGCACCCCCGCTCGCCCGATCAAAGATCGGCCTTTACTAACATGATATTTTATTTTTGAAAACACATGTGTTCTTATTCTGGTTATTAACCTAGAATTACTATGTGATGCGCACAGCATACAAATATAGATTAGATCGTATAAATTGGAACAAAACATCTCATGTTTGTTTGTTTGAAAATGGTTTGAAGATGCTAGTCGCAAGTAGGCTAGGACGCGGATTTTGCCACCCTCAAGTGGGCTTAGAAAACATGGTGATTTGCCACTTCAAGTGGGCTTAAAACTCGCATTTTGATGAATTGTTCCAATTCAAGCAATCCAACCTTCACCTACAAACATTCAGGCAGTTATAGCAGTTAAGCACATAGCCTCATGGCAAGCACGCTAAACATGGCAATCACTTACACTCATGCAAGGATGCTAAATCGAAAAACACTCACAGTGTACTCCGAGCCAAAAAAGAAGTTAGTTAGTAATCAATGCATGATTCTAGCTATGTTAAGAATGCCTAACGGAACACATGCAAAATGAAACTAAGATAGGCTCAGCTATTCTAAGATGTTATGTGAATGCAACTAGATAACATGTATTCAAATTGGAATTGAAATACAATGCAGTTAGCATGATGCGTTGAGCCCAGCGCATGCAAAACAGATGAATGGATGCATGCATGCAAGCATAAGGATGCTAATTGAAATATGCCCTAAAACTAACCATCGTAAGCGGTTAAGTAAAAGGGAGAAAGAAATGGAGGTTGGAAGACATGCATCGCACACACGCACGTTTATTACAACAGTTGGCCCTCTCGACGGAGGGTCTGAATAATGGGCTAACTAGCTAAGCTAATTAAACTAATTATTATTACACAACTAATTAACTAACTTAGCTAATTAATTATTACATAACCGAATTGAAACAAATAGCTATACTATGCTAAATGAATATTACAAAACCAATCAAATGATTAAATTACACGAACTAATCATGAATACTGAAATGGCCTCACAGGCGATGAAGAGATGTATGCTCGGTCAGCTTCGCTCGGAAATCCACTACTGTGCTTCATGTTGCCTCTGTTTGCATTGTTTTAGACCCCCGAAAGTTGTGCCAACCTGCAAAGTACTTCTGATCCACCTCATGGACATGCTGAGAGGTCATCGGCCAAGAGGAGTGGCCATCGGCTAGAGCTTATGGCTATCGGCCAAATTGATAGCCGATTGGCAGACTAAGATGGCCGGTTGGTAGTTCTGATGGTCGATCGGCCAACACTTCTTGCAAATTCTCCTTTTCGCTGCAATAGAGCACAAACAGAGGCATGGCAATGTATTTGCAAGAAAATGTGTGTGCAACTACACCCCTTATCATGTCTAAGGCTCAAAGGTGTGTAGTGTTCGGCTCTCGAGCCATCAATCACGCATTTCAATGGATGATGGCCAAAGAGGCCGAATTGCACAAATTAATATCATATGAATGCACACAAAAAAAACACAAAAATGTCTTAACCTCTATCATGCTTGATCAAGAGGGTCGGCGACCGAGAAATGAGGCACGTTTCATCACTTCAAGTATGAAACGTCCCTTGTTCCTCGTGTTTAGACTAACACCCTATCCAAACACAATGCAACGCACGGCATGCACACACAATGCAATGCAACAAGCATGCAAAAATCATGCAATGCAACAAGTATGTGAATACAATGGAACAAGCATGCAACAACATGTTATCTAACAAGCATGCAACAATATGCTATCTAATCAACATGCTAAACATCATGAACATGCAACAACATGCAAATAACAATGTCATGCAACAATATGCAAACAAACATGCAATGGTAAGGACCATGTAATGCAATATTCAATGGACCAAACTGCATATGGACAGACCTAAGAGGGTCCAAAACAGTGGCCAACATACCAAAATTTAGGCACAAAAGGGGGCCAAGGACACATGCTCAAGTAATGGCTCCTCAACTAGGCATAGGAACACAACCCTCAAACATGATGAAGAAGTGACAAATATGAGAGTGAGGCAATAAAGTAAACTCTGAAATTACATTCCAAATGAGGCTAAATCATGCACAAACAACAAATGAAGCATGCTAGTGGGCTCAAAGCTTAAAGCTAGCCAAAGGACTTACACCATAGCTATGCAATTCATGAAACATATAGCCAAGGCAACCCAAAATGGTTTGAGATCATGCCAAAATGAGTCTAAAACATGCATGGAGCATCACCAAAACAAGCTAACATGAAGGGCATGAAGCATGAACTTGCAAGGCTGATAAGGAGTATTACACTACACCTATCAAAACCAAGCATGAGGTGACTTCAACAACAAAAATTAGAGTTATATCATGGCAAAATGAGATCAAATACACATTGATATGGCTGCTTATAAGCTTAGGCAAAATGGCATACGCAATGGCTCATTCTTAAGGCATAAAGAACCAACTCCTCAAAGCATGGAAATAATGAAAAATGTGAGGGCTTGGCAATGAAACATGCTCTGAAATCACATAACAAATGATGCCAAATCATGTGAATAGCCCAAGCAATGCATGCTAGTTGCTTGGAAACTCAAGGCTAATGAGCTAGAATAAACCATGGCTATACAAAGCAATGTATGTATGACCAAAACAACACAAATCAGACCTTAAGCATGGTAAAACATGGCCAAAAGCTTCTTGGAGTTAAGCCAAAACATGCTAGAATGATGATTCAAACACATGATGCATGTTAGGCTATCATGCAAGATTGCACTACAAGTATGTGAAGCATGCAAGATGCTATCAAACCAACCTAAAATAGAGTTGAGGCATGCTAAAATAACGCCAAAAACTTGCTAAAATGGAACCAATAGATGCTAGACAAACATGCTACTTTGATGAGCCATCTATAAAAGCATGCAAGACACAAGGAGAGGGGATGACCCTCTCCTATTTAAGGCTTCAAATCACACTTTCCACCATTGAAATTCCTCTGAAATTCAGTAGTAGAAAGGTCAAACAAAGGCTAAAACAAAAGCCTAAAGGGGTGGCCCAAAACAAGGCAAAACAAGGCACTCAAGGGGGTAGATCACCCCCAACACCAACAAGACCTTAAACAATCATTTCAAACACATGAAAATGAAGCTTTTTACGGTTGAGAGTTAAGCCAAAATAAGCATGCAAATAAGGCTAAGTAAGCAATGAACACAAAGCTTAAAAGAAGGTTAGTGACTCACCCTTGTAGAACAACTTCAAAGAGGTAACTTCAAAGAACTTTCGAGCTAAAACCAAACTTTGAGTTCAAACAAAAACCTCAAGTACCTCAGCAACAAGAGTATGGTGTTTCACTAGGTGCTTTAGTGCAAAAGTGTGAAGAAATTACACTTTTGAGCACAAACAAATGCAAATATATATAGAGAGAGAGAGAGAGAGAGGGGAAATATATGGAGAGAGTGACATATATCTTCTATATCAAGATTTCAGAACCTCTAGAAAGGGAGAGGGGTCTCCCTTCTTATAGAAAATCAAATCTCAAGCTTGTTGAGCAAGCTTGAGACTTGTTTCAATCCCTCCATACACGTGTATGGAGGATGAAATCTGTGCTCACCAGTTGTCACAGTTGGCACAAAAATATCTGCAAAAGCAGGTGGAAAGGTCTCGGCCAAAAGATATGGCCGATCGACCAAAAAGGGTGCCGATCGGCCAAAAAGAATGCCGATTGGCCACCACTTATGGCCGATGACAAGAAAACAAGGCCGACAAGCACAAGGCTTGGCTGATGGGTTGTAGGGATGGCCAACAAGCTACCCTCTTCCCTCAGAAGCAAAACCACAAGTCTTTGGTCCACAACCAAGCACAAAACATACAAGTTGAGAGATCCTAAGGCAAGGCGCGCAGTCGAGACCTTCGGGAACTCAAAACGAACACGAGCATGGATGATCATCGCGTGTTCAAACGATGACGTCCAAGTCTTGAGGACGGTCAAAAATGGGGTGTCTACAGTTGCCCCTCTTTGACAAAACTTGAAAGTCATAAGATGACGAGAGTGAATGTCAAAGCCCAGAGACGACCAATTTTTGACGAGGTCGAAGACTTAGACAAGCATACAAGATAACAAAGAGATGCGCTCGCAGGCAGGGGCAAGATGCAAATGACATGCACAATGCCGAGCATAACTTATAATCATGCAGAGAAAGCTGTGATGAAGCATTTATGCAAAATAAATGCAACATTTTAAGCGAATGCTATGCAAGCAAGTAAATACGAACCAAACTACATCTCATGTAGAAAAAATGTAAGAAAATTATGCAATTCTCACTGCGTCTCACGCGGAGTACATACAATATCGTCCGGTTTCACCAACTTCAAATGAACCGTACATACAATATCGCACCTGCACAAAAGAGAGATTTTGACAAGTACAATATAACAGGAACATATGATCAACGCTATATCAAAATATAATAACAACACAAGATAAACGCGTGCACATATGATGCCGATGGAAATACACATAGCAATGCAAGTGAAAAGTGCATAGCAATACCAGTGAAAAGGTGCATAACAATGTAATGAGTGTGCATGACAACGCAAATAAGGTGTGCATGACAATGAAACAAGTGTGTGTGACAACGCGGATGGAGGGGTGCAAGACAATACAACCTAAGGGTGCATGACAACGCGGATGGAGGGGTGTAAGACAATGCGACCTAAGAGTGCGTGACAATGCGGATGGAGGGGTGCAAGACAATGCAACCTAAGAGTGCGGGATAACGCGGATGGAGGGGTGCAAGACAATGCAACCTAAAACTGCGGGACAACGCGGATGGAGGGGTGCAAGACAATGCCACCTAAGAGTGCGCAACAACGTGGACGGAGGGGTGCAAGACAATGCAACCTAAGAAAGCGTGACAATGCGAATGGAGGGGTGCAAGACAATGCAACCTAAGAGTGCGCGACAACGCGGATGGAGGGGTGCAAGACAATGCAACCTAAGGGTGCGTAACAACATAGATGGAGGGGTGCATGACAATGCAACCTAAGAGTGCGTGACAACGCGGATGGAGGGGTGCAAGACAATGCAATCTAAGGGTGCGTGGCAATGCGGATGGAGGGGTGCAAGACAATGCAACCTAAGAGTGCGCATAACAATGCAAGCAAAACGTGCGTGACAACGCAAGTAGTGTGTGCATAACAATGCGAGAGAGATGTGCATAACAATGTGAACAAAACATGCGTGACAACACATATAGTGTGTGCATAAAAATGCGAGTGAAAAGTGCATGATAATGCAGCGAGTGTGCGTGACAACGCAAGTATGACAATGCAACAAGTATGCGTGACAACGCAAATAAGGTGTGCATGACAATGCAACAGGCATGCTCTATGCAATGTAATGGTGGATACACATTCAATACAACATGCATATGCTATGCAAGTGTGACGATGCACATATTCAATGTAAGCATGGTAAAGGCATGTTATCCACAATGTTGAGATGCAACTTCAAAACAAGATGAGGCATGCTTAATGTAAGAGTGAAAATGCGTATAACAGATGTGCGTCTTATAAACATGACAAAACACTCGTAAGGCAAGATATTCAAAAACAATTCTTGAACAATTCTTGAATCTTGCAATATACAAAAGGATACGAAAAAGGAGACACCTCGTGCGTATCGAGTGCTACACACGGAAGACACGGTTTGAGGTCATCACGAAGGCCGCTTAAGCTTCAAAAGTGTACTTTCTTGCACTTTCTTGAAAGATGAGGGTACCAATCAACATAAATACCCCAAACAAGGGCATTGGAGACCCATCGACCACAAGGGGGAGCCATTGGCCATCCATCAGCCATCAAAAGAGCTTATCGGCCAACAATTTGGCCGATCGATCAAAAGTGGCAGATTCAAGGTAGTTTTGTCCATTTGCTTCGGGTCTTTAAGTATAGGGTTCCAAACCCTATTTCCTCACTTCCTCCAAGCCAAAAACCATTCTCCTCCCTTTCTAAGTTGTTTTCCATCCTTCGATCCGAGCTTTTCTCCCATTTTCCAAGCTTCCACAACTTTCAATTTGCAAAACCCTCTTCATTTCAAACACTTTGAACCGATCGAAACATGATTTCGGTGCCACATTCTTGATTTCTTTCACTTGGGGTTTGTTTCCCCCGAGTTAGCCTTGGTTTCCGTGCCTTATTCCGCACTTTGACTTTTTCTCTCATTTTTCACTCCTCGGGGTTGACTTTTGGTTGACTTTTGGCATTCTTGCCCATTTTCCATATCCTTGGCCATTTTCTCACTCTCCTCGAGATGGCAGACGATGTTCTGTGGGGTGGGACTCCTCTAGAGATGGATATGGATCCCGAGGTCGAGCTCTTGCCTCTTAGTGTTCGGCCTTTTGACCCGGTGACGTACCAGCCCGCGATACATGTGCTGCCTCCCGACGGTATTCGCCAGTTCAGGAGCTTCGCGCGAGGTATGCCATTGGAGCTCCTGCTATGCGAGCCGGAGTTGCACCTTTCTTACGGTGCCACTGAGGTATACCCTTCCTTTTTACTTTCTGTAATGTAGGTCGTATATCTTGGATAATTGATACTGCCCTTTATCTGATCATCACAAACACATTTGTAGATCACATGCTTAGTTCACCCTGAGCACGTTCATACATGATATCTGTGCCAACTCGAACACATGCACACACACTGCATTTTTATTAATTCTGAACGCATTCAAACACTGTATTTCTGACACTGCTTCGCATCTGTTTGTTTTGAACATAGGGAGATTCCCATGCCTTTCGGGGGTATGGGAATATCATCGCCTAGGGTTGGTATATGGAGTTGCCTGATGAGGTCCACCAGATCGTCGACGAGGCCGGCTTCGGCATTTTCTGCATGGGACTCTCGCGCCTCACTACGAGTAGGCCCCTTCTAGGCGCACTGGTGGAGAGGTGGTAGGACACCACCGATTCCTTCCACCTTTTCGCAACAGGGGAGATGACGATGACTCCCTTCGACTTCTTTATGCTCACTGGCATCGGAGTAGGGGGTGATTCGATCCCCTTTGACACCGACATGGGCGAGTGGGATGCTACCCAGATGTTCTTGCTTGGCGCTCGCCCACCTCTCTCCCAGCTAGGGTTCGTGAGATACTCGTGGTTTGAGGACCAGTTCAGGGTACAGGTGCCGACGACCAACGAGGAGGTCGAGCAGTATACCCGAGGGTTTCTTATGTTCTTGCTGGGCACCACTCTTTTCGCCGATCGGGCAAACACAGTTGGACTCTATCTGCTGAGCGCACTGGTGGATGTGACCCGAATCCAACGCTATGATTAGGGTGGCGCAGGCCAAGCCACATTGTACGGGTACATGAGTTCCTCATCCCGCCGCAACGGACATCTGCTAGAAGGCTACTGGCGAGCCTGGGAGGTACACCTTCCCTTTTTGTTTTACAGTTTTGCCTTACATTATCTATATACCACACATACTACATACACACAATCTGCTTTACATTGGCTGTACACTACACGCACTGCACAAGACACTTTACACACTGCACGATACACTACACATCATTTTTCAATTTCTGCTTTATCTGTATTCTGCATTACTGATAAACATACTCACTGTTGCCCTGTTACATTCTGTAGTTGTGGGTGTGTGCCTACTTTCCGAGGCTTGCTTCAGAGCTGAAGGTGGAGATGCCCCTTGTTGTCCCATATTCTTATCGATATGATGTGAGGTGTGAGCGGAGGCCATAGGAGTCTTTCCTATTCTTCCGCAGATACTTTGACACCATAGCCGCAGAAGAGGTATTTCAAACCTTACAGTTCATTTAAGCTTCGCTTTACATTGTACTTTCAATAGTAGATAACAAACTGTATATCCTGTCATTTGCAGATCACTTGGCGACCACAGGCCATGTTGCTGATCGATGAGAGACCGGTGCATGGGTGCTTTGGAAGCGCCCGATTCGAGTTTTCTTTGGAGGTCGGTCTGCCGGGCTTGGTACTTAGGATAGCGCTTCTTGCAGCAGACCCTTGGTTTACTTGAGCAGATAGTCCCGAGGCCACCTCCTACCCATATAAGGCATACAGAGAGGTACACCTTGCAGGAGATGACCGATTTCACGATCGGTTGGGACGCTGACTTTTTCTTAGATGAGGGCGACTGCACCGTCTTCATTGAGACTCATCTTATACCACCTCTGGCCAGTGCTCGCTGAGTTGAGAGGGAGAGGCCTGCAGCGCCAGTAGGAGGAGCAGGAGCGTCGAGGGCGACTCAGGCCTGCGACAGGAGTGGCTCCTAGAGGAAATGGAGAGCAGAGTGGCCAGAGCTGCCCACCACCATGACATGCCGAGGACAAGGCAGAGAGACTTATCAGATATCCATCGCTCCTCCTCCGGCTGATCATGAGCTTGTTGGAGTTCGCGGCTCGACCCCGGTATGTGCTATACTTTACATTCTGTACAGTCATTTCATTTGATTTGATATCTCGCAGAATACTAATGACTTCAACACTTTTGCAGGCTTCTATCGAGTATACTGGGCATGCTCTGGAGCTGACTGCTTCAGTGATGAGGATGCTGCAGAGGAGCATGGACCTGCTCAGCATCTACAGTATTCCGGTAAGTTCTTTCAACTTCAGTCCCAAAACCTTGCATAATCTATTCCATACTGATCTGATGCATTACATTATCAATACGACACTTGATACACTGTACCTACATACCTCTCACGGCACTGATACACTGTAACTCATATACTGCTCTCAGCACTCATACCTTGTAATCATACACTGCTCACAGCATTCATACACTGCTTACAGCATTCATACACTGTATTCGATACCATACTCGACTTCGCATAGCATAACTAATGCATTTGCCAATTTATTCTTTTCAGGCCCCATTCCAGATACCGGCTGCAGCGGGTGCTTCAGTAAGACCATCAGTACCTGCTCGAGGAGCGGGGAGAGCAGGACGAGAGATTTTAGCACGCAGCCATAGTAGAGCCGGGCGTACTCACTCTGGGAGTAGCTCATGGGTGCCAGTCCTAGATGATGACGAGTCTGAGGCAGAGGCAAAGTCGTCTCAGGATGAGGCTGGAGATGGCTCAGGTTCAGGCTCAGACAGCGGAGGTGATGGCGGCGACCCTAGACCTTTGTCCAGGAAGAGGACGAGGAGGGATTCTCGCACTTGAGGCGACTGGCGCCGATCTAGATGCTGCTCTTCTTTTTTGCTTTATTTTTCTTTTTACTAGTAGTTTTTGCACATTGTACTGCGTCATGCAGATATATGTCCTTTAAAACTTTGTACTTTTGCAAAAGAAAATATGATGGAATGAAACAACTCTTTTTGTTGAAAAAGTGTTACATTTGTACATTCTAAGAATCGCATCGCATCACATTACATAACAATGTAAATGAGATTGAACTTTGTTTTGAAAACTAAACGCTCTAATTGCATTAATCAAGTAGTGAACCAACTGATAACAAAACAACTCGATAAGCAAAAAAAAGAACTTGACATGCTAACCAAATGTAAATACAACTCGATAAGCAAGGAAAGGACTAAAGAACACAAAATATAACTCGATAAACAAAAGTACAACAACTTGATGAACAAATTGAAGTAACACAAGCGTGACTTCGCAAAATCATCACCGAAAGGCATTTGAAGTGGAATAAGTCACAAATTCTCAACATTTCCAACACATAGACAGGTCAGAGAACAAGAGGAGGGGCCATCGGCCAGTGTAGAAGGTCATCGACCAAGAGAAATGACCATGGACCAACATTACTAGCCGATTGGCTAAAAAGATGGTCGGCCGGCACTCTTTTTGGCCGATCGGCCAAAAATGGCAAGAACCTCCAGAATGCTGCCACCTGTCTTCCACTTAACACCTTATCTTCTACAAAAGCCTCAGCTTCGTAGTTTTTCCCTTTTAGCTCAGTTTTTGCACCAAATGGAAGCATTTCTTGTCAAAAATCTCACAAATTGGATTGCTAACTTGGATGGCTCCGAAAAGCTGAATTTCTGGGGTTTCAGAATAAATGCACTATTCACGTTAAGCCGCACCTTGCGACGTTTTCCGTTCCTTCATGCTGTGAGGTATTGGAATCCGATTACGTACGTTTTTAGCTTTGGCAAACAAGAGATGTGCCCCACTTTCGAAGACTTCCAAGCTTTGATGGAATTCGAACACGAGGAGGAGATTTTGCCACAATTCCGCTTCGGCCACATCCAAGCCTTAGGATGGATGTGTGGGCTTACTATGCACAACGCTCGGTGTTTGATCCACAACGGGGAATTGGACATCCCTAGTTTGGTTCATCAATTTTCTGATACCGGTGACTGCGGCGACCATCATTGGCAGGGTTTTCGGCGACATGCGCTTTACTTGTGCATGCTGTCTCATTTCTTGCTTGCCTCAGGCTTCGGAGGGTCTAGCGTTCGCTTGATCGAAGTTGCCCAAGGCTTAAAAGAGGGCAAGAACTGCATTGCCATGACACTGGTTGAGACATTGACGGGCTTGGATGCTTTCCATCACCAAGAGACGACTAGATTCGTGGGGAGTCCACTACTGCTGCGGGTAATGTTTCCCACCCCATCTCACATATATTTCTCACATCACTTGACCCTCAGGCTCGGTTTTTCTCTCAAAACCCTTTTCTTACTTTTCTCTCCACGTACACCTCTCTATTCTTTAATCTCTCATTTTTCATCCCTCCCCAGATATGGTTGATGGATAAATTGAAGGTTCTGGACTCATGCCCAGCATATTTAGCTCGCGGCTATTTCTTCCGGCGACGTCTAGTCGATGCCCCTGACAAGGGATGGTGGTGTGAATAGATGTGCAGTCTATTCGCTATCAGTATTGCTTGGCGTTGCCCCTGGCTTAATCTGCCGGTGATGAGTTATAGCATGTCTCGCCAGCCTGGGATTCAGTTGATCGGCCTGACACACTGTGTCTTTTACTTCCCGTTCCGTTTTCGGCGCCAATTCAGCCATGATCAGACTTGCCCGGAAGAAGGGATAGAGTACCCTGCTGCATTTCCAGTCCGAGGTGCACAGTTACCTCGGTATGCCACAGCATGGAGGATGAGAGAGCTCCTGGCCCCCACTTCCACTTTCAGTTGCACCCTCTTTGATGAGTGCATAGCTTGGATTGATGAAGAGGCACAGGTTGGGCCTACTTTGGCATCAGAGGCTTCCACTAGCTCTGGGAGAGGATGCAAGAACACCTGACTATGCCCCTAGTTTATTTGCTTTAATCAGTACTTTCAAGTTTTCTTTATGAATGTAATAAAAAAGCAACTTCAATTTGTATTCAAGAGTAGGAGAACTCTATACTGAAATCAATGTAATTGAAGGTTGTGGGTACTGAAAATTTTCCGTTTGGTCCAAAAATGGTCTAAGTTGTAAAAAGATTAATTTGAGCAAAATCAACTTTTGTTAAAACTTTTCAAAACCATTTTCGATATGGATCACAACTGGACACACACGAGATCTATCGCTGAGATGTACAACCCTGGATCCCTGAATAGCACTGCACTGAAGATCATAACCGAGCTCTTGAATGCAGAATAGACAAAGATGACCAACATGATCACACGGACAAAGTTGATTTGGAAGTGTTTATGGCTGAACTTCAAAATGAAGTTGCCTACGTATCCCAAAGATAGGAATCAAGCCTTGCGCTCTAACTTTTGCCAAGGCCGCCCTTTCTGAGTTTTCAACCTTGTGAGCTTAGTTTTTATTATTTCAAAATTTTCATGCTCTAACTTTTGCCTAGGTCGCCCTTTCGGGTTTTTGGCCTAGCGAGCCACTCAGGGATAATATTTCTTCAACTTGTCCATGTTGATCGGTTGGGAGAACTCTAGGCCATCTAGGTCCATTAGAACGATAGCTCCACCCGACCAGATAGACTTGATGATGTAAGGGCCAATCCAATTGGGTCTGAACTTGCCCCTAGGGTCGTGGATGGGAGCTCGGTTATCTTTGAGCACAAGATCCCCTTCTTTCAAATTCCTAGACTTAACCTTCTTGTTGAAAGACCTGACAATTCTTCGTTGATAACCTTAGACGTATACAGTGCTTTCAGCCTTCTTTCATCAAAGAGCATGAGTTCTTTGAACTTGCTTTGTTGCCAATTTGCCTCAGCTATCTGACACTCAGCCAATACCCGTAATGATGGAACCTCAACTTCGATAGGCAGAACAACCTCCATCCCATAGACTAAGGAATACGGAGTTGGCCCAGTAGAAGTTCGAATTGAAGTCCGATAGCCCCACAGAGCAAATGGCAGCTTATCTGGCCAGTCCTAGTAGGCTTCCACCATTTTCTGTAGAATGTGCTTGATGTTCTTGTTGGTGGCCTCAACTGCTCCATTGGTTTGCGGCCGATATGTAGATGACTTGTGAAAAGCCACGTTGTATTTTTCCAACAAGTCGATCACCTCTTTCTTGAAGTGGGAACCATTATCTGAAATAATCTCATTTGGGACCCCGTAGCGACAGATGATGTTGTTCCTGATGAACTTAGCAACATGCGATGCCTTCAACACCGCGTAAGATTGGGCCTCAACCCACTTCGTGAAGTAGTCTATCGCTACCAAAATGTACTCATGCCCATTGGACCCTTTTGGAGTGACAGCCCTAATCACATCAATCCCCAAGACTGAAAACGGCCATGGCGAAGTCATGTTGTACAGCTTCGACGGCGGAATGTTCATGCGGTTTGCATGGATCTGACATTTGTGGCATTTGCCTCTGGTGGATATGCTTCATTTTCTAAGAAGTTCCAGATATCGTAATACCAGGGATTCTCATCTTGTACCTCATCTATGGCAGCAATCAGCTCGTAGACTGGCACAAATTTCTGTTCAATGATGATCGGATGCATCCGGACTCCGAAAGGAATGTCTGTCATAGAAGATAGAGTTACTAATGAATCAGCGAACCTGTTGTTCTCTCTTAACAGATGAGCGAAATTCAGTTTCTCAAACCGAGGAATCAGAACGTCCAAGGTTTGGTGGTAGATTCTCATCTTTTCTTCTTTAACTTTCCAATCTCCTTTAGCTTGAGATACAACAAGGTTCGAGTCCCCGATGACATCCAACCGTTTTGCCCCTAATTCTAGGGCGGCTTCTAGTCCAGCAATACATGCTTCGTATTCTGCTTCATTGTTTGATACTCTGAACAAGAGTTTGAATACTAAGGGTATGCGGGAATTGTCGGGTGCTCTTAGCAACACCCCTATCCCATACCCGTATTGGTTTGACGCTCCGTCAAAGTACATCGTCCAAGTCTTTTCTTCGACATGCAGAATGGCCTCGTCTGGGAACAAATACTCAACTGTTTCATCCCCTTCAATTGGGTGATTGGCTAGGAATTTGGCTACCACTCTCCCTTTCACTAACTTGCGCGTCATGTACTTCAGATCAAATTCAGAAAGCAGAAGCAACCAACGGGCTAGCCTACCCGTAAGTGCTGGTTTCTCGAAGAGATATTTGATGGGATCTAATCTCGAAACTAGTATTACAGAGTGAGCTTATAGGTAGTGCCGCAGCTTCCTGGTAGCCCATACCAAGGCCAGACAAGCCTTCTCGAGCGAAGTGTAGCGGGCCTCATAATCCAGCATTTTCTTGCTCAGGTAGTAGATAGCCTTCTCCACTTTGTCCTCGGACTCCTGTGCAAGCATGCAACCCATTGTAGTTTAGATCCTCGAAAGATACAAAATCAAGCTTTCGGCTCGGCGGTGACAACACAGATGGGTTCTGTAAATATTGCTTGATCTATTCAAAAGCAGCTTGGCATTAGCCGTCCCATTGGAATTTCTTTCCTTTCTTCAAGAGATCAAAGAGTGGTTCACAAGTTAAGGTTAATTTTGTAATAAACTGTCTTATGAATTACACTTTACCTAGAAAGCCTCACACCTCCTTTTTAGTCCTTAGTGATGGCATTTCTAAGATGGCCATGATTTTGAAAGGATCGACCTCAATACCTCTCTGTGTGATCAAGAACCCCAGCATTTTCCCTGCTGTAACACCAAATGTACACTTCTGAGGATTCAGCCGCAACTGATACTCTCTGATCCGTTGGAAGAAATCTACAAGGCGGCGTAGTGGTCCTCTCTTTCCTTAGACTTGACAATCATGTCGTCCACGTACACCTCAACCTCTTTATGGATCATATCATGCAAAATTGTGGTTGCAGCTCGTTGATATGTAGCTCCGGCGTTCTTCAGCCCAAACGGCATCACCCTATAACAATAGGTTCCCCACGGGGTGGTGAAAGCAGTCTTCTCCCTGTCTTCGGGTGCCATCAAAATCTGATTGTAGCCTGAAAACCCATCCATGAATGAGAGCAGCGCATGCCCAGCAGTGAAGTCCACTAATTCGTCGATATGCGGCAGAGGAAAGTCGTCCTTCGGACTAGTTTTGTTCAAATCCATGAAGTCCACACATACCTGAATTCTGCCGTCCTTCTTCGGCACTGGAACTATATTGGCCAACCAAGTTGGGTATTTAGATACCAGCAGGAACCTTGCGTCAATTTGCTTGGTGACCTCTTCTTTGATCTTGAGAGCCCAGTTTGGGCGGATCCTTCTGAGCTTTTCCTTAACAGGTCGAGCCTCTAGGTCAAGAGGGATCCGGTGCTTTACAATCTCAAGATCGATTCCAGGCATGCCTTCATAGGACCACGCGAAAACATCTTTGAAATCTTTTAACAAAGCGACTAAGCGCTCGCGCTCTTCCGAAGATAACATGGACCCAATCTGGACCAGTCGTGGGTCCTTCTCAGTACCCACATTAATTATGGTGATTTCATCAACCAAGGGTTTTACAAACCTCTCCTGCTCTTGATCAAGGAAATATTTCAAAACTGGAGGAATTTCTTCCTTGTCGTTTTCATCAAAAATTTGAAAGTCTTGATTAATGCAATAAATTAAGGGCACAGAAAAGTACTCGAAGGCCATAGCCGCACAATTCTCATTAATCACTTCCGAATCGCTTGATTCCTTTGTTATAACAGACTTAAAGGAAAAAGAAAAAAACGACCTAGACAGGACTGTGGCATTCGGGTTGTCACCCCTAAGAATACCAGACTCAGACTCAGACAAGCTAGAACCTGATTCCGACTCCACAGACTCAGTGGAATCAGATTCTGGCTCACTACTTAACCTGGTGCTACCTGATAAGAAGCCCTCCGTGTATTGCCAGACGAGGGAGGGTGCGATGGACGCATCTAGAATGTTTGAAGATGGGCTCACAGCTGCTTCATTCCCAATCATGGACACTGAGAAACTATCCCCCAAGCACTCTTGTACGATCTGAGGATCTGAGAGTAGACGAGCCAGTGCTACCTCCATTTCAATCTCTGTGCTCTCGGAAACCTCCTCCTTGCACTGTTCAGCCTTTGCTGGTGGGTCTGTCTGCTCTTCGGCAACATCATCCCCAGACAACTACAAGTCAAAGAAGATCTCGAACCCTGACAACCGCCACCTCTCTACACTTAGCCATGGCTTTGGGAAGCCGTAGAATGGAAAGTCTTCTCCCTCTCGGACAAAGCGTCCGTTCAGGGTGCCCTGGATAAGCTGGTGTACCAACTTATAAGGCTTCCTGGCTTGCTTTGCTCTGGCTCTTCCGGCCATCTCTTTGCCTTTGCTCACCCAATCCTCTTTGGTAGGCAGATAACCTAAGCCAAAGGTATGTGGGTTGTGCGGCACTTCGGCCGATACTATAATGCCCTTCCGGCCACTTTTCCCTAATCCCATCCTGGGGATGTGCTGGAACTTTTTCATGAGGTACACAGACTGCGCACTGACATATAGCCCCTCATCAACGGCTAGTATGTTCTGTACAACCCGGGCCTCGGCTAGGGTAAATCCTGACAGGAACACATCCTCCGTGCCATGCTCGATATCCAGAACTGGTGTAGAAACCCCTGGCGGCGGATGTATTGACGAATTCCCAAAAACTATGGCCACCCCCTTCCCGTGGGGATACTTCAACATTTGATGCAGGGTGGAAGAGACTGCCTTCACCTGGTGCAGCCACGGCCGCCCTAGGAGTAGATTGAAGGTTGCGGGAACGTCTAAGACATGAAAGTCAATATCCTGTTGTCCTGGACCAACCTTAGTCCGAATCTATACAGTCCCTATCACCTCTCTACTGGTATTGTCGTAGGCCCTTATTACCTGGGCAATTGGCACAAAATCCGCGGGCTTCAACCCAATTGTATATGCCATCCTTGACGGGCACACATTGATAACGGATCCTGTGTCGACAAGAACCACTGGTATTCATTTTTCTTTACACTCGACAGAGATGTAGAGAGGTTTGTTATGATTTTCCCCTCAAGTGGCAACTCCTTGTTAGTGAAGGTCAACGTCAGGGAAGCTCCTCCCGGAAAAACCAATCCTACCAGCTGCTCAGGCGTGGTGTCAATTGAAAGTTTGGCCTTATCCATTGCAGAAAGGACAACCTGTCTATGAACTCTTGAGGCCATGAGTAGTCCCCAGATGGAGATGTCTGCTTGTATCTTCTAAAGCTGTTTCAGTACAGCCTCCTCCTCGAGCAGTTTTTCTTTCTGCCTTTCCACCTTTTTGTTCTTCCCAGACGCCTCTGGTTGATCCAAGTGTGGGGGTTTGAAATACCGCCCACTCCTAGTCATGTGGTCAACCTCCCCCATATACTAGGTATCATTCGGCTGGCTTTGCCCCCAGTCTTCATCGGTGTAGGCAAGACATAAGTCGTCGTCTTCCTACCACATGCCATTGGCAATGGATAGACATCTGTCCGGTTCCGTTATAACTATTCCTGTGCCCACAGCACATTTCGTTCCTGTGCTCGCAGCACGTTCCGTTCTTGTGCTCACAACACGTTCTATCCCCGCAGGGGCTTTGGCCTTTCTGGCCCTCTCAGAATCTAAGATCTTTTCCTGCTCGTCGCTGAGCCACCCAGTAGCTTTTGCTGACCTTTCCAGATCAAACCAGTTGACAGTCACGTCCTCTGAGTCTTGTTCGTTGAAGAACTGAAGGCTTACAATGTTTTCTTCCAGATCCGCTAGGTCATCTAGCCCCTGATTAGGTCCATCCTCCCATACCACACAGATCTCTGCCTCAACCGGCAACTCTACTTTCGGCCTAGCCTAGCCTACCGATGTGATGTAACCGCTCGAGTTGTACATGAAGCTCACAGACCCCTCAGGCTTTGAATTTGCATCCTCATCTGCCTTCACAGTCAACCCAATTCTATCTTCGATAGTCACCACCACCGATTCTGGTTGGGTTTGGGAGATGTCCAACATGCACAAGTCAGTGCTGTCAGGAATGAACACCTCCGGCTTGGGTAGGTGGGAAGGGGTGATATATATGCTAGGGTCGTATGAAACAACCCCAGTTTGGATCAAGTTGATGCGTTTGGGAGGTGGAGTTTGGTTGTGTGGTGGGAGAGGGTTGGTGGTGACATTTGGCTTCTCCGGAGGCACGATCACCCTGTTGTCAACGAAATCTTGAATCTCATGACGTAATCTATAGCACTGGTCGGTGTCATGACCATGTTGTTAGTGAAAGGCACAGTACTTGGTCGGGTTATGGGGAGAAGGAAGTTTTTTTGGTAAGGGCCGCGGCTCTAGGGGCTTCAAGTGCCCTTTCCGGATCAAAACCCCCAAGGCTTTGGACAGAGACATGTACAGCGGGGAAAAGGTTCTCTGGCCTCGGGGTGGATACCTGGCAGTTTGCGAGCTACTTCCGGACACATCGGTGAATAGCGTAGCTGCAAGGGTTTTTAGGGTGGTGGTGGTGGTGACCATACCCACATTTGAAAATCTGGTAGCTGCAGCACTGCTTGTGCCTGTATTAGTACTGCGGTTGAATGCCCTCTTGGGCTGCTCTCTTTCATGGTCAATCAGACCCTGTTTCATGGCGTCCTTGATTTGCACCCCAATCTCATGTAGATCTGCAAATGTGGGAAGGGGAAGGACGATCATCTTCTACATGAGCTTGGGCTGGAGGTTGCGCACAACCATTCGTATTTGGTCATTGTCGACCGGTCTGATGGTCATCATCGAGGCTTTAGCCCTCCAGCGGGTCACAAAATCAGAGAAGCTCTCCTTCGGCTCTTGCCTAGTTGTCTTGAGATCATGAGTTGTGACCTCGATCTACGTATTGTAGGAGTATTGAGCTACAAAGGCCTCAGCCATCTCCTCCCAGCTTCTCTTGACAGAGTCCTCCAGTTTTGCACATCAAATAGCCGCAACACCCGACAGGGTTCGGCCAAACGGGGAAAGCTTCTACAATCTGGAGAGGCCCGTCGGCCTTAAGATATCCGAGAACCGCCGCAAATGTACCATGGGATCCCCAGACCCGTCGAAACGGTCTATGTACGGCATTTTAAACTGGTCTGGCAGAGTGACGGCCGAGTCGGTGTATCCATCCTCTACATCCGGAATGGACTTCACACCTTGAGACTTCTTGAACAGCTTTTCTTGAACAGCTTATCCACTAGGTTGGTAGGCACTTTAGACAGCTGGGGTAGGATTGGGGACGGAGCTGGCCCCGTTGGAACGTTCGTATTTTCCTAGACGTTTGTGGTCTCCCCAAGTATTGGAACTCTTGGTGGAGGAGGCGTTGGGTGTGAAGCAGATGCTCCAGTTTGCTGTTGTAGCCTGGCAATTAACTCTGCTAGTTGGGCCACTACTTCTGCTTGATGTGCGGCCACTTCTGCCTGGCGGGCAGCATCCTCCTGCATGGCTTGCATAGTCTCCCGGAGTTGACGTATCATCTCTTCCATACCTACTATATTGTGCTGATCTAGCTGAATAACCGGTATATTTGTTTCCGTGGTAGACTCGGAAATCTCAATCTGACTACTCACTGGCGGAAAGGACCACTGATCTGGCAACCGCTGTATCGATACACTGCGCTTTACTGACCTCCGTCTAGTAACCGGGGGTAAAGAAAGGAACACTGCTTGTCCGTCTATCAGATCCTCGGATCGATTAAGTCTTCGACCTCTAACCCAGAGTGCTCGGGGAATATCTGCCTGGTCGGAAGCAATGATGCTAAACTACCTTGCAAAAAGATAAATAAAGCATAATAAGGAAACAATGAGCAGAAAAACGGACAGCATAACAGCTTAAATAAAGACAACACACAGTTGGCAAACACAAGTTGAAAGAACTGTTCTCAACCATTGATTACTGTTCCTAAATCACTGCCCCGAATCTGATATCATCAGGTAAAACTAATTCCCCAAACACTGATGCCCGCAGGCCTGATACCCAGACTTGCAAAATGATACATGCATTTCTGTAGAGGCACACTCTAAAAGCACATAATCAAGCAAGTAAGAGCCAAAAACACCCCTATGGAGGGGTAGGGTTTCCCTGTCCTATCTTGTCAGGAGCTAGGGTTTCACTACGCACGCAGTGGTTTCAAACAACCTATAATCGGGTAAGCAACCTGTCCTAGCTTGGAATAGTCACTACAGTTTCCGATATGCACTAGGTTGAATGGTCAAAAAGGGTGCCTTGGTAACAACCGAGGTTTGTGTTCCTATCGTGGTAGAGCTCGCAACCGGTAAACCTTATGGCACGTAGCCTCCGGCAAACAGTTCAGGAATAGCAGACGGCAAACACGGTGTCTTAGGTGCACCAATGCAAATGCAATGCAAAGAGACACATAAGTGTAATCAAAACAAGATATCATAAGTTCGAGTCAAGTTCTCTAAATCCCCAGCAGAGTCGCCAGAAACTGTAGACCGCCCTGAGAACCCTGCTCTCCGTGCTGTGAGGGCGTGAATTGCTTGTTCTTTAGCTACTAAAGTTCGGACTCGTGTCACGGTTCTGAATCTAATCTCACAAAGTGCAATGCGAGACTGATAAATCACCAAAGAGTCCAAATCCGGCAAATCGTTTTTGGAAAACTGATTTTTATAAAGACGTGTCAAACATGGATTGCTTTGCCAGATACAGAGTCACTACCTAAATATTTTGTTTTAGGGAAATTTAGGAAACCTTGACTCGTGCCTAAGGCCACGTGTCCGTCATCACCAAAGTTGCCTCGGCTCGGAAACTTGGGTACGAGAGGGCAAGGTCATGCAATGAGCACCCCCGCTCGCCCGATCAAAGATCGGCCTTTACTAACATGATATTTTGTTTTTGAAAACACATGTGTTCTTATTCTGGTTATTAACCTAGAATTACTATGTGATGTGCACAGCATACAAATATAGACTAGATCGCATAAATTGGAACAAAACATCTCATGTTTGTTTGTTTGAAAATGGTTTGAAGATGCTAGTCGCAAGTAGGCTAGGACGCGGATTTTGCCACCCTCAAGTGGGCTTAGAAAACATGGTGATTTGCCACTTCAAGTGGGCTTAAAACTCGCATTTTGATGAATTGTTCCAATTCAAGCAATCCAACCTTCACCTACAAACATTCAGGCAGTTATAGCAGTTAAGCACATAGCCACATGGCAAGCACGCTAAACATGGCAATCACTTACACTCATGCAAGGATGCTAAATTGAAAAACACTCACAGTGTACTTCGAGTCAAAAAAGAAGTTAGTTAGTAATCAATGCATGATTCTAGCTATGTTAAGAATGCCTAACGTAACACATGCAAAATGAAACTAAGATAGGCTCGGCTATTCTAAGACGTCATGTGAATGACGTCATGTGAATGCAACTAGATAACATGTATTCAAATTGGAATTGAAATACAATGCAGTTAACATGATGCGCTGAGCCCGGTGAATGCAAAACAGATGAATGGATCCACGCATGCAAGCATAAGGATGCTAATTGAAATATGCCCTAAAACTAACCATCGTAAGTGGTTAAGTAAAAGGGAGAAAGAAATGGAGGTTGGAAGACATGCATCGTACACACGCACGCTTATTATAACAGTTGGCGCTCTCGACGGAGGGTCCGAATAATGGGCTAACTAGCTAAGCTAATTAAACTAATTATTACAACACAACTAATTAACTAACTTAGCTAATTAATTATTACACAACCGAATTGAAACAAATAGCTATACTAAGATAAATGAATATTACAAAACCAATCAAATGATTAAATTACACGAACTAATCATGAATACTAAAATGGCCTCGCAGGCGATGAAGAGATGCATGCTCGGTCGGCTTCGCTCGGAAATCCACTACCGTGCTTCATGTTGCCTCTGGTTACAATGTTTTAGACGCCTGAAAACTGTGCCAACTTGGAAAGTACTTCTGATCCACGTCATGAATATGCTGAGAGATCATCGGCCAAGAGGAGTGGCTATCGGCCAGAGCTTATGGCTATCGGCCAAATTGATAGCCGATCGGCAGACTAAGATGGCCGGTCAGCAGTTCTGATGGTCGATCGGTCAACACTTCCTACAAATTCTCCTTTTCGCTGCAACAGAGCACAAAACAGAGGCATGGCAATGTATTTGCAAGAAAATGTGTGTGCAACTACACCCCTTATCATGTCTAAGGCTCAAAGGTGTGTAGTGCTCGGCTCTCGAGCCATCAATCATATATTTCAATGCATGATGGCCAAAGAGGCCGAGTTGCACAAATCAATATCACATGAATGCACACAAAAAAAACACAAAAATGCCTTAACCTTTATCATGCTTGATTAAGAGGGTCGGTGACCAAGAAATGAGGCACGTTTCATCACTTCAAGTATGAAACGTCTCTCATTTCTCGTGTTTGGACTAACACCCTATCCAAACACAATGCAATGCAAGGCATGCACACACAATGCAATGCAACAAGCATGCGACAACAACACAATGGAACAAGCATGCAACAACATGCTATCTAATCAACATGCTAAACATCATGAACATGCAACAACATGCAAATAACAATGTCATGCAACAGTATGCAAACAAACATGCAATGGTAAGGACCATGTAATGCAATATTCAATGGTCCAAACCGTATATGGACAGACCTAAGAGGGTCCAAAATAGTGGCCAACATACCCAAATTTAGGCACAAAAGGGGGCCAAGGACACATGCTCATGTAATGGCTCCTCAACTAGGCATACGAACACAACCCTCAAACATGATGAAGAAGTGACAAATATGAGAGTGTGGCAATGACGTAAACTCTGAAATTACATTCCAAATGAGGCTAAATCATGCACAAACAACAAATGAAGCATGCCAGTGGGCTCAAAGCTTAATGCTAGCTAAAGGACTTACACCATAGCTATGCAATACATGAAACATATAGCCAAGGCAACCCAAAAAAGTCCTAGATCATGCCAAAATGAGTCTAAAACATGCATGGAGCATCACCAAAACAAGCTAACATGAAGGGCATGAAGCATGAACTTGCAAGGCTAATAAGGAGTATTACACTACACCTATCAAAACCAAGCATGAGGTGACTTCAACAACAAAAAATAGAGTTATATCATGGCAAAATGAGATCAAATACACACTGATATGGCAGCTTACAAGCTTAGGCAAAATGGCATACGCAATGGCTTATTCTTAAGGCATAAAGAACCAACTCCTCAAAGCATGGAAATAGTGACAAATGTGAGGGCATGTCAATGAAACATGCTCTGAAATCACATAACAAATGATGCCAAATCATGTGAATAGCCCAAGCAATGCATGCTAGTTTCTTGGAAACTCAAGGCTAATGAGCATAAACCATGGCTATACAAAGCAATGCATGTATGACCAAAACAACACAAATCAGACCTTAAGCATGGTAAAACATGGCCAAAAGCTTCTTGGAGTTAAGCCAAAACATGCTAGAATGATGATTCAAACACATGATGCATGTTAGGCTATCATGCAAGATTGCACTACAAGTATGTGAAGCATGCAAGATGCTATCAAACCGACCTAAAATAGAGTTGGGACATGCTAAAATAACGCCAAAAACTTGCTGAAATGGAACCAATAGATGCTAGACAAACATGCTACTTTGATGAGCCATCTATAAAAGCATGCAAGACACAAGGAGAAGGGATGACCCTTTCCTATTTAAGGCTTCAAAACACACTTTCCACCACTAAAATTCCTCTGAAATTCAATGGTAGAAAGGTCAAACAAAGGCTAAAACAAAAGCCTAAAGGGGTGGCCCAAAACAAGGCAAAACAAGGCACTCAAGGGGGTAGATCACCCCCAACACCAACAAGACCTTAAACAATCATTTCAAACACATGAAAATGAAGCTTTTTACAGTTGAGAGTTAAGCCAAAATAAGCATGCAAATAAGGCTAAGTAAGCAATGAACACAAAGCTTAAAAGAAGGTTAGTGACTCACCCTTGTAGAACAACTTCAAAGAGGTAACTTCAGCAACTTTCTGAGCTAAAAACCAAACTTTGAGTTCAAACAAAAACCTCAAGTACCTCAGCAACAAGAGTATGGTGTTTCACTAGGTGCTTTAGTGCAAAAGTGTGAAGAAATTACACTTTTGAGCACAAACAAATGCAAATATAGAGAGAGAGAGAGAGAGAGAGAGAGAGAGAGAGAGGAAATATATGGAGAGAGTGACATATATCTTCTATATCAAGATTTTAGAACCTCTGGAAAGGGAGAGGGGTCTCCCTTCTTATAGAAAATCAAATCTCAAGCTGTTGAGCAAGCTTGAGTCTCGTTTCAATCCCTCCATACACGTGTATGGAGGATGAAATCTATGCTCACCAGCTGTCACAGCTGGCACAAAAATATCTGCAAAAATAGGTGGAAAGGTCTCGGCCGAAAGATATGGCCGATCAACCGAAAAGGGTGCCGATCGGCCAAAAAGAGTGCCGATCAGCCACCACTTATGGCCGATGACAAGAAAACAAGGCCGACAAGCGCAAGGCTTGGCCGATGGGTTGTTGGGATGGCCAACAAGCCACCCTCTTCCCTTAGAAGCAAAACCACAAGTCCTTGGTCCATAACCAAGCACAAAATAGACAAGTTGAGAGATTCAAAGGCAAGGCGCGCTGCCGAGACCTTCAGGAACTCAAAACGAACACGAGCATGGATGATCATCGTGTATTCAAACGATGACGTACAAGTCTTGAGGACAGTCAAAAATGGGGTGTCTACAACATTGTATATGTATTATGGTTTGGGAGGAGAAATGGGATGTACTCCATTGTTTGAGAGGAGATAGGGGATGGACTCCATTGAAATTAAGTTGGCCTGTGTGTCCAAGGTGAAAGTCCCCAAACCGCGCGTAGACATGGCTGTTGTATATATGGGTGTCGATCCTGCGGATGAAATTTTCGTAAAATGACAAATTGAAGTGTTTGAGTGATGATTGTGTTAAATTGAGAACCACTGAGTTGTAGTCTCAGATGGGTTGTTTGAAAGATAATGAAATTAGCTCACGAATTGAGATGAAATGATTTAATTTGAATTAACGAGAAGGAAAAATGATTGAGTTATGAATCTTTGTACTTTATGATGATATAGAAAATAAATGTTTTCTCACTGGCATTGAAAATGCACATTGTACTTATATCTTCGTTAAGATCCATATACCGTGTTAGATTGTTCCTACTGGGCTTTGACTCACCCTATTTGAGAAAAACCATTTTCAGGTGTTGGTGATATGCCTTTGCCAAGGCAATAGCTTGGAGGGAATTTGAAGCAAGGAGCTTCCTTTTTGTTGTATTTTATTTTGTATAGCCAAGGGCTTTATTTGTATTGAGTTAGTCTCAATTTTATTGTAACCAAGCTAAGACTTGGAAAGATATAAGCCTTTAGGGCATTTAAATATCTGTTTAACTTTCATTCCTCTTTACCATGTGTAGCACATGCTATAGATTAAGGATGAACTATTTATGAATGTATATTGCATGCGTCACTTTTGTATATCAATTCAGATCAATGAGAGTTTATTATTTCAATCATGTTGTCTTGTGTTAATTGTGTTGGGTTGGATTATTGTAAATATTTCAAGACGTGACAGCTGCCAATTGTGCCAACTCAGCCAAAACCAACCATTTCCCTCATTTCCTCCTCCTAACAAAACAAATTTGACACAAACTTGTTTCACCATCTTTTTTAATAGAATTCACCAAATAAATTTTATAATAATTTTTTTTTTAAATTTACCCAAATTCAAAATTTTTTTTTTCTAGAATTAGTCAACAACAATCAATAAATCTCAACAAAATCTCAAACAATTTCAACAAATCTCAGATTCAGCAAAACAATTTCAATAAATCTCAACAAGCAATTTCATAAAAATTTGAAACAGTTTTAACAAGTCGTAAGGCATGCACTAAATCCCACAGAATATGAACAAAACTTCAAATAATAAATACTTGGATTTTTCATTTTTTGTTCATATTCTAGTAGATTTCAACAATCATCTTTTTTGTCTTCATCTTCTTTGTGACCATCTTCATCTTCTCCACTAGAGAGCTGATTTTGAGGAGTGATTCGAAGGGTTTGGGGTTAGGGTTTCAGCTGTGGAGTGTTTGTGATTTTGGTGGAGAAGAAGGTTAGGGCTTTTAGGGCTTTGTAATCTGTGAGGGAGAGAAAGGTTCATGTTAAGGAGAGAGATATATAGAGAGAATGAGAGGGAGACAACCGGTGATGGGGGTAGGAGAAAGTGAGAGAAAGGTTTAGGGGAGATGGTTTAAGGGATGGGGCTTCCAGATTCGAGATGATGATCGCTGGGTAGATGGAGAGAGAAAGAGAGAGAGAGAGAGAGAGAGAGAGAGTGGATTCTGATGGGGTGTAATCATAAAGAGAGAGTTAGGATGATTCTAGAGGGTTCATCTAAGCCATTGGATTATGTAAAGATCCAACGGTGAGATATGTCTTGGAATGCTAAACATGAGCTTAACAGCTCTATTTCAATTTGGGAAAAAAAAATGGGCTATTTTTCCAAACAGACAAGACACCAACGGCTATAAATTAAACAGCTAAAAAAAAGCTGTCATGTTTTTGTAGTGGTATAAATACAAACACCTTAATTTAATTTGAGTTCACAGCAAAACATCTTAAATTATATTTTTCTTTTTTTATTTTTCGTACAATCACTATGGAAGGTTCATAAAAAACAAAGAGAGGAAAATCATTTAGCATTAATAAAGATGTGACAATTTGTAGGGCTTGGTGTCACATTACTAAAGACCTAATTGTTAGGAATTTGCAATCTCATGCTCATTTTTTGGGAAGAATTTTTGAAAATTATTGCTCGCTGCAGAATGATCACTCAAGAACACAAGTGCCTATCTCATCTTGATGGGGTGTAATCATGAAATGTTGTAACAAATTTTGTGAGTGTTTGGTGCAAGTCGAAAATCTACACCCAAGTGGGATGTCTTAAGTTGATATAGTAAGATTTTATCTTTATTTATGATGTTAGTTTTTTTTTTAATTTATTTTGTCTCATATAAAAGTTAACTAATTAATTAATTTAATATTTTATTGATACAGATACTTCAAGAAAAATTTTTATACTATCAAGATGAAAACAAACATTTTCCTTTTGAACATTGTTAGCCAATCTTGCAAAATAATATTAGGTGGCAAGATGTAACTCCTACGAACACAGTGAAGTCAAGGATACATACACCGTTTTTCCCTTATTCAGCCCTCGAATTCCCTACGGATAACTGCATTTTTCTTGAAGACGACAACAGTCTAAGTGTTGGTAACAATCCAACTGTTGGTAATAATCGGTGAAGGTAGTGTCTCTGCAAGGGGTAAGAGACCTATGAGTAGGAAATCTACAAAAGAATTACTTTGGAAAAGTAAAGCTATTCAAGCGGAAGTCCACAAATATAACAATTTGTTGGAGACATTTAACCAACACCTTGTTGAGAAGGAAATGAAAAAAGCTGAAAGAGAAGAAAAAAAGGATTCAAGCATTGTAGGAGATGAAAGAACTAGAGACCAAAAAGGAAGAAAATTTGTAGAAGATGAGAGAACTTGAGATAAAAAAGGAAGAACGTTTGATAATGACTATGAGCATTTCTCATTTAGACCCTTAGACAAAAGTGTATTACATAATGCACAAAAATAAGATTTTCACGAAGTGGTCGGCACATGCCAGCAACCCAAATTACTATTTTTCACAGTCTCCTGATGAATAATTATGGGAGAACATATTTTCTAATTTTGCAATATCCTTTTTCAATGTAATTTTGAGTATTTTATATTTAAATTTACAGGTGAATTATATTTAAATTTTTTTTGAAATTTTTTCAATTTTTGTATTTGTCTAGTTGGATATAATGTAAATATATATATATATATATATATTTTTACAAACAATTGAAAAAAGGTCACAAAAGACAAAAAATAAACACACACAAAATAAAAAAAAAAAATACTAAAAAACCTATATCCAAACAACATCTACAAACTCAGAGGGAAAGTTAGTTGAAATTTGCCAAAATAACATGTGACCATTGGAGTATCATTACTATAATTTGGCAAAATAACACTATTTTTTTTTTATCAAATTATAATAATAGCAATGCTATTTTAGTACTATACACGTGTCACGTTTGTGGTGGTTTGCATGGTTGTAAAGTAAAGATATTTTCAGAATGAGTGACATAAAGTAAAGGCGGAAAAATGATTATACATTTGAATTATTTTGAATGGGGAATCTTCGTCCTTACACGTGGGACACTTTTGCTATTTATTTGGTACCAGAAAATATTTGATGGTAGAGAGGAATATATTTTTGAAGTGGGATAGTTATTGTGATGACGTTTTTTTTTCTGGTACCATATTTCGTCCCTCATTTTCTGTCTTTTTTTTTGTTGACTGTATTGGTATACAATGTTGTACTCCTTAGAAGAGCATATCAAGAATTATAGGCAGTTCAATCAAATGTGTGTAGATCATTTTTTGACGTGGCAAATAGGACTGTGGGAAGAGAGCCGACAGTCAGCTTTGGCGAAGTTTGTTTGTGGGTACAAGGAGCAGAGGGAAAAAATATCAAAGTTAAGGTGTCTAAACAGAAGGGTTAACAAAGGTAATAGATCTTGTAGAAGTGTTCGGATAAAAGATTTGGAGTTTTTTATAAATAAAAAAATGGAAGCAGTAGTAAGTAACCAGTATCGGACTCCCCTTCTGTACCGGAGGTCAAGGACACTGGCGGCCAGTGGATATACGCGTAATTACCGTGGTCGTGCACCTTTTAAGGCATCGTATATTCACAGACGGTACGTTTAGAATATTCCTTGATATATTAAGAAGAATAAGAAGGGAGTTAGGAAGTTACAATTGTACGATAAACAATTAAGTGATCTTAAACTTAATAATAAAAGTGTAGCAAGATTGCTGAATGGTATTGAGTTAGGTAATAAAAGATGTGACTGTCAATTAGACAAGATTGTGGTTAAGGGTATAAAATTAATTGGAAATGTTCAATTGTGACAAGAGGCTAAAGAGGAAGCTGTGGTCCACCACATTTTGTATTTCGTTATAAGTGATAAAAGTCCGTCAGATGCCGTCCCCACAGCTGACAAGATATTTATTGGAGTTGTTGAGGGTAATTCTGAGACCTAGATTGTTGATCATGACTAGTCCGACAGGTTTCAGATGCTAAAGAAAATGAGATTCAAGCTCGTTGGTGGCAAGGACAAAGAGTATGCTTGTCATAGAATAGAAGTTGTGGACTGGTTCTTCCTAGTTGATGTTTGGACGGACTATAAAGATATGCTATTGGGAAATGTTGGAAGTATTTAGAAGGGTGCCATATATTTAGTAGCTGCTACTTGTAGATACCCCATTTTTGACCGCCCTTAAGACTTGGGCGCTTCGGGTTGATTACTCAAGGATGAAGGCTATGTTGTGCAATCGCTCAATTTCTTAAGCAAGAAGAGCTCCAAATCCCAACCTTACATGACCAAAATTATTTTAGACCTCAGAACCCTCTCTTTCAAAATATTTTTGAAAATGCTTCTGCGATGTTCTGAGGCTCGCATTTGGTTAAATGTTGCATTTTTCGGTAAACCGAGCAAGGACAAAGTGGAAATAAATGGAAGAGAGGTGAACTTTTTCAAAAATATTTTTTAAAACATCTTATTTAGAGGTTTGGAGTTGAAGAAAATAAGAGTGGAGGGAAGAAACCTAGTTGAGGAAGAAGTTGGGCATGAACCATTAAGAGAGAGAGCCGAGCAGCCTCACTAAATCAGGCTTATCCTTTTGTATACTTGAACTTTAGTTATGAGGCCACCACCATTGGAAAGTGGACTTCGGGGGCTTCATTTTAGACCCAAGAATGACCTGCAAAAGAGTCCGGATAAAGGAAATATGCCCATTTGAAGTCGGGCCTGAAAGCAGAATTTTCTGGCCGGCCACCAGTGAGGTTTACCGGCCATGTGCCGGCCATGGATAAGGTTTTCCTGCCATGTGCTGGCTAGGGGTGAAGTTTGCCAGCCATGGATGAGGTTTTTCAGCTACCAGTGATGGCCGGCCAGCTATTGGTGTCAAAATCAGTTTTTTGGGTAGATATTTTCCCTCAAGCTGTTCCATATTGCTCCAGTTGTCCTATATTGATATTTTCGACCTGAAGCCATATATTTCTATATATAGAGGACCTTCTCTATTGTTTTCAAAGTTGAAAAATTTTTGGGAGTCTCTCTCTCTACAATTCTCTCTCTCTAGATTTCTTTCTCTCTCTTGAACTTTTGTGCATACAGGTATAGATACACTTCAAGTTTGCCTATTAACCCTTAACCAAAGTTGCTTGTCTTTGGGATGAGGTTACTTGGGACCCTCTTTGAGTTCTAGAAGGTGGTCTTGGCTTGATTTATTGCCTCAAATGTGTCATGGCTTCAAGAGGTATAACATTCTCCTTTTAAGCTTGTTTTGCACAATTGTTTTCCTATCTCTTTCCACTATTTTTGGCCTGTCTTTCAACTGCAAAAAACTCTATTTTTGTGGCCTAAAAGTGGTGGTTTGAGGCCATTTTCAGTTAAAGGGGTGGTTCACCCTTCTTGCTTCTTTGCTTGTAAAGCTTTTGTTCATTTGTTCATCACTTTCAAATCAACTTTTTTGGCCCTTTTAACCATTGAATTTTAGAGGGTTTTCAGTGGCAAAAATCTCATTTTGAAGTCAAAAATTGGAGGGGTTAGCCTCCCCTCTTTGTGTCTTGTTTGCATACTTAGTTAGCCTTACACGTTAGCATGTTTTTCTAGCTTAAGTCTAGCATGTTTTAGCCTCTAAAATAGCTTGCTTTAGCTCTGTTTTGGGCATTTTGGTTCATTTGAACTTTGTTTTGTGTAGTTGTAGTGTAAATCCTTGTACTAGCTTGTTGTTTTAAGGCTTTAAACATCATTGGTGTGACTTGGCTGCATGTTTTTAGTACTTTTATCACTCAATTTCAGCACCTAAATCTCTGCAACCTCCTTCTTTGCTTCACTCTTTCATTTTCTTTTGAGGGTTGCTTCAAACTTGAGATCCTATAAACTTGAGATTGAGGTCATGCTCAATGGTTTAATCCTCTTTGAGGGTTCATTATCAAAGGCATGATCTCTCTCTTGCCTTACACTATTCCTTGGTTGACACTTCCTTCACCTTAGAGGATACTCACCAATGGACAAATTGATTAAAGAATGATTTGGTAATTAAAATGTGTAAACAAAGTTGACAAGTAAAAGAGGCAAGATAAGCATCTCTTTGTGTTACATTGCATATGCTCAAATCGTACGTTAGTTTGAGCACAAGGAAAATGGGACATTTCATACTCAAAAATGATGAAATGTGCCATTTTCCTAGGTCTCCATTGCCCTTAATCGTGCATGATAGGGTGATGGTTCTTGAGTGTGTGGCTTTGCATTTATTAAGCTTGCATACCTTGAAGCATAAGCCATTGTGCAATGAAATTGCTTTGATTGGTGGTTTGTGATTTAAGTTCACAATTCCTTGGATTTGTCCATGAAAAGGAGAGGTGAATTGTGCAGACAACCCTTGGAAAAACCTTATTTTTGCTCTATTTTTGCTCTGTTGCAGCATGGTGATCCAATGCATCAAATGACAGTACAAGCATCATTTACGGCGGTAGATGGCCAAGAAGATCCCTACATGGCCGGCAGGCCACTGATGTAAATCTCAGCAAAGATTTGGTAAGATGAAGCAAAAAGATTCTAGAAATGCTCAACCCTACAAACAGAGGCTTTCGAAAGCAAAATTGAGCTCTTTTCGCGCCAAAACCGAGCATATACACCTTCCACTTCCCGAGGCGGAGCAGTGGCATCATAGTTTAATGTCTTAATTGCTTAGTTCGTGTATATTTGTGTTGTAAATTAATTAATTAGTTTGCTAGTTAGTTAAAGTGTTGTAATAATTAGTCTAATTAGCTTAATTAGATTAGTTTAATCAGCTAGCTAGTTAGCTCTTATTCATTCGGACCCTTCTTTGCGAGGACGTAATGTTGTATTAAGTGTGTGTGCGTGTGTGTATGTCTTCCAACCCCACGTCTTTCTCCCTTTTACTTAATCGCTTTCAATGGTTAGATTAGGGACATATTTCAAATTAACATACCTTATGCCTACATCCATTCATTTGTATTGCATACACCGAGGCTCAGCGCATCATTCAAACTGCATTGTCATTTCAATATATTTATTTGAATACGTGTTTAAATTGCATGTTGTTCAAATCAAGCCATATGCCATATTTGTAGCCGAGCCTATTAATTGCATATTGCATGTGTTGCATTAGGCATCTTGTATAGTTAGGAATCATGCATATTTCACTAACTCATGTTTTCCTAGCTTGGAGTACTGAGTGAGTTTTTACGCTTTAGCATACTTGTATAAGTGTGAATGTTGCCATGATTAGCATGCTTTCCATGAGGCTATGTGCTTAAATACTAAACTGCATGAATGCCTGTGGATGAAGGCTTGTTGTTTGAATTGGAACGATTCAACGAATGTACGTTTTAAGCCCACTTTGTTGAGTGGCAAATCATGTTTTAAGCCCACTATGTTTGATGGCAAATTCACAACTTTTAAGCCCACTTGAAGTGGCAAATTCAAACCATTTTTGCAAACAAACATGAGTTGTATTGTTCCAAATTGAGCAAACTAGTCTATACTTGCTTGTGCGCGTCACATAGTAAAGCTAATTTAATAACCGAAATAAGAATGCATAATTTTTATAAAAAAATCATATTATGATTAGTAGAGGTCTATCTTTGATCGAGCGAGTGGGGGTGCTTAATTCATGACCTTCCTCTCTCGTACCTAAGTTCCTGAGCCGAGGCAGCTTTGGTGATGACAGACACGTAGCCTTTAGCACGAGTCATAGGTTTCCTAAATTTCTCAAAAATAAAATATTTAGGTGGCGACTCTGTATGTAGCAAAGGAGTTCAATTTTGGTATTTTTGATTCTAAAATCGATTTTCCAGATTTGGACTCTTTGGTGTTTATCAGTTTCACATTGCACTTGTGAGATTAGATTCAGAACCGCAGGAGTCCGAACTGGAGGCGTTTCATATCAAACCTTTCGAAAAGGGCCGCGAAAAAAGGGGGAGCCACACTACTGTTAGTGGAAAAGAATACAAAATTAAGTTAAGGAGTCAAATATACTTTAAAACTGTTTAGAATTATAATTTTATGCATTTTTATTTGTAATGTTCAGGTAAGTGGAGGTAGACAATATAAAAACTGGTGTTATTGAAGGAATTTCAGCAACTGATTTCAGTTGTATTGAATTTGCATTACCTAATTTTTTTTCTCAGTTGAGGTTGAGATACAAACAAAAGAGTATTAAGGTTGATAAAATATTGATAAAATATTCCCCTTTTGTGTACCAAATACCAGTGGGTTGGTCAGAGTAAATGTATATGATCGGAGGTTAGATGGTAATGACAGTTTGCAGGCGTATTTTGTTTTCCATGTAGACTGTTAGTGCGAATTAGTATATTATGGGAATGGTTATTGTTCCATTAACGAAAAATAGGTGCCATGAATGTTGAAGTATCGACTCGAAGATTCGAATATTAAAAGGGGAGTAACGTATTGTAAAATGAAGGGGTATTTAAAGTATTCTACAAGTGAAATGCTGGAAGATTCGCAGTTGAGGGTCCTATCTATTGTTATCTTATCTAAAAAATATACGAAGGCGAATGTTGATGTTTGGCATTGTGCTCCAACTAAAGTTCTTATGATTCCATCGTGGACTAAGTCCGTAGGTTTACCTGAGAGGCAGAGATATTTGCTGTTAATAGGTTTTGGGGAAAGTGGTTTAGTTATTAATGAACGTAGAGGTCATCTCAGCTTATCCGAGATTGATGTACGCAGAGCTGACGATGGTACTAGTGATGTTGATCATGGTCCGTTGATTTTGGAGATTGGTGCTGCTAGAAAAGAAGAAGTTGATAAGAGATGGTCTGTTGTTATGGCTAGTCCAGAATTTTTTTGATGTTTTACGAAATGTAATCATGAGTGTAAAGAAGAATGACAATGTTGTTGTTGATGATAAGGGAAATGTAATAAGTAAATAAAAGTTTGACTAGTTACATAAATAAAATTAATAAAATTTTTCATTAATCATGACAGTGGTTACATTTACATCAAACCATTCTCTCATTTTTGGGGACATTGCATCTAACCAATTACTGTCCCCATTAATTAATATAATACAAGGAATTCCTCCTCTAATAGTGAGATCTGGTTAGAATTTAACAAATACATTGAAGTCTCTCTAGCAACCTATTAGATTCTTCATTAGTTCGGTTGGGACACGTGTATAGCACTTTCCGACAAAAGAATCAAAAGTACTCACACCACTCACACGTAGGCCCATGTGTGACTTCCTTTTAATCCCATCCATACATGTGTCCACAAGTACATAAATGGACAGCCCAGATCAGCACGCGGGGGGGAGGAGGGGAGGAGGCGTTGGTAATATTAATACAATGCCCCTCTGTCACACCAAGTCACACCATTCACACCAGGTTTTTAACTAATAGGGAGCTCTTGTACGATTGGTGTGAATTTACTGTTTACCACTGCAAAATGCCTCGCCAAGCCTTGGACGTCACCGCTTGAACACTCGGTGATCATCCTTATTTGTGTTTGTCTTGAGTTCCCGGAGGTCTTGGCGATGCGCCTTGCCTCAGGATCTCTCAGCTCGACTGTTTTGTGTTTGGTTTTGCACCAAACACTTGTGCTTTGCCTTTGAGGGGCAGGGAATGGCTTGTTAACCATCCCCACACATCACCAGCCATGGCTTGAGGCCATCGGCCACTGGTTTGTTGCTATCGGCCAAATGTTTGGCCGACTGGCACTCTTTGTAGTCGACCGGCCATCTATTTTGGTCAAATTGTATTTTTGGCCGGCTGACCACTGTGCATCTGCTTTTGCAGATATTTTTATGCCAGCTGTGCTAGATGGCATACACCTTTCTTCCCCTTCATACACGTGTATGGAGGGATCTCCTTCTTGACTAGCTTACTTGAGAAGCTTTGTGTAGATGCGCCCTTGGGCCTCACTACAGTTCGGACTCGTTTTGGTTACTGTTCTTAATCTGAACCAAAGAGTCCAAATTCGGCAAATCGTTTTGAGAAAAATAGATTTTTGAAAGAAGTGCCAAACATGGACTGCTTCGCCAGATACAGAGTCGCCACCTAAATATTTTTTATGGGGGAATTTAGGAAACCCTAACTCGGTGCCAAAGGCCACGTGTCCGTCATCACCAAAGTTGCCTCGGCTCGGGAACTTGGGTACGATTGGGGAAGGTCAGCTATGAGCACCCCTTCTTGCCCGATCCGAAGATCGGCCTCTACTAACCATGATATCTGATTTTGAAAACGTTATGTGTTCTTGTTCCGGTTATTAGCCTAGAATTACTGTGTTATGCGCACAGCAAAACAAGTATAGACTAGATCGCCTAATTTGGAACAAAGCATTGCATATCCGTTTGTTTGGAAGATGCTTTGGAATTTGCTACCCGCAAGTAGGCTAAAATACGGATTTCAATGAATTATTCCAATTCAAACAATTCAACCTTCACCCACAGGCATTCAGGCAGTTTATATCACATAAGCATCTAGCCGCATGGTAAGCATGCTGTCATGTTAACATTCACACTCATGGGAAATGCTAAAGCATAAAGAGCTCACCTAGTACTCCGCGCCAAAACAAGAACATGTTAGCAATCATGCATGATCCAAGTCCATGTGTAAATGCCTAATGCAACGCATACGGAATGTCACTAGAGTAGGCTCGGCTAGTCTATAAATGACATGTGAAAATGTACAAGTAGCATGTATTCAAGTTAGATTTGAAATACTTATGCAGTTAGTATGATGCGCCGAGCCCGGTGCATGCAATACTGATGAATGATGCACGCATGCATAGCATAAAGTATGCTAAAGTAAATATGCGCTAATACTAACCATCGAAAGCAGGTAAGTAAAAGGGAGAAAGAAGTGGGGGTTGAAAGACATGCACACACGCACCCATACTTATTACAAATTTGCCCTCGCTCAGAGGGACCGAAAGAATAATACAATTTAATTAACCTACAAGCTAATTAAATATTACAAACCACTTAAATCAGCTAAGCAAATTAACTAATTTATTTAAGCAATAAACAGCGGCCTCGGGAAGAGGGTCTAATGCGCGCGCGCTCGATTCCGCTCGGAAATCACTGCCATGCATAAGATGCCTCTACTTTGACTGTCCTACTCTGAAGACTGCAAAAGTCTCAGGGTTGCTCCTCTGAGTGCTCTAGAACACCACCGGCTGAAGGGATTGGTCACCGGCCATGTATAATGGTCACCGGCCACGAAATACTCCATCGGCCAACAATGGATGGCCGGTCGGCACTAAAGATGGCCAGCTGGCCAAATCTTCCTGCAAAAACTGGTTTGACAGCAGCAGAGGAGAAAGCAATGCATGGCAATGTATTTCAAGCAATGTATGCACCAAACACACTCCTTATCATGTGTATGACTCAAAGGAGGATGAGCCTCGATTCTCGGACCACCAATCACGCATTTCCATGCATGATGGCCCAAAGAATCAAGTGTGCATTTTGATATGAAATGCAATGCACATGATCAAACAAATGGAACACAACCTCTATCACAAGCAATTCAAGAGGCAAAGCATGCATGCTTATGCAATGCAATCCTAAGCATGTCGACTAGTATGCCACATGGACAATGCTAAGAAGCATACGAGGCATACAATGGTCATGCAAGACATAGGGCATGAGACAATGCAACTAACAAGTATGCAAGGCACAATGTGGGTGTTCGAGCATGCAAGCAAGCATGTGACTTCATTCAATCATGCAACTCCAATTATGCAACAACACACAAATATGCAATAACATACAAGGTGGGCATACAACAACACACAAAGGGGTCGGCTTAAACTAACATGGGTAGCTCGCAAGCATGCCAAAATCAGTGGCCAATACTATGGAAGTGAGGTCCAACACACACACACGCATGCATGCAAATATGGTCCAACACTTAAGCACATGAAGACACCTTGTAAGCACAAAAACATGGACTAATGACATGCAACATAAGCTCTGAAAATCATGTTAAAATGGTGCCAAACCAAGCCAACAAGACAAGCATAAGCATGCAATTAGAGGTCCAAAACTCAAGGCAAGCTAAGGAGGTATTGAACTACCCTTAGCAAAACCAAACATGGCATGAATTAAATGACCAAAAACAGAGTTTTAGCATATTAAAACAAAGCCTAAAGACCACTTAGATGGCATCTAAATGACTTAAATTCAAGGGCATGCACAATGACCAAACATGGAGCATAAGGCACAACCTCATAAGGCATCAAAGAAGCATCAAAGGCAAGCATGCAAGCATGTCATGAGGACTGAAATGATGCTATAAGTGGTGTCAAACCACTGAAATAAATCAAACAATGCATGCTCAACACTTCACACATTTAAAGCCTACAAGCTAAACAATGTAAAGGGGCTATGCAATGCATGCCATGGTCGACCAAAACAACTAAAGGAAGACCTTAAGCATGGAAAAACAAGTATAAAAGCTTCACAAAGCAAGGCCTAAAACATGCTTGAACAAGGGTCAAAGCCTAGATGCATGTTAAGGCTAAATGATGGCATTACAAGACATGTATGCAAAGCATGCAAGGTGTGTCCAAACCAACTCAACACAATGCTATTTCATGGAAAAATAAGCTTAAATATTAGTCAAGGCATGGTCAACACACACTTAAACTAGATGCTCCCTCAAGAGGCAAAAATAGCCCTTTTCAAGGACAACAAGGAGAGGGGGTGGCCCTCTCCTTCCTAGGACCTCAAGGAACCATCCTCACCTCTGAAATCCCTCAAGATTTCAGTGGTGAGGAGGCCCAAACACAATGGTCCCGGAGCTCAACCAAAATGGCATAAAACAAAGGCCAAACAAGCCTTAAGAGGGGTCAAACAACTCCAAAGCTTAAAACACCCTTAACAAACTACTTAGAGCAAACAAAAACAAGACTTTTATATGTTATATGCTAAGCTCAAAAACAGATGCAAGATAGGTTAAAAAGCTTTGCAAAAAGGGACAAAAGTCTTACCCTTGTAGACCCTCTTCACAAACAATGTTCCAGTAGCTTTTTTTGTTCCAAACCAGTCCAAAAGCTTCAAGGAAAGACCTCTGGTACCTCAACAACCAAGAAAAGGTGTGATGGTGGGTGTTTGTGCACAAAAATGAGACTAAACACACACTAAACACAAGAAAGAGGGAGATATAGAGATAGAGGATATATGTAAACCCTAACCCTAAAGCTCAAGCTCTGAAAATGTTGTCTAAATTTGTCTAACCTCTAAGCAAGAGAGAAGAGCTTCTCTTTTATAGACAATTTGTCTTGTAAAGCTTCCAAAGGAAGCTAACAAGAGGGAAATCCCTCCATACATGTGTATGGAGGGGGTGACAGTGTATGCCAGCTACACAAAAATATTTGCAAAAGCAGATGCACAGTAGTCGGCCGGCCAAAAATGCAATTGACCAAAGAAAGATAGCCGGCCGGCCATCTATAGTGCCGGCCGGCCAAACATTTGGCCGGTGGCAACAAAACACAGCCGGTGGCCTCAAGCCATGGCCGGTGGAGTGTGGGGATGGCCCACAAGCCATTCCCTGTCCCTCCAAGGCAAAACACAAGTGTTTGGTGCAAAACCAGACACGAAACAGTTGAGTCGAGAGATCCTGAGGCAAGGCGCGTAGCCGAGCCCTTCGGGAACTCAAGACGAACACAAACATGGATGATCACCGAGTGTTCAAGCGATGACGTCCAAGTCTTGAGGACGGTCAAAAATGGGGTGTCTACACTTTGCAAGAGGGATTGTCTATAAGAGGGAGCCTCTTCTCCCCCCCTTAGGGTTACAAAATTTTTCAGAGGGGCTTTGATATTAGGGTTAGAGTTTGTATCTATTCCATCTCTATATCTCTCTCTTTTTGCCTTAAGTGTGTGTTTGGTCTTATTATTGCACACAAACACCCACCATTACACCTTACCTTGGCTACTAAGGTGCCAGGGAGCTGTTCTTGAAGTTCTTGACTGGTTTTGAGCTCAAAGAACCAGCTGGAACATTGTTTGTGAAGGAGGTCTACAAGGGTAACAATCTTACCCCTTTTCCCCCATTTTTGCATAGTTTTTTAACCTATCTTGCAACTGCTTTTAGAATTTGTATATAACTAATTAAAGTTTTGTTTTTACTTGCTTAAAATAGTTGTTTAAGAGTGTTTTGTTGTTTGGGGTTGTTTCACCTCTCTTAGGGCTTGTTTAGCCCCATTTTGTGCTATTTTGGTTGAGCTCCGGGACCACCTTGTTTGGGCCTCCTCACCACTGAAATCTTGGGGGATTTTAGTGGTGAGGATGGTGCCTTAAGGTCCTAAGAAGGAGAGGGCCACCCCCTCTCCTTGTTGTCTTCAATAATGGCCTTTTAAGCCTCATGTGTGAGCATCTAATTTAGGTTCATGTTGGCCATGTCCTAACTATTTTTTTATGCTTATCTTGCCATGATATAGCATTGTTGTGAGTTCGTTTAGGTACACCATGCTTGCTTAGCATACATGTCTTGTAATGCCACGAATTGCCTAAACATGCCTTGTGCTTTGAGCCTTGTTTCTAGCATGTTTTTGGCTTAGCTTTGTGAAGCTTTTATGCTTGTTTTAGCATGCTAAAGGTTTGTTATTGGTCATTTGGGTTGTCCATTCTTTGCTTTGTATAGCTACCATGTAACCTCTTTTGTATGCCTTAAGCATTGGCCCTTCTAGCATGCTATCCTTGCATCATTTCAGTGGTTTGGAACCACTTGTCATGTCATTTCAGTCCTCATGATATGCTCACATGCTTGCATTTGATGCCCCTTTCATGCTTTAAAAGGTTGGTGTTTCTTGCTCCATGTTTGTGCCATTGTGTATGCCTCTAGGATTAGATCATTTAGATGCCATCTAAGTGGTTCTTGGGGCTTACTTTTGCATGATTTATGACTGTTTTAGTTTGTTTTGGTCATTTGCTTCATATGTCATATGGCCATGGTTTAAGTCCTTGGGCTTGGTGGCATGCCTAGCTTGCATTGTAGATTGGTTTGGCACCTTCTCTAACATGATTTTCAGAGCTTATAATGCATGCCATTTGTCCATGTTTGTATCCTCTTAAGTGTGCTTGAGAGTTGCTTCTATATGCCTAAGTGTTAGTCCTTGTGTGCATGCATGTTTGCATGTCATTTTGCCTTCATTCTTGAGCATATTGGCCACTGTTTTGGGCTTAGTATAGAGCTGCCCAAATTAGTTTAAGTCCATAGTTTGCATGTTGTTGCATGCTCACCTTGTGTGTTGTTGCATACTTGTGTGTTGTCACATGTTTAGGTTGTTTAACATGTTTGCTCCATGTGTTGTGGCATGATTGAATGAAGTCACATGCTTGCTTGCATGCTTGAACATCCCCATTGTATTTGGCATACTTATTGGTTAGCATGATTGTCACATGCCTTGTATGCTTGTTCGCATTGCTCATGTTGCATACTAGCTCATATGTCTAGGTTGCATTGCATTGACATGCATGCTTAGCATCTTGAATTGAGTATGATAGAGGTTGAGCTCGTTGTTTGTTTATGTACATTTCATTTAAAATCAAAATGAACAACTTGGTTTCTTGGGCCATCACGCATCGAAATGCGCGATTGGTGGTCCGAGAACCAAGAACCATGTCCCTTTGAGTCATAAGCATGATAAGGGATGTGTTGGTGCACACATTTGCTTGAAATGCATTGCTATGCCTTGTTTTGCCATTTGCTGCTGTTAAAACAAGATTCTGCAAGAAGATTTGGCCGGCCGGCCATCTTTAGTGCCGACCGACCAACAATTGATGGCCGATATCTTTAACTAGTGGCCAGTGATCATTTCCTTTGGCCGATGGCATCCCACAGGGTTCATAGAGTGCACCTTGGGATTTGTGCAATGATCAGAGGAACAGAGCAGGGAAAACAGAGGCAACTTGTGCATGGCAGTGGACTTCCGAGCGGAGCCGAGCACGCATTACATTGGGCCCTCTTCCCGAGGCTGTTTACTGTTTTTATTAAATTAGTTAATTTGCTTAACTAGTTTAATTGGTCTGTAATATTTAATTAGCTTGTAGGTTAGTTAAATCTGTATTATTCTTTTGGTCCCTCCAAGCGAGGGCAAATTTGTAATAAGTGTGGGTGCGTGTGTGCATGTCTTCCAACCCCCGCTTCTTTCTCCCTTTTACTTACCTACTTTTGATGGTTAGTATTAGGACATGTTTAATTTAGCATCCTTATGCTATGCATGCGTGCATCATTCATCAGTATTGCATGCATCAGGCTCGGCGCATCATGCTAACAGCATAGTATTCCAAATCTAACTTGAATACGTGCCACTTGTTGCATCCCATATGCCATCCTAGGATTAGCCGAGCCTATTCTAGTGACATTTTGCATGCGTTGCATTAGCCATTTAACATGGACTTGGATCATGCATGATTGCTAACATGTTCTTTGTTTTGGCTCGGAGTACGATGTAAGTATTCATGCTTTAGCATCTTGCATGAGTGTGAATGCTAACATGACAGCATGCTTACCATATGGCTAGAAGCTTATTTGATTAACTGCCTGAATACCTGTGGATGAAGGTTGGATTGTTTGAGTTGGAACAACTCATTGAAATCCGTATTTTAGCCTACATGCGAGTAGCAAATTTCAAACCATCTTTCAAACGAGTGGATATGCAATGCTTTGTTCCAAATTAGGCGATCTAGTCTATACTTTTGTGTTGTGCGCATCACATAGTAAATCTAGGCTAATAACCGGAATAAGAGCACATAACGTTTTCAAAACAAGATATCATGGTTAGTAGAGGCCGATCTTCGGATCGGGCGAGAGGGGGTGCTCATAGCTGACCTTCCCCAATCGTACCCAAGTTCCTGAACCAAAGCAACTTTGGTGATGACGGACACGTGGCCTTAGGCAAATGAGTCAGGGTTTCCTAAATTCCCCCATTTAAAAAATATTTAGGTGGCGACTCTGTATCTGACAAAGCAGTCCATGTTTGGCACTTCTTTTCTAAAAATCTATTTTTTCAAAACGATTTACCGAATTTGGACTCTTTGGTTTAGATTAGGAACCGTGACAAATCGAGTCCGAACTGTAGGGTGAGGCCCTCACCCAGGGCGTGTCTACAGACCCCCATATACTACCCCCCCTTTAATTCATTTCCTTTTTAAATGAAGAAATGAAAAATTAGGCAGAAAATAATATTTTATTTGTAAGTCAGAATTTTGTAAAATACGAACTATGTCAAAATTGTTGTTTCTCCATTTATAGTAAAGACGCCAACATTAGATTAGGGATATACAATAATAATATACACAATTTCTATATAGACGAAGAACTCATCTCCTCCTCTAATAACACGATCCTGAACAGCGGCCCATCCGCCCAATGTCCCAACCTTCGAGAACAAGAAAAATTGCCTAGGCCAGAAGTCTTGAATGACACAACTACTTCTCCGACAGAATAAGTTTCAAGGACTATGATCAAGACGCTGTCTACAACGTCATAGATGACATCAAATACTCAACAGTCCCAACCGAAATAATGAAGAATCTAGTAGGTTGCCAAAGAGACTTCCGTATATTTGTTAAGGGCTTTGATAGAGACCCCGTCCAATCACCACCCCCCCTCCCCCTACATACACACACATGGCAGGTAGTGATTGGAGAAGAAGGAAAAAAAACAGAAAAAAAGAAAATCTGACCAATCAAAGAGAGAGGGGGTCAAGGGGAAAAGGGGGTCCAGATCTTTTTCCATTTGTTAAATGCTAACCATATCTCATGATTAGAGGATGAATTCCTTGTATTATATTAACTAAAGGTGACAGTAGTTGGTTAGATGCAATATCCCAAAAAATGAGATAATGGTTTGATGTAAATGTAACCACTGTCATAATTAATGAAATATTTTATTAATTTTATTTATGTAACCACTCAAACTTTTATTTACTTATTACATTTCCCTTATCATCAACAACAGCATCATCATTCTTCTTTACACTTATGATTACATTTCATAAAGCATCAGAAAATTCTGGATCGTCCATAACAATAGACCATCTATTATCAACTTCTTCTTTTCTAGCAGCACCAACCTTCGAAATTGACGGACCATGATCAACATCACTAGCACTGTCGTTAGCTCTGTGTACATCAATCTCGGATAAGCTGAACCGACCTCTACGTTCATCAATAACTGAACAACTTTTCCCAAAACCTCCTAACAACAAATCTCTCTGCCTCTCAGGTAAACCAATGGACTTAGTCTGTGATAAAATCGGAAGAACTTCAGTTGGAGCACAATGCCAAATATCAACATTCGCCTTCGTATATTTTTTAGATTAGACAACAATAGATGGGACCCTCAACTGCAAATCTTCTGGCATTTCACTTATAGTATACTTCAAATACCCCTTCATTTTACAATACGTCACTCTTCTTTTAATATTTGAATCTTCGAGTCAATACTTCAACATTCATGGCACTTATTTTTCATTAAAGGAACAATAACCATTCCTATAATACACTAATTCACACTGACAATCCGCAAGGAAAACAAAATACGCCTGTAAACTATCATTACCATCTAACCTCCAATCATATACATTAAGTTTGACCAACCCACTGGCATTGGGTACGCAAAAGGGAAATATTTTATCAATCTTAATACTCTTTTGTTTGTATCTCAACCTCAACTGAGAAAATAAATTAGGTAACGCAAGTTCAATACAATTGAAATCACTTGTTAAAACTCTTTCAACAACACTAGTTTTTATATCGTCTACCTCCATCACCTGAACATTACAAATAAAGATACATAAAATTATAATTCTAAATAATTTTAAAGTACATTTGACTCCTTAACGTAATTTTGAATTCTTTTCCACTAACAGTAGCAGCCAAATATATGACACCCTTCTGAATACTTCTAGCATTTCCCAATAGCGTATCTTTGTAATCCGTCCAAACATCAACTGGGAAGAACCAATCCACAACTTCTATTCTGTGATGAACATACTCTTCGTCCTTACCACCAACGAGTTTGAATCTCATTTTCTTTAGCATTCGAAACCTGTCGGACTGGTAAGAATCAATAATCTAGGCCTCAGGATTATCCTCACCAACTCCAATAAATATCTTGTTAGGTGTGGGGACGGAATTTGACGGACTATTATCACTTATGATGAAAAACAAAATGTGGTGGACCACAGCTTCCTCTTTAGTCTCTTGTCACAATTGAACATTCCCAATTAATTTTATATCCTTAACCAAGATATTGTCTGATTGACAGTCACATCTTTTATTACCCAACTCAATACCATTCAGCAATCTCACTACACCTTTATTATCAAATTTAACGTTTATTAATTGTTCATCGTACAGTTATAACTTCCTTACTCCCCTCTTAGTCTTGTTAATATATTGAGAAATTTTCAGAACATATCGTCTGCGAATGTACGCCGCCTTAAAAGGTGCATGACCACGGTAACTACACTTATATCCATTGGCCGCCGGTGTACTTGACCTTCGGTACGCAAGGGCAGTCCGATATTGGCTGCTTACTACTCCTTCCATTTTTTATAAAAAAAAACTCCAAATCTTTTATCCAAACACTTCTACATGGACACAACTTTTTCTTTTTCTTTTTTTTTGTGGCTTTTCAAAATAAGTACGAGAATATTGATAATGTTGGACATAAATTCTTAAAAATGAGTTTATTAAATTTGGTTGTGTTGATTGAAATAAATTATTCTTTTATTAATTTACTAGTGTATGCCCGTGCGTAAAGGCACAGTATAAATAATGTTAGGATCAAAATATAATTGTAATTTATACATATAATGTTGAAATTTGTGAAATTTGTGTCATTTTTTGATAAAAAAATGAAGTCAACAAAACTGCGTCCTTTTATTTATTTACATAAATAAATGATGGCAAAAAAAACTATGTCCTTTTATTTATAAATGAAGGCATGGAATAAATAATGTTCGGATCAAAATGAAGGCACGGTATAAATGATGTTAAGATAAAAAAAAATTGTGTCCTTTTATTTATTTACATAAATTTATGCCCCTCAAAAAAAAAAAAATACCAGACAATAAAACCATTTTATAAGCAATAATGAAGGCAACTAAAGCAAGATGGTGGGAATACTGTATTCACCATTCTGAATAAAAAATACTCTATTCACAATGTGCGAATAATTCAAAGGGGTGGGAAGCAATTAATGAAGACAACTAAAGCATGAGGGTGGGAATACTGTATTCACCATTGTGAATAGAAAATGCTCTATTCACCATTGTGAATAATTGAAGAGGGATGGGAAGCAGTTTACCCGCAGTGGTGGAAGGCTCTAGGATTGCCAATTTCACATAAGTGGAACTCCAAAACTAACCCAATACCTACTGTTTTCAATGTGTTTGGGGTTAGTTTCTACAGCAAGAGCAACAATTGAAAATATAATGGAACATTCCCAAAAACAATGGAAAAAATACAATTGAACAAACAAACAATGGAACAAACAATGGAAAAGATAATTGAAAATACAATGGAACAAACCAAAAAAGCACATAGATTAAACAATACATACTGTTTTCATTGTGTTTGATGGAGGTTAGTTTTGAATTATCAATTTGAATTTAAAATACATTTATCGCCTATCTTATAATTCGTTAAAACACAATTAAAACTGTTAAAAACAAATTTACAAAAAATCAATTTTACGAACACTGATTATTTTTTGTACTATTTTTTTCCCCCAAAAAACCTCAACACTATTAATGAAGAGAATAAAAATTATAATGAACCGTATTACACAAAACACTTAGAGATAAAGAGATTTGATATACACTTACAATGAAAAAATAAAAATAAAACAAACAAATAAATCAAATCCAAACAATTGCATCAAAACACATAAGATTCCAGTATACATTAACAAAACTGTGAATTTTCAATCTACAATGTCTTCTCTCTTTTTTTCCTTTTTCTTTTTAAAAAAACAAAAAAAACTTTAGAAGCATCATAAAAAAATCCAATTGTAATTTTAACAGGAGGATCGCCCCAAGTTTGTGGCTGCTATGATAACAACAACAGTTTATTTCACTGCTTTGCTAACCTGTCAATGTGTGAAAAGTTTGGTAAGCTAATCAAAATTTGAACATGAACATGAACATGAATATTCTGCTGCAATCACACATATAAATAAATTGATATTCATGAGATTCCTTAATTTGGATAAATTCTCAAAGACTTTACCCACATCCCATAGTCAAGTCCTGTAACTTTAGGTAAATATGAACATGAACATTCTGCTGCAATCACATATAAATAAATTGATATTCATGAGAATCCTTAATTTGGGTAAATTCTCAAAGACTTTGAACACATCCACAATATCTTCTCTCTTTTTTTCCTTTATTTTTTTTTATTTAAAAAAAAAAAAAACTTTAGAAGCATCATAAAAAAATCCAATTCTAAATTTAACAGGAGGATCACCACAGGTCTGTGATTGCTATGATAACAACAGAAGGATCACCCCCGTGTACAACAAAATAAAAAACTAACCAATGGTAATGAAAAAAACAGTCAATGGTGTTCCACAGAAAATTGGAAAAACTAACCAGTGTACACTCAATGGTCACCATAACCAGTTCAAAAACTAATGTAGTTCCCGGTGCTTGGATAAAATGTAGTAGATTGAGATGAGATGAGATGAGATGAGTTGAGTTGAGTTTAATTAATAAAATTGTCGGTTTGGGAGAATGAGATTCTAATAAAAACAGTATGGAGCCCAATGTAAATGACCCATAAACAATGTAAAATAACATTGAAGCCTTTGAATTGTCAACACAAAGAACTGAAGAACTTAAGTCTGTTTTGCAGCAAGGGAAATTCAAGAACAGACACAACAAACACACAGAGAGAAGGGGAGTGGCACAAATAGAGTGAAACACAAAATAAAAAAAACACTGAAACAATTATCAATCTTACCTGAATGATGGGTTTGAATTGCAACAACCATCCCATTAGATGTGCCATGCTGTTAGGGGTGAACTATGTACAGTGACTGACCTCCAACATTATTAACTACTCAAACCTGCATGTTCACACTAAACTAAACACCAAGGCCTTTACTATTGCACCAAGCAAGAACTAATCAAATCAAGTACAAATACCTGCAACATAAACTGATAAGTTTTCTACGTTGCTTATATTTGTTTCTAACTTTCAGCATGATTATAAATTGTTATTAGCATACAGATATTTATTAAATTTTATGTTTATATCAACCTGCATGAATCCATACATTGCCTGTGATGGGATATAGGAAAATCAGGGGTTATATTTTAAAAATTTTCCACTAATATCCAAAAGGGAAAAAAAAAATTGTAATGAGAATCTTTGGCCTTACCAATGTTGATCCTCTTATTCCAGTTGCAGCGTGTGAGAGCATAGCAAATGGTGTCATCTGTTGACGAAATGTTGAAGAAGATAATGAAAATAAAGTTCTTGGCAATTGAAACATAAGAACTATCAATGATAAAGCATCAACTAATGTCCAAAGGAAGATTAAGAACATGAACATGAATATTCTACTGCAATCACACATACAAATAAATTGATATTCATGAGATTCCTTAATTTGGGTAAATTCTCAAAGACTTTGGACACATCCACAATATCTTATCTCTTTTTAAATGAAAGAGAGAAAAGGAAAAGAAATGATAAATAAAAACAACATCGTAATGTTTAACCATGACAAATTATGTACATTTTCTTACATGCATATAAAAAGTTAAAAGACTTTCAGGTCAAACAAAATTGTAAACACTTTTAGCATATATCTACTAAAGCTATGCAAGTGGTGCAATGTTGTAACATGCCATAACAGTACTGCCTTTCAGGTGTTTAAATTTAATAGTTTCTAGAAGATATTACGAAGAAAGTTGGGTTGTTTACAAAAGCATTAAATTAAATAAAAAATGAAAAAATAAAGGTGAGGCCAACGCTTTCAATCAGCTAAGCAGTCTTAATATGTAGATAAAGAAACATATTCATATGTTTTTATATTCATGTATGGTAATGTCCATGCACTACATATTGAAAAAATGGTAATGTCTTTGCACTGTCTATGTTCTATACTTTTTAAAGGATTTACCTTCTTGATGTTTTGATCTCTTGATGAGCCCTTCCATCTTTATGCTAGTTTCCCTGCAACTTTTGAGCTCTGATTAAACTCTTCTTTTGTTCAACTAGTTGACCATGCAAGAATTTAGACACTAATTTCAGCACTGCTTCTCAAAATGATCTATAGTTTGGGAACTGGCAAATTGCTTTAAAGATGTATAGCGAAAGACTTTAACCTCAATAACTACAATATCAACTTTTTCTTGAGCCAATAAGTTGAATGATAGGGAGACCATCAAGAGATCTCTAGTGGATCTTCTGATTGGGGATGGGTTGCAAAGAATGTAAACAAAGAAAAACTTCAATAGGAACCTCACAAAAATGAAAGGACGCGAAGGAAAAAAGGAAAGTTTTAGACATCCTTACCTGCACATCTTCAGGCTTATCTTCAATACTTCAGGCTTATCTTCTAAAATCTGTGAGATGGGATCAGTAACAAACTTCCCTCAGCTCCCAACCAGTTAGTTGAGTTAAATTGAACTGAGAAAAAAATTACAATGATCATTCTATTTAATATAAAACAGAACCAGCCAAGTGACAATTTTATCACATCAACACTGCATCACTGGAAAATGCAATGTTATCAGATATAATTTTTACAATGCCCTCAAGTGGGAGATTTTGACCAAACCCTGTATCACTGGAAAATACAATGTTATCTGAAAAAATTTGACAAACTAAAAAAATTGTGGGAGTTTCACAAACTTAAAAAATTTCACAAACTCAGAAGTTGTGGGAGTTTCCAGTGAAAGTCAAAAAATTGGATTTGATTATATTATGGAAAATACAATGTTATCTGAAAAAGATTTCACAAACTCAAACAATTGTGGGAGTTTCACAAACTCAAAAGCTATGGGAGTTTACAACAGCCAATAAAAAGACTTGAGAGAATAAATAATTTAATTAGTTAGAAACAGAGGGATTTACCTGTTAGGGAGACCATAAAAAGATTTCTAGTGTATCTTTTGATTGGGGATGGGATGCAAAGAATGTAAACAAAGAAAACCTTCAATAAGAACCTCACAAAAATGAAAAGACGTAAAGGAAAAAAGGTAGGTTTTAGACATCCTTACCTGCATATCTTCAGGCTTATTATCTTCTAAAATCTATGAAATGAGATCAAGAGAATTCAATATTTCAAGCTTATGGGATCAGTAAAAACCTTCCTTCAGCCCCCAACCAGTTAGTTGAGTTAATTTTTACAATGCCCAAAAATTTAACTGGGAAAAAAATTACAATGATCATTCTATTTAATCAAAAATAGAACCAGCCAAGTAACAATTTTATCACATCAACACTGTATCATTGGAAAATACAATGCCCTCAAGTGGGAGGTTTTGACCAAACCTTGTTATTTGAAAAAAAATTTCACAAACTCAAAAAATTGTGTGAGTTTCACAAACTTAAAAAAATTCACAAACTCAGAAACTGTGAAAGTTTCCAGTGAACTAAAATGTATTAGATTGATTTTTTTTTTTAAAAAAAAAACACTAAATGATCCGTAAACAAAACCCTAAAATAACTTGTTTGATTATAACAATCACAGCTTGACAGAGAGAGAGAAGGGGAGAGGCAACAACACTGAAAGGGAAAAAAGACTGAAACAATCTGTAATCTTACCTTGTGAGTTGAGTTCGAAAGCAGCGAGAGAGAGGGTTGCAAGTGCGAGTTTGATTATCAGAACCTTGAAGCCACTGAAACAATTAAAAAACAAAAACAAAAACAGAGAGAGAAGGGAAGAGGAAGAAATCGAGGGCTGGAAATCCTTGGGAGCCGAGTTCGAGATGTAGAAATCGAGGGCTGGAGAACTAGAGTGTAGCATCGGGAGGGTGCGAGCCGAGTTCGAGAGAAGCAAGCTAAGAGGGAGGATGTCAAAGGAGAAGAACAAAGAGAGAGAAAGAGATAAAGAGGGAATAGAGAGGAGACATGAGAACAGAGAGGGAGAGAGAGATAAGGAGGGGGTTGGGAGGAGATGTGGGTAGGTGGGAAGGGAAGGCTAATGTTTGGGCAGGAAGAAAATATATTTGAACCATTCACATATATTTAGGATTGATATTGACCATTGATTCAAAATGCATCTCTAATACATTTTACATATTTTCAAAAATCATTTTGTTTTATTATATAGATTTGTCTCGTATAATTTTACATTTTCAATTACACATTGGAACATATAATTTTCATCTATGAAAGTCAATAAGATGAAATTTATATTTCTAGCTAGTTACTTTATCACATATATTGAAATAAATATTGCTTGAAGATTCAAGATCAAGACATCATAAATGTTTTTTTTTTAATTATATTACAAATAACTGTCAAACATAATTTCAAATATTTAACTTCAGTAGATAAACATATATAACAATATTACTATTTTTTGTAAGTTCATGCAGACAAGAGAATAAGCTCAATTATATAACCATATTTTTGTACTCAATTACATTGACAAAGAATGTCTAATAAATAAGAATATATATATATATATATAATCACTAATTACTAGCTAAATTCATAAAAGACGTTAACTGTAATGCAAATAATATGCCAACAGCATTAATCTATTCAAGCTTGCCTTGGCTACTCTCTTAACTGAAAAGAGCTTTTACGTGCTACATTGGCACAACTATACCACCCCCCCAAAAAATTAAAAAATTAGATGCCACCCAAAAAGGAGCAAAAAAAAGGCCTACCAGCTGCTACAATCTCAGCACATTTTCTCACTTTTGATGAGCCAATGTATGGTGTTTGAGCAACTCAACAACCCTTCTCATGGAAGGTCTGTTCATGGGAATTGGTGAAGTGCAAAGTAGAGCAACGTTGAGGACTTTCTCAATCTCTTCGTAATTGCTTGTTGATGGGTCCATCCTCGGATCTACAAGCTGTCCCAAACCTATTATGCCTTTTCCTTCTTCTGGAGATGATAATGCAACCTCTGTTACCCACTTCACAATGTCCTTGTTCTCCCCCGAGGAGTCATCGTTTGGCCTCTTACCGGTTATGAGCTCCAACAACACCACGCCAAAACTGTAAACATCACTCTTCTCATTCACTTTCAATGTGTAGGCATATTCTGCGATCAGTACCAACACTGAGTTTTAAATTGTTCACAGGATAAAAGGGAGTGGAAAGCATAATTATACAATATATTGGACATTATAATAATTGAAAAAACACATTTCCTTCAATCAAATACTCCTCTGCACTATTTTTCTTGTCTCTCAATTGAAAAAAAAATTTCCATCCCGCAATGTATCCTACTTTCTTTGCCTTTGCATAGACCGTCAGTTTTACTTTTTATGACTTTTTATTTTAAATATTATCTCCACTATAAGATGTGCTAAATCCTAATTAAAGAGAATTAATTTGACACATCATGCAACTCGAAAAAGATTAGGGATAACGGGATAGAGTATCAATTCCTAATTAAGAAATTAATTATTTAACACATCATATTATTGAAATCTAAACTATGCTTTAAAAAAAAATGAATAAGCACAAATATCAAAGACAAGACCATGGTGCAAAAACTCACCAGGCGCAATGTAGCCACAAGAACCGGCAACACGTGACATCACTCCACCACCGCCTTCCTCCATCAGATCATGTTGCAACGTCTTGGCCAACCCGAAATCAGCGACTCGTGGGTTAAAATCCTCATCCAACAAAATGTTGTTAGACTTAACATCTCGGTGCACAATAGGTGGCACACAATCATGGTGCAGATAGGCCAACCCATGGGCCGCCCCAATTGTGATTGAGAACCTCTTAGGCCAATTTAACAACACCCCACCCTTCTCCCCGTGCAATACATCCCCTAAACTCCCATTCTCCATGTACTCGAACACCAAAATCTGAATATCCTCTCCGATACAGCTCAACAACAGTTTTACAACATTGCTATGTCGGATTCTACCCAATGTCTCCACCTCTGATCGGAACACTGCCTCTGAGTCTACTAATCGGTTGCCACCTCCCCACAACCTCTTAACTGCCACCATTTGTCCGCTCTTGAGCTTCATTCTGTAAACCTGGCCCGATCCGCCTGACCCAATTAGGTTTTCCTTTGTGAGTGCAGCCAACACGCCTTCTTCATTAATCTCAACCCGTTGGAATGCGGTTATTTCTAATGAATGATGTCTCTTATTAAAAAGTAGATTCAAAGTTTTGATCTTGAGGACCCAGATAAGTGACCCGATCAATAGCAAAACCAAGGCCGCAAGAATTCCTATCACACACAAGGTAATGGGTTTGGATTTCGGGCATGGAGGGAGTGGTTTGAGATCCGGACTGCATAGACCCGGGTTACCCATTAGGCTCTGAAGATAAAACTCAGTGTTGAAACCACTTGGCACTTCACCTTCAAGTTTGTTGTTGGAGACATTGAACACGTTGAGTTTCAGATTCGTCAACTCCGCCGGAATCCCCCCGGAAAGTGAGTTTCCTTCTAGATTCAAGTTCGTTAACGACGGCAAACTCCCAAGCTCGCTCGGAATTTCACCGTCGAAATTGTTATTCGAAAAATTCAGCTCCGTAAGCTCTTTCCAAGAACCAACAATCGCTGGAATTTCACCGGTGAACTTGTTCTCTTGCAGCTCCAACTTCTGTAACTTATTCAATTCAGTTATACATTCAGGCAATTCGCCGGAAAATTGATTTCTACTCAGATCGGCAAATACAAGCTCTTCTAATTTGCAAATTTCCGATGGAAGTCTGCCGGAGAAGCTGTTGCCGGAGATCAATATTTTCGCTAAACCTCGAGCATCGGAAATGGAAGGAGGAATCGAACCTTCAAATTTATTGTTTTCCAGTTCAATGAATTGAAGTTCTGAGAGACTCCAGAAAGGTACTGATCCAGAGAGTTTGTTATTGTAGATACGTATGTAATTAAGAGTATTGCAATCACTGTACGAAGCGGGAATAGTACCTGAGAATTTGTTGTCGAAAGTGAGTAGTCGTTGAAGTTTCTTTCTGTAACAAAGATTCGGAGGCAATGAACCTTCAAGTTCGTTACCAGAGACATCAATATCATTAAGATCGGAGTTTCGGCCTAAATTCACAGGCAATGTACCAGAAAATCTGTTGTTGAAGAGTTTCAATTGCGACAGATTAGAGTTTGAAGCTAGGGTTTCTGGAATTTCGCCTTCCAAACTGTTGTCATTGAGATTGAGTACCGTGAGAGGCATACCGGCGATACTCTCGGGCAATTTTCCGGTTAGATTGTTCTGAGAAACGTCAAGTTGGAGCAGTGAAGTCAAATTCGATAAAGTAATAGGCAATTCACCTGATAATTGGTTTTGATATAGCTCAATTTGTTGTACACTTTGCAATCCACCAATGCTATCGGGAATTTTACCAGAGAGTTGATTAACGGAGAGATCGAGATTTTTAAGAGCAACGAGATTTCCGATAGAGTCTGGAATGTTTCCGATGAGACTAGCGCTTGGAATCCATATATTTTCAAGTTTTCTCAGGTTTCCGATTGCCAGAGGCAGTGGACCTGGCTTGAAAGGATTTCCAGCAAGCTCGAACCGTGTCAACTCAGTGAGATTGGTCAAGAACTCAGGGATTGAGCCATTGAGATTGTTATACGCTAGTCTGAGCACCTTGAGAACCGGAAACCTGCCGAAACTTGCCGGAATATCGCCGGTGAAGTTGTTCAAGTTGAGATCGAGCGTGGTCAGGTTGACGAACTCCGGCACAAACTCCGGCAATTCACCGACGAAATAGTTGGAAGAGAGATTCAAGAAATGAAGGTGAGAGCAGAAAGAGATGGAGATCGAAGAGAGAGAACCGTTGAGATTGTTGTCCGCGAGACTGAGGTTCCGGAGAGTCGGAAAACGGCAAAAATCCGCCGGAAATTCGCCGGCGATGTTGAGACTGGAGAGGTCAATCGCAATGACTGCGCCAGTGTGCGGATCGCAGGTAATCCCGGTCCAGTTGCAGGGAGCATTATGAGTCGTCTCGACCCAATCACCAAGTCGACCATGCGGGTCGTCGAGTCCGTCGTTTTTAACCCGGAGTAAAACGGTGACGTCTCTTTGAGTACAACTCACAACAGAGACACAACTAACCACAAATAAGAAGAGCGGAGCAACAAGTGTTGTTGACCTCTGAGAAGCCATTGTTCACCCTTTTTTTGCTACAGAGGAGAGAACATTTTTCTTATGGAGGGAGAGAGAGACAGAGAGAGAGAGATGTGGTAGGCTCTGGCATGAGTGACAAATGACAGAGTAGACAGGTTTTCTGGGAATTTTTACAAAAGTGTGGAAAGTTTGTGGGTTCACATGGAAATGCTAGTGCTTCTGCTGCTGGGTGTGAAGGTGAAATGTGTTAGAATTGAGAAACTTTCATGCAGAGATTGTCTCTTTTCAAAGGTGAAATGGATTAGGACGATGTCTCTATTCAAAGGGGAAGTGGATTAGGACGAGTGGAAAGTAATTAAAGAGCGGTATAATTGCAGGGAATACTCCTAAACGCGTTGCTTTTGTCATTTGGTCGGTGTTTGATAACATCTCCATGTGGCTGTGGGGTGTTTGGATACTGGCCCGGAAATTTCCTAAACAAGGATTGTGTTAGGGACACACATATGTGATAGTGAAATCTCATTATTCTTTTCTTTGTTTTTTGATTCAAGTGAAATCTCATTATTCACACTCACTACTTGATTTCAAATAATCTATTAATAACCACATAGGAGCAATAATATTTTGTATAACAGATATATATGTAATGGTTTTTATCCCACGTGGCATCTACCCTCCGGGCACTAAAAAATTTCTCCATTTTGAGGATCCATTTAACAGATTTGTTCCCAGATTAAGCATGAAATGCAATGGCTGGGAAGAGGTTTTTGAAATTTTAAACAAAAAAGGTCCACATTGCTTGAATCTAAGGCTAATTTGGAGGGAAGAGGGTGGTCCTGTGTAATGATGCAGAGTTGGTAAGAATATGAATACCAAAAGATTAATAATTTGTCCATCAAATTTGTTTAGTCTAAATTTACCTGATTGAAGAAACTTGCAATATCAAACTAAAGAATAGAGAGGTAGTGAAAATTAACCAGTTTTGGAGAAAATTTATGTGCTAGTTTTCGGACAAGGTCACTGTTGGCTACATATTTTGTAAAAGCCAATTACAATTCGACACGTGGCAGAATGAGGGTATTATGGGAAGATGATTTTAATCTTAAATCTCAATCATACACGTGGCAATAAATATTGGTTCTCAAGTGGTCTGAGTAGCACTAGATCAGTAATGAGATACAAGGTGACGTGGCCTCAACGGTTATTTATATTCAAATTCAAATACAGGAGGGAAGTTCAATTGCAAGTGATGGCGTAGTGGAACTATTTCTATGGCAGCATGATCAGCGATCATGGAGGAGCAGTTCGACGGTTCGAAGTACAGTTCGAAGGTCATCTTTGACAAGTATAAATAGCAAGGAAGTTCCCAGAAAAGACCCCCAGACTCAGATCATATAAACCAGTTTACTTCATATTTTCCTTTCGGTTTACCTTTCTGTACTTTAAATACTTGTTCTTTAAATACGCATTGTACTTCAATTCATAGGAGTAGTTTTCAAGTAGATTCAAGTAGTATTCTTTGTAAACTTCCTCAAGTTTGAGTTTGGACTATTGTAAGTATTTATGTTAATGAAATACTTCAATTGTTCTTAATATTAATTATTTATCTTAATTTCTCCTAAAGTCAAGCCACGGTAAAAGTCCTCTTCATTGAAATTTGAAAGAACTAAAACATAGTCGCCTGATAATTGATTGGCAATTATAATTTCTGTAAGGACTGATTGATCCTTGCTGGCACGCTCGCATTTACAAATATACCCTTCGAAAAGCCAAAAAGCCAACATATATTTTTGGCACGCCCGGTGGGACTAATTAAAATGGCTAGACGACGACAAGGAGAAAATGGACGCTTGGAAGAAGGCGTAGAAGGAGAGGTAGAAATACCTAATCCAGAGGAGAATGTGGTAACACACCCTGTGGAGACTCCTATGTTATCAGAACCTTTGGTCGAACAGACCAGTACTTCTGGACAAGAACCATATGTTCATAATATTGGACGAAACCAAGGAATTGGACCATCTCTGCTCCATCTTCTCAGCCAACAAATCCATGGGATGGCTTGGTAGATGCTATGGGACAACAGCTAATGAATACAATGGAAAGGTGGGCAACATCCTTTTTGGATCGAATGAACAACCACCAACCAACAAATACAAGACATACAGAGGAAATTTTAAATGTCCCTCAACAAAGATTGGCTAGAGAAAAACAGCCTATGCAAGTTAATGGACAAACTAATGGTCAGACTAGTACTCAGAACTATGAAAGACCATCGCCTCAGTCTTGGTATGAACCCATTTTAAGGCCTGTAGTAGGCCAAAATGCCTCAGTACTCAACAGTGAAGCCACACCAGTTGGTAGATCTGGCCAAGTACAAGAAACTGGCATAAGAATGGTGGCAAATCCCATGTTCGAAGCCATACCTGGCACCAGGGGTTATAATAATCCCTCATTCGAATTTATACCCGAGGGGTTGGAAGGTTTGCCTACAAATGGAAGGGACACAATACCTATTCCAACACCTTTCACAGGTCCTTTCGCAGGACAGGCTCAAAGGGGTTATCTATTCCCCAAACAGCAACCTGCACCACAGGGGCAACCAGTCCCAAATGTACCATTGTATGGACCAAGAGGACCACAGGCACAAGTTTGTCCACCAAACCCTGTGTTTGCTCCTCCAGTAGTGGTTCAGCAAGCCCAAAATATGGTCCCTAGGGACCAAATTGCTGATATTGTTAGGGAGATATGTGGACCAATGGCTCGGGGGGTCCAGACTCCTGTATACAGAAAACCATACTCAGAGTGGGTGGATAGGGTACATGAATACCCAAGAGGGTTCAGAATACCAGATTTCACCCTATTCTATGGGCTGAAATCAATCAACAAGAGAGCATATTGCTAGATTTGCTTTCGGTGTGGTGAATTCGCTAATCATGACTACATAAAATTGAGATTATTTCCAAACTCTCTAAGCGGGGAGCGTTTGTATGGTATATCAACCTTACACCTGGCTCCATTCAAACTTGGCAACAAATGGAAGAGGCATTTCATGCCCAATTTTTCCAATCGGAGCCAGAGGTGTCCATGGCAGATTTGGCAAGATTGAGTCAAAGGCCTGAAGAAAAGGCTACTCAATTCATTGCCAGATTTAAAAGGGCTCGAAATAAATGTAGAGTCATCCTTCTAGAGTCAGAATTTGTACGATTGGCTCAAAACGGTTTAGAGTTCAGGCTTCGAAAGAAGTTTGACTCAACGGAATTCAGGGATTTGGTCGAATTAACCTATAAGGTGTCTCGATATGAAGCATTACTAGAGGAAGAACAAGATCGAAACAATGCTTCATATAAGACATACTATAGAGATCCCAATTATGAGATTGATGCAGCAGAGATTGTGGGCAAAGAACCCGTAATCTGTGAAGCATTAATTCATAAGGATACAACTATCGACCAGCAATTTAAAAAGAAAGACTTTCACAGAAAGTATTCTTTCGATTTAACAAAAGCATATGACATTTTTGATCATTTGCTTACAGCCAATTTCCTTAAGTTACCAAAAGGGGTAAAACTGCCTTCTCTTGATGAACTTAAAGGAAAAGTATACTGTAAATGGCATAATTCTTGGTCTCACTCAACTAAAAACTGCATTGTTTTTCGAGACAAGATCCAAGAGCAAATCCGGAAAGGAAGTCTGAAGTTCCCAACCAAAACAAAGAAAGCCATGGGAATTGACAGTAACCCGTTTCCAGAAGTTGGAGAGAGTGCGGCTAACGTGGTTGTACCAAACTTTCAGAATCTGTCTCTGCAGGAACTGGAAGAGGTCAATGTGCAAATGCATATTGCCAACCAGACAGCTGCCAAGAAGGAGACCAGAAATCCACCAGTTATTGGGCAGATCTCTCACATCGGAAGAACATTCTGATGAAGAAATACTGGATGACGATTCCTTGGAAGCAGTTGTAATGCAAAGGATGTGTCCCAGGTGTAGACTAAGCTACAAATGGTTGAAGGGGCTTCCAATTGATGGGAAGCAATACTATAAGGATGTTCAGAGACGTCCTAGATCGACTAACGCTTACAACAAAAGGCCGTGCATGCTAGTGATGGCGGCGACGATGGTGGTTGAGCTGCGGTTGATGAATAAATGCTAAAGGCAAAAGGCCCTTGTATGAGTCTAGGCCACTTAACTACTATAGAATGGAGAGCAAACATTCTGAAAGAAGATTAGAGAGGAGTTCAGGTTATGGGACTAAAGCCAGAGATTGGCCCCCCAGATCAACCTCACGTAGAACAGAAAATGACCATCTCCATCAAAGGTCAGAATCAAGCTCGAAGCATGAGACCAGAACCAAGCACTTACCTCCACGGCCAGTTTCAAAGATGGCTTCGAAGGTGGAAAAGGGTGACTTAACATCTGAATCAGTAAGTTCTTGGGTACCTGGAGTTCCAGATTGGTTTGTAATGCAAAACAAACCTAGGGAATTGCCTGCCAGGAGAGATATTGGAATCACAGGCAGAATGGTCAAACCTCCTTTGGTGGCCCCAAACAACTGGGTATTGCTGAAGCACCCAAAAACGAAGGAACCAAATATGGTTCCCGTTATTTCCAGATCACAAAGAAGGAAAATTCAGCGTAGGTACACCCAGTACCAGCAAGATCTGAAAGAGAGTGGAGAAAGTTCTTCACAGGTCAAGACAGAAGAAAAGAAAACTTCAAAGTCAGACCATGCTCCAAAACCGATGCTACAAAGTAAAGTGGTTTGTAGTAGAGAACAATTGGCCCAAGTTCATTCTGAATTAAAGGCCAGGGAGAAGTCTAGTTTGGCAGGGCTCGAGAAGGCTCTAATGGAAAGTGATAGTGAAGTGGAAGAAGAGATTGGCATGGGCCAAAAGAAGGAAATGGCAGAAGAAGAAATGTTCGAAGCCTTTATGGCTGAACAAACATTTCTGACTGAAGAATCAGTTGAGAAGGATCCTTCGAAGGATCACCATCAATGAAATACCGAATGCAAAGATGGAGGACGCTGCTGAAGACACTGAGCAAGGTAGCCAAGAGAGGAAGAAGATACAGCCAGCCATCCAGTTTGGCTCATTTCCCCCTGTATCAGTCAACATGGTACACATACTACCTCATGAATTCCAGGATGAAAATGAGGATCAGGAGGACCAAGACATGGATCCAATTCCTGTCTCTAGTGAGGAATCACAAGTGAGTATGGTACAGGATGCTCCTGAAATGGCTATTCCAATGGAAACTGAGTGTGAAAGCGAGGAGGAGATAAGCATCAACCTCTCATATCCTTTTGAATACCCCTCGAATTCCATGACCCAACATGTCAAGCCTTTGTACATTAAGGCTTTCTTTGATGGTATACAGTTAAACCGAGTCCTAGTAGACAATGGGGCAGCGGTTAATTTATTGCCGAAATCTTCTTTGAAGAAATTAGGGAAGAAGAATCCTGTTGATCCCAACCAAGACAACCATTCTTTGCTTTCTTTGGAGATAAGCAGATGGCCCAAGGTATTCTGCCTATTAATTTGAGTGTGGGAACCAGGGATTGTATGACAGCATTCTTCGTGATCGACAGCAATGCTAAATATAATGCCTTACTTGGAAGAGATTGGATTCACACCAACAAGTGTGTACCTTCCTCTTTGCATCAGAAGATCATGATGGCCTTGGGCAATGGAGAGACAGAGGAGATTGATGCAGATCCTCAACCCTTCATAGCCTGTGCAGACTTTGTAGAGGCCAAACTATATATTGAGGGAGTAACCCCACTCAGTATATTGAGGAAAGCTGATGGCTCAGCTGAAGTGACGGCTGATGAGGAAGTTACACATCTGAAGCACTTAGTCCAAGAAAGTGCTGATGTAGAGGTTGTCGTGAAAGATGACAACGATGCCTGGTTGTAGGCAAAGAAGTGAAGAACGAGAAGTCAAGTCATTGGCTTTGATTAAATTCTCATCATTGGACGTAAAAGCAATAGTCCAGAAGGTACAGAAACAAGAGAGAGAAGCCATGATAATTGGCTGTAAACAAGAGCAACAACAGGTCAGAAGTTTGACCTTTGGGAAATATTGTGCATTGGACATTGAAACAAAAGTCCAGGAAATACAAGAAGAAGACGCCTTATGGACAGATTTTGTCTATGAGGAAGAAGGCAGAGATGTCGAGATAAAGAACCTAGGAGCAGAACAAGGTGAAAAGGTTGCTTCAAAGGTTGAAGAAACCAAAGAGAAAGCTTCAATGAATTCTCAGACGCAGGACCCCTTAGAAGAAGTGAATTTAGGGAAGGTTCGTGCGTGACCCACTTATATAAGTACTTGTTTGAATGCTCTGGACAGAGACCAGTTATTGGTTGTTTTAAAGAAATACAAAGATTGTTTTGCATGGTCCTATAATGAACTACCAGGATTGGATAGATCATTGGTGGAACATAGGCTCCCTTTGAAGCCTAATTTCAAGCCATACAAACAAAAACCAAGAAGGATGAGTCCAGATGTAATTCAGAAGGTCAAGGAAGAAATTCTTAGACTACTTAAGGCAGACTTTATTAGGACAGCCAGGTATGTTGAATGACTATCTAATATTGTGCCTGTAGTTAAGAAAAATGGAAAAATGAGGGTATGCATCGATTTCAGAAATTTAAATCTAGCAACCCCTAAAGATGAGTACCCTATGCCTATAGTGGATCTGTTGGAGCTCAATGAGGGCATCAAGTTTTATCAATGATGGATGGCCACTCTGGTTATAATCAAATATGCATTGCAGAGGAAGACATCCACAAGACAACATTCAGATGTCCTGGGAATATTGGCACCTTCGAATGGGTTAAGATGCCATTTGGTCTGAAGAATGCTAGGGCTACGTATCAGAGGGCTATGAACACTATCTTTCATGACCTTATTGGAGGGTATCTAGAATGTTATATTGATGACATCGTGGTGAAATCCCAGTCCATGGAGAAGCATTTGCTGCATTTAGAAGCAGCTTTCGAAAGAATGAGGAAGTTCAAGTTGAAACTCAACCCTCTAAAATGTGCTTTTGGTGTGTCATCTGGAAATTTCTTGGGTTATGTAGTGCACAAGAAAGGAATACAGATTGATCAGAATAAAGCCAAAGCCATCATCGAAGCTAGGCCTCCATCAAGTAAGAAAGAATTACAAAGGTTCCTTGGGCAGGTTAACTTTCTTCGAAGGTTTATTTCTAACACTGCAGGGAAAACTAAAGTATTCTCTTCCTTGTTAAGGCTGAAAGATGAAGAGGAATTTGTGTGGACAGCAGAGCATCAAACTGCTTTCAAAGGTATCAAAGCCTACTTGGCCAACCCTCTAGTGCTGATGCCACCAAAAGGAAATAAGCCCTTGAAGTTATACATAGCGGCAACAGAAGATTCATTGGGAGCTTTCTTGGCCCAAGACAATGAAGAAGGCAAGGAACAAGCTGTTTATTACCTTAGTAGGTTTTTAAATTCTTGTGAATGTAAATATTCATGCTTGAAAAGTCGTGTCTTGCTTTTGTATTTTCTCGCAATGAAATTAAGATATTATCTTTACCTATAACTGTCTTGGTAATTGCAACCACGATTTGGTTAAATACATGTTATCTAGACCTATGTTGAGGGAAGAATTGGCAAATGGATATTAGCCTTATCGAATTTCATTTAGAATATGTCCTCAAAGAGCAGTAAAAGGGCAAGTATTAGCCAATTTTCTGGCAGATCATCCATCTCAAACAGAGAACCAAGAGGTAATGGAACTTGGTATGGCTAGTGTTGAACCATGGCAAATGTGGTTCGATGGATCGAAAGCCAATGGATTAATTGGAATTGGTATTGTGATTAAGTCTCCACAAGGGGTAGAAACCACACATGGTTTCAGAGTGGATGAAGCTAGCTGTTCCAATAATCAGGCTGAATATGAAGCCTTAATAGTAGGACTAGAAATCCTTATTGGATTACAAGTACATGCAGTTGACATATTTGGGGACTCTCAATTGGTGGTTAACCAAGTAAAAGGGATTTTCAAGTGTCAAAGCATAAGCATCCTACCATATTATGTTGTTGCATTACATCTGCTTTCTCAGTTTCAAATAGCAAATGTAACCTATGTTCCAAGATTCTTGAACAATAGAGCTAATGATGTGGCTCAAAAGCTTGAACTTCAAGAGAAGGGATAATACCCAAAGGGATATAAGCCAAACAACATATCGAGATTAATACAACCTTTGAATAAAGGAATGTGATCTTGGAAGTCAATCATAATGACTTACAAGAACAGGATTGGAGGCATCCAATAATGTAAGATTTGGGTCCATCTTCGAAGGCCAGCAGAAAAATCAAATTGCAGTCTATGCAATACATGATATATGGTAATGCTCTATACAAAAGGGGTGGAGATGGCTTATTATTGGAATGTTTAGGCCCAAAAGAAGCATTAACAGCTATGGCTGAAGTTCATGAAGGTATTTGTGGTGCTCATCAGCCTGGTGTAAAGATGAGATGGTTGCTTCGAAGGCATTCCTATTATTTGCCAACTATTCTTAAAGATTGCATAGAATATGCAAAGGGTTGCCAGGCATGCCAAAAACATGGCACAATAAGACATGTGCCTATAACTGACTTACATGCAGTAGTGAAGCCTTGGCCATTCAGAGGATGGGCCATGGACATGATGGGTAAAATTCACCCACCTTCTTCGAAGCATCATTGTTTCATTTTAGTGGCTACTGACTACTTCACTAAATGGGTCGAAGCCAAACCATATAAGGCTGTAGACCAGACAGAGGTCATTGGGTTCATTAAAGATCTGATCCAGAGGTTTGGCATTCCACAAACCATAACAGTTGATAATGGAACTGTGTTTGATGGGAAAATGGTAAAGTCCTTTGTGGCAGAATTTGGGATTAGCCTTATTAATTCCACTCCCTATTATGCACAAGTCAATGGTCAAGCTGAATCATCCAATAAATCCTTGAAAAAAGGAATACAAAAGGTGGTGGAAGATAATCCTAGGGATTGGCATAACCTATTGTTGGATGTTTTATGGGCTTACAGAACTTCCTCAAGGTCGAGCACAGGAGTCACCCCTTATGCCTTAGTATATGGGCATGATGCAGTGTTACCTGTGGAAATTAATGTTAAATCTCTGAGGGTAAGATGTCAAGATCAATTAGAATCTGAGCAATATCATCAAAGCATGTGCTTGGAATTAGAAGACATAGATGAAGCGAGGATTTTGGCGTTAAATAGCATTCTTTTTCAAAGGAAGAAAGCAGCCAAGAATTATAACAAGAAAGTCAAGCATATTGGCTTTGATGAAGGTGATTTGGTATGGAAAACAATACTCCCAATAGGGATTAAAAGCCATAAGTTTGGCAAATGGTCACCTAACTGGGAAGGACCATATCAAGTTCATAGAGTTTTGCCTTTTGGAGCATACCATTTAAAAAATTTGAATGGTTATGTACATCCCAAAAAGATTAATGGCAGATATCTGAAGCCTGATTTTCCAACCATTTGGGAAACACAAGGAATAGAATAAACATTGAATACAAAAACATGAGATTACTCAAATGATGGACAAAATTTGTTCTTTTATAAAGAAGTAAATACATTATGCCACAGATTGGCCCAAAAATCATTACAATGTCTTAATTGTTTTTGTACAACAGATTTCCTATTACTAAGTGATGGGAACAGTTTAATAGCTGCAGCCATGTCCTTTTTCCGATCAGCCAGTTCTTGGTTAGTGATCTGCAATTTGGTGTCAGTTCGAACCAAGGCCCGGTTTACTGCAGCTAATTCCTCCTCCAGTTGGGCCTTCTTCTCTAGCAGTTGGATTCGAAACTTGGAAACAGAGGAATGTTGTTCCTTGAGTTCTGATACTTCGGTATGCACTTGAGAAACAAAACTCTGGTCCCTAGTTAGTTTCTCATCTGCAGCCTTAGCAGCATGACAAATATTGAGATAAAAATCGATGGTGGCTGCTGCCTGAGATAGATGACTTGAAACATTCATGCCAGACTGCTCAGCAATGTTACAACACTGAAGGAACCCATTTCTGATAGTAGGCCTTTGTAGAGCCTCAAAGGGAATCCTTGAAAAGGAAATTAGCAGTTCTAGACATGTGTCTATGTCTATTGAAGGCACAGAAGGTTTGCTGCTGAAGGAAGAGTTCTCAAAAATCTCTAGCAAGGAGTCAGCCAAAATTAATGGTTCAGCTTCAGCACTAAATGTTGGGGAGGTAGAAGGTACGTCAAAAAGACTAGCAAGTCTTCCTTCAAAGATGTCTACCTCATCACTAGATATGAAGGGCATAGAAAGTATTGTGGTGGAAGACACAGAGGGCTGTATGGGGATGGGAGAAACGGATGGAGCATCTTTGGCAGCCTCTATGGTCTTAGCCACCAATGAATCAAGTGAAGAGGGGCTGGAAATAGGCGTAGGTGATGAACCATGAATTGGAGAACTACCAGCACCCTCTATAGAAGAATCAATTGCCACTGGGATTGGAGTAACAGCTGGAATATCCTTGGAAGAAAGAAGAGCAAGGCTCGAAGAAGGAATGGACTGAGGTAGATTGAAAGTCAGGAAAGGAAGGTATGGTTCTAGGCCAAGAAGAAGAGATGCAGGAATGTTGGGACTCAAGGAAGGTACAGGAAGCGTAGGCTTAGGAAGTGGAAGTTGTATTTGAATAGTCTTCACGTTTTGCATTTGGTCAACTTCAACTGAAACTGGAAGAGGCCCCATGGGAAAGATAAGCGCAGTGGTTGTTACTGCAGAAGGAAGAAATGTAAGACAATGTCAAATTTCAAATATTTAAAGCTGACGAAGGAAAAACAGCAGAAGTATGAAAGAAATTACTTGTTTCAGAAATGTTGATATTGATGGGAGAGCTATGAAGAGAATAATGTTCGACAATTTGTTGTCTTCGAGCAGTTTCTCTTTGTAACACATCAGCAGCAGCAGCTTCATCTCTCAGAAACTGTTGCTGCCGTTTCTTTTCAGCCCTCTCAAAAACGATTATTGCTTTGGAATGTTCCTGTTCTACTGCCTTGGCAGCGGCTTCATGAACCGGATCTTCTACCAAGTCAGCAGCAGAAACAGTCATCTTCTTTCTCTTCCTCCTTGGCAGTGATGCTACTGGTTCTTTTTCAATCTCTCTCTCTTCAATTTGGGTTTCAGATGTTTCAGAGGTAAGTGCTTTCTCCATTTCTATAGTGGGTGCTTCGAAAGAAGGATGCTTAATTGTATCAGGAAGGGAGGCAACTACCTTTTGTCTCTTTGTTCTCTGCAAGGACACTTCTGGCTCTTGCTCAACCTCTTCTTCTCCCAAGGATTCGGATTCCTCAGGAGGGAGGACTAGCTTCCTTTTTTGTTTTTGTTGTTGTTGTTTCTTTTTTAGAACAGCTAAAGTTTCAGCTCTCTTGGGAGATTCTTCGTGTAGGGGCCCTACACCAAAGAACAAAAGTGTAAAGAGAAGGAACAAAAGATTCAAAAGAAAGGGAAGAAGTCTGAAAATATTTACCCTTCTTCGAAGCGGCTCTAGTAACTCTAGCTGGAGGGGATGAAGTTGTAGGATTAGTTGTGGCAGCCTCATGAAGAGGGGGAATGTCCCTAGATGTCGCTGACTTAGCCTTCGAAGGCACTCCCAATCCTACCAGCAAGTCATGGGGATGTTCAGATAGGCGCACTTCCATATTGACTGTCCACTAGTTCTAGAATCTTTTCAAGACTGAGCCATACGGAAGAAAAGGGATAAATTGGAACTCATTCAATTCTTTCAGTAGTTTGAGAATTGCCGTCTCTAGTCTGGATTTGGATATTCTCAAATCTCTGACAGTAAGATGAACATTCGAGAGCGCAAGAGGAACTGGTATCCCTTGAGTGAGTCCAAATTGTGCGGCAAATTGAGAAGGCAAGACACCTCGGATATGCATTTGTAGGCTCGAGGTTTTAAACTACCAATGAACAATTCCTTGGTAGTAGTATAGAGGCCCACATGTCTTTGTGAGGAGAAGTGGAGCATTCTTTATCGGCCAGAAAGCTTGGTCCTTTATTGGTTTCAAAAGGACGAAGAAAGAGGAGATGGAGAAATGGGGAGTTGATAAAAGAAGGTAAAGTAGTAAGCGAAGGCGGGGTAAAGGGCAATCCTAGCATACTTTTCCCCATAAGTACTAGGATCCTGAACAAGGAATTTTAGACATTTGGGGTGTAGGTCAGTGAAATAGGCGAAGAGCCAAAGTTGAAGCACCCAGAGGGGACCTCCTTGGTTAGCATCAAGAGGTTTCTCACAAAATTGGGAGCAGACTCTGTAGACATGACCTAAAAGATAAGGAGCAAGAGCTATATGTTTTTTCAAGACAAGTGCCTTCGCGAGAGGAACAAACTCAGGCATAATCCTCTGAGATGAGGTGCAAAAGAGGAATTTGCATAACAAATATAAAATGAAGGAAAATAGCTCTCTGTCCTTCACAGGACCTTCCTTTTTATTTTCAGACTTTACGAAGTCACTATAAGAGGAGCTTAAAGATGGAAGAGAAAACTTAATTGGAAGGTCTGGGTAGTTGGGAGTAAATGGAGAACCATGGGGAGAAAGTCCTAAGAGATGGCAAATATCAAGAACGGTGGGGGCCATCATGCCCCACCGAAATTGGAAGAAATTAAAAGCCATATTCCAGAAACATAAGGCAGCAGGTATCAAGAAAGGGTCCTCAGGAATGATGAACCTGGAAAGACGAAGGGCATCGAGGATACAGAGCTCTTGCAGGTCATTTTCTCTCGCAGGTACAACTCTGTCATACCATTCTTCCCATTCAGTCCTCATTGTCGGCCAGCAACGGTGAGGACGATTCACCCTCCAGTTTCCCCAATCAAGCCCTTCTTCGTAAAGAAGGAAATGGTCCTCCAAGCGAGGATATAGGGCTGCGAGTTGAGCAGAGCTTCGAAAAATAGGGCCAAGGACGTATTCCTGTTTGTTGCTATGACGAGGCACGAAAAGACATCCATCTATGTGGCTTGACTCACCAGATGATAGTTTGGTGATTTCTTTATCGATACATCGCTTCAAAGCCATGGTAGGACTGATACGATCGCCAGTAAACACTTTTAGTGATGAAGGATCCATTGATAGTGAGTAATAAGGAAGAGGGGTTTAACAGGAGATCGATAGGGTTTGCGAGTCAAAAGAGCAAGTGATTTCAGAGTATAAAGCAAAGGGGCTTTTAAAAGGTTTCATGTCTGAAAAATATATTGCGTAAATCGTTATGTACTAAAAGTACGAATATGAGGAGACTCTTCCAATATTGATAGTTTTGGAGGGAAGGACACATTCTGAATGTTGACGTCAGCTTCGAAGAAAGATATTTGGCTTCGAAGCCAATTTTGGTTCCAAGAAATCAAACAAAAACGGCTTCGAAATACGGAATCCGGCTTTGAAGTATACTACATGTTTGAAGACGCTAAGATGCAAAGAACATCAAAACCAATCATTGGTTTTTGCAAGAGAAGATTGTCCATTGAATTAAGACAGCATAAGATGCTTTTCGAAGTAAGAATGGTCAATTTAAAAATGACTGACTATATTAACTATAACCATATGTTGGTTATAATTAGCTTTGAAAAGTAAGGTTGTTAACTTCGAAGCATTAGTTTGAGATAATATTAACCAAAATTGTCAAATTTTGCTCCATAAATTGGAAAAAGACATATTGGTTGTTGGTTATAATTAGCTTTAAAAAGTAAAGTTGTTAACTTCGAAGCATTAATTTGAGATAATATTAACCAAAATTGTCAATTTTACTCCATAAGTTGGAAAAAAAAGACATGTTGGTTCCTTTTTAGTGTTTTATTAAAGATAAGTGGATTCAGATTCGAAGGATGAGATTATTTAATTCGAAGCTATATGTTGGCTTTTAAAAGTAAAAAGAAATAGAGTCAAACAATGTCAAATACAGAAGGACTTTGTTTTCATTGGAGCCAAGACAATTACATTAAGTAACCTTATTTAGGTACAAATTCAAGCTCATAAAAATAAGGAATAGAATAAATAACAAGATCATGGAATTTCGTCCAACAATGATCAATGAATATTTGTTCTTTCTTTATTATATCTTCCATCTCCTCTAAAGTTGGCTGCATGAGTTGATGTGCTCTCACTTCATAATAGAGCTCTTCAGCCTTTGCTTCGAAAGCCTCTTCCCTCAATTTTTGTTCCAACTCATCTATAACCAAATCATCCCAATACGCAGAATCTTTATTTTTGAAGTCATCAAAGTCTTCAATAAAGTTTTCTGCTTCGTATTGAGCATGAATTCGAAGAGATGAAAGTTGATCCAAAGATTGAATGGTGACTTTGGAATTTCGATGCCAATGAAGGAGTACTGGAAGTTGATCCAGGAACATGTGAAGTTCTGCTTGGGCGATGGGATTAAGGATATGGCCCCTAGTCAGAATATCACAAGCCCATCGAAAGTTCTTGAGAGGAATGTCATCCTCAAGAACATTGAAGGGTAGGTGAGAAAAAGCTGCAAGCAGAAGTTGGGCTTGTTTCCGCTCAAATGAAGTTGGGGATGATGGAGGTTTGTAAGGAGGGAAGATTTTGTCCATTGGAAGAGCAAGCCTTAATTTCTCTGTCCAAGAAAGAATGGGAGGAGGAGAAGGAGTAGATGGTTCTGCTTCAGAAGATAGAGAAGGTGTGGATGCTTCTATTCTAGAGGATGCAGAAGGTGTGGATGCTTCTATTTCTGAAGATGGAGAAGAAGAAGTGGATGCTTCAGTTAGGGGAGATGACACAGGAATGGAAGGAACAAAGGCATTAATGTAGCCAAGCCAGTCAGAAGAGCAAATCTTCACTTTCTTGGCTAAAAATGAAGGGGTATATCCTTGTGATTCTTCCAAGCACTGGGCAGTGTGCATTATCCTTGTGGGCATGGAGGATGTATACCAAGCCACAAGCAAATTCTCCTCTAAACTGCGTCGAAGGTCGATGGGCACATAAAGATAAACCACCGAGCTTCGAGCGTAGGAAGGAAAATCTAAAGGGTCAGTGAACTCAACAAAATGATGATTGATCCGTTCCCTCAAGTCCCAGGACTCAGGTGTGGACCAGTTCGTCCATCCAGAAACCCCAGAAGATGAAGAAGTTGTAGTTTCATCCCAAGCAGAAGTTTGTGAAGAAGAATTTCCCAATTCCATATTTGCAATTTGTTGAAGCAAAGGCTTGAGAGTTGTTCGTTCAAAGTGCGAGGGGAGTTTAGAGGAAGAACTTCTTGTATCAACGAGTTTGTAAACCAAAGGATTGAGGGCAATGTGTTCGTAGTCCAAAGGTTGATAATCTGCGAAAGCCTCCATGACCTGAATATAGAAAGGCGGGTAAAGGTGGCTAATAAATGCGTGGAGATTCTTTCGAGGGGAAACAACATTACTCAATGGCTCTTCGTATGCTCGATCAATAGAGTGAGAAGGTGATTGAGTCATAATCCGTTCGAATGCTGAAGGTATTGGAACGTCCAACAAAGTTAAGAGTTAATGCAAATGATCACCAAAATAGGTGACGGTTGTGTTTCCTGAAGATAGATTCTATGCACGTTCCAAAAAGCGAGGGAAAAGCTTTTGATTCACTAATATCTCCAAGTATTGGGTATATTAGTGCGGGGGGTAATGTTGGCTACATATTTTGTAAAAGCCAATTACAATTCGACACGTGGCAGAATGAGGGTATTATGGGAAGATGATTTTAATCTTAAATCTCAATCATACACGTGGCAATAAATATTGGTTCTCAAGTGGTCTGAGTAGCACTAGATCAGTAATGAGATACAAGGTGACGTGGCCTCAACGGTTATCTATATTCAAATTCAAATACAGGAGGGAAGTTCAATTGCAAGTGATGGCGTAGTGGAACTATTTCTAAGGCAGCATGATCAGCGATCATGGAGGAGCAGTTCGACGGTTCGAAGTACAGTTCGAAGGTCATCTTTGACAAGTATAAATAGCAAGGAAGTTCCCAGAAAAGACCCCCAGACTCAGATCATATAAACCAGTTTTACTTCATATTTTCCTTTCCAGTTTTACCTTTCCTGTACTTTAAATACTTGTTCTTTAAATACCTGCATTGTACTTCAATTCATAGGAGTAGTTTTCAAGTAGATTCAAGTAGACTGTTGCTGTAAACTTCCTCAAGGCTGAGTTTGGACTATTGTAAGTATTTATGTTAATGAAATACTTCAATTGTTCTTAATATTAATTGTTATTTCTCTTAATTTCTCCTAAAGTCAAGCCACCAGTAAAAGTCCTCTTCATTGAGGCTGAAAGAACTAAAACATAGTCGCCTGATAATTGATTGGCAATTATAATTTCTGTAAGGACTGATTGATCCTTGCTGGCACGCTTAACAGTCACATGGCGTCATCACTTGATATTGTTAGTTAATTTATGTGCTAGTTTTCGGACAAAGTCATATGGTGTCATCACTTGATATTGTTAGTTGAAATTATGTGATTCAGTATTTTTTGTTAGAATTTTAAAAGATAACTTAACACTAATGATAAATGATGTGAAGTATTACTCTTAAATCACAAAATAACCTCAGAGACTATTCTTTGATATCTTTTATTGATTTTGATTCATTTTGACTAATGTGTTTATCCATGATAAGAAGTGAATTCAAAATTTAAATTGGTTCACAAAAGCTATTTTTGGGACCTAAGTTATAGATTTGTTTGGTCTGAAGAATTTACAATTACATAACCATAAATAAAAAAAGAAGAAGAGTGAAACCTTATTTGGACCAAAATATTTACAGAAATGATGCCACCAAATAAATTTTAGCATAACTTTATTTATTTATTTATTACTTTTATGTTGATATATATATATATATATAACAAACAATATGTCTATTGGTAGTTTCATTTTGGAGCTAATATCAGTATCTAAATCATTAATTTTTTAATATTTATTGAGTAAAATATTTATGTAAAAAATTAGAATGATCGGCTATTGATAGGTATATATTTGAATCACATTTGTATTACAAAAAATATTGTCTATTTTTCTTCAAACAAATGTGATTCAAATATATAACTATCAATTTTCGATAATTTAAATTTTTTTCATGAATATTCTACTAAATTAATCTTAAAAAAATGAAATGTTCGAATCAGCAAATTCTGTTCTAAAATGAGCTCGTTAAACCCAAACTCTCTCTCAGTCCAATACCTAATCTAAAATTTGAATATCGAATGGGTAAACAAAATCTGTCTAAATTAAAATGAATAGATAGTTCCTGCATTGACGCACATGAACTAGTAAAAAGGCAGACAAAACAACTTAGCGTCGCCGTGAAGGACAAGCTGTCTCTGTAAGAAGCTGTGGATTTGGTTACGAAGGAGAAAAGTTAGGGATCATGACATTTTTTTTATGAAAATGATCATGAAAAATTTATGACTATTAAATTATCTTAATTAATGTATGGTGCTTTATTTTAAGTTTAATCTAAGGGTCATAAATCTTTTATGATAATTTTCATGAAAGTTTTTTCATGATACCTAGCGTTGCTGGTTATGAAAATATAATATTTTACCAAGGTTTCATGCATTAATAAATATTCATTGGAGGTTCACATTCCAGTAAAATTCAATGAATGCTAATACTAATTTTATTCTATTTTCTTCTTCTTTTTTTAAACATGTGTGACATGCAATAATAATAAAAAGTCTGGTTAACAAATGTCAGTGAGGCATCAAAAAAGGTAAAGAAATTTAAAATTATGAGAAATCTTTTCACTAAATTCAATGCATTTTTTAACTATTTCATTTATTATGAAAATATTTTGTTACCATAATTTCAATCTAAAGCAATGCCCATGAAACACTTGTTAATATTTGTCATAATGAAATTCCGATATTTGACACTATAACAAATTAAGATTTTAGAAATAAAAATTTAGAGGCGAAATCACATTTTAGGATCAAAATAGTTGTCAAAATGTCATTATTGTAGTTTTCACGACGAAATTTAACATTTTGTAATGAATTATTATTCTTTTGAGACTTTTTTATTAAAAAATAAATTATTCATTAAAAAATTATTTTTTATCTAAATATTAGTGATATTTTCAAAATTTATATGTCATAGTGTGAAATGAAATTATTAGAATAATAAGATAAAAATAACTCAACTGCTAGGCATGTAAGTAGCAAAATTTAAAATAAGATTCGTTAGTTTAAAAAGACACGATGGCATTCTCAGCAATAAGTGGTGTTTTGAAAAATTAATAGAAAATTAATTAAAAAAATAATTTTTTACTATGTATTCAAAATATTCCTCATACTAATATTGTACGGATGATAAGTTTTTAAACTTATATAAATAACTTTTAATTTATAAAAAATGACTATGATGATAACTACTGATCCCTTTCTTGTCCTCAAGTCAAAGAAACAAAGGACGCCAGATAGGCTCTAGCTCCTAATGTCAATAATTCACGGCAAACAATTCCAACCACTAATTTCACTTTTTATGTCATCCTTTTGAATTTTTCTTCATTTCCAGGGCACGGGAAAGCCAACTAAGGCGGGACTCTTCAAGTCCGAATTGTAAGATCGTCTTGACAATGGCAATGGATTGGAGTTTCTGTGAGGATGTTTACCATATAGAAAAATGTAATTTGGAAGAGATAAAAATAAAGAGGAATTTAAGTGAAGTTTTGCGTTCATCTTGGCCTGGTATTTATAGATAATATGGTGTTTTGACGGAGAAGTCACATTTTTAGGATTCCAATCCAAGAGACATAATGTCATGATACTATAACAAAATATATTTTTGGCGATTAAATTTGATGACTAAAAAAAATTTAGTTGTCAAAATTTATAGAATTGGCAACTAAAATTTTTTTTAGTCAATAAAAATATAATATTTAGCTACTAATTTTTTTTAGTCAAGAAATATTAATTATTGGCGACTAAAAAATGTTTTAATCGCTGTATAGATAATTTTGGCTACTAAAATTTTTTAGTCACCGAATGAAAAATAAAAATTTACTTTCAGACTTTTGGCGACCAAAAATTTGGTCGTCAAAAATTTATTTTCAGTGACTAAAAAATGTTTTAGTCGCTATATAGCTAGTTTTGGCTGCTAAATTTTTCTTGTCGCTGAATAAAAAATAAAAATTTATTTTTTATCTTTGGCAACCAAAATTTTGGTTACCAAAAATTTATTTTTAGCGACTAAAAAATATTTTTGTCGCCAAAGAATTAAAATATTTGGAGGAAAAATTTCAAATTTTGGAGGGATTTATACAATTAATTGGCGACCAAAATATTTAGTCGCCAAATTATTACTTTTAGCGACTAAAACAATTTTAGTCAGCAATAATATATAATTTAGGATAAAATAATATTTATTAGTCAGATTTTTCGCATCATTTTTAGCGACCAAAATAATATTTGGTTGCCAAATGGCATGAAATTATTTACTCCTTATATACATTTCCCGACAAAGAAATCATTTAGTCTTGGAAGCTCAAAATTTTATAAAGGGAATAATTTCAAATTTGTGCCTCTGTCTCACACTTTTACCCTCTCTCTGTATACACCACAGCCACAGAACCTCTCTCTCAGCAAACCTCACCACTGCAAATCAACAAACCTCATGGCAATCAAATCTCATGACCGTACATCCTCGTAACTGCCGCTTTTATATCACGTAAATCAAGATCGCATCATCGCTAATAAAGTTCACTCTCTCTCTTTCTCTCTCTCTCTCTCTCTACCCCTTCTTTTATTTCCCCAACTGTGAACTCTTGCTCTAGGGTTGTTTACCCCTTCTTTTATTTCCCCAACTGTGAACTCTTGCTCTAGGGTTGTTTATTCTATCCATTCAGTTTAATTTTGTCTTCATTTCTGAAATGGGTTTGTTTGAAGTGATTTCATTACTAGAGTTTTATGGGTTTAATGTTGTAAATGGGTTTGATTTTAGGGTTTGATACCTTTCCCCCTATTTTTCCTTTCTCTCTTATTAGTTTCAAAGTAAGTTTGTGGTTATGTATATTATCTATGAACCTCATAATACTTCATTTGCATTCTTGCAATCATGTTCTTGGTGACATTTATAGAAAAAAATAAACTTCAATTTTTAGTAATTTTAAATTTCATTTCTGGCGTTTTCCTCAACTGTGGAACTAAAATGGTTTATGATTCAAACACAAGCTTGATTACACTGCCTGACGGAAGTAAAGCTTGAGTGGAGGTAGATTCCCTATCTGACCTTTAATCTCTTTCCAACCATGACATCAGAATTCATAAGAAAGCAAAAATCTTCAACTATATTCATGTAGTGAGCGAAGTCAAATGGCCTAATTTATGGCCATACATAATAGAGCAATACATTATTATTCAAGTGTAGATATTAATGGATGGCCTAATTTTAAATGTTAGATTGAACATAATTATATTCAGTACTTGACTTTGTCATAAAAAAGATTACATCTTTTGTATCTCCTACAGCCTACAGGATACTAAAAACAATGATTTGATACAAAATCCAATACCCAATTTGACAACTATAATTACAAATTAATTCAGTATTTGTTTTGATTTGTTTGGTTGTTTTAAACTCTGTGAAATGGGAAGACTATGAAGCTAAAAAAGTTAGGGATTTATACGCAAACTAATGTAAGCTTAATTGTGGCAAGAATTTGAGACTTGGAAAACCTCAAGTCACCATTTTTCTTGCATGATACATTAGTTTGTAAGAAAAAAAATTAAAATGACAAACTAATTTAAATTACATTTTTTGTTTTCTTAAATGTTAGGTTATGGCACTTGTCCATTAATATGTAATTCCCAATAGTATTGTCATTAACTTTGTGATGTTGAGATTGCTTCTCTAAAATGTTAACTCTTTGTTAAAAATATTTACATTCATAGAGCAACTTGAATAAAAGGCATGCTAAATGGTCTTCATGTTTTTCAGGAGTACACACTTCAAGAAACTAGGGTTTAATTTAAGTTTCTTAACCATGAATCCTTTCTCATTTCAGGGATGACTGATTGAAAGAGAAAACTTGACCGCCCACACACATCTTTATGCCTTTTTTCTCAGCATTTTCTTCTCCTCTATTTCTTCATCATCTTTTCACAGTTGCTATGGCTGCTGCTTGTCTTCTTCTTTACTGTGGTTGTAGACTTCTTCCTTCATTGGTTGATGCCACATCGGTTTGTGTTTGTGTACCCACTTATTGCATGTAATGCACAAGGCCCAATTAACAAGTCTATGGGTACTATAAGTCAAGCCCAATAGCAAACCTAGTCTGTTGTCCAAAACTAAGCTAACTATGTTCAAGAAAATAAAATAAACCGAACCCTTATGACTAATAAAGATAAGAACTCTCTAAATGATGATAATGCAATGCATGCATTTTGCCTTTTCACAGAAGATGAGTATGTTTGTATGATCAAGGCTTGAAGCTGAAGTTGTTTTGATAACGCTTCACTACAAAACATGCTCAAGACTCAAATAAGCCTAAAAAATAATTATAACAGACTCAATCTTAGAGTGAAATTGCCAACACAAAAGTGACTAAGGGGTAACTAACATTTTTTGCTTACACATTTAGTTAATAACTGTCTGATTATGATCATTCAGGATATAACCTCTCCTTTTTACTATTGTCAAGATCTTTCGTAGGTCTATTTCTGTGTATGTATGGAAGACGAGTGGAGGACTAGGACTGTGCATTATACGGGTCATTCGGAGAAGATCTAACATGCCAAGTTTCAATGTGGCTTGAATCAATTTGGGTTGTCTTGCTGATGTGAAAAATTTGGGCTGTCTTACTTAACACTGTTATTCATTCATCTATTTGTTTATGCTATGTAGATGTATATTATCAATCAGCTAGCTAACTGAATTTTGGCTATTTTTTCCTTGGCTGTTCTCTTTTTTCCTTGAGCTTTTGGCTCGAACCTTTTGATAATGATCACGGGTGATGTCATTATGGTGTTGGTTTGGAATATGCATGTAGTTGTATTGCTGTGGGTTGGTTGGTTTGGAGTTACCTTGGGTTCCTAGATTCAATACTGAATTATCTCTTTGGTAGTATAGAAAATCTTTTTCTGCTGAGCACTTGAAACCTCAATATTATAGCGTAGAAGTGGATGAGGGTTTTGTTGTTTGAATGTCCATTCTTATTTTTATAGTTTCAGTTGACCCTGGTGTAACTAGTGATGGTATTAAACTCAACCACTGTTAACCAATCACTTAGACTACTAAATCAAAAAACAAGCAGATCTGAACATCAAGTGATCAATTAGTTAAATGAGAGTTTGAGCACCCATTTGTAAAAATATCTTGAGAGCAAGAGTCCCATAAAAGCATCAATATAAATATATAAATAGAGACATTTATCAAGTGATTTTTTATGCATTAATCAGGTGCAAAACTAATTATATCTATTTAAAAATCAACTGAATGCATTTCAAATAATGTTTTTATTAATAGTTCATAACACCAAAAAGACTTTAGGGAGAAGGGGGCCCACAATTGCATAATAAATCAAATTAGCACTTAATTACAATGATTGTTAAGTGTTCTACCATCTCTATACACTCTAGATCACATCGTACAGAGGTTTCCCACCTTTTGTGTGTGTGTTTTGTTGTGTGACCTTCAACACTGGATTTGACTTAATCTTTGAGTTCTTGTCTAGTGAAAAGTATAATTTCTCATTCTATCACACACCTATATTCTAGTCACACACAGAGACACCATAGGAGCTCTAGATGAGCATCCCTGTTGAAGTGTTTAGGATTGTGTTTAGTGGTTGTCAGTTTTAGGTGAGTTGAGAAAACCTTGTTTATTGTTATACTTGAGAGAGTAGTAATTGTGGAAAAGGTTGGTAGGTGATCCTACTGAAAACCCTTTGCAAAGTAAGTGGTTGTAAAGAATTTGGGTGACCTTAGTGAAAGCCCATTTTATAATATTGGACTCGTGCCAGTGAGGAATCATGAGTGGATATAGGTACAAGGGTTGTGTTAAACCACTATAAATGTTGGTATTAATCTCTTTTTTTATTTCTTGTACCTTATTTTACTCAAAGGTTTGGTCTGTTACATTTGCAACTTCTTTTCTTTTGTGATTTACTTGAATATTTATTTATTTTTGGTATGTGATTTACTTGAAACTGTCGTTCTTGATTTCAATTTTCTGAGCTTGTAGCATTCAACATCTCTTATTTCATGATAGAAGAGGTCTCACATGGTTATGTTATTGTATGCCTGTGATGGAAACTAATCTAATTTTTTCCTTGATATTTTGTAGTCTATGCTTGTTTTCTTGAATCCAATCAAGTTGGGAATAACCTTTACCGTCGGCAATTTGCACTCACTTGGGAGGTTTGTGCTTAGATTTGTATATTAGTATGCTTCTTGTCATTATTCCCTGTAAAGAGATTTAGTTTTTAGTTATTTAGATTTCTATTGAATTTTTGGGATTCTTTATTGAAGTTTGGATTCATTCATTCATCCTCATATGTTCATATTGTTCAGCAGGTAAGTATCCTATGCTTTCTCACAGCCTTGACTTGTTTTCCTATTTGTCTTGATCTTTTCCTTGGCAAGTTCTAGTGCCTTTAGTTTGTACTCATGGTAAACATGTCCTCATTTTCTTCATTTTTCTCAATACTTGAATGTTTATATCAAATTAATTATATGAATTTGTGACTCTACTCTTGGTTATCAAACATTATTTGGAAATTACTAAAAAAATTTGTGGACAAATTACTTTGGCCGTCAAGGTTTGAGTCTATTTGCATTTCTAGTACTTAGAGTTGATGAAATGACACTTTCTAGCTTATAAAACTCTGTTTGGACTTTGGTCCAACGCTTTTATCAATGGTGCAACATTGCACATACAGGAAAAATATGCATGTGATCCTCACGTCATATACGTTTACTTAATTGATCATTTCAACTGTTATAGATGTAGTGATCAAACCAGTCTCAAGTCAGATTCTAGATGTAGAATTAAGTAAATTTATGGGAGTGTGATAGTCTTAGGTCAATGATGAGGTTAGTGAAGAGATGGGTAGTTAGCGTGCCTTAAACTAAAATAAATAAAAAAAAGGGAGGGGGGCGATAAGGGGGCAAAAATACAAAACAGCCCCTGAACCACCATACGGATGTCATGGCCAACTTCCTTGTGACAAATAGGACCTGTCACAACATATGGAATGTCAATAGCACACATAGTTTGGCAGTTAGAGCCGAAAACGCATTAAACTTAACCCAAAAAGGGCGTTAAGGGTGCGAAAATGCGAAACAGTCCCCAAACTACAGTATGGATGTCATGGCCACCTTCCCTATCACAAATAGGACCTGTGAAAATAGACGGAATGTAATTAGCACAAGTAGTTTGGGAGTTAGAGCCGAAAATCCATTAAACTTTACCGAAAAAGGGCATTAAGGGGGGCGAAAATGCGAATCAACCCCCGAACCACTGTACGGATGTCATGGCCACCTTCCTTGTGATGAATAGGACCTGTGACAATAGACAGAATGTAATTAGCATGTATAGGTTGGGAGTTAGAGTCGAAAATGCCTTAAACTTAACAGAAAAAGGGCGTTAAGGGGGCAAAAATGCGAAACAGCCCTCGAACCACTGTACGGATGTCACAAACACCTTCCCCATCACAAATAGCACCTGTGACAACAAACGGAATGTAATTAGCACGCGTAGTTTGGGAGTTAGAGTCGAAAACGCATTAAACTTAATTGAAAAAGGGCGTTAAGGGGGGCGAAAATGTGAATCAGCCCCCGAACTACATATGGATGTCACGGCCACCTTCCCCATCAGAAATAGGACCTGTGACAACATAGAAAATGCAACTAGCACATGTAAGTTGGGAGTTAGAGCTGAAAATGCATAAAACTTAACCGAAAAAGGGCATTAAGGGGGCGAAAATGCGAATCAGCCCCCGAACCATGGTACAGATGTCATAGCTACCTTCCTGTGATGAATAGGACATGTGACAATAGACAGAATGTAATTAGCATGTGTAGGTTGGCAGTTAGAGTCGAAAATGCCTTAAACTTAACCGAAAAATGACGTTAAGGAGGCAAAAATGCGAAACAACCCTCGAACCACCGTACGGATGTCACAACCACCTTCTCCATCACAAATAGAACCTGTGACAATAGACGAAATGTAATTAGCACACATTGTTTGGGAGTTAAAGCTGAAAACGCATTAAACTTAACCGAAAAAGGGCGTTAAGGGAGCGAAAATGTGAATTAGCCCTCGAACCACCGTACGGATGTCATGACCACCTTCCCTATCACAAATAGAACTTGTGACAATAGACGAAATATAATTAGCACACGTAGTTTGGGAGTTAGATCCGAAAACGCATTAAACTTAATCGAAAAAGGGCATTAAGGGGGCGAAAATGTGAATCAGCCTTCAAACCACCGTACGGGTGTCACAGCCACCTTCCCTGTGATGAATAGGTCCTGTGACAATAGATGGAATGTAATTAGCATGTGTAGATTGGGAGTTAGAGCCAAAAACGCCTTAAACTTTACCGGAAAAGGGCGTTAAAGGGGCGAAAATGTGAAACAGTCCCCGAACCACCATACGAATGTCACGACCACCTTCCCTATCAAGAATAGAACCTATGACAATAGACAGAATGTAATTAGCACACGTAGTTTGGGAGTTAGAGCTGAAAATGCATTAAACTTAACCAAAAAAGGGCATTAAGAGGGCAAAAATGTGAATCAGCCCCTGAGCCACCGTACAGATGTCACGAACACCTTCCTAGTCACAAATAGGATCTGTGACAATAGACAGAATGTAATTAGCACACGTAGTTTGGGAGTTAGAGTTGAAAACGCATTAAACTTAATCGAAAAAGGGCGTTAAGGGGGCAAAAATGCGAATCAGACCCTGAACCACCGTATGGATGTCACGGCCACCTTCCCAGTGATGAATAGGACCTGTGACAATAGACAGAATGTAATTACCATGTGTTGGTTGGGAGTTAGAGCCGAAAACGCCTTAAACTTAACCGAAAAAGGGCGTTAAAGGGGCGAAAATGCGAAACAGCCCCCGAACCACTATACAGATGCGACGGCCACCTTCCCTATCACAAATAGGACCTGTGACAATAGACGAAATATAATTAGCACGTGTAGGTTGGGAGTTAGAGCCAAATACGCCTTAAACTTAACCAAAAAAGGGCGTTAAAGGGGCGAAAATGCAAAATAGCTTTCGAACCATCATACAAATGTCACGGCCACCTTCCCCATGGAAAATAGGACCTGTGGCAATAGATGAAATGTAATTAGCACGTTTAGGTGGGAGTTAGAGCCAAAAAAGCCTTAAATTTAACCGAAAAAGGGCGTTAAGGAGGCAAAAATGCAAATTAGCCCTCGAACCACCGTACGAATTTCATGGCCACCTTCCCTATGACAAATAGGACCTGTGACAATAGATGAAATGTAATTAGCACTTGTAAGTTGGGAGTTAGAGCCAAAATGCCTTAAGCTTATCTGAAATAGGGCGTTAAGGAAGCGAAAAAGCGAAACAGCCCCGGAACCACTGTAGGGATGTCACGGCCAGTTTCCCCGTGACATATACGACTTGTGACAATAGACGAAATGTCATTAGCACACGTAGTTTTGAAGCTAAAGCCGAAAACAATTTAAACTTATTCAAAAAAAGGAGAGTTTGACATCCAATAAATGTTCAACATTTTCATTGTAAATGATGCCATTGTTTCATCATACATGGTGGTCATTTGGATGGTAAACATATTAAGAAAGCATGATATGGTTATGGAGATAACCCCGTAGATTACTCAATCATTTTACTTTGACTAGAAAAATGAGAATAAAGAAGAGTTAAAATAAATTTACCACCAAAACATTCTACTTATAAAAATTTATTTTATGAAGAGGTATGCTCCTAAAAATTGTATTATTTGTAAATTGAAATCAAGTTTGGAATAAATCTTTCATGATACATACATATGATTGTGTTTCGAAAAAAATGTTTTTATAGATTGTTTTACCTTAAATGCATGTTATTACAACCTTTTTCCTATGTCTGAATGAATTGATATTTTGTAACGGGTGCAATTATTTTTTTATTTTTTGTAGATGGCTTTTGGCGTGGACTTATGGATAGTCTACATTTTTGTTTATGGATGACACTTGACACATTTGTATAATCCTGCTAACTATGTCTTCCTCTGCTTTTATAAATATTAGCATTACTGATACATATAACTTTTGTAATCCAACTAATAGTTACTGGCGTGGCATATAGATCACCTTTTGTCACGATACAGATTACGATGGTAAGTTATACCACGCTAAATGGCCATATTGCATGGTAGTAAATATATTTTTTTGTATATGGCGGGTTGGATTTTTGTATGGAAATATAATTTTAGTTTGGACAATAGTTGGTTTGTATAGGATATATACATTTAAAATTATTCTTTTTTGGATGGTTGGAAGTAATAGGGACTTTGGCATGATTGATAATTTTAAGTTGTGAAATGATGGATAGTATATGTTGGTTTTGTCTGTATATGTATTACAGGTTGCATCGAATATAGACAAGTTATGAATAAATTATAATTTTGCGATGAAACATAGAGCATGTTTTTGGCAACTAAATTGTTAGTAGCTAAAAAAAATTCAGAAAATAGTTTTGGCTACTAAAAGTTTGGTAGCCAAAAAAAACAATCAAACATATGGTGACTAAAATATGTCGTAGCTAAAAAAATAAGCTGAAGAAATAAAAAAACTTTTGGCAACTAAAACTTTAGTAGCAAAAAAATGTGAGACTTTAGGCGACTAAATGTTTAGTAGCCAAAACACAAAATGTTTGTCGACTAAAATCTTAGTAGCTAAAAATATAAGACTTTAGGCGACTAAATCTTTAGTAGGCAAAAAAAAAATTGACTTTAGGTGACTAAAATCTTAGTAGCCAAAACATTGTTATTTACTTTAGGCCACTTATATATTTAGTAGCTAAAACTCTTTTCCGTGACTAAATGATTAGTCGTTAAAAATAATTGAACTTTTAGCGACAAAAAAATTAGTCGCCAAAAATATGATATTTAATTTTATTTCAAACCTTTTGGTGACTAAAAAATTAGTTGGCAATGTAGTATATTTGGCGACTAAAATAATTTTAGTTGCCAATGATCTTTCCCGACTAATTCTGCGACCAAATATTTTTTATGCTAAAAGCCTTCGACGACTAAATTGTGACTTTTGGCGACTAAAAATTTAGTCGCCAAAAGTGAAAATTCTTGTAGTGTGACCCGAACCCTTCCCTAAAAGTTTGGGTCATAACTAGCCAATAATCACTTGATTACCTTTCGCCTCAAACAAACATACAAAGTAATTATAGTAATGTGGCTAAAAGTGGAAGTATACAACAAAAGAATGAATCCATTGAGCTATACTAACATGAGGAAAATGTAACACAACCACGTCATTTACATGCCCATGCAAAAAGAATATAAGTATCAAAGGAAATTGTGCACAACGTTTACAAACCCAAGACCACATTAACAAAACAAAGTAAAGTCAACGTATGAAGTGAGTGAAGACAAAACTCCATCACAAAGACATGACTCGATTGGGTCTCAAAAAGGATGCCTCCTGAAGATGACTCTATGGTTGTGGTCCATGCTGCGGATTACCTATACGTGTGTTCATAAAATTGGGTGAGCGAAGCTTAATGAGTAACAATACAGTAAAACAGTGTAAATAGATAGTCATAAGATTATCACAATACTCAAAATCGTATAAACAAACGGCCTTAGGCCCAATTATGCTTCAAAACGGCCTCGGGCCCAATATATAACAAAACGGCCTTGGGCCCAATCATATATCAAAACGGCCTCGGGCCCAATATATAACAAATCAGCCTCGGGCCAAATCATATATCAAAATGGCATCGGGCCCAATCATATATCAAAACGGCCTCGGGGCCAATATAGCACATGTCATATAACATTAATGAGGTTTCTCATTTCAAACAAATCACAATGTTAGCACCAATCATAGTTCATGGTCCGAGGTACACAATAATGAACATATAAATATGGTATTATTCCTCACTGTGCTTGGTCAGATGATACTCCTTAACGGCTCGGCCTGCAGAAACATAACCAAGCATAACATTTCAAAACACATTGCCTTTCATTCACTTAATTGATTTATTTGTTATATATGCATTAGATCGTTCCCCTTTCTTTAATTTCTCTCAAGTGTCTACATAATTCCTACAACAATTCCATATGTTTTTCATTGAAAATATCATGTTTACATATTTAAGATTTAAGGAAATAGTAAGAAGTGAAAGGAAACTAAGTTAAGGTAGGAAATGTCATGAAATGATTAAAAGAAAATAAACAACCTACACTAATTAGAGCATATCAATTTGTGTACTTAGAATTTGGATGTAAGACCACCACTTTTAGAAACAAGACTTCTAGGACTTGAATTTAGGGTTAAGAATCACTTAAAACGGAGTTCGGATGAAGGAGATAGACCTTTTTGAATTTGGGGTGAAACAGGGGTTCTGCACGTGCAGAAGTCTTCACTGCTCGTGCAGCCCAGATCCGCTCGAGCGGAAACACCGGCCGCTCAAACGCCCATGGAGTATAATCAAAACCTCTTTTTTTCTTCATGTTCTGCTCATGCGGAGCCTGTGGCCGCTCGTGCGGTCTAGGAAAACTCAGACAGTCTAAAAATGGCCAAAAATGCAAAACCCTCCAAACTCATTTCAAGCTCAAATCAAAGCAAAACTCACACAAAATCATGATACATAAGCATGATACAAGTGTAATTCCACATTAAACATATCAATCTTGCATCAACAACAATTCCATGGTCTTATCTTTTCACAATTTCATGGTTTACATACACAAATTCAAAAATACATATATTCATGAATGATTTTCTTCACAAATCTTGTTTATGTGAACCATCTAGTATTTGTTTCATGGATCAATCATAAAAATGAACTCAAATTTGTTTCATGGATCAATCATAAAAATCAACTCAAATCAAACAATGGTGTAGAGATCAAGGTCCAATTTCATGCCTTAGCCCTAGTCACTACACAATTCCAAACCCCAGCTCAAAATTCCTAATTTCTTTATTATTTCTTGACAAAGATGAGTTAGAGACAAAGTTGGTAAGTAAATTTCCATACCTCAACTCAAATCTATGGTTTGCTCCTTGATTCCCTTCAAGTCCCTAGCTTTCTTCTCTTCATCTCTCTCTAACTCACCCTTTAAGCTCTCTTCCCATAAAATGAAGAACAAAGGCTAAACATATACACTTAACTCAAAAATCTTAATTTATTCATTACGAATCATAATTTTTCAAAATCTCACCAAAGGCTCTAAAAATCATGCTAATCATAGCAATGAAGTCGGTTTTTGTTTATCGTGCCTCTACGGCCTTCAATTTCAGTTCAAAGTTTCAATTGCAATAGATAATCCTACTTTCAACAAATATTTTTTCCAAATTCACATATTTCCCATACTCAAACTTGCAAATTCATATCAAACACATAATCACATATATAATTAAGCATAGTATAGGTTGGGTTATCACAATCTTCTCACCTTTAGAAAGTTTGGTCTTCCAAACTTGTTTACCTCAAGTTGAAAACAATTGTGGGTATCGTTGCCGTATTTCTTCTTTCCATTCCCAAGTGGCTTCGTTCCCATGATGTTCCCTCCATTCCACTTTTACCATTGGGATAGTCTTGTTCTGTAGTTGCTTGACTTGCTGATCACGGATTCAAAGGGGCTACTCCTCATAAGCCATATTGTCATCTAGCACAGTTTGATGATAGTCAATAACATGGGAAGGGTCCCGAACGTAGCCTCACAACATTGATACGTGAAACATATTGTGCACTTGCTCCATGCCCGGTGGTAAAGTAATCCGATAGGCAACTGGACCCAGTCTTTCTAAAATCTGAAATGGCCCTATGTATCGGTGTGATAATTTCCCTTTCTTCCCAAATCTTGTGCGCTCTTTCATTGGAGTGACTTTGACAAAAACATGATTCCCAACTTCAAGCTCCAAGTCTCTCATTCTTTGATCCGCATAGCTCTTTTGTTAGCTTTGAGCAGTTTTCAATCTCTATTGGATGATTTGAATCTTTTCCATAGTAACTTGCACAATTTCAAGCCCAATCAACAACCTATCCCCAACCTCGGTTCGACAAACCGAAGTTCGACATCTTCTTCCATACAAAGTTTCATATGGTGCCATCCCAATATTGGAGTGGAAACTATTGTTTTATGAAAATTTTGTCAAAGATATATGAGCCTCCCAATTTTCTTGAAAATCCAAAACACACATTCGGAGCACGTCCTCTAACGTCTTTATAGTCCTTTCGAATTGTCCATCAGTTTGTGGATAAAATGCGGTATTAAACCTCAACTCGGTCCCCAATGCTTTTTGTAAGCTTTGCCAAAATCTTGACACAAACTTAGAATCTCTATCCGACATAATGGAAACCGAAACACCGTGCAATCGAATAATCTCCGCAATGTACACAGTAGCAAGTCGATTAGCATTATAAACAGTCTTCACAGGCAAAAAGTGAGCAGACTTAGTCAATCTATTCACAACAACCCATATAGAATCCATACCTCGGGGTGTTCGGGGTAAGCCCACAATAAAATCCATAGTTATATGCTTCCACTTCCATTTTGGAATAGGGAGAGGTTGAAATAACCCCGCCGGTCTTTGATGTTTCGCTTTTACTTGTTGACATTGAAGGCACCTTGAGATTAATTGCGCAATTTCTCTCTTCATATTAGGCCACCAAAAATCTTGCTTAAGATCTTGGTACATTTTGGTATTCTCAGGATGCACAGCAAACCTAGACTTATGAGCTTGTTTCAAGACTCTTCTTTTAACTTCGAGGACAATAGGAACACACAATCTTCCCTTGAACTTCAACACTTGAGCTTTTAGAGAAAATCCCGGTCTCGGTTTTGCTTCCATCTCATCATATACTTTCTTGAGGAATTCATCCTTCAATTGCCTTTGTTTAATTTCCAGTGGCCAACATTCCATCCCGTTCATGTAGCACAATTTTCACCTCCATTCTTTCCAAGTCAAGTAAGAGTTCATTCCGCTCCGTAAGCAAACATGCTAAGTTTCTCGTTGACTTTCGCTAAGAACATCTGCTATCGTGTTGGCATTACCGGGATGATAATGAATCTACAAGTCATAATCCTTGATAAATTTTAACCACCGTCTTTGTCGCATATTAAGCTCCTTTTGAGTAAAGAAATACTTGAGGCTCTTGTGGTCGGTGTAGACTTCACATGTTGCTCCATAAAGATAATGCCGCCAAATCTTCAATGCAAACACCACAACGGCTAATTCCAAATCATACGTAGGATAATTCTTTTCATGTGGCTTCGACTGTCGAGATGCATAAGCAATTACTCTTCCATTCTGCATAAACACACACCCCAAACCCTTATGAGATGCATCACTATAAATCACAAACCCTTTTGTACCCGACGGTAAGGCAAGAACCGGTGCTATCGTGAGTCATGTCTTTAATTCTTGGAAAGCCATCTGTTCTGTCCACTCAAATGGAACACCTTTTTGAGTCAATTGGGTAAGCAACACCGTAATCTTAGAGAAATCTTTAACAAATCCTCAGTAGTAACCAGCCAAACCCATAAAACTACGTACTTTCGTAACATTGGTAGGAGCAGGCCAATTTATAATGGCTTCTATCTTTTGCGGATCGACAGACACACCATCCTTGTTAATTACATGCCCCAAAAACACAACTTCATTTAACCAAAATTCACATTTCTTCAATTTAGCATATAACCTCTTGTCCCTAAGTGTTCGAAGAATTAGTCTCAAGTGCCTTTCATGTTCCTCCCTACTCTTCGAATAAATAAGAATGTCATCAATGAATACCACCACAAATTCATCCAAGTACGGTTTGAAAACCCGATTCATTATATCCATAAAAGCTGCCGGTGCATTCGTAACCCCAAATGGCATGACTAAAAATTCATAATGGCCGTACCTGGTTCAAAAGGCGGTCTTCTCAACATCCTCTGCTTTGACTTGGAGTACACTGTGAGTGTTTACGCATTAGCATACTGCATGTGTGTTATTGATTTCCATGAAAGCATGCTTGTCATGAGGCTAGCTGCTTATTTGATATAACTGCCTGAATGCCTGTGGGTGAAGGTTGGATTGCTTGAATTGGAACAATTCATCAAGTCTCTATTTTAACCTACTTGCGAATAGCAAACTTCAAACCATTTTCAAACAAACAGATATGCAATATTTTGTTTCAACTTAGGCGATCTAGTCTATACTTGTACGCTGTGCACATCACATAGTAATTCTAGGTTTAATAACTGGAATAAGAACACATGTGCTTTCAAAAATGAAATATCATGCTTAGTACAGGCCGATCTTTGATCGGGCAAGCGAAGGTGCTCATTTCATGACCTTTCCCTCTCGTACCCAAGTTCCTGAGCCGAGGTAACTTTGGTGATGATGGATACGTGGCCTTAGGCACGAGTTAGGGTTTCCTAAATTCCCCCAAAATAAAATATTTAGGTGGCGACTCTGTATATTGCAAAGCAGTCCATGTTTGGCACTTCTTTATAAAAAATCAGTTTTCCAAAACGATTTGCCAGATTTTGACTCTTTGGTGATTTATCGATCTTACATTGCACTTTGTAAGATTAGATTAAGAACCGTGACATTGAGTCCGAACTGTAGTAGCTCAGAACAAAATGAGATTTCGTACCCTCGCAGCGCGGATATCGGAGAGTTCCCGGGAGCGCGTAAGGCATATCAATGTCCAGTAGACAAAATGTGCTAGCCAATAGCCTCCATAGATGGCCGGCAGGCCACCAGAGATTGCAGGAGGGAAAGACCAAGGCATGGTCCAAAAATGAGACAAAATGAATGCAGGGTTTGAAAGGCTCAAAGCTGTGGCATTCCGCTGAGGACTTCGAGTGCTCGGCAAGCAATCAGACTCATCATTGGATATACCTGCAAAAACATCCAAGTCTTGAAAGGCCGTCAAAAATGGGGTGTCTACAGCTACATTCAAAAATTAAAAGAAAAGGCCCAAAGATTAAAGTTACAACCAAAAAGCCTATTTCTTTGGGCCTAAAAATTAAAAAGAAACTTTTTAGACCAATCCATCCATCAACCCAAGCAAGCTAGGCGCAGCTGACCCAAGGCGACAAACGCAGCCTAGTAGCCCAGGGCTTTAGTCTGCCCAGCGCGCTGACCCGCGGTTCAGCCCAAATCCACACCCTTCTGCTCCGCACCCAGATCCGCGCCTTGGCCCGCATGTCCAGCCGGCCCAAACCGGTTCAGTCCAGCCCTTAAACTGGAAGCAGCCTAGTTCAAACAGTTTTTTTGGCTCGTTCTTGCTCATTTCAAGGCAATTTTCAGTCATTCAAAAGCCAAAATTTCCAAAATTCTTCTAAGAATTTTTCTATAGGTAAAACATCTAAAGAAAAAATATTTAATAAGCACTGTTGTGTCACTTTGGCTCGTAACTATTTTTACAATACTCATAAGCAAAGTATTGGGTTTAAAAGGCCATTAGATTTTCATTATTCTTCTTACCCAAGACAAGACGACCGATTTTTTTCTTATCATAGGGGCCAAATCAACAACTTCAAGGCTTATCCTTATTAAGACTTGTTGTTATATTTAATTTGCTTATTTGTTTATTTTAGTTTGTAATATCCACATTTGAATTTTTATTGTCACACATTTTGTTTTTAGTATGGCTATTAAAAATGCCATGGATTCTTTAAGAATTGAGATACTTAACGGAAATAATTTTCGAGCATGGAAACTCCACATTTCTTATCTTCTTACACATGAAAAAACATTGCACACTTTATCCACTTATAAACCAGACGATGATTCTAATTGGTATCAAAATAAATGGATAGAAGACGATGTAATGGCAAAGGCAACTATGTTACATAATATGAAAGACAACATTATTCCGCTTTTTGAAGAACATGAAACTGCAAAACAATTAATAGAAGCACTAGAAAGTAAGTATGGAGTTTGATCGGACACTCAAATTCAATTGCTCTTGGACAAATATAATAACACTTGTATGTGTGATAATGATAGTGTTGGTGATCATGTTAATCAAATGGAATTAATTGCTAAAGAATTATCCAACGTTGATCACTCTTTGTTAAACAAGATGTAAGTAACTACCATACTTAATAGTCTTCCATTATCTTGGGACATCTCTAACTCATAGCAGATGAGAGATTTTAATGGTATCATTGCCTGTACTCTTAGTTTTGGAAGAAGAAAGAATGAAGCGAAGGCATAAAGATGGTTTGTTTTCTAACTTGTTGATGACACAATCTTCGCCACAACCACAGAATAATTTCCACACACCATTCAACAAGAAAAAGACTACTTATTTCAAGAAAAAATGGAAAAAGGGGTTCCAGAAAGGATGGAAAAAGCAGCAAGGATGGCAAAAACAACAGCACAAGAATCAGGCTGGCCCATGTTACAATTACGGTAAAAAAGGTCATATCAAAGCCATTTGTCCTCAGAATAAGCATAAAAAGGATCATAATCCCATTGCCATGACCGTTTCTGAGGCAATGATGCTTGAACCTTCATCAAATTCATGGTGGATTGATTTTGCTACAACTAGGCATATCGTGCAAAATAAAGATATGTTCATGGAGTTTACTGAAAAGAAGATTGGTGAACATAGAATCTACATGGGCAACAACTCTTATAGTGATGTTTTGGGTGTCAGCAACTGTCAATTCTCTATTAATAGAACTTCCATTGTGCTTTATGATGTGCTTTATGTACTATAGACACCCCATTTTTGACCAACCGTAAGACTCAGACATCATTGATTGAGCGCTCGGTGATAGTGCATGTTGCGCTCGTTCGAGTTTCCGGAGTTTTCGGCTGAGTGCCTTGCCTCCGGGCCTCTGAACTCTTTGTGTTTTGGCTCGGTTTGTGGACCAAGCCCTGTTGACCTTGTCTGGAGGGAGAAAGGGGATTTGTAAAAAGTGGTCGTAGACCACTTTTCCCTTTGGTAGGCCAGTTTCTGGTTTCCAGAGCCTTCGGCCGTGCGCCTTGACTTGCTTCCCTTTTGGTTTGGTTTTGAACCAAACCTTGTTTTCCCTTGCCTAGAGGGAGGGAGAGGTCTGTAGACCACCCTTTTTGTGGTCGTAGACCACTTTTCTCGCTTGGAGACTAGTTTTCGGTTTCCAGAGTCTTCGGCCGCGCGCCTTGTCTGTGGACTGCTTAATGTTCTCCGCTTGGCTTAGTTTTTTAACCATGCCTTGTTGACCTTGTCTAGAGGAACACTGTGGTCTGGAAGACCACTTTTTGTGGTCGTAGACCACTTTCCCCTCGTAGACTGCTTTTGGTGCTCGTAGACTAGTTTTCGGGGTTTCCGGCTGCGCGCCTTATCCCTCGGACTCTTGTCTTGCATCCTTTTTGGTTTGTTTTTGGCACAAACCTTGTTTTCCTTGCTTGGAGAGTGGAATAAGGGTGGGAGACCAATTTCTCTCCCTGAAAACCACTTTTCTTCCCCGCCAGCCAGTTTTCTGGTCGGCCAACTGGTCTTCTTGATCTTTGGACCACCAAAAGTGGTCAGCCACCACACCATTGGCTTGCTTTCAATGTGGAGACCTCTTCTCCCCCTGGCCGATCAAGTGGTCGGCAGCTTTCCATCACCTTTGTGGAGATCTTTTCTTGCCAGTTATGATAGCTAGAAGGCACAGAAGTCATCCTTCATACACGTGTATGGAGGGATGACTTAGAGCCTCAAGTGTGTTCAACAAGCTTCTTGCTTGATTTTCTATAAGAGGGAGGCCCTCCCTCCCTTCTCCAGGTTCAGAAAAGTGGGCTTGAGTTATAGATATACATATATCTCTATATCTCTCTTTGTCTTATTTTTTGCTTGAAAGTGCATTTTTATCATACAATTGCACACAAACACACACTAAAACACCACCCTTTTGTTGCTGAGGCCCTTTGAGGTTGGTTTTGGAGTTTTTGGACTGGTTTTGATCCAAAAAATCTGCTGGAGTTGTTGCTCTAAAGTAGTTCTACAAGGGTGAGTTTCTAACCTCTTAATCCCTTGTTCTTGATTAAGCTTTTGGCCCTACTTGCATATTGTTTTAGGCCTAGTTTTCTACTGAAAAAAGTTCTAATTTAGCATGCTTGTGATGTTTGTTTAAGGCTTCTTTGGTGTTTGGAGTGGTCTACTCCCTTGCATGCCTTGTTTGGCTTTGTTTTGCACCACCACTTTAGGCCTTTGAGATCACTTTCTCTTGGCCTTTTAACCACTAGATTTTCAGTGGTAAAACTTGTGCTTTGAGGTCCCAAATAGGAGAGGGACATCCCCTCTCCTTGTGTTTTTGGTTGCTTGCTTTATTTGCCTCATGTTTGAGCATTTTTATTAAGCTTATGTTGGCTCCATCTTAGCATATATTTGGGGTTATTTTGACATGGCATACCACTATTTTGACTTGGTTTGGCCACCCCATGCATGCCTTATACACTTGTAATGTAGATGTTACAAACTAGCTTTGTGTGCCTCATGAAGTAGCATGTCTTTCTAGCATGTTTTGAGTCCATCTCTGTAGGTTTTTGGTGTTGTTTTATCATGCCTTAGATCTATTTTGGCTTGGTTTAATAGCCCCATGCATGCTCTATACACTTGTAGTGCATTTCCATTTACTAGCCTAACATGCACCTTGCTTTTGGACCATTATTCTAACATGTTTTGGCTCAACTCTAAGAAGCTTTTGTCCATGTTTTAGCATGCTTAAGCTCTGATTTGTGTTGTTTTGGTCATGCATGACTTGCTTTGTATAGCCATGATTCATTCTAGCTTGTTAGCTTTGTGTATCAAGTCCCCTAGCATGCATTGCTTGGGCTATTTTCATGATTTGGCATCATTTGTTATGAGATTTCAGAGCGTGTTTCATTGCCATATACTCACATCTTTCACTCTTTCAATGCGTTGGAGAGTTTGTGCTTTATGCCCTAAACATGAGTCATTGCATATGCCTTCATGCCTAAGCTTGCGAGCTATCATTTCAGTATGTTTTTGGGGTTATTTTGCCATAATATAACTCTAATTTTTGTTGGCGAAGCCATCTCATGCTTGGTTTTGGTAGGTGTAGTGTAATTCTCCCTATTGGCCTTGCATATTCCATGCTTCATGCTCACCATGCTAGCTTATTTTGGCTTCCTTTCATACATGTTTTAGTATCATTTTGACATGCTCTAGGACTTTTTTAGGTTGTATTTTCCATATGCTTCATGTATTGCATAGTTGTAGTGCAATTAGCCTTGCTAGCTTTGAGTTTTGAGTACCATAGCATGCTTCATTTGCGTTGTTTGGATGATTTGGTATCATTTAACATGACATTTCAGAGCACATAGGAATGCCATGCTCCCACTTCTTTCACCCTTTGAGTGCCTCTAAGGGTTGTGCATTGTTGCCTTGTTTGTGGCCTAGCTTGTATACATGCATGCTTAAGCATTTGAGCCCCCATCTCAGCATAATTTGGTCTTTGTTTACACCTATTTGGGCTTTATCCATCGTTGGTTCTTGCATTTGTGCCATGTATTGCATGTCCCTTGTATAGTCCTCTTTGCTAGCTTTAATGCTTAAGGACCCTAGCATGCTATGCTTGTATTGTTTGAGTGATTTGGCATCATTTCATACCTAATTTGAGAGCATGTAGTGTTGTCACACTTCCATGTTTATTACTTCTTCACTGTGTTTGAGGGTTGTGCTCTTAGGCCTAGTTGATTAGCCATTGCATGAGCATGCTTGTCTTGCATTTCATGCCATCATTTCCTTGCATTATGGCCACTGTTTTGGGCATGACTGAGGTCCTTCCATATTCGGTTTAAGTCTATTGAGCACATTATGTTGCATTCTTGTTGCATCACATTATGTTTGTATGCTTGTTGTTCTCATTATGTTTTGTATGCTCGAGTTGCATTACATTGTGTATGCATGCCGTTAGCATTGTTAGGTTGCTTATGTTGCCTTGCATTGTGTATGCATGTCATTAGCATTGATAGGTTGATTATGTTGCATTGCATTGTGTATGCGTGCCCTTAGCATTGTTAGGTTGTGTATGTTGCATTGCATTGTGTATGCATGCATTACATTGTGTTTACCACGCTTGAGTTGCAATGCATTTGTTTGGGTTAGGTGTTAATCCAAACACAGGAAACGAAGGACGTTTCATACTTGAAGTGATGAAACGTGCCTCATTTCTCGATTGCCGACGCTCTTGATCATGCATGATAGAGTTTAAGGCACTTACGTGTTATTTGTGCATTCATTTCACATTGATTCGTGCAATCTTGGCTTCTCGGCCATCATGCATCGAGATGCGTGATTGGTGGCCCGAGCGTCGAGAATTACACTCCCTTGAGCTCATAAAATGATAGGGAGGGTGGTTGTGCACACATATGCTGCAAATACATTGCCATGCCCCTTTTTGTCTTTTGTTGCAGCCAACTAGAGAAGTGCAGCAAAAACTGGTCGGCAAACCAGTAAAAGTGGCTGGCCAACCACTTTATCTAGTCTGCAACAATGGTAAGTGGTCGGCTGGTGGTCTACAACATCAATAACTGGTTGGCCATGCTCCTGAGGGTCCCCAAGGTGAGTTAGAAGCTGTCTGGAGCTTGGTGCAAGGTTCTGAGAACAATTACAAATAGAGGCAAGTTGGGGCATCACGACAGATTTCCAAACGAGGCGACCGAGCATGCATGCACTCCTCATCCCGAGGACCTCTTTTGTAATAATTAGTTAACTAGGATTAGTTAATTAGTTTACTTGTAATAATTAGTTTAATTAGCTTAGATTAGCTAGTTAGCTCATTATTCGGACCCTCCGTCGAGAGGGCACAACTGTTGTGATAAGCATGCATGTGTGTGATGCATCTCTTCCATCCCCTATTTTTTTCTCCCTTTTACTTATCTGCTTTCAGTGGTTAGTTTTAGGGCATATTTCAATTAGCATCCTTATGCTTCGCATACCTGCACCCATTCATCTGTATTGCATGCACCGGGCTCGGCGCATCATACTAACTGCATTGTATTTCAATACATTTACTTGAATATGTGTTTAACATCATGTTATCAAGTTGCATTCACATGACATCTTAGAATAGCTGAGCCTATCTCAGTCGCATTTTTGCGTGTGTTGCATTAGCCATCTTAACATGAACTAGGATCATGCATAATTTCTAACTAGTTCTCTGTTTTGGCTCGGAGTACATTGTGAGTGTTTACGCTTTAGCATACTACATGAGATGTGTATGTTACCATGCTAGCATGCTTGCCATGAGGCTAACTGCTTAAGTGATTAACTGCTTGAATGCCTGTGGGTGAATGTTGAATTGCTTGAATTGGAACAATTCATCAAAACTGTGAGTTTTAAGTCCACTTGAGAGTGGCAAAGTCATGTTTTTTAAGCCCATTTGAGGGTGGCAAAATCGACGACTTAGCCTACTTGCGAGTAGCACCTCTAAACAGTTTTCAAACAAATGAAATGAAATGTTTTGTTCCAACTTAGGCGATCTAGTCTATACTTGTATGATGTGCGCATTACATAGTAATTCTAGGTTAATAACCGGAATAAGAACACATGTGTTTTCAAAAACAAAATATCATGTTAGTAAAGGCCAATCTTTGATTGGGCGAGCAGGGGTGCTCATTACATGACCTTCCTCTCTCGTACCCAAGTTCCTGAGCTGAGGCAACTTTGGTGATGACGGACACGTGGCCTTAGGCACGAGTCAGGGTTTCCTAAATTTCCCAAAAAAATAAAACATTTAGGTGGCAACTCTGTATCTGGCAAAGTAGTCCATGTCTGGCACTTCTTTATTAAAATCGATTTTCCAAAACGATTTGCCAAATTTGGACTCTTTGGTGATTTATCAGTCTTGCATTGCACTTTGTGAGATTAGATTCAGAACCGTGACATGAGTCCGAACTGTAGTAGCTAAGAACAAGCGATTCGCCTCCTCGTTCGCGGAGCAGGAGTTCCGGGCGGTCTACATGTACCTACCATTCGCCGAAATTTAATTTCAGTTCTGGTGTTAACCCAAAAGGGTTTTGAGATTAATTTTAGGTTTAACACAATATTGATTAAGAAAGGAAGTGTATTAGTGAAAGATGTAAGAGTGAATGACATGTACTCTCTTTTTATTGATAATAATAAAGTATGTATTTCTGATTATTTGCATGTTTCTACTAGTAATAGTTCTTATTTATGGCATTTAAGGTTAGGTCACATTAATAAAAATAAAATGTCTAAAAGTGGCCTATTGCCTAAATTGTGTTCCGATGATTTTTATATATGTGAACCATGTATCAAAGGAAAAATGACTAGTAAGCCATTTACAAAACATTGGAAATCATCGAAATTACTTGAAGTTATTCATTCAGATATTTGTGGGCCTTTAAGAACTAAAACTCATCGAGACATGAAATACTTTATTACTTTCACATATGATTATTCAAGATATGGACATATCTACCTTCTTAAACACAAATCAGAGGCAATTGATAAGTTTAAGGAATATAAATTAGAAGTAGAAAAGCAACTTGGTCGATCCATTAAAAACTTCAATAATGATAGAGGTGGCGAATATGAAGCTATGGATTCTTTCTGCAAGGACAATGGCATAAAAAATTTGTTTACAATGCCATACACACCACAACAAAATGGGGTTGTAGAAAGACGAAATTGTACTCTAATGGAAATGAAAAGGTCTATGATGGCTTATGCTGATCTTCCTATTTTCACCGCTGCGTACATATTAAATAGAGTAGAAACAAAAGCCAAACCTCTAACTCCCTACAAATGCTGGCATGGTACTAAACCTAATGTTCAAAATCTCAAAGTTTGGGGATATAAAACATATGTACTTATTCCCAAACCTTTAAGGGATAAATTGGGAAGTAAAACTTGGGAATGCAAGTTTATTGGCTATGTTGAAAATGGGAGTGGTTATCGTTTTTACCATCCCAAACGTGGATTAATAGAAAGTAGAGATGCTATTTTTCTTGAATCGACTAATCTTGTTACTCCTATTGAACAAATTGAATTGCTCTCTGAAGTATCTCAAGATTTTTCTCTTCCTTCTTTGTCACACGATCCACAAATTCGCCCAAAACCATCTAATAGTGGAAGGAAACACAAATTACATGACGTTGTTTTACCTGCTTCGAATCCTAAGATAAGTGGGAGTAAGAGAGCAAGATGTCCATCTACGTTTTTGAAAGATCATTATGTCTTTCAAGTTGAAGAACTCAATAACTTAGTAGATGATCCTACTAGTTATAATAAGGAAATGAGTAGCAGTGATGCTACATAATGGTTTGAGGCAATGAATGAAGAACTTGACTCGATCAAGAAAAATGAAGTTTGGGAATTAACTGATCTTCCGAATGGAAGAAAAGCCATTGGTTGCAAATGGGCTTGGAAAGAAATTCAAAGTAGATGGAAGTTTAGAGAAATACAAGGCCAGGTTAGTAGCCAAGGGATTCACTCAACAACCTGGAATAGACTTCGTAGATACATATTCTCATGTTGCAAAATTTGCCTCAATAAAAATTCTAATGGCGATAGTAACCAGGATGGATTTGGAATTGCTTCAATTAAATGTTAAAACAACTTTTCTCAATGGAGAATTAAAAAAGAAAATTTATATGATGCAACCTGATGGTTTCCAGATCCAAGACAACGAGGATAAAGTCTACAAGTTGAAGAAATCTCTGTATAGACTTAAACAATCTTTAAGACAATGGTACTTGAAATTCCACCAAGCCATTTTAGAAATAGGCTATGTTGTGAGTCCATTAGATCACTGTGTTTATATCTAGAAAAATGATGACAAGTTAGCAGTATTGTCTTTATACGTGGATAACATATCGTTAGCAGGAAATTGTCCAGATATGATTATAAAAACCAAAACTTTCTTGGCATCTAGATTTGAAATGAAAGACATGGGTCTTGCAACCTATGTTTTAGGAATTAGAATTTCAAGAGATAGAAATTCAAAATTATTATATCTAGATCAAGAGAAATATCTAAATAAGGTGCTCAAAAGATTTAATATGGATAACTATAATTCTTTAAGCACACCTGTTTGCAAGAGACAAAGTCTTAGTAAAAGTATGAGTGTGGACACCCCATTTTTGACCGCCCATAAGGCTCAAGCACTTTGTCTGGTACACTCGATGATGAAAGTGGTGTTGTGCGTGGTTCGAGGTCTTAACAAAGGAGCCTTGTTTAAGCTTTGAAACAATCCCAAATCTTCCATATTCCCATTGATTATACCCAAGAAATCCTCTTTTACACCTTGTGCCACCCTATGTTGAGGCTGAAACAAAAAAACAAGGGAATTCATTAAGGCCCGGCTATGCCTCATTAACGGCCGGCCGTGGCTATTGAGGGCCAACTAGGCCTTGGTAGCGAGAAACACTGTTCTGGGCAGGAGGTCGCCAGCTATCCATTTTTTAAGATATTTATGATATTTCTGGCTCAAATTCTCTAAAAATGACCATATATCTCTATTTTGAGGGTTGAAGAATTTCAAAAAAGCCATTATACCACTTTGAGAGCTCCTTGTCCTCCTCCTTCTTGTGCAAGCAACACTTTGAGTTAACCTACCACCTTGGACCTATATTCATACATCATACACACCTTCATACCTTGGTCTAGGAACCTTAGTTGAGCCTTGAACACCATAATTCAAGCTTGAGAGTGTGTTGGAGCTTAGTTTGATCACAAACAAAAAGCTTACTCCTTTGAGAGGTATAAGCTTGCTATCTTCTCTCTTGCTTTCATTTCTTTCATTTGCTACATAATTCTTATTGTTTTGTGTTGTTTTGATCCTTTTTTAAGTGTTTAAGTTTGGGATTTAAAGAGCTACCAAAAGGGTAGAAAGAGTTCGCTTTTTCTACACCTTTACCTATAGCTCAAATCATTACTTTTACACTCTTTTTGTTTGTTCTCTACACTGATTTTCAGAGTTTAAAAAAGGCTAAAAACCATGCTTTGAGGTTTCAAAAGTGGAGGGGTTAGCCACCTCTTCTTGTTCTTGTTTACTAGCCTTGTTTCCTTTTCTTGTTGTCTAGCTTTTTAGGCTCTTTTCATGTATTTTTAGCTATTGTTTTTCATCACTTTAAGGCAATTTTAGGGCTGTTCTAAGTTGTTTAAATAGTTCATGCATTGATTAGCTTGGTTGTTGTCTCATAAGTTTGCATACATAGCTTGTTGTCCATTGTTCTAAGCTTTTCTTCAAATCATTTCCATGTTTAAGAACCTCATTTTAATAATCAATTTACCATTCATCTCTTTCATTTTAGAGTTGTTTCAATCGGTTGACAGTTATTCAAAACGTGAATTAGAGATTTATGCTTAATGGCTTAATCTCTACGAGGTTCATTGCCAACAGTGTAATCTCTTTTTCACATTGAGAATCACCTCCCAATTGACATATTTCTCACTTAGTGGATGTAATCCCCAATGGACGCAACAATCACCTTGGACTGAATGGATTAAAGGATGGCAAAGACTAATGAATTTGGCTTAAAATGAACCAACTCACATAAAGAAAATGAGTTATCTTGTTTGGGGTTCAGCCGAACGTTATGCTAAATCCGTTGTGTCAAGAGTTGTCTAATATCAATTCATGATGTTTTGATGGATCTTGAAGCGTCTCTGCCTCCCTCTTTGAGTTCACTCCATGATAGGAGGGAGGGGTAGTTATTGTTCATTTCATTTATTGATTTTTGTCCAAAATTGTGCATCGAAATCATCAAGCAATCAATTTGCTAATTGATGGTTTTGGAAACAATTCTAACATTCTCTCAAGGCTTTCCCATGACAAAGAAGTGTGAGAGGGACAAACAGAGTCCAAAACACTCTGTCTACACTGTTTTCGATTCAGAGCACAAAACAAAATTTGGCATGAAATTGAGGCACGACCTGCCTTATTTACACCCAGTCGGTCCTCAATGTTTGGTCAACAGTGTATTTTTGCAGAAAATAGAAAGCAGTGGCAATGCTCTGGGCAGATAGTGTTGTTCTTGGACGCTACTCATGCGAACATTATGCATCCTTATGCAACTTTGTTTGATGATTATCATTATTGTAATTAATTATTGTTATTGTAATTAACCTTGTTTATTTGTAATTGTTGTAGTTAATTAGCTTAAATAGCTAGTTAATTTCTTATTTGTAATTTTGTAATATAGCTAATAGTTAGTTAATTTTATTTTTTTTTTTCATTTTTTTTTTATATAATAGGAGAGATAATATTGAATAACATCAGTGATCACAGTTAGTATGAGAAGTGAAGATGTCCATATGCATCATGACTGACTAAATGATGTTGCTGCTCGCAACAATCAAAAAAAGTCGTTGTGTGTAAGTGAAAACCAAAAGAATGGAGAATGGGTCTTACTTTAACATAAATAAATAATTTGAGTCAACAACACATAAGGAATGTGTGTGGCTGAAGTTGTCAATGGTGATTGGGTATGGACTATGAACCCAATACTGAAAATTGATGCCGTTCATTTGAAATAAAGTGAATTAAAGTCATCTGGAGTGTGTTGTCAATGGGAGAACACATTCGTACGAGTGCGGTCAGATTGGTGGCAAAAACATGCGCACGTATGGCCAAGTCACGATCGGACGTCGATCTATGAGGTAAGTTCATAGATGAAAGTTGGCATGAAGCAAAATTTTGGTACCAAGGTAAACATGCCCAACTCAGGTTTTATCACCAATATTATAGTGTGCTCAAGTGGGAGATAAAGGTATGAGAGATGTTCACACCATAATATGGTAGATCTCCTCACACCAAATCAGAGCCCATATATGGAGTGATCACCAAACCTTTTCGCAGGAAAGAAGAATCTGGAAAATGGTTTGAAATTTGAATAAAAAGGCACAATGCTTTGTGAAGCATTATGTGTGATAACCCAATATGTACTATGCTTAATTATATATGTGATTATGTGTTTGATATAATTTTTCAAGTTTGAGTATGGGAAATATGTGAATTTGGAAAAAATATCTGTTGAAAGTAGGATTATCTATTGTAATTGAAACTTTGAATTGAAATTAAAGGCCGTAGAGGCGCGATAAACAAAAACTGACTTCATTGCTATGATTAGCATGATTTTTAGAGCCTTTGGTGAGATTTTGAAAAATTATGATTCTTAATGAATAAATTAAGATTTTTGAGTTAAGTGTATATGTTTAGCCTTTGTTCTTCATTTTATGGGAAAAAAGCTCAAAAGGTGAGTTAGAGAGAGAGGAAGAGGAGAAAGCTAGGGGTTTGAAGGGAATCAAGAGGAAAACCATAAATTTGAGTTAAGGTATGGAAATTTACTTACAAACTTTGTCTCTAACTCATCTTTGTCAAGAAATCATGAAGAAATTAGGAATTTTGAGCTAGGGTTTGGAATTGTGTAGTGACTAGGGCTAAGGCATGAAATTGGACCTTGATCTCTACACCATTGTTTGATTTGAGTTCATTTTTATGATTGATCCATGAAACAAACACTAGATGCTTCATATAAACAAGATTTGTGCGAAAATCATTCATAAATATATATATTTTTGAATTTGTGCATGTAAACCATGAAATTGTGAAAATATAAGACCATGGAATTGTTGTTGATGCAAGATTGATATGTTTAATGTGGAATTACACTTGTGTCATGCTTATGTATCATGACTTTGTGTGAGTCTTGCTTTGATTTGAGCTTAGAAATGAGTTTGGAGAGTTTTGCATTTTTGGCCATTTTCGAACTGTCTGAGTTTTCCCAGACCGCACGAGCGGCCACGGGCTCCGCACGAGCGGAACATGAAGAAAAAAAGAGGTTTTGATTCTGCTCCTTGGGTGCTCAAGCAGCCAGTGTTTCCATTCAAGTGGATTTGGGTTGCACAATTGGTGAAGACTTCCGCACGTGCGATGTCATGACCCGAACCCACCCCTGAAAATTTGGGTCATAACCGGCCAATAATTACTTGATTACCTTCGGCCTCAAACAAACATACAGAGTAATTATTGTAATGGGGCCAGAAGCGAAAGTATACAACAAAAGAATGAGTCCATTGAGCTACACTAATATGAGCAAAATGTAACACAACCACGTCATTTACATGCCTATGCAAAAAGAATATAAGTATTAAAGGAAATTGTGCACAACGTTCACAAACCTAAGACCACATTAACGAAACAAAGTAAAGTCAACGTATGAAGTGAGTCAAGACAAAACTCCATCACAGAGACGTGACTCGATTGGGTCTCAAAAAGGATGCCTCCTGAAGCTGACTCTAGGGTTGTGCTCCATGCTATGGATTACCTACATGTGCGTTCATAAAATTGGGTGAACGAAGTTCAACGAGTAACAATGCAGTAAAATATTATAAATAGACAGTCATAAGATTCTCACAATACTCAAAATCGTATAAACAAACGGCCTTAGGCCCAATCATGCTTCAAAACAGCCTTAGGCCCAAGATATAACAAAATGGCCTCGGGCTCAATCATATATCAAAACGGCCTCGGGTCCAATGTACAACAAAACGGCCTTGGGCCCAATCATATATCAAAACAGTCTCGGGCCCAATATATAACAAGCGGCCTCAGGGCCAATCATTTAGCACATGTCATATAATATTAATGAGGTTTCATCATTTCCAATCAATTCATAATGTTGGCACCAATCACCGTTCATGGTTCAATATACGCAACGAAGAGTATAAGTGTACTATATTACTACTCACAGTGCGTTTGGTCTTGCGGCGTTGCCTCTGGCACCTGACCTACACAAAACATGTAACATATACATTTGATAAATCATTTGTTTCAATTTTTACACTTTTTTTTTTAATTTCTCTCAAGTGTTCAATGCTAATCTTCTCTACATGTGAACCATGTACAAAGCATGTTCCAAAGATGTACTTTAAACGGCCCTAAATGTTCATGACTTAAATTAATGTTTCCTAAAATAATTTCATATGTTTTTCATTGAACATATCATGTTTACTTATTTAAGATTTAAGGAAATAGCAAGAAGCGAAAAGAAACTAAGTTAGGGTAGGAAATGACATGAAACGGTTAAAAGAAAATAAGTAGCCTTCACTAATTTGAGCATATATATTTTTGTACTAAGAATTTGGGTGTGAGACCACCATCATTAGAAACTAGACTTCGAGAGCTTGAATTTAGGCTCAAGAATCGCTTAAAACGGAGTCCGGATGAAGGAGATATGCCCATTTGAAGTTGGGCTGAAACAGGGGTTCCGCATGTGTAAAAGTTTGCACCACTCATGCGGCCCAAATCCGCTCGAGCGGAAAAATTGGCCTCTCGAGTGCCCAAGGAGCATAATCAAAACCTCTTTTTTTCTTCATGTTCCGCTCGTGTGGAGCCCGTGGCCACTTGTGCGGTCTGGGCAAACTCATATAGTCCGAAAATGGCCAAAAATGCAAAACCCTCTAAACTCATTTCCAAGCTCAAATCAAAGCAAAACTCACTCAAAAACATGATATATAAGTATGATACAAGTGTAATTCCACATTAGACATATCAACCTTGTATCAACAACAAATTCATGGACTCATCTCTTTCCTATATTCATACATTACAAATTCATATCAAACATATAATCATATATATAATTAAGCATAGTACAGGTTGGGTTATCACATGCAGAAACCCTGTTTCAGCCCAACTTCAAAAAGGGATATCTCCTTCATCCGAACTCCATTTTAAGTAATTCTTGAGCCTAAATTCAAACCCTAGAAGTCTAGTTTCTAATGGTGGTGGTCTCACATGGTGGTGGTCTCATATCCAAATTCTAAGTACACAAATAGATATGCTCAAATTAGTGTAGGTTGTTTATTTTCTTTTAATCATTTCATGCCATTCCCTACCTTAACTTAGTTTCCTTTCACTTCTTTCTATTTCCTTAAACCTTAAATATGTAAACATGATATTTTCAATGAAAAACATATGGAATTGTTATAGGAATTATGTAAACACTTGAGAGAAATTAAAGAATAGGGAACAATTGAACCCATATGTAACGAATAAATCAATTGAGTGAATGAAAGGCAATGTGTTTTGAAATGTTATGCTTGGTTATGTTTCTGCAAGCCAAGTCGTTAAGGAGTATCATCCAACCTATCACAGTGAGTAATAATACCATATTTATATGTTCATTATTGTGTACCTCAGACCATGAACGGTGATTGGTGCTGACATTATGATTTGTTTAAAATGAGAAATCTCATTAATGTTATATGACATGTGCTATATTGGGCCCGAGGCTGTTTTGATATATGATTCAGTCCGAGGCCATTTTGATATATGATTGGACCCGAGGCCATTTTGATATATGATTGGACCCGAAGCCATTTTGAAATATGTTGGGCCCGAGGCCGTTTTGAAGTATGATTGAGCCTAAGGCCGTTTTGTTTATACGATTTTGAGTATTGCGAGAATCTTATGACTATCTATTTACACTGTTTTACTGTATTGTTACTCATTGAGCTTCGCTCACCCAATTTTATGAATGCACATGTAGGTAATCTGTAGCATGGAGCACAATCCTAGAGTCAACTTTAGGAGGCATCCTTTTTGAGACCCAATCGAGTCATGTCTCTATGATGGAGTTTTGTCTTGACTCACTTTATACGTTGACTTTACTTTGTTTTGTTAATGTGGTCTTGGGTTTGTAAACGTTGTGCACAATTTCCTTTGATACTTATATTGTTTTTGCATGGGCATGTAAATGACGTGGTTGTGTTACATTTTGCTCATGTTAGTATAACTCAATGGATTCATTCTTTTGTTATATACTTTTGCTTTTGGCCCCATTCCTATAATTGCTTTGTATGTTTGTTTGAGACTAAAGGCAATCAAGTGATTACCGGCCGGTTATGATCCAAACTTTTAGGGACAGGTTTGGATCATGACAGAGTGGTATCAGATCATGACTTAATATCTCACACATGAGTCCATGTGAGCAATAAGAAGTCTAGAAAAAGTTTAAGTTGCATCCATAATCAAGTATGACATGGAAATGTGCATTTGTAAATGTGAATTATGTGTTTATTACTTGGGAAAGTTATAATGTGTGCTCCTCTAGATCATGGTGAGAACAAGGATAGAGGATGGGGAGGATTCAACCTCCGTACGACTCGGTAGAATGGAGACAATGATCATGGACATGGCGGAGGCCTTTAGACAACAACAACAACAACAACAACAACAACAACAACCACCGCCACCAATGCCTGTGCCACCACCTATAATACAAGACCACCAGGCCGACAACCGAACTATTGCTCTCACAAAAGAATTTAAGAAGATGAAACCGCCCTTATTCAAAGGAGGAATTGATCCATTAAAGGCAGAGGCTTGAGTGCTTGGTATCAAGAAATTGTTTGAAGTCTTGCTATGCATGAAGGCAGAGGAAGTCTTGCTGCCAGCTTTTACACTAGATGATGAGGCATGCCGTTGGTGGATGCTTATTTGAGGAAAGTATCAAGGGATGAATTGGGCTCAATTTTTAGAGATCTTCTATGAGAAGTACTTCCCACAAAGTATCCGAGACATGAAGGTGTCGGAGTTTAAAAACTTGAAGCAAGGGAACAAGACCGTAGCAGAGTATGAAGCGCAATTTACTGAATTAGCCCATTTCGCACTGTACATGGTTGATACGGACTACAAGAAGGCGAAGAAATTTGAGGGAGGTCTCCGAGACTCCATTCTTGAGAAGGTTAATGTATTGTAAGTGCAGAAATATGTGGATGCATTGGATAAAGCCATCATAGCGGAAGGTAACCAAGCCAACCGAAACTGGTACTCGAATTGGAAGGGCAAAAGGCAAGGTTCCAATGTGCACAAAGGGACGACGTCCTCGTAAAGTAAGAAGCAAAATTTGGGAACTTCCAATACTTTAGGTTCTACTTACAATTCGGCACCAACTTGCCCGGAATGTGGAATGAGGCACTGTAGGGTTTGTTATTGAGCATCAGGAGCTTGCTTTAATTGTTGAAAGATGGGACATATGGTGAGAGATTGTCCTATGTTTGGGCAACAAAAAGGAATAGGCCAACTGCTAGTTCAGCCGGTTCCGCTCCTACAACAAAGACCCCGACAAGGCCTACTACTTCTAAAGACAATGTTAAGCAAGGAAAAGTCTTTGCTCTTGTTTCAGGTGATGTCCAAAATTCAGATGCTGTGGTTTCAAGTACGCTTTCCATCAATGGCCAACCTGCGCATGTGCTACTTGATTCGGGTTCCACCCACTCTTTTGTTTTGAAAACATTTGCTCATAATTGAATAGATCTATGGAACCCTTGAATTATGTGTTGTGCATGTCTCTCCCATCCAGGGAATATATGTTATGTGCTTCTATGTATCCTGCATGTGAGCTTTTACTTGGAGATATTCCATTATGTGCTAATTTGATGCCATTTGATATGATACACTTTGATATAATTTTGGGAATGGATTAGTTAGCTAAGCATCATGCAACCATCGATTGTGTGTCTAAGCAAGTTGTGTTCCGCCCCCCGGGTTAAGAAGAGTTTACTTTTGGGGGACATGGAGTGGTCCCTCCACCCTATTTGATATCAGCTATGAAAGCTTGTAAACTACTTCAGAAGGGTTGTAGGGGTTATTTGTGTAATATTTTACATGCAGAGACAACTAACGTGTGGTGTTGAAAATATTCAAATTGTTAGTGATTTTCCGGATCTATTTCCAGAAGAATTGCCAAGGGACTTGATAGACCGTGAGATTGAATTTGTTATTGATATTGTACCGGATACTCAACCTAGACGTGCTCCCGGGAACTCTCCGATATCCGCGCTGTGAGGGCGCGAAATCTCATTTTGTTCTGAGCTACTACAGTTCGGACTCAATGTCACGGTTCTTCATTTGATCTTACAAAGTGCAATGTAAGATCGATAAATTATCAAAGAGTCCAAATCCAACAAGTCGTTTTAGAAAACTGATTTTTATAAAGAAGTGTCAAACATAGACTGCTTTGCCAGATACAGAGTCGCCACCTAAATATTTTATTTTGGAGGAATTTAGGAAACCCTGACTCGTGCCTAAGGCCACATGTCCGTCATCACCAAAGTTGCCTCAGCTCGGGAACTTGGATATGAGAGGGGAAGGTCATGCAATGAGCACCCCCGCTCGCCCGATCAAAGATCGGCCTGTACTAAGCATGATATTTCGTTTTTGAAAACACATGTGTTCTTATTCCAGATATTAAACCTAGAATTACTATGTGATGCGCACAGCATATAAGTATAGACTAGATTTCCTAAGTTTAAACAAAACATTGCATATCCGTTTGTTTGAAAATGGTTTGAAGTTTGCTACTCGCAAGTAGGCTAAAACAAGGACTTGATGAATTGTTCTAATTCAAGCAATCCAACCTTCACCCACAAGCATTCAGGCAGTTATATCAAATAAGCAGTTTGCCTCACGGCAAGCATGCTTTCATGGCAATCAATAATACACATGCAGTATGCTAAAGCGTAAACACTCACAGTGTACTCCGAGCCAAAACAAAGAACTAGTTAGAAATCATGCATGATCCTAGTTCATGTTAAGATGGCTAATGAAACACATGCAAAAATGCAACTCAGATAGGCTCGACTATTCTAAGATGTCATGTGAAATACAACTTAGTAACATGCCTTTGAACACGTATTCAAGTAACTGTATTGAAATACAATGCGGTTATACATGCATCACACACATGCACCCTTATTACAACAATTGGCCCTCTCAAGGGAGAGACCGAATAAGAAGCTAACTAGCTAATCTAAGCTAATTAAACTAATTATTACAATACAAATTAATTAACTAATCCTAGTTAACTAACTATTACAAAACAAATTGAAATAGCTAAACGCATTAACTATTAAAGGTACAAACCAAAGCATAAGCTAGCTATCTAAGCATGGCAGCTAAGGAAAGCAATAAAACAGGAGGTTCTCAGAGGGAGAAGATTGGATGCATGCCCGGTCACCTCGTTCGGAAATCCAATGTGATGCCCCGATTTGCCTCTGTTTTCAATTGTCCTTAGAACCTTACACCAAGCTCCAGATAGCTTCTAACACATCTTGGGAACCTGTAGGAGGGTGGCCAACCAGTTGTTGGTGTCTGCAGCCATGGCCGACCACCTATCTTTGTTGAAAGCCAAGAAAAGTGGTCGGCCAACTAGTTTTTCTAGCTGGCCGACCAGTTGTTGCTGTTGAATTCCAGTTTGCTGCAACAGAGAGCAAGAAAGGGCTTGGCAATCTATTTGCAAGGTATGTGTGCACAACCACCTTCCCTATCATTTCATGAACTCAAGGGAGTGCGGTTCTCGACCCTCAGGCCACCAATCGCGCATTTCAATGCGTGATGGCCGAAAGGCGAAGTTGCACAATTCAATATAAAATGAATGCACAAGTAAACACATAAGGCCTAAAACTCTATCATGTATGATAAAAAGTGTCGGCGATCGGGAATTAAGGCACGTTTCATCACTTCAAGTATGAAACGTCCCTATTTTTCCGTGTTTGGACTAACACCTATTCCAAACACAATGCAACACAAAACATGGAATGCTCAATGCAAACAACTACTAAGCATAGTCAATGTAATGTGACATGATCAACTTAACAAAGCTAATAACATGTGAACAATGCTAATGCATGCATGCACAATGCAATGCTACAAGGGCAACTTAGCAATGTTAGAAACATGCATACTTAATGTAAGGAACAACTTGGCATGCACAATGCAAAGGACTACATAGCATACACAATGCGAAGTAAAGATAAGCATGCAAGCAGCATGCAAGTGAACATGCTAAATGGACTTAAACCAAAAGGGGTATACCTTAGTCATGCCCAAATCAGTGGCCATAATGATGAAACCAAGGCACCAAAGGCATACATAAGCATGCATGCCAATTGGCTCACCAATTAGGCTAAAGAGCACAACTCTCAAGAGTGCTCAAAGAATTACAAAAGTAGAAGTGTAGCAACACTAAATGCACTGAAATTAGGTAAGAAATGATGCCAAATCATTCAAACAAAGCAAGTGAAGCATGCAAGAATCCTAAAGCATGAAAGCTAACAAAGAGGATTACTTTAGGGACATGCAATACATGGCACAAATGCATGAACCAACCATGGACAGAGCTGAAATAGGTCAAAACATGGACCAAAACATGCTAAGATGGAGGCTCAAAGACCTAGGCATGCAAGCATACAAGCTAGGCTACAAGTAAGGCAACAATGCACAATACTCAAAGGCATTCAAAACATGAAAGAAGTGGGAACATGGCAGTCCTAAATGCTTTGAAATGTCATGTTAAATGATGCTAAATCATGTGTACAACACAAATGAAGCATGCTATGATGCTCAAAGCTTGAAGCAAGCAAGAGCACTTGTACTATAGCTATACAAAACATCAAGCATATGGCTAAGGCAACCCAAAATAGTCCTAGAACATGCCAAAATGAGTCTAAAACATGCATGGAAGGAAGGCAAAACATGCTAGCATAAGGGGCATGAGACATGATGCATACAAGGTAAATAAGGTGGATTACACTACACCTATTAAGACCAAGCATGTGATGACTTAACCAGCAAAAATCAGAGTTATATCATGGCATAATAACCCCAAAAACACACTGAAATGATGGCTCGCAAGCTTAGGCATGAAGGCATACACAATGACTCATGTTAAGGGCCAACCCTCCAATGCATTGAAATAGCACAAAAATGCAAGTGCAAGACCATGAAACATGGACTGAAATCATATTATAAATGATGCTAAATCATTCAAATAGTCCAAGTAATGCATGCTAGTGGACTTGATGCACAAAGCTAGCAAGCTAGATTGAACCATAGCTATACAAAGCAAGTCATGCATGGCCAAAACAACCAAAATCAGAGCTAAAGCATGTTAAAACATGGACAAAAGCTTCTTGAAGTTAAGCCAAAAGTATGCTAGAATGACATGTCAAAGCATGATGCATGTTAGGCTATTTCATAGAAATACACTACAAGTGCAAGGAGCATGCAAAGGCTAACCAAACCAAACCCTAACAGAGGTATGACATGGAAAGAAATCACCAAAAACATGCTGAAATGGAAAGAAAATAAGCTAGAATGACATGCTACTTCATGAAGCATACAAGACCAGTTTGTGTGATTCACACTACAAGTGTATTATGCATGCAAGGGATGATAAAACCAAGCAAAAACAGTGGCATGCCACAGAAAAATAACCACAAATACAAGCTAAGATATGGCCAACATAAGCTTAACAAACATGCTCACACATGACGCATTCAAGACAAGTATTGAAGACACAAGGAGAAGGGATGACCCTCTTCCATTTGGGACCTCAAAACACCCTTCCCACCACTGAAATTCCTCTGAGTTTCAGTGGTGAGAAGGCCAAAATAAGGTGGTCCCAAAGGCTCACAAAGAAGGCACAAAAGCAAGGCCAAACAAGGCCTAAGAGGGGATAAACAACCCCAAACACAAAAGTGACCTTAAACAAAGATCTAAAGCACACAAAAACAAAAATTTTTGCAGTAGGAAGTTAAGCTTAAAACAGCATGCAAGAGGGTCCAAAAGCTTAAGCAAGAATGGGGGATTTAAGGGTTAAAGGCTCACCCTTGAAGACCTTCTTTACTACTGCAACTCCAGCAACCTCTTTGAGCTCAAACCAGCCCAAGAACACTAAAAACAACTTCAAGAAGCCTCAGCAACACATGCAAGGTGTTTAAGTGTGTGTGTGTTTGTGTGTTAAAGTGAGACAAAATGACACTTTTATGCACAAAATAAGATCAAACAAGGAGATATAGATACAAAGCTATATGTATCACTCCCATCTCTAATTTCTGAACCTAGAGGAGAGAGGAGATGGTTCTCTCTTATAGAGAACCAAAAGCAAAGCTTCTTGAGGAAGCTAAGGTTCAAGGCAATCCCTCCATACACGTGTATGGAGGATAGCTTCAGTGCTCTCCAGCTGTGCCAGTTGGAGGAAAATATCTCCAAAAAGGTGGTAAAAAGCAGCCGACCACTTGAAGTGGTCGGCTAGCTACTTCAAGTGGTTGGCCGACCACTTTAAGTGGTCTCCCAAGAAGACAACTGGTCGGCCATGGTGGGAGATGATCATCACACTGAAAATAAGCCAAGAGTGGGGTGACCGACCAGAAAAGGTGGCCCAAGACCCAGGAGACCAGTTGTCAGATCAGAAAACTAGCTGGCGGGAAGAAAAGTAGTCTCCAAGGAGAAATACTAGTCTCCCACCCTTGTACCACCTTCCAAACAAGGAAAATAAGGTTTGTACCAAAAACAAACCAAAACAGATGCAAGACGAAAGTTCAGGAGGCAAAGCGCAACTGAGAGCCTCGAAAACTAGCTGACAAGCACCAAAAGTGGTTTAAGACCACAAACTCCCAAACCACAGTGGCCCTCTAGGCCAAGGAAACTAGGTGTGGTTCAAAAACCACACCAAACGGAGAACGTTAAGCATTCCCGACACAAGGCGCGCGGCCGAAGGCTCCGAAAATCGGACACTAGTCTCCAAACAAGAAAAGTGGTCCACGACCACGAAAAGTGGTCTATGACCACAAAGAGATAGCCTAAAAAACCTCTCCCTCCCTCAGGCAAGGAAAACAAGGCTTGGTCTACAAACTGAGCCGAAGCACAAAGAGTTCAAAGGCCTAGAGGCAAGGCTCTCAGCCAAAACTTTGAAACCTCGAAACGAGCACAACATGCACTATCATCGAGCGCTCAATTGATGACGTCTGAGTCTTAAGGTCGGTCAAAAATGGGGTGTCTACAACCATCAATGATGCCTTGCTGGCCATCATTGATGGCCGGCCGGCCACCAGTGCTTTCTGTAGATATTTTGTGCCAGCTATGCCAATTGTTTGCACAGATGCTTGTATTTGTCCACATGTGGAGGGCTGGATCTCCTTGTATAGATTTTATGTTTTCTATATATAGGGCCCCCTCTCTTATGTTTTGGGGTTAGAAGATTTCAAATTCAAAAATTCTCTCTCTTGCAATTTTGTGCACACTTGCCTAGTTATATCATTCTTTTGCATACATATTCTTAACCAAAATTGATCACCTTTGAGCTGAGGTCCCTTAAGGTCTTGTTGGAGTTCTTGAAGGTTGTTTGGACTTGTATTGGTACCTAAAGTTGTGCTTAGCTTCAAGAGGTATAACACTTGTCTTTTAACTTGTTTTAGTACACTTGTTTCTCTATCTTTTCCCACTATTTTTGGGCCATTTTTGAGCTGTAAAAATCTCTATTTTAATGGGCTGAAATTGGTGTTTTAAGCCATTTAAGGTTAGGGGGATGTCTCACACTTCTTTATTCCTTGCTTCTAAGGCTTTTGCACCTTTGTTTTCCACTTTCAAACCAACTTTTTTTGGGCTTTTAACCACTGAATTTCAGAGTATTTTCAGTGGCAAAAAACATATTTTGAAGTCCAAAATTGGAGGGGCTAGCCTCCCCTCCTTGTGTCTTGTTTGCTAACCTAGTTAACTCCATGTGTTAGCATGATTTTCTAGCTTTTTCTAGCTTTATTCCAGCATGTTTTTGCCTTTGTTTTAAATTGCTTTAGCTCTATTTTGGGCTGTTTGGGTCAGTTGGGCCTTGTTTTGCATGGTTGTAGTGTAATAGTCCTCACAAGCTTGGTGTTTTAGGCCATTAGACACCTCTTGTTTGAGTTGATTGCTTGTTTTGGTGCTGTTTTTCACTTCATTTCAGCACTTATCACCTATGCAACCTCCCTCCTTTCTTGGTTTTTCTTTTTGTTTTGAAAGTTGTTTCAAGTCATTTGTTTGCCTAAATGTGGAACTGATGTTTCATACTTAATGGTTTAATCCTTTTAGGGGTTCATTACCAATGGTATGAGACTTCTTTCATATCCAAAGCAACTTGTGTTTTGAGCCTTCTTTCCATTAGAGGACTCTAACTTACCTTTTAGACTTAATTGGATTAAAGAATAGTTGGTAAGTTAAAATGAGTAACTAACAACTCGGGACTAAAATTGAGCAAGATAATAACTTGTGTGTTGTGTGTTCAATCGGACATTAATTGAACACAAGGAAAATTTGGACATTTCATACTCAAAGTGATAAAATGTCTCAAGTTTCCTAGGTCTTCATTGCCCTTGATCATGCATGATAGAATGATGGTTCTTAAGTGTCTTGTTTTGCATTTATTGAGCTTGCACACCTTGAATCACAAGCCATCATGCAATGGAATTGCTTGGATTGGTGGTTTGTGGCTTAAGTTCACAACTCCTTAGATTTATCCATGAAAAGGAGGGGTGAACTATGCAGACAATTCTTTGAAATACCATCTTTTTGCTCTGTTTGTACTCTGTTGCAGCATGATGATCCAGTGCATCAATAGTCGGCAGGCCACCATCCATGGTCAGCAGAGCACCATAGATGGCCGACAGGCCACTTCCATGGCCGGCACCTGGCTAACAATACTTTCTAGTGGCCGGCTGGCCACTAATGTAAACCTCAACAAAATTTTGGTAAGTGTCACGACCCAAACCCGGCCCTATGGGTTTAGTATCGTAACCGGCCAGTAATCCTGGGATTACCGAAGGCCTTTGAGATAGATTAACATGATATTAGGGGCTAGCGGAAGCAAGTAACAATATACAACGTCCATTGAGCTGTGTAGACATATATAAGATAGAAAAATTTTAAACTTTTATATACACCTATACACATTACCTTTAAGTCGTCATATATATATACAGATTAGACTAAAAGGGACTTAACCCTATTTACAAAATACACAAGACTTGTTCAGCCAAACACGAAAACAAAACTTAAACTTTAAATCACATAGCGATAATCACTTGACATATCCGGAACCTCCACGGGAGGCACATAGGTTGGCTGAAAAAAACAGATTTTAGGCAGATGCCTCTAAGCCTGGTCACGTGCCTGATCACCTACATACATAAATAATACAGTGAGCTAAAGCCCAGTGAATAATAACGGAGTAAAGGGTTTTAATGAATGAGTCCGTAAAGATTTAGAATTCCTAATTCAGTTTCGTATCAAATTCATAATTTGTCCAAATCATATCCAGAAATCATAAGTCATGCTTAAGTTTACGTGATACATCCATAAGCATTAACAGAACAGAACAGAACGTATACACGTGAGGTTACGAATAACCAGTTCCATAAAGGAACCTCCAGATCCGGGTAACAGAACAGAAGCTGAGCCCCCATGATGAGGCCTCCGGTACGGGTAACAGAGTGCTGACAGATTAAGTTCCATAAAGGAACCTCCGATACCGGGTAACAGCCAACAGATATCACATGATGCTAAGGATGTCACGAATACATATCAGAAATTGGACAGTCATTCATTGTACAGAACATAGCACTTTAGAAAACAGATCTCATTTTATCACACAGAAAATAAATACAGTTGAACATAACTTTACTAAGTTATTACTCACAGATAGTCAGCAGTATAAATCGAATGCATCGACATATCAAATAAATTAGGCAAACAATGGCGCGTGACCTACACAAGCACATAACATATACACATTGAAATACAATATTACTCCATTGATCAAACTTGACTTTCCTAGTCTTTTTTCGTCTAAATAGTCTGAAGTTCTACCATGCTTATTCTTTCTCATTCAAATAAACCGGATTCTTATGTCACATATTCTTTCATTACTAAGCTCTTCTTTTCCAAATAGATTGATCTCTTACTTGGCTTCTTAAACAATTATCACTAGATCAATGATTCATTCTTCAACTAACTAATCCATGTTGATTGGTAGCTTATTAATCTTTATTGAGTCATAAATCGTGTCTAGAATGCCTTGGAAAGAGATGAGAATAAAAATGTGAATTAAATGCAATTTTTCAAAATATGCTGAAAATGAGTCTCCGCTCGAGCGCCACTTTGGTTGCTCGAGCGGACTGCAAAATTTGAAAAACTACTGGGAGCTCGACTTTCACGCTCGAGTGAGACTTTCCTCGCTCTAGCGGACAGCGTAAATTCTGAAATTTTCAAAATTGCAATTGAAGTTCAAATTTGATATTCAAAGCCTCAAAACATGTATTTTTGGTACACAAAAATGGAGAACCACTGTATAATTTAGTAAACACTTTCAATTAGAAAACATTCATTTAAAATCATGTTTCAATTGCCCAAATTTAGTTTTAATTCATCTTAGTAATATCAACCCACAATTCTAAGATATAAATTAGACTTCCCAACCTCTTGAAATTCCATGATGTATGTAATACAAATAGATCCAATTTTACTATTAATAACAAAATCAACTTAACTCAATTTTTAACCAAATATTTAATTTATAATCATGGGTGTTCTAAAATGTATCTAAATTGAATAAAATTCCTAAATTACATCACATGCATGGATTAAATAAAAATCTAATTATAAAATCAAAACTATAGGATTAATTCCAAATTTCCATAAACTTGATTTTCTTAAAACATTTCCTTTGTCTCTTCAAAATATGAACTTGAATGGCTCAATTCCCTTAAAACTCATGTATTACAAGAAAATACTACAAAATCAAATCAAAACAATTAATTTTCCAAATTAATTTCTACAACTATGAGTCTACTTAATTTCTTACTTAAAACCTTATTTCTTACAAAAATCCATGAGACTAATTTCATAACTTTCTTAATTCATGATGCACGGAGGATTATCTAAAACATGAAATTAAAGTTATAAAACTCTTAGAAAATATTTGCATGTGTGAAAGTAGGGTCAAAATTCAAACCAATTACATCCAAAATTCCTTTAATTCAATATTAAGTTCAAAATGTTCATGAATTCATAATTTTCCAAAACTTGCTCTCCTTATACCCAAACATGAAATTAATTCTCCAACTTTCTTAAAAATTCATTGATGCATGTAAAGATGAAGTCCAAATTCATGAGGAATAACACAAATTAAACTTACTTGGTAAATTTTCCCAAACTCATTTCCTTAATCTCAAGCTTAACTCAATTTATTTTAACCACAATTTAATTCATAGTCATAGATGTTTCAAAATATGTTTAATTTGAGTCAAACTCTTAGATTACATTACATGTGTGGGTTAATAATTAAAATCAAAACCCATATTTATTCTTTAATTCTTCCAAACTACATGCATGTAGAAATAAGGCCCAAATTCATGCAAGATTACAAAAATTAAATGCAAAATAATTAATTTCTAAATTGATTTTCATAATCATGAACCTAGATCCATTTCTTCATTTTCTTGCTAGTTTCTTTCCAATTACATGAAATTGAACCAAAATCCTTTTTGATTTCAAGTATTAGGTGTAGAAGAATTAAATTAGAAATTTACCTCAACTTGTTGAATTTTGAGCTCTCTCTCTCAATCTCTTATTTTCCTTAAGCTTTCTTTTCTTCTTTCTTTTAGAGTGAATTGGTGAGCTCTTCCAATTCTTCAGTAGAAATGAGATGCCTCATTCACTTTCTTTCTCTCTCTCTCTCAGTTTACTCTAATCGAATGGGGTAATGAAAATGGTTCCAAAAAGTCAATAAACTTTCACCACAAAGCACCCTCAAATGACACACACTCTCACACACTAACTTCATGACACCACAACACACATGTGCACAACTCCAATGAGCTCCAGCACAACATTCACATGCACACACACGCATAATCGCTCAATACACCCACACTCACTTATACCTTCAATTCTAATTTAGTCCATAATTCAATTTTTGTCTAGGATTAATTTAATCAAGCATCACTTAATCTTAATAAATTTTGATTAGCATAAAATTAGTTAATTATAACTATCCTCAAATCCCATATAATTTAATTAGTCAAATTGACTTCCATTAGAGCCTAATTAAATATAATTAAATTTATCAATTTGAATCAGATTTTTAATTGAACTCCTAAAAGGTTCTAAATATTAAATTAAACTTATTTCCATCCTCAATTTCGATTTCTTAGATCATTTAATCCTTCAATTTCTGATCAGACTCAAAATTTTCATCAATAAATTACATATTCAAATTGGGAACATCATAATTAAATTTAATTTATAGTAACCACAATCCTCAATCCTCATGACTTAATCAACTCCAATTAAGACCTAATTAATCGAATCTCAATTTCACTAAACTGAATCGAATATTTAATTAAACTCCCAAATGGGTCCGTAATTAAGATTAAATTGATTCAACTTCTTAACTTCACTTTCTTAAGCCATTTGGACCCTTAATTTCTAATTCCAAAATAAATCCTTAATAGAATCATATACGAGTCAGATCCCACAATTCCCATAAATCCCAAATTAAATTATAATACTCAGCAAATAAATTTCAAATCCTCTTAATTAATCAAGTGCTAATCATTATACGTGGTGGGGTCGTCACAGTAAGGTGGAGCAGAATGGTTCTGGAAGTGTTTAACTCTGCAAACAGAGGCTTTCGAGAGCAAAACAGAGGTCTTTTCGGGTGGTATCCGAGCATATTCATCTTCCATTTTCCGAGGCGAAGTAGTGGCAGTGTAGTTATAGGCTCTAATTGCTTAGTTTACTTACATTTGTATTGTAATTTAATTAGTTAGCTTACTAGTTAGTTCATTCAAGTGTTGTAATAATTAGTTAATTAGTTTAGTTTTTTATTTCATTCGGTATAATTAGCTTAATTAGCTTAGCCTTAATTAGTTGCTAGTTAATTTTGCTTTATTCATTCATTCGGACTCTCCGTCGTGAGAGCGCAAAATGTAATAACGTGTATGTCTTCCAACCCCTCGTCTTTCTCCCTTTTACTTAACCGTCTTTGATGGTTAGTTTAGGAACATCATGTTTCAATTAGCATACCTCATGCTTTCATACATTCATCTTATCTTGCATGTACTGAGACTCGGCGTATCATTTAAACTGCATTGTCATTTCAATTGCTTCTTTGAATACGTGTTTAACCGCATGTTATCAAACTCGATCCATATGCCATGCTTAGTAGCCGAGCCTAGTAATTGCATATTGCATGTGTTACATTAGACACTTTGTATAGTTAGGAATCATACATATTTTTTTCTAACTCATATTTTCTTAGCTTGGAGTACTATGTGAGTTTTTAGTGTTTTCGCATACTTACATGAGTGTGAGTGATTGCCATGACTAACATACTTACCATGAGGCTATATACTTACTTGTTCAACTGCTTGAATGCCTGTAGATGAAGGCTTGTTGCTTGAATTAGAACAATTCAATAAATGTGCATTTTTAGCCCACTTTGTTGAATGGCAAATCTGTTTTAAGCCTACTACGTTTGGTGGCAAATTCGCAAACTTTAAAGCCCACTTGATGTGGCAAATTCAAACCCTTTTCGCAAAATAAACATGGAATTGAATTGTTTCAACTTGAGCAAACTAGTCTATACTTGCTTGTGCGCATCACATAGTAATGCTAGTTTAATAACCGAAACAAGAGCACGTAATGTTTATAAAAAAAATCGTATCATGATTAGTAGAGGTCGATCTTTGATCAGGTGATCGGGGGTGCTCAATTCATGACCTTCCCCTCTCGTACCTAAGTTCTCGAGCCGAGGTAACTTTGGTAATGATGAACACGTGGCCTTTGGCACGAGTCATGGGTTTCCTAAATTTCCCCCAAAAATAAAATATTTAGGTGGCAACTTTGTATCTGGCAAAGCAGTCCAATTTTGGCATTTTTGATCCAAAAATCAATTTTCCAAACGATTTGTCGGATTTGGACTCTTTGGTGTTTATTAATTTGACATTGCACTTATGAGATTAGATTCAAAACTGCGGAAGTCTGAACTATAGGGCTTTCTTTCAAGCTTTTGAAAGGGGGCGCGAAAAAGCCGAGCTACAATTGCCCAATGGAATTTATTTTCAAAACAGATGCTCCAACGGCTCCAATGGAATTATTCTAGTTGTCTTCTCCGGCAACTGGAGTCGGAGACCACAAATTGAAATTCGAACTTTAAGGATCAAATCTTCACCGTTTTTCATAACGAATTTCACCGTTGTGATCAAAATTCTGAGAAGAACAAGATGGTGATAATTTGGAGACGCAACTTGAACTGAAAAATATTTTATAAAATTGCTTCCAACGGTATAATTGGGCCTCACTTTCGGCAAGGTTCAGAACAATAGCACCACCAACGGTTATTTTCATTGGATAGTTTTTTGGAAATACAATACGTTGGTGATGATTAAATAAACAAACAAAATTAACCAATGCCGAAGATTGATGGTCGATTATTCTCTGAATTTTTGGTAAAAACTTTTCAAACAATTTTTGTTCTTCCGGATTGTAATTCGACATTTGCATTTATGTGTACAACTTTGCTCTGATACCACTGTAAGATCGTCTTAACAATGACAATCAGTCCGCCATTTTGTTAATCAAAAGTGGAGCGAATAGCTCTCAGGGAAAACATATTGATGTTAATTATCACTATATTCAAGATATAGTGGAGAGGGGAGAAATTAAAGTCCATTATATACCCTCACAAAAAATGATGGCCGACCCTATGACCAAAGGGTTGTCTCTGGAAAAATTCAGAGAACATATAACTAATATGGGATTGAAAAATGCCTATTTAAGTAGTTTTAGCTACTTATATAAGAGCATAGTCGAATGACTCTGGGGACGCCTGGATAACCAATGTTTTGCGACTCTATCTTACATAAAAATATGTGTTTGGTTAGATAATAAGATAGAAGAACTAACAAGGTACGGACATCATAGTTAGTATGAGATGTAAAGTCCTTGATATGCAACATGCTGACTAGATAATATTGCATGCTTGATCAGTAAAAAGTCGTTGATAAGGTGTGTTAAGGAAAACCTTCAGGAATGGGCCTTAGAGGAAGTACTTAACAATAATTTTGACACAGGTCAACACATGAGGAATGTGTGTGGCTAAAGTCATCAATGGTGATTGGGTATGGACTATGAACCCAGCACTGAAAATTGATGTTGTTCATTTGAAATATAGTGAATTGAAGTCATCTAGAGTGTGTTGTCAGTAGGAGAACATATTCGTACGGGAGCAGTCAGTTGGTGGCAAAAACGTGCCCATGTATGGCCAAGTCACGATCGGACATCGATCTATGAGGTAAGTTCATAGATGAAAGTTGGCATGAGGCAAAATTTTGGTACCAAGGTAAATATGTCCAATTCAGGTTTTATCATCAATATTATACTGTGCTCAAGTAGGAGATGAAGGTATGAGAGATGTTGTCACGACCCAAACCCACCCCTATAGGTTTAGCGTTGTAACCGGCCAGTAATCCAAGGGTTACCAAAGACCTCTGACCATAAAATCATATAATAAGGGGCTGTGTAAGCAAATATAGAAATATACATTGTCCATAGAGCTGTATTGACGTATATGAGACAGAAATCTTCAAAACAAACTTATATATATACATGTAACGTCATAAATACATTAGTCTTATGTCACCCATTTACACAGATAAAGCCAAAAGAGGACTTAGCCCAATGTACAGATAAGCAAAACAAAACAAAAACTTCTGTAATAAAGTTACAAAACTTGACATCTCAAAGAGAACCTCCCCGGGAGGCACAGTGGCTGGTTGACCCCAAAACTCCAAGCAATAGCTTAGGCCTGGTCACGCGCCTGCTCACCTACATACATAATATAAACAGTGAACGAAAGCCCAGTGAATAATAACAAAGTAAAGGTTTTAGTGAATGATGTCCAGAACAAATTTCAAATCTTTAATCATATCGGAACATAGTCATGTTTGTATCAGAAACAAAGTCATATTCATGTTCATATTCAATTCATGCATGGTACATCCATTAACATTAACATATCTCTTTGGTCAAGCATTTCAAGTTTAATAATAGAACCTCCGGTACCGGGTAACATATCTCATACATGGGCCGCGGTATTATTCCCCCGAGCAAGGGCCTCATGACCATATGCCACAATACTATTTCCCCTAGGCGAGGGCCTCTACTTAGGATACCACAAATATTATTCAAATACATGGATCATCATTCATGGATTCCCAAAATAGCCTTTTCAGAAGCATTTCACATCATACCATAATATTCATAAAGTATTTTCATATCAAACATAGCTTTACTAAGTTATTACTCATAGATTGTTGTATAGCTTGCTAGTCAACCAATGGATCAACAGCTTACGACGTGTGACCTACATAAACATAACAGATACATATACTGAAACACACATTTGGATCACACATGACTTATCTCATTTCATTCTTAGTGTGTTTCTAGCCTTTATCCTCATTATTATGTTTTAATCTTAGCCTATGAATGCGTAGGATACAATGAGGATGCTAAAATGTACTTGAAAACATTTTACAAAACTTGCTGAAAATAAGGGTCCCACTCGAACGTAACTTCCTTCGCTCGAGCGAACATGCAAAATGTTAGTAGTCGCTCAAGCGCACATTCTTTCACTCAAGCGGTTTGCAAAAGTACTGGTTGTGTGATTTCACGCTCAATGGATGCTCGATGGTCACTCGAGCGTGAGATTCAGGTCCTCGCTCGAGCGCAACTCTTGTCACGTGAGTGGTCTACAAAACATGTGATCTTCTAGGAGCTTGCGTTTCACTCTCAAGCAGACTTCTAGTCACTCAAGCGGAGATGCAAAAACAAAGGTGGATGCTCGAGCGCCAGATCTATCACTTGAGCGGATAGGTCGAATTCTGGGATTTCTAGATTCACCTCCAAGCTTCTAAACTCAAATCAAATACTCCAAAACTCATCCTTTTGGGCTAAACACTTGAGGAATCATATGTGAACTTGGAAAACATTGGGAATTCTAAATCATTTTCGCAAAATCAAAGCTCAAAAACTTGCCAATTGTGTAAAACAAACCCAATTATTAGAAAATATAACATGCCTGTATTGCCTTGACTTCAAAACTTCCAAAACATGATATAATGACACAAAATGACATTAAACTTGATGAATTCCCAAAACTAAGGTGAATTAGTAACATATATGAGTAAATTCTTGGGAAAACAACTTCAAAATGCTATGAAATATGCATGCATGCATGGTTTGAGTTCATTTATCCAATTCTAGCTAAATTCTCAAGTTAATTCACTTATCTCACTTGATTCCATGCATTAACCAACTAAATTTCAAAGTTAGAAGCTTGATTTCATACCTTAGATGTCTATTTGAGCTCTAGTTAACTAATTGTTGAGTCTAAGCCAACTTTTCCAATTCTCTACAACATCAGTGTTTGCACTTAATTTCCCAAGTCCCTCTTTCTCTCTCTCTCTCTCTCTCTCTCTCTCTCTCTCTCTCTCTCACATTTATGAGCTCAAATATGAAGGGATGGGAGTGTGTAACTTGAGTGTGTTGAGTCCAATAAGCCTTCTATAAGCTTGGTTAGTGGCATCTAATTAAGCTAGGTTTAAGCTCACTAATCCACATGATTGAATTCTAATTAATTCATCCTAAATCTAATTTCAATTAAACCTACCATATTTTTTCAAAAATTCCGAATAACACATATATCAAGTCAATTTCGCAATCGGATGACGATAAGGCCATCAATTCACAAAACGAAACAGAAATGCAAACAGATACTCCTATAAGGGACAAATAGAAACTCAAATAATATAACACAAATGCAATTAATTCAGAATATCGTCTTAATTACTCATTAGGCATAGTTACTTATGGCTAATCATGGTTTAGCAATTAATCATAGGTCGGGGTTGTTACAGATGTTCACACCATAATATGGTGGATCTCCTCACACCAAATCAGAGCCCATATGTGGAGTGATCACCAAACCTTCCTGCAGGAAAGAAGAATCTGGAAAATGGTTTGAAATTTGAATAGAAAGGCCCAATGCTTTGTGAAGCATTATGTCTCTTGGATTAGAGTCCTAAGGCTGTGACTTCTCTATCAAGACAACATATTATCTATAAATACCAGGCCAAAATCAATGCAAAACTTCACTTGAATTTCTCTATATTTGTGTGTCTTCTGAATTATATTCTTCTGCGTGATAAACACCCTCACGAGGAACTCCGATCCATTGCCATTGTTAAGACGATCTTATACAAATCTAATCTTTGATGGTTTAACCATGCTAAACATGAAGGATTGGGGGTCGGTTCTTGATAATAGCATGAATTGACTTGCTCATTTAGCTTGCATGTGTGTTTGGCTGGAGTTATATATTGATCCTAATCAGATTTGGAGCGGAGGCACTACAACATTTTCTTAGTTTAGTGACATTTGAAAGTGCCACAAAACTATTCTTCTAATGACATTTTTTGGTCTTGTGGCATTTTGAACAAGTGCCACTTCTATCGGTGCCACGGTAGATACGAGTGCCACGGTAAATACTTGCAAGTGTCACTGCACCATCATGGCTAAAAACTTTCAATGACATTTTAATGTCATAGTAGATATTATTTGTGGCACTATCAAGTGCCATTAAAAAAAGAGTTAGTGACACTTATAAGTATCATTACACCATCAAGACTAAAACTTTTCAGTGACACTTTAATGTCATGGTAGGCACTATTCGTGCGCTATCAAGTGCCATTCGTGACGATAATTCGTTGTAGAACCATTTGATCCGCTCTTGCGGAGACTCGAACTGCCAACCTCCTGCACCATAAACCTTATACACCACACTCTTCCCACTACACTTCTATAGCACCACATGATTATATATGCAACATATATTATTTATATAGTACATACATCTATAGTAATATGTATAAACATAATTATTTTATTGAACATAATTTATGTAAAATAAACTATTTACTACCAAAATAAAAAAAGACCACTTTTGGCGACTAAAAATATTTTTTAGTTGTCAATTCTATACTTTTGGCTACTAATTATTTTTTAGTTGCTAAAAAACTTAATTTTTGTCAACCAAAATCGGATTTGGTCGCCGAAGATGCACTTTCAACTACCAAAATTTTGGTCACCAAAAAATTTTATTCCCGCCTTAGGATTTTAGTTCTCCCGCGCTAAAAATGACCACTTTTGGCAACTAAACTTATTTTTTAGTCGCCAATTGTAAACTTTTGGCTACTAAAATTTTTTTTGGCACCAAAAAGCTTTACTTTTGACTACTAAAATTTTTTTAGTCAGAAAAACCCATATAATCAGCAACCAAACTTATTTTTAGTCGCCAATTGTAGACTTTTGGCTACTAAATTTTTTTAGTCGCCAAAAAGCTTTAGTTTGGGCTACTAAAAATTTTTTAGTCACTAAAACTCATATAATCAGCGACCAAACTTAGTTTTAGTCGTTAATTGTAGACTTTTGGCTACTAAAATTGTTTAGTCGCCAAAAAGCTTTACTTTTGGCAACTAATGCTGTTTTGGTCGTTGAAACTTATACTTTCAGCGACCAAATTTTTTTGGTCTGGAAATTCACCGAATATGCTTTTTCATGTAGTATATATTAAGTTTAATTCATTTATTTTTAATCATTTACTGCATTTTAAAATTTTAGAAAATATATTGGCATTTTTTGTTTTTTCAAAAATGTCATTATAAGTTTGGAAAGTTTTTGGCTTAGTGGCATTTCTCAAAATGCTATAAAATATTTGTTTATGATACTTTTCACCTAAGTGCCATAAAAAGTAATTTACACCTACCTAGTGTTCTGACATTTTTTAAAAAATGCCATTGCAACTAAAGCTTAGTGGCATCTGTTGGTAAATGTCACGAACATAATTTTTTGTGTCATTATTTTATAAAATACCATAAAATTGATGTGACATTTCTTTATTGAAATACCACTAGAGCCTTATATGTTTTGTGGTTCTATGGCATTTTTATAAAACATTTAATGCCAATTTTTATTTTTGTAGCATTTTCTAAAAACATGCTATTAGTGTAGTGTCACTAAAGTGTAAATTCGTTGTAGTGACATTTTTGTTGTAGTGAAATGACACTTTTTTTTAATTGAAATGCCACTAGAGCCTTGTATGTTTGTGGCTCTATGACATTTTTCTAAAAAATGCCACCAAATGTTCTTTTTGTAACATTTTTTAAGAACATGCCACTAGTATGGTGTCACTAAAATATGTTTTTGTTGTAGTGTTGTGATACTTGTTCATTGAAATGTCACTAGAGTCTTTTATGTTTGTCATTTTGTGGCATTTTTCAAAAACGTGCCACTAAATATCATTTTTGTGGCATTTTCTAAAAATATGCCACTAGTATAGTGCACTAAAGTATGTTTTTGTTGTAGTGTTGTGACACTTGTTCATTGAAATGTCACTAGAGCCTTTTATGTTTGTCGTTTTGTGGCATTTTACAAAAACGTGCCACTAAAATCATTTTTGTGGCATTTTCTAAAAATATGCCACTAGTGTAGTGCCACTAAAGTATATTTTTGTTGTAGTTTTGTGACACTTGTTCATTGAAATGTCACTAGAGCCTTTTATGTTTGTCGTTTTGTGGCATTTTTCAAAAACGTGCCACTAAATATCATTTTTTGTGGCATTTTCTAAAAATATGCCACTAGTGTAGTGCCACTAAAGTATATTTTTGTTGTAGTGAGGGGTTTAGGGCCCTGACCCTACTTGATTTCACAAACTCCTTATACATGTGTGTAGGATTAATACTTCATTTGAGAACATACTATTTTAGAAATTTTTTAATTTTTTAGTTAAAATATGGGGTTTAAAAAAAAAATAGTATGTTTGGAATAATTTTTTAATTTTTTATGAAAAAATGTGCAAAAAGTAGAGAAAAAAATAGAATCTTTGACTTTTTGGTATAGGCTATAAACTTTTTGATTTTTTTAATGACTTTTTGACATTTAGACTAAAAATATTACATGCCAAATGAGGCCTGAGAGTATCTCTAACCCAACACTCTTAATTAGAGGATGAAAATATTTTTTTTTTTATTTAAAAAGTGAATATAAAGTATCTCACTATTCACTTAAACTCCAACCATAAATCATTATTTTCTTCTCTAAAGATTTCTCTCGAAAATATTTTCATCAAAAAGTGAATAATTTTTGTTCATTAACAAATATTTAATTTTGAAATTTTTGTAAAATATATTTGATATTATACTCATTTTAAAGGTATCACCCTTTTTAATAATGTCAATTTTATAAAAATTAAATTTATATATTAAAAGTTATTTGTAATATAATAAAAAAATATAAAATGAATAGTATTTTAGAGGTGGTTCTCTATTTTTCATCCTCCCTCCAAATATGGAGGATCAACCCATCCTTTTTCCAAATAGAGATGGATTTAGGGGATGGGTTAGAGGTGAAAATCTTTCAAAAATGAAAAAATAGAGGACAAGTTGGAGATGCTCTAAGTATCACTAAAGGAGAGGTAATATCAAAGAGTTTCATTAGTTTCTCTTTGCATTACTTATCATTTTGTTACAAGTTACTAACTGCCTTGAAAGTAAACTATATGTATAAATTGTATTCTAAACTTAAAAGGAGGAACAAAAACAAACTTTAGTTTCAACTTGTGATTTTATACAGATATATCTCCATTAGTTATTGCTGACATGTAATGTGGTGCCAACATGGTTTAAAGAAATCGTATGTTGAAGATGCAATTTCAAAATCGCATTTTAAATACCTAATTTTGTAGTGAAATTAGATTTTGATTTGCAATTTCATAGCCAAATTTTGAAGGACTTGTGGGAAAAAAATTGTGTTTCAACATTATAAATGACTTTGTTCATAATCACATAAAATTTGAGTAATTATGTTGCAAATATAATTCAATTATACAAAAAAAATTCTTCTTCTAAATACAAAATTTTAGGCATACTATGTACATAGCTGAAAGTACCCTTTTATATTTAGACAAAATATACAATAGGACACTATTTGGTATAAACTAAATAAGTGCACTTTAGTTAGATAAGTGCACTTATTTAAGTCACACCACTTCTTTATTTTTCTGCACATCTTTTCGTAAAAAATTTTAAAAAAATATATACTTATTTAAATTATCCTAAACAATCTCTAAATAGTGTTCTCAACAATCAAACAAACCACAATTGCCAAGTTGAAAGTAGTAAATTTGATAAGTTGTAGCATTTTGCCAAAAATGTAAGCCCAATTGACACTTGTGTACGACCTATACCTCTTTTCTAGAAAAAATATTTACTTCTTCTTCTTCTTATTCTTTTTTTTTTTTTTTTTCTTTTTCTTTTTTAAACATGTTGAGCACTAGAAATAGATGCAATACAGTTTGTGATGCATAGTTTAACAATCAATTATCAGCAAAGCAAGTGATTGAATCAAAGACCAATAATGTTTTATGAATGGAAAAGAAAAGAATACCTATAAGCTATTAGAGGATTGTTTGTGTCTGATCTCAGATTGCAAGACCTTAAAGATCAAAATCAAAAGTGGGACTGCAAAGCCTTAAAAAGGTCAGTGTGGAGGAAAACGGCGTTGGAGTTGGTTCGGTTCATCATGAGAAGCTAAGGATAGATTTTAAATAGGGATTGGGATTTGGAGCTTGGGCGATTAAAATCGCATATTCAACATGCAATTTCAAAATCGTATCTTAAATGTGCGATTTTAAAATCATATTTTGAAGATACGATTTCTTTATGTCATGTCAGGAATAGGTAAGGGAGATTTGTCAGTATGAAATCGAAAGTTGAAGTTGTAATTTTAATATGAAATTGCAGGTTAAACATGCAATTTTACAAAACTAGTTAGTTTGCTAAACAATAATAATTCATCCCTCTAATTTGGGAGTTCTAATTGAGCATTAATGAGGTGAAAATTCAAAAAATAAAAACTAAAAAATAAAACTAAGGCCAAAATATCACATCAATGAGTGGATCCCACTCCTTAGAGCTCCTTTAGAGCTCATAATTTAGAACTCCCAAATATTTTTGTTACTTTCAAAAGTAAATTATTTTTCTAAATAATTTCATATTTTAGAATATTCAAAAAAAAAAAAAAAACACAACTACCAACATGCGACATTTTTCTTCCTTAAAACAATTAATGTTTTAGAGAACACAAAAAAAATATTTTTATACAAAATGTAATACTTTTTAAAGAATAATGATACCATCTATAAAAAAAAAATTTTAAAAAAATGACATAACAGAGGACTACGAAAGGTTCTATTTTAACTATATATAATGGTGTTTTAAAAAATTGATAAAAAGTTAATTTTTTGACTTTTTTAACCTATTTTATCTTTTTATAAATAAAAAATGTAAAAAATAATGTGACTCAAAATGAATAAAAAACTAAAAATTAGCTTTTTATTTGCTTCCGAAAACACCCATTGCATTGCATTGTTTAACTTGCAAGATTCGTTCATTTGGTCCCAACTTTCCAGAAGAGAAGGAGATATGGATGCATAAACCACCTCCATTGCTGAAGTTAAGTTGGGTTTCGCAATTATTTTTTAGTATTTTTTGGATTAAAATTATTTTTAAAAATTGATGAATTCAATGAGAAATTTTTTTTTTTTTTTTTTGGCTTCACTTTATGTCTTTACTTACTTTTTTTTTTATAGAAATTTTCTTAATACTAGTTAGATCCTTTTAGACCAAAAAGATCTGAAAAGTAAATTAATTTTTTTTTTATACCATTAATCTTGTTAATTTTTTTCCCCTCATAATTATAAGTTAAACTAGTTATAGTCAAAAGATGGCCACGAGACGAGTTTGTCATCTCTCGCTCCTGCCCCAATCCTGTTATGGGTAGAATTTTTTAACTCCATCTCCGCCCCGCAGATACCCACAGATATCCAATACTTGCGGATACCTAACCACATTTCAAATAATCAAAAAAATGAGAACCATTTAAATCTTTAACACACTAAATAATTTCTCTTATTTCCGTATATATAAATAATTAGACTTTTAGGATTATTATTTATTTATATTTAAATATAACCACAAACTTTTAGTATTTCTTTCTTATATCTAATTATATTATATATATACATACATTATTTATTTATATATATATATACATATTATTAATTATATCGGATCAGGTTTAGATCGAAGAAGGCGATACCTACCCTTATCCCTTCCCTCGTCTATCTCCACCCCGGTTGCAGATGATCAAAATATAATATACCTCTGCCCCATATAAGTGTCGGGTTGGTAAAATCCACCCCATTCGAAAGGATATAGATAGATCGGATCCCTCAGCCTCTAGTTTTTTTTTTTTTTTAATTAATTAATTAGCTAAAAAGTGGCTTAAAAACCGTAACCAAACAAAACCTGTTGGGAACCGGATATAAAAAAAAGTATACTGCACATGTGAAAGAATAGAATTCGTTCGTGAGGAACTAATTTTCAAAGGTAAAGGAACTGATTTTGAAAAACAAAAACAACTTTTTTTTGGTTGAAAATGTCTAGGTACCTTCACTGATCTGATGGGGAAAATTCGGAAGAGATTCTATTATATTTCATTTTATTTCTTTCTCCCACAGATATAAGATTTTTCAATTTAAGAAGCGATTTGTTAAAGAAAAACAAATTTGGTTGAATTTTTTGAAGATACGATTTCTTTATGTCATGTCAGGAATAGGTAAGGGAGATTTGTCAGTATGAAATCGAAAGTTGAAGTTGTAATTTTAAGATGAAATTGCAGGTTAAACATGCAATTTCACAAAACTAGTTAGTTTGCTAAACAATAATGATTCATTCCTCTAATTTGGGAGCTCTAATTGAGCACTAATAAAGTAAAAATTCAAAAAATAAAAACTAAAAAATAAAACTAAGGTCAAAATATCACATCAATGAGTGGAGCCCACCCCTTAGAGCTCCTTTAGAGCTCATAATTTAGAACTCCCAAATATTTTTGTTACTTTCAAAAGTAAATTATTTTTCTAAATAATTTCATATTTTAGAATATTCAAAAAAAAACAAAAAAAAAACAAAACAAAACAAAACACAACTACCGACATGTGACATTTTTCTTCCTTAAAATAATTAATGCTTTAGAGAACACAAAAAAACAAAAAAAAAATTATACAAAATGTAATACTTTTTAAAGAATAATGATACCATCTAAAAAAAAAAAATTTTAAAAATGACATAACAGAGGACTACGAAAGGTTCTATTTTAACTATATATAATGGTGTTTTAAAACATTGATAAAAAGTTAATTTTTTGACTTTTTTAATTTATTTTATCTTTTTATGAATAAAAAATATAAGAAATAATGTGACTCAAAATGAATAAAAAATTAAAAATTAGCTTTTTATTTGCTTCCTAAAACTCCCATTGCATTGCATTGTTTAACTTGCAAGATTCGTTCATTTGGTCCCAACTTTCCAGAAGAGAAGGAGATATGGATGCATAAACCACCTCCATTGCTGAAGTTAAGTTGGGTTTCGCAATTATTTTTTAGTATTTTTTGGATTAAAATTATTTTTAAAAATTGATGAATTCAATGAGAATTTTTTTTTTTTTTTGTTGGCTTCAATTTATGTCTTTACTTACTTTTTTTTATTATTTATTTTTTTTATAAATATTTTCTTAATACTAGTTAGATCCTTTTAGACTAAAAAGATCTGAAAAGTAAATTAATTTTTTTTTATACCATTAATCTTGTTAATTTTTTTTCCCTCATAATTATAAGTTAAAGTAGTTATAGTCAAAAGATGGCCACGAGACGAGTTTGTCATCTCTCGCTCCTGTCCCAATCCTGTTGCGGGTAGAATTTTTCAACTCCATCTCCGCCCCGCAGATACTCACAGATACCCGATACTTACAGATACCTAACCACATTTTAAATAATCAAAAAAATGAGAACCATTTAAATCTTTAACACACTAAATAATTTCTCTTATTTCCGTATATATAAATAATTAGACCTTTAGGATTATTATTTATTTATATTTAAATATAACCACAAACTTTTAGTATTCCTTTCTTATATCTAATTATATTATATATATACATACATTATTTATATATATATATTATTAATTATATCGGATCAAGTTTAGATCGAAGAAGGCAATACCTGCCCTTATCCCTTCCCTCGTCTATCTCCACCCCCGTTGCGGATGATCAAAATATAATATACCTCTGCCCCATATAAGTGTCGGGTTGGTAAAATCCACCCCATTCGGAAGGATATGGATAGATCGGATCCCTCAGCCTCTAGTTTTTTTTTTTTAATTAATTAATTAGCTACAAAGTGGCTTAAAAACCGTAACCAAACAAAACCTGTTGGGAACCGGATATAAAAAAAAGTCTACTCCACATGTGAAAAGAATAGAATTCGTTCGTGAGGAACTAATTTTCAAAGGTAATGGAACTGATTTTGAAAAACAAAAACAACTTTTGTTTGGTTGAAAATGTCTAGGTACCTTCACTGATCTGATGGGGAAAATTCGGAAGAGTTTCTAATATATTTCATTTTATTTCTTTCTCCCACAAATATAAGATTTTTCAATTTAAAAAGCGAGTTGTTAAAAAAAAACAAATTTGGTTGATTTTTTTCCCATTACATACAATATTCAGTTTCTAGTAACCGAATCCCATCAAAATCGACCGATTCATGTATCTAATATTTCATATAGATGATATAGGGTATCTAATGCTTGAAGAAAGACTTGTGGGCTTGTTATTTTGCTTTTAAAAAGACTTAAAAGTATCTAAAGTTAGCACTTTGCTGATCTACATGCTTTCAATAGGCATCTAAAAAAAAAAATTTGTATGTTGAGGAGGGAGGTTATTAGTGGGCTTGTATTTTGTTAAAGATTTGATCAATAATAGGTTCGGTTTGATGCAGAGCTTCATACACTCAGGCCACAGCCCATCCTTTTGATGGGTTAGGCACTTTTTGAAGGCCCATATTTTATGCTCTTTAATCTTTGTCAATGGCCCATAAAATCTCTCTCCTCCCATTTAATAACGAATGAGTTCAAAAAGCTAAAGAGAGAAATATTCCTCATTATCCAAAGCTTATAAAAATAAAAATTCTTTGTCCATGTAGAGGTCTTACAAAATTTAAAAAAAAACTTAGGTGTAGACTCTAATAATAAGATTTGAAAAAAAAATTACTGAATTTTAAAAATTTAACAAAATTATATTGGGTTTTTTAAAAATTTTAATTCATATAATATGTTTAGCCCACTTGTTGCTAGTAATTTATTAATTACATTGATAAAAATATTATGTTATCATAATTTTTATATAAAAATATATAATTTATCTTATTACCACTGTATCTTCATATTTGTATTACTTTTAATTACTCTCTCCGTCTTAAAATATTAGTCTATTATTCAATTTTTCATTGTCTCAGAATATTAGTTCATTTTCAAAAATCAAAAACTAAAATAATATAAATTTTCTATTTTTTCCTTCTTTTAAATTCATTAATAACATAAAAGTACAATTATGATAATTAATATTTCTAAAAAAAATACTATCAAAGAATAATTTTAAAAAATTAATTTTTTAAAATGAAATAATTATACTATCAAAAAAGTTAAATTTTTGAAAAGAGAGTATTATTTTAATATAAAAGGGAATACTTTAATTCGAAAGCAAAATTAATTATTTTGAACTTGCAAAATTTATTATACACATATTTTTTTAAATAAAAAAAATAATCATTGTAATTTATCAGTCCAACAAATCAGATATCAAAGTATAAAAAAAAAAATTTAAAAAAAGAATAATGTTAGAAATTTTAAAAGTTTTACTAAATGTCTCACGTGAATGTGAACACATATCATGTGAGTCTTGTTAGTCCCATATCTATGTGAAATATTTGGTAAAAATTTTAATAAAAACTTCTGAAATTTTTAGTATTTTTGTAAATAAAAAATAAAAGATAAATAAAACAATCATTGGGGGATGGACCCAAAGTGGGCCAAGCCTTCTTTCATGCTTTTGGGTCGTTAGGATAAGAAGAAGGCCTTGAGACTCGAGAGACCCCCAAATCGAAATCAGTTTCCACGCTTCCCAATTCATTGCAGACTCAACAACACACTTGCTGGCGTCATCTACATTAAATATTGAGAAATATTAGAAATTTTAAATATTTTATCAATATTTTTATTAAATTTTTTATATAATTTTATGTAAATCTCAAACTTATATTAAATATTTAATATTTTATATAATTTTATGTAAATCTCAAATTTATATTAGATATTTAATAAAAATATTAATAAAGTATTTAAAATTCGGAACATTTTCCAATTCTGTTAGGTACAGTCCTAACCTAGCCAAGCTCTATATAAATATAAATAGAAAAATAATTTAAGTTCTTTTTAATTTTTTTTAATATTCAAAACGACGTTATTTTGAATTTTTTTTTTTTTTTACCTTAATTTAAAATTTAAGCAGATTAGAAAACCAAAAATTAGAAAATGTAACATAATCCATATAAATATACACAATAGATAAAATATTTACAATTCTGTTTCCTCAGATCACAAAAAGACACCCAATACACAGTATAAAATTCAAATTCTTCAATAAAAAAACCCTAACGCCCAAAGAAATGCAGCCCAGTGGAGATGTCAATCAACGCATTGCCAGAATTTCAGCGCACCTTAATCCTCCTAATCTCCAGGTCTTTATCGCTTTCTCTTTACCCTAATGTGTACTTTGTTTTTATCTATGTATATGTGTCTGTGTATATATACGCTGCTATCTGTTTGGTTGATGAGAAATTTAAGAAAGAAATGACAAACCCCAACTCAATTTTACTGTAATTCTTTGATGTTTTTCCTTCTTCCCAACAACCAATTTGATATATGTATCTGCCAATTGCTTCCTTTATATAGATGGATTTGGCATGGTCTGTGTTGTTGGTTTGTTTAATAATCATGTAATTAATTAAATTCGGCTGTTAATTGCTTTGGAGGTTTTGTGATTTTTTGTTAGTGGTTTAGCTAATTAGATTTATGTGATTCAATTTTGTGATCTCTCTTTTTGGATTAGAGCCTTTTTTTTTCTATGACAGTTTCTTTTTTCGTTTTGGTATTATGCTAATTGTTTATAAATTACGGACTAAAAGATGGAGGAAAGTTCTGGATTGCGACAAGCAAATTGTAGGGCAAAAGGTGGATCGTCCGGATTTAAAGTTGCAATCTTGGGTGCTGCAGGAGGCATAGGGCAGCCTCTGGCTATGTTGATGAAGATGAATCCATTGGTTTCAGTTCTCCATCTCTATGATGTTGTCAATGCTCCCGGTGTCACAGCAGATATCAGTCACATGGATACCGGTGCAGTGGTAATTACACTATTTTCTTTCTCTCATTTTTACTGTCAAATATCGACTCATTGATCATTCTAAAGTTAAATCTAGATTGCTCTCTCTTACTTTTGGTGCCATTACTTATTCTTAAGGTTTTGTCCTTGATTACTTGCCCAAAAAAAAAAATCCTTAGTATTTTGGCATGCAACTGTGTTTTAAGTCCTTGGCATGCAATCATGATTATTCCTTAATGTTTAGATGATAGTCATGTTATCTTAAGGTTCCACTTAACAGCTGACAAACTTTAGGCATAGAAAAGGAATGTAAAATTTTGCATTTAGAATTTACATTCTTTGAGATGGAGGAAAACAATTATCACTGAACTTATTTAAATATTTTCCTTGGCTTAGTTAAGCTTTGTTTTTTATTTTTTATTTTTTTGGTAACCATATTAACACGAAATTCATACAAGTTCTTGGGCTCTGATTCAGATAATGATCATGTTTCTATCTTGTGTTGGTTGGTATCTGAAAATGTAGAAAAGGGCTAGAAGCTTAATCTTTGAATTCTATAATTTTCATTATTTTGTACCCAAAAAAAAAAAAGAAAGGTTCTTACTGTTGAATCTAATCTAACTATTTTTACTTATACAAGATTTCACACTTATAAAGTCAGACAATGCAAAACATATGATTCAGGACTCGGTGCTTTTCCTCTGTAATTTTGACAATGAAAAGGAATGAAAATGCTTATCTCAAGCTCCAAATTCATTATGCTGTTCTTTGATTATGTCCCATAGAACTGAACTAGACCTTTTGATATCTAGGTGCGCGGTTTTCTAGGACAAAAGGAATTGGAGAATGCTCTTATTGGCATGGACCTTGTCATCATTCCTGCTGGTGTTCCAAGAAAACCGGGAATGACAAGGGATGATCTGTTCAACATCAATGCAGGCATTGTTAAAACCCTTTGTGAAGGAATTGCTAAGTGCTGCCCAAAGGCCATAGTCAACGTGATCAGCAATCCTGTGAATTCTACCGTTCCAATTGCAGCAGAGGTTTTCAGGAAAGCTGGTACATATGATCCAAAGCGACTGTTGGGAGTCACTATGCTTGATGTTGTTAGAGCCAATACTTTTGTGGTATGCACTACTTACTAGCAATGCCATTAGCTCATGTTCTTTATGCAGAAGTGGGAGAGTAAATTTTGGTTTTCCATTCTTAGTTGATGTAACTAAGAGTTGCAATAGCCACTTCTTGTTGTGCAATTTTGTGATCCAACTACCAGAAAATTGTTTGCCGAATCACCTTTGCTTTCAATTGAAATCCTTTGCTGACAGAAAATTCATATTTTAGTTGGCTGCTAGATCCTTTGATTGTCATGTTTAATTTATATTACCTTTCTACCCTTGACTACTAAAACCCCAAAACCCGAAGAAATGTATCTAGCATTAACTTGTGAGAAAATCCTATACTTGATTACATAAAGGATCCAATTATGCACCGTGAATATGCTTTGGTTTCTATTGCACATTAACTTATGCTTTCAATGCTTTGAAGGCTGAAGTTTTGGGAATTGATCCAAGGGAGGTTGACGTTCCAGTTGTAGGGGGTCATGCAGGGGTTACGATTTTACCTCTTCTCTCTCAGGTTTTGTGAACTTATTTCAATAGCTATATTTCTCATGTGTTCACGTGTAAAAGTCTTTTGAATATTGTTTTATGAGAGAATCTTCCCTCTCATTTTGGACAATTGTTCTTCTCTTATATAGGTTAAACCTCCATGCTCTTTTACCCCAGAAGAAACTGACTATCTAACAAATCGTATTCAGAATGGTGGAACTGAAGTTGTTGAGGTAAAAGAATTTGTTTAGTTTTGTTATGTTCTTGTTATGTAAGAATAAAGTTCACCACGTCAGAATTCTTTGGCTCAACATGGACCACGTAAATGACCCAGAAAAATGGTAATAAGACCCATGTCAAAAAAAATTTAAAATTTCAAAAAATACCTTAACTAGTAAAACATAATAAGACCAATAAAATAGACATACTTGACTTCTGCCAGACCAATTCCAGCTGCTTCATGTTTAAACAATTGTACTGTTGCTTTGGTCAAAGTTAAATCAGCCCCAGCAGTGACAAGATCTGGTAAAAGTAAAGCAACATTGAACTGACATATAAAATAAAATCAGACACAAATTAAACCAAAAAGTGATTACACAAGGTGCCAAATAGGCCCCGTGTGAAAATCCCAATTTTCCCAAATGGTTCTTTACAGCCTGTACATCACCACTGATGCCGAGAGAGACATGGGCTGAAAGAAAACCTAGAGACACAACTTTGGTTCAATCCTGAAATGCACATTAGTGATGAAGATTCTTCGATTGTAAATCCCTGCTTGAACTTTAAGTGATTACTCTTTACTTGTCATTATTTATTTTATTCACATACTCAGCCATGTTTTGTTGGATTTGCTGGCCTGTTGACAGGCAAAAGCTGGTGCTGGATCTGCAACACTATCAATGGTTAGCCATTTTTATTCTAATCATATACTTTATTTTGCTTATTATTTTTTCTATACCAAGAATAATCTGTTGGTTTTCAATTCTTGATTTTCACATTATAAAAAAATAGGCATATGCCGCTGTTAAATTCGCCGATGCATGCTTGCGAGGCTTGAGAGGAGATGCCGGCGTCGTTGAATGCGCTTTTGTGGCTTCTCAGGTATGCTATCCAATCTCGTTTTCACTCTGCCTCTTTCCACATCTAATGATTGTGCATACTCTAGATGTTTGCATAATAGTTAGTGTGTTGTCATTGTAGGTGACTGAGCTTCCTTTCTTTGCATCCAAGGTACGGCTTGGCCGTACAGGAATTGAGGAGATATATCCACTTGGTCCCTTGAATGAGTCCGAGAGGTCGGTACTGAAAATTCTATAGCATCTTTGATGCTTGTGTTCTTGTCAAATGTTTCAATCGAAGTTCTGGTTTTCAGTCTCTCATATGTTCGCTCTGGTTCTTGACAGGGTTGGATTGGAGAAGGCGAAGAAAGAGTTAGCGGCAAGCATTGAAAAGGGAATTTCTTTTGTCAAGAAATGAGTAAGCCCCCATTAGCATGGTTTTGAAGCTGGCATGTCTCACCTCTTGCTCTTTGTTCTCCCAAATTTCGCAGTTCTTTGAAATAAGTGGTTGGGTCTTTGTTGTATCTAAACAAGATAGAAGTGAGTTCCATGATATCTGGTGATGTGTTTTATGATATTTTGTCAGTAGAAGAAAGAGAGGTTTTCAATGCCATTTCAATTGCTTTGACAGGTTTAGGTGAAATCCATTAATAAAGATATGGGTATTTTTTAGCTACAAAATAGTTACTACTGGCGCTGTTTGGGAAGAGTAGATTGAGGCTATTATAGCCTCAAATGAAAATTTAGCCAAAAAGCCCACTGTTCAAAGCTTTTTCAAAAAAAAAAAAATAGACTGCACTGCCAGCGATGTAGGCACAGCCTACACTGTCAGCTACACAAATTGTTCCATCAATGAGTAAATTACGATGTTACCCTTTTACATCAATTTAAAAAAATATATCTTTAGGGATAAATTTGTCATTTTAACTTCAAACATCATTTTAACACATTTTTCAATACAACTCCTCAAATAAAATCTATTTCATCTTTCCAAATACAAAAATTAATAGCCTACTAAAATAGTTAAAAGGTCAAAAAGTCTCTAAAATAATCACTTTTCAAACGAGGCCACTATGATGTTATGTTTGAGTTCTAGATAGGATTAGGCGGGATAACTTATTTTGTAATGAAAGTCTTATTTGGGAATAAGTTGTTCCGTCTCTTCTAGGATAGAAATAATGACACATATACTAGATAAAATAGTTGTTTACCAAACCATGCCATTTTGAAATAAATCTTCTTAGTACTATTTGTTTTGAAACTTATTTTTCGAACATAAAATTATTTTTTTAAAGTCGTGTTTTCAAATATAAGATAGTTATCACATATTACAAAATCTAATGATGAAAATAAAAATTCCATCCTGTTCCCTTGCCCCTGTTTTGTTTTCAAATTATGTTGTGGGTTTTTTCTAACTAATTTTTATTTTATTTATAAAAAATTAGAAAATAGAAATTAAGGCTAAGTTTGGGATGTAGAGAATAATTTAAAAAGTCAAAAAGTTACTCAAAAAGTTAAAAAGTTAACACTATTCACCAAAAGTCAACAATTACGGCTGCACAACTCCAAATTTAAATTCTTCTAAAAATTAATTTTTACAATTTTTTATTACACATTTTTTTATAAAAAGTCAAAAAGTTAACCCAAACATCCATATTTTCAACCTCACTTTTTTAGTTAAAAAAGATAAAAAGTGCACTTATTTAGCCTTCCCAAACAAGGCCTAAATAGAGTGAAGTTTTTGTGGAATCTTTTCGGCCAGATCTATCATGGGCTCAACTCACGATGTTTGGGCTTCAGCTTATGAGGAATGGGCATAGGGCTTATTTAAGCCAAACTGATTTAATTTGGACTGGCCCAACTTAAAGAGGCTTTTTTTATTGTCCTCTCCCTCCTCATCCCTTATTTCTTGGCCCGTAATGATCCATCATCATTTTTATAAATAGCACTTTTAAGTTCACCCGTTTGACAAAACTATAATAGTGGCATAGTAAAATATTGGTTTTGCATTTAGAATTGTTTTTTTTTTTTTTTAAATTTAATTCAGCAGTGATAGGCTCTACACAGATATCCATCAACGGGTATTTCTATTTACACTTTTTTCTTTTTTGCACTAAGATGTTAACGGATTAGTGAGTTAAGTTAGTACAATTAGAACAATCAATACTTATTCGAAAGATATTTTAAAAATATTATTTTTAACAATAACAACCCTTTTTTCCCACAATGGGAGAACCTCTTTAACTTTCTCAGAGGACAGATATCTTGCTTTTGAAATGGGTGGGGTCAGTGCAAGAAAATGCAATTGCTATGTTGCATAAATAGACACAAGGCATAATGAGAAAACGTGTACTTAGTTTGTTAAAGCTTTGACCCATAATTGATGGAGGCTTTAACTACGAAAAAAAAAAATGATTGTATTTGTATGTGTATACATTACACATGCATAGTTTTGGTTGAGCAATGATGAAGAAACAGAGCCCATTATATATTTACATGATTAAAGGCCCAACCAACCTTTCCTCACTCCCTGTCTCTGTTCTCAACTCCAAGCCTACCTCACTTCTATGTTGACCCCACAACTTCTCTATACATCTTTCTCTACTAAACACAAGTGTACCTAAAATTTTTACAAAATAAAACACACCAACCTCTCCCTATCTCATTAATAGACATATCCTCTTTTAATGTTGATAGATATATAATTAATTTGGCTAAAAGGGCTTTGGGTTGGGCCCAATTTTATATGCACGACACATTGTATGCGGTCTATCATAATTAAGTGACTCATATTAGAGATTCTATAAAAAAAAAAAAAAAAAATTAAGATAGGACAAACACAAGGTATGCAATATTACTTAAAAATTATAAATCTCTCCTCGTAATTTTTCTCTCTATTCTTATTATGTTCTCATTGTATTCTACTCAATTAAAGGAGTGCTAATTGAATTATCCGAGGGTCTTTAGATGATACAACACTGATATCATTAAAGACTCACCTGTTCTTGTATAGATCATTGAAAACCATACAAATTTGATCTTCATCAATTGTTTTAATTGAGATTATAAAATTAATCAAATTATTTGAGTTTGAAACGTGATGAGGCACTCCAATTATTAGTACCCATATTTGAGTTGAGTTGAGAGTGTAGTTTCACTTGATTTTCGTGATAGAACCGTGTGCATGCGTTTACATTGTATCTATTGTAGAATATAATATTAGCTTATTATTATTTATATATATATATATATATAATTAGACTCAATAATTTTATACATATTATAAAAAAAAAGTAACTCAAACGGATAAATAATAAGCTATTAGTTGACTCCAGTGAGTTTGCTTTTCAACCTCGCCGAATAATAAAAAGTTGCAATGGATAAATTAAAAATGATGGTGTAAGCACTGCGGGTTATAGGGTTTGCTTTGATGGATACGATGATGGAACCCATGTTCATCATATATTATTTTGTAGTGTATGTATGTAGTTAGGCCCTACATTTTCCATCTCATTACACATGTTCCACCTCTTTGCTAAAATTATTTAAAAACTAGTAAGTTAGTGGCAAACTCTCTTTTCATTTCCTTTACAGCTCTATCTCTTTCTTTTCCTCTGATTTGTGTCCTATCTCCACCACCTTTTTTTTCCTCATGTTGATTTTTCAAAAGTTTTTAACATTGAAAGGGAGAGTCACTTCCCTCCTTTATTTTTTTGGCTTTTCCAACATCACCTCATATGTCTCCTTCCCCTCATTTTATTGTGTTTCAATCACAAATAAATAATAATAATAATTAATAAATAACATATAGTTTTGATACTTGATTATTGGGTGCATGTAGAGGGCACACACTCAACAATAATGTTTGACAAAGTGGAATACAAGAAATGTGTCGGCCAAAATCAGGGCTACAGTGTTATAGTTCTTTAGTTCAAAGTCTTTGTACAATGTTTCTTTGGGATTTAGTTAGTGGTGTGGCTTTGGATTAGAAAGCAACATTTGCAAATCTATAGATATGCTTCCTACTAAAGTTTTTATTTGCCTTGTTCTTGTACAAGAAGTGTGGAAATTTAGGCCAATCCTATGTTAAAATGTATGTATCATTATGTCTTTTTTTTTGCTATAGTAAAATGAAAAAAATAAAAAATAAAAAAAAATCCCAATTCATCTGGCAAATTCATTTCTCGCTAAAATTCACTTTAGTCTCTCCTAAAAACAACAAGGGAAATAACTTGTCAATGGAAGTTAGAGAAAAAAAAATATATTAATAATTAAAATCATAATTTTTTTTTATTAATGTGTAATAAGTTTTGAAGATTATCACTTATTGGTAATTTTCCTTAATAACAATTAGAATAATTTTAAAAATTATAAATATATCACACTAACTAATTCTTTTAAATTATTTTTTAACCCAAAAAAAAAAAAAACCCTTAAAGTGGTTTGGTTAAGAATCAAAGTGTACGTTGGCAATTTTGACATAGTAGTAGTCAAATCAAAAAATAAGACCCACCTTTGTTATGAGACTAGATGATATTTGATTACTAAATAGAGTAATGCTAGTTATAATGTAAATAGTGATTTTAGAGAAATATTAAATCAGTAATATTTATAAAAAAATAATTACAGTTTAGGAAATTTTTATAAATATTAATAATTAAAATTATAAACTTCTCTATGAATCTGTAATTATTTTTTAAAAAGTGGACTAAATTGTAATTCCCTCTTTTAATTAGGACCAAAAGTAACCTTAATAATTACATAAGTAACATAGATTTTGAACTAAATTAGTTATAATGATACATAAAATACAAATCTTTTGAGGGCATGTATTGTAATCTTTCTAAAATTTTGAAATACTTTAATACGTTTCTTTATTTTTTTAGATACATTTCTCGTAACCTCTCAATGAAGTAGTGTATGGGTTGTGCGTACTAGTTGTCTAGTTGTTCTTTCTCACTTTTTTGACTTTATATCTTATCTATAATATTTGTTTTTTTTCTCCCAAATTCCTCTACTTTTTGTTATTTTCTTTTGGCAAATCTTTCTGATGATTTTAATATTGGAACACTTTTGGAAAAACGTCGCTCTTGCCTATAAGGCCACCATTAATTGGAGTTAGGTTAAAAGAAAGTAGAAATACCTTTCTTTCTTTTCTTCTCCAACTAATCTTTCAAGCTTTTCTGAAAGTTTTGTTTTTCAAGAACAGTTTCTCTTCGGTCTACAATGGATTTGACCACGCGGTTTGGCCCAATGCATCCATCATGAGCTTTACTTTCATGATTCGTGTTCATTTTATAAGCTTTAGTGTGTATAGATTATACATAAATAAAATCATATTAATCCGATAATTATAAACACATAATTTTATCACATCTGTCTGAAAATAAAAAAAAATAGACGATTTATATTTTTTGAAGGCAAATATGATCAATAGTGTAGTTACAATTTTTTGATCAATTTTTTCATGCATGATCTATGTGTTTTTGCCTATAAAATAAATTATTTGAATCATAAAAATAGAACTTGTGATAGACCTAAAAGGCCGAACTACAAAGTTCAATCCACTGTTGTCAACTGGAGAGAAGTTGGTTTTTTTTTCCTTCTTCCCTCATTGATCTACATAGAATCTCCTTATGTATCATAGATTAATTGAGGACACTACGTGGACAATACCATAAAAAAAAAAATTTATTCAATAATTACCCCTCTTATGATCATATTTAGCAAGATTGTGTGAAGTTACACTTGCTTTTGGGGCACGTATTGGGTTTGGATCTCATGAAGTATTAAGGGGCCATCAACCATATTGGATACCATTTTTAATAGGACGAAGATTAAGCTGAAGATGCTTAAAGCTAAGGCAATTTTGGCATTAAATTGATGCACTTTCTCATACTTTTCGTCAAATCAAGTTGTTAAAAAAGGTTCAAAGTAACTTTAACAAGCACATATTGATCCCTATAATGGTTACTAATCCTAAGTAAACCCAATTACTCTATGCTTGATTGGCGAATTTGAAAAGAGATTTAGAAAGGGAAAGGGAAAGAAAAAAGATAAGTAAAATATAAATAAAATATACTTACATTCACTTAATTTCACATACTTTTTCTCTTCTTTTTTTTCTTCTTTCAAATCATTTTCTAAATCTCCCAACTAAACACAACCTTAAAGATTGATAATGATAATTGGATTTGGATCCTCAACATTAGGGGTCCAGTTGAGCACGTTGGGTTGGCAATCAAGCTTTTATAATGTAAAAATATGATTACTAATTGCATTTTTATGTAAAGGAATTTAACAAAGTAATTATAAGGCCTATTTTGACAACATAGTTAAAAGTCAGTTTTTTGACTTTTTAGGTTTTTTGAGTCATATTATCTCTTTATTTTTTTTACATTTTTTTCACAAAAATAAAATAATAAAAAAACTATAAAAAGTTTTTAAAAAATAAACTTTTAACCTAATTTCCAAAATATGGTCATTAGTTAACCCAAAAACTCACAGCCGGCCAATGCTGATCCTTAGTTCAACAAAATCGTAACTCCAAGTTATTTATTTAATTTGTAAATCCACATTTGTCGTATAAAATGATAAATTTAGAGAAATGATATACAATTATAAAATTTATATATTAAAATTTAGAGTAATGATATTTCATTTCAAGCAAAAAAAACTCTACTCATCAAATGACTTATTATTTATTAAAAAAAAAATTTATTGTCACATTATTTTGATGAATTTTTTTGTATAATTATTTTATTTACAAATGATATTTTCAAGTGAATTTAAGTTCTTGAATAGATGAAAGAGACATTATTTTTTAATTGATCTATTGAAGTTCCCGTATGTTTATTAAAAAAAATGATCATCTCAAAGTCTCAGATAATTTATGGGTAGCTCTATTCCCATTCTTCTTTTCATTAACTGCATTCTATGTTCTTATATTATATAAAAATAATGTTATAGGTACTAATTGGTGTAGTAATTAGTGTATCAATTAATGATGTAACATAATTTAAGAGAAATTTTTTGTATTTATAATATAACTAGCCTATCACCCGTGCTATGCACGGGATAATTATAGATATTTATATTTGTTTTAATCTTTTTTTAATATATAAATTATATTTTTAAAGATATTTTATAAAAATAATTTAACAATCTTATCACTAACCATAGTGTACATGAAAAATTAAAAAGGCCACTGCAGTAACTATGCACAGACTGTATCTATAATTATTTGTATGAGGAGATTTTAAATGTTAATCAGGGATTTTGACCAAATCAATAAATGCAGGCATGTAAATTGAAAAAAGTTAATAAATGCTGATCAGTGGATTTTGACCAAATCAATGAATGCTGAGTTTTTTTTTTTTTTTAAATCAAAAATTTAGAAAATTAAGATTGAGAGATTGGAGCTCCTAGAAGGCTTGGGGGTTTAGAAATCCCCTTTTCCTTAATATATTTACAATCTATACTATATATTAAGCAAATGGGAATTTTTAACCCCCAAGACCTATGGAAGTTCTAATATCCCAGCCAGAATTTTCTAAATTTTTTATTTAAAAAAAAAACAACTCAGCATTTATTGATTTGGTCAAAATTCCCTTATCAGCATTTATTAACTTTTTTCAATCCACATGTCTTTCCACATGCCTGTATTTATTGATTTGGTCAAAATCCCCTTATTAGCATTTAAAATCCTCTCATACAAATAATTATAGATATAATTCATGTATAGTTACTGCAATATCATTTTTATATCTTTTTTATTTTTTATTTTAAATGTCTTCTTTTTTTCCTTTTTTATATTATATTAAAGTTTAATATTTTGATAATAATCATATGTGTTGGATTTTTCAAGGAATTAAATGTCTTCTTTTTTTTTATTATATTATATTAAACTTTAATATTTTGATAATAATCATATGTTTTAGATTTTTCAAGAAATTTTTTTTTTATGCTTGTTCTTAATGCATTAAAGTGTTATTATGATGGATAATAATCATATGTGTTGGGATTTTTCAAGGAATTCATATGTGTTGGATTTCAAAGAATTTTTTTTATACTTGTTCTTAATGCATTAAAGTGTTATTATGATGGTAAGACTTGGGGATTGGGAGAAATTAATAAATGCTAAGGTTTTTTTTTTTTAAATCAAAAAATTAAGAAATTTAGATTGAGAGATTGGAGCTCCCACAAGACTTGGAGTTAAAAACCCACTTTTGCTTAATATATAGTATAGATTAATGAGTGGGGTCAATAGTAATGTCATAACTAGTGTTGGTATACTAATTAATATACTAATTGGTGTATGTAGCACCACCAATTATATAATGGTTGCACAAATAACAATAAAAAATCTATATCTATTTATCTATATCTATCTGTCTATCTATCTATATATCTGTATCTATATATCTATATATTATATAAAGAAAAGTGGGTTTCTAATAACACCACCAATTATATTATATATATATATATATATATAAATCTTAGCATTTATTAATATCTCCCAACTCTCAAGTTTTACCCTCATAATAACACTTTAATGCATTAAGAACAAACATAAAAAAAATTATTTGAAATCCAAGACATATGAATTCATTGAAAAGTCTCAACACATATGATTATTATCCCTCATAATAACACTTTACTGCATTAAGAACAAATATAAAAAAAATTCTTGAAAAAGTTCAACTTATATGATTATTCTCAAAATATAAAACTTTAATATAACATAATAAAAAAAAAGACATTTAATTCCTTGAAAAGTCCAACACATATGATTATTATCAAAATATTAAACTTTAATATAATATAAAAAAAGAAAAAAAGAAGACATTTAAAAAAAATTTAAAAATCACAATTCACATATATAGATAATTGTAAACCCAATAAAATAGGAGGGCATTCATATCTACACATTTTTTTATAAGATCTCCTCCATTATAATAAGATAGCACTTTATTTATCTCATCTTATAATCTATATATATATATATATTATATATTATCTATCTATACTATATATTAAGCAAAAAAGAGTTTTTAACCGCCAAGCTTTGTGAGAGCTCCAATCTCTCAATCCTAATTTCTTAATTTCTTGATTTAAAAAAAAAATCCTCAACATTTATTGATTTTGTCAAAATTTCCTAATTAACATTTATTAATTTTTTTCAATTTACATGTCTTTCCACATGTTTACCATTATTGATTTGGTCAACATCCCCTTATCTGCATTTAAAATTCCCTCATACAAATAATTGTAGATACAACCCATGCATAGTTACTGCAGTACCCTTTACAACTTCTCCTATACACTATGGTTAGTGATAAGATTGTTAAATTATTTTTATAAAAAATCTTAAAAAAACAGCTATCTATCTATCTATACTATATATTAAGCAAAATGGGTTTTTAACCCCGAAAGCCTGTAGAAGAAACTCAGCATTTATTGATTTAGTCAAAATCTCCTAATCAGCATTTATTAACTTTTTTCAAAATCCCCTGATCAGCATTTATTAAGCAAATGGGGGTTTTTAACCCCCAAGGCCTATGAGAGTTTCAATATCTCAATCTGAATTTTCTAAATTTTATATTTTTTATTTTAAAAAAAATCTCAGCATTTATTGATTTGGTCAAAATCTCCTGATCAGCATTTATTAATTTTTTTCAATCCACATGTCTTTCTACATGCCTGCATTTATTGATTTGGTCAAAATCCCATAATCAGCATTTAAAATCACATCATACAAATAATTATAGATACAATCCATGTATAGTTACTGTAGTACCCTGTTTAACTTCTCCCATACACTATGGTTAATGATAAGATTGTTAAATTATTTTTATAAAAAATCTTAAAAAACATAATTTATATATTAAAAAAAATTAAAACAAATATAAATATTTATAATTATCCCGTGCATAGCACGGGTGATAGGCTAGTACTATATATTAAGCAAAAGGGAGTTTTTAACCCCCAAGACCTGTGAGAGCTTCAATATCTCAATCTGAATTTTCTAAATTTTTTATTTTTTATTTAAAAAAAAAATCTCAACATTTATTGATTTGGTCAAAATCCCCTGATCAACATTTATTAAAATTTTTCAATCCACATGTCTTTCCACATGCCTGCATTTATTGATTTGGTCAAAATTCCCTAATCAACATTTAAAATCCCATCATACAAATAATTATAGATACAATCCATGTATAATTACTACAGTACCCTTTTCAACTTCTCCCGTACACTATGGTTAGTGATAAGATTGTTAAATTATTTTTATAAAAAATCTTAAAAAACATAATTTATATATTAAAAAAAATCTAAAACAAATATAAAATATCTATAATTATCCCGTACATAGTACGGGTGATAGGCTAGTATATATTATATAAGGAAAAGGGGGTTTCTAATCTACAAGCTTTGTGAGAACTCCAATATCTTAATCCTAATTTTCTAATTTTTTTATTTAAAAAAAAAATCTCAACATTTATTGACTTCTCTTAACCCATAAACCGTTTTGATTTCTCTTATAATTATTGCAACACCCTTTTCAATTTCTCTCATACACTATGGTTACACACAAAAATAAAGAAAATAAGAATTTAGCTATGGATCTCAAAAAGATGTAACAATATCTAAATTTGAATTATGATTTAGTAATATAATTATCTATTTTTTTGATATTTATCTTCTTTATTTTAAAATTTCAAGAAGTACTTGTCAATCCTACTAAAACCCTAAGGTGATAGTAGTGGTACATACATATTATCTTATAGCACATTATCCCTCTCATGTGATGAGTAGGCCAGCTAGGTATTTGGGCCCTATCTTTCATGGGAATTTGCCCTCCTTAATCACAAAGGGGATATTACCCCAGTGAGAATCAAACCCCTAACCATAACTGGCTCTGATATCATTTCAAGAAGTACTTGTCAATCCTACTAAAACCCTAAGGTGATAGTAGAAACACATACATATTCTCTTATAGCACATAAAGAATATAAGAATTTAGCTATGAATCTCAAAAAGATATAACATCTAAATTTGAATTATGATTTAGTAATATAATTATATATTTTTTAGATATATATCTATTAAAATTTTAAATCACTTAATAGGACAAATTAATCAACAATCAATTTTCTAAAATTATTGATTTTTTAATTTATAAAATAGATTAAAAAAAGGAAATTTTTTTGATAAATCCACTTTCTAAGAGTTTTATTCCATCCAACCCATATTCTTTTTTGACTATTCTATTAGGTTCTATTTCAGATAAGAAGACCAAAATACCCTTTTCATTTACTTATGTTTCATTTAGTTCACATTATTTTCTTATGTTTCAATAAGTCATATGGGTGACATAATTACCAAAATACCCCTAATGTGAATGTTCACACCGTTAATGTGAATGTTCATATTATCAATGTGTAGGGGCCCGGCCCATGTCGATCCTCGTGGGTGCTTGGAAAAATTCGAGTCGGGCCGGGACGAGCCCGGCCCATTGACAATGTGAATATTCACATTGACATGTTAACATTCACATTAATAGGAGTGTAAAATTGGCCCGCGTCCCGTTAAGGGGCGAAACCCACTCGCGGTCCATGAGTGGCCCGGGGCGAGCCCGGTCCGGCCTGTTAACAATGTGAATATTCACATTGACATGTTAACATTCACATTGATAAAAGTATAAAATTGGCCCACGGCCTGAGACGGGCCCGGCCCGGCCTGTTAACAATGTGAATATTCACATTGACATGTTAACATTCACATTGATAGGAGCGTAAAATTAGCCCGCGCCTCGTGGCTGCCTGATACCCACCCACGACTCGTGGGCGGCCTGGGGCGGGCCCAGCCCGGCCTGTTGACAATGTGAATATTCACATTGACATGTTAACATTCACATTGATAAGAGTATAAAATTGGCCAGCGGCCTAGGGCAGGCCCGGCCTGGCCCATTGATAATGTGAATATTCACATTGACATTTTAATATTCACATTGATAGGAGTGTAAAATTAGCCCGTGCTTCGTGGCTATCCGAAACCAGCCCACGGCTCGTGGGCGGCCCGGGGTGGGCCTGACCATTTTTTTTTAATTCTTTTTAATTTTTTCTACCAAAATTTTATTATTTTCCACAAAAAAAGACACTAGGCCTCGGCGCAGGCCGGGCCTCGGACCGAGTCTTGAATGGGTCTTAACCGAGCCGATGGGCCAGGTGGAGCTTCAAAGTGATGGTCCAAGCCCTAGCCTAGGGTCTCGGACTAGGCTCAAGCCTGGGTCCAAACAAGCCTTTCCCGGGCCGGCCCACGGGCCAAAAAATTAGGCCCAGGCCCTAGTCTTGGCACAAGGGTATTCGGGCATTGGACGAGACGATGGATCGAGCCTCCGGTCGGGTCAGTGGGCCTTGGCCTAGCCTCGAGCTTAGGTCGGGCCTGGGTGGCCTGGCCATTTTTTTTTAAATTTTTTCTACAAAAATATTATTATTTTCCACAAAAAAATACATTGCGCCTCGGCGCGGGCTGGGCCTCAGACCGAGCCTTGAATGGGCCTTAAACAAGCCGATGGGCCGGGCTGGGCCAGGCTTCAAAGTGATGACCTAGGCCCTAACCTAGGGTCTCGGACATGTTCGAGCCCAGACCCAAACGAGCCTGCCCCGGGCCGTGGGCGGGCTTTGGGCAGCCTACGGGCCGCGGGTCAATTCTACATTCCTATCAATGTGTATTTTAACATGTCAATGTAAATATTCACATTGTCAACGGGTCGGGCCCGGCCTACCCCAGGCCGCGGGCAAGCTTCAGGCAGCGGGCAAATTTTACACTCCTATCAATGTTAATATTAACATATCAATGTGAATATTCACATTGTCACGGGTCGGGCCAAGCTCGCCTCGAGCTACGATCGGGCTTTGGGCCGCCTACAGGCTGCGGGCCAATTTTACACTCTTATCAATGTGAATATTAACATGTCAATGTGAATATTCACATTATCAATGGGTCGGGTCGGGCCCGCCCTGGGCCGCTGGCCAATTTTATACTTTTATCAATGTGAATGTTAAAATGTCAATGTGAATATTCACATTGTCAACAGGCCGAGCCGGGCCCGCCCCGAGCCGCCCACGGGCCGTGGCGCGGGTTTCGGGCAGCCACGAGGCGCGGACTAATTTTATACTCCTATCAATGTGAATGTTAACATGTCAATGTGAATATTCACATTGTCAACGGGTCGGATCGGGCCTGTCCCGGGCCGCAGGGCGGTTTTTGGCCACCCATGGGCCGCGAGCCAATTTTATACTCTTATCAATGTGAATGTTAACATGTCAACGTGAATATTCACATTGTTAACGGGCCGGACTGGGGTCGCCCATGGGCTGCGGGCGGGTTTCGCGCCACCACGGGACGTGGGCTAATTTTACACTCCTATTAATGTGAATGTTAACATGTCAATGTGAATATTCACATTGTCAAAGGGTCGGGCCCGCCCCAACTCGCAGGCGGGTTTCGGACCGCCCACGGGCCAATTTTACATTCCTACCAATTTGAATTTAAAAAAATGAATATTCACATCATAAAATTGCTAACCGTTCAAAAAATATTTAGAAATGTATCAAAATTAAATATAAGTGCATAAGTGTCCAAGAAAATAGTGTAAATTAAGAAAAATGACTTTATGGAATAAAACTATACATACATGGAACTAAATGGGTTAAAAAATTTATTCATGGACTTCTTGGGTTAAAACACTTCTAAATGGTATTTATCAATAAAAATCCTTTTAAAAAACTATTGATTGATTTATTTATTTAATAACAAAAATATTTCATAATCTATTCATCATAATCTCTCTCCCCGATTTCCAAAAAAAAATAATTAAAGCTTGCCTTCCTTCTCTCTTCTCCAAAAAATCAGATAATATTTTTCATGAAAATTGTAGATATCTTTCTATATCTTATATATTATATTATAATATAACCAAAAAAATATAATAAAAAAAAACACACTAAAATTCAGATATACAAACAGGTAAAATTAATAAATTTGATTTTTATTTATTTAGTTAAAATCTTTCTTTTGCATCTCAATATCTAATTTTAAATTTTAAAAATCTTTAAAGTTTATCTAAACAAATTTAATTTGAAAATATCTCCCACCATTATACTTTAAATCAATAAAACTCACATGGCTATCACATATCTAACTCACATCACAACTTACCTAAATAATAATAATTAAAAACAAATATAAATCACATATAAATTAAATTTTTAAAAAAATAAAAACGCACAACTCCATCTTAAATAAATTGAAGAAAAAAAAAATCCCAAATAGAAACCACACAAAAATAAAAAAGATAAGAATTTAGATATGGATCTAAAAAAATGACAATATCGAAATTTGAATTATAATTTAGTAATATAATTGTCTATTTTTTTGATGTATATATATCAAAATTTTAAATTACTTAATGAGACAAATTAATCAATTTTCAAGCCTTAATCTGATTAGTCATCCCAACTCCTAAACTTTCCGAGCACTGACAGATGAGCTAACGGATTGGGTTAGATGAGGTTTAAGTTGTTGGAGGAAACTTTCTCCCACTCTATAAATTTATTTATTTTTTAATTTTATTTTTTTCTTGTGTGATTTTCTTTCCATATTGTTGGTTTGGTTTTGGTTTCGGTTTTAGTGAGGTTTAGTTTTTTATTTACAGGTTTGCATGGTAAAGAAGAATTATTGGTGATTATAATTGCAGTCAAAGTATCTATGTACGTTCCATGCCAATGATTTTGATCGGATTTTGTTTTGTTCAGTGAAGACCATAAAATTGAAGTAAAAAAATGGGTATCAAATTTTTTATTTTTTATTGTCATTTTATTTTATAAAAAAATGTGAAAAATTATTAAGAATTCACGATTTTACTATAACATTAGACTTTTGTATAACTAGGTAAATTTAAAACTTTTAAATATCATTGTGTTATTTATTTTTATCTTATTTCTATCTCATTAGACCATTACTACTATTTGTTAGTTTGTTAATTATAATTCAATTAATTGAAAATGAGAGCTTGATATAACTTTTTATATATATTACATTTAATTTATTACAACTATAGTTATATATAATAGCATAATATATAGGGTTAATTTCTATTTTTTTATGTGATTAAATAGTCCATCTTAATAGTATATAGAAGAGTTAGATGGTTTCTTTTATCCCTAAAAAACCCAATTTATTTTTTTGAAATTTTTAATTTTTTAAATTGAAACATCAATTGTTTATATCCATAAAACAAAACTAATGAACACATATAAAAAAGCTACATATTTTTTTTTTTCATTTTTTAATATGTAAGATATATACAAATGAAAAATGTTTGAAATCCAAATTTTTTTCCGTAATCCAACTTATAATGATGTAGTCATAAGTGTCAATTTTTATACAAATATGAGAAGATAATTAATTAAATTATAAATTTCAACCAACCACATACTCAAATTTTGACTATTTAAAGATATTATTTCATTATAATTCCAATTAAGAGAATTTTCAACTCTTTATTTTTTTTATCAAATTATAATTTGATAAAAATCTAAAAAGATGAAACGTTAAAAATTATTGTTTTTTCCATCAAAATTGGTGAAAAGAAAAAAATTGGGATAAGAATGAAAGTTATTTAACAATTGATAAAAATTTAGTGAAAAAGTTAAAGTAATTCATATTAAATCAATATTTTTATTCAAATTTAAAATCAAATTAGATTAAAAAAAATTAAAAGAAAATGATGTAAGTTTGAAAATATTTTAAAACCTTCTTATTCATAAAAACCAGAAATTCGTGTGTATATTATATTCATATTGTATTTTTAGTTATGAAATTGAAATCAGAAGAAATGTAACTTAAATTATTGGATTAATAATAGAAACATCCTATTAATTATTGTTAAATATCAATTCACTTCATATTTAATAATAAAATTATGTATTTGTTTTAATTATAACTTTTAAATTTGTATATTTTCATAACAAGAAGAGGTGTGTCATAACTCAGTTAATCACATTAATCAGATTTAAATTTTTTTAATACAAATTATCAAAATTACACTAAATATATTTATATATATACTTTAATTTTTTTAAACTAATAATTTAAAAAGTTATAAACATAAAAGTTAACTTATAAATTTCATGTATACCGCAAGGTAAAATAGTAAATTATTTCAAAATAATTATAATTATATATATTTTTAAAGCACATGCATAGCACGGGTTACCACTAATATCTATCTATCTATCTATCTATATCTATATATTATATAAGGAAAATGAGTTTCTAATCTACAAGTTTTGTGGGAGCTCCAATATCCTAATTCTAATTTTCTAATTTTTTGATTTAAAAAAAAAAACTCAGCATTTATTGACTTTTCCCAACCCATAAATCTTTTTGACTATGGTTACACACAAAAATAAAGAAGATAAAAATTTAGCTATAGATCTCTAAAAAATATGACATCTAAATTTGAATTATGATTTAGTAATATAATTATCTATTTTTTTGATGTATATATATCAAACTTTCAAATCACTTAATGAGACAAATTAATCAATTTTTTAAAATTATTACTTTTTAAATTTATAAAATAGATTAAAAAACTATTGACTAATTTATTTATTTAATAACAAAAATATTTTATAATCTCTCCATCCTAATCTCTTTCACTGATTTCCAAAAAAAAAAATAAATTAAAACTTGCCTTCTTTCTTCTCCAAAAAATTAGATAACATTTTTCATGAAACCTGTAGATATCTATCTATCTATATTTTATATATTATATTATAACATAACTAAAAATTTAAAAAAAAAAAAAAAACTAAAAATTTGATATACGAACAAATAAATTTGATTTTTATTTATTCAGTTAAAATCTTTCTTTTACATCTCAATATCCAATTTTAAAATTTAAAAATCTTTAAAGTTTATCTAAACAAATCTAATTTGAAAATATCTCCCACCATTATACTTTAAATCAATAAAACTCACATGTCTATCACAAATCTAACTCGCATCATAACTTACCTAAATAATAATAATTAAAAACAAATAGAACCACAGATAAATTAAATTAAAAAAAAAATAGATACCCACAACTCTATCTTAAATAAATTGAAGGGGGAAAGAAAAACCCTGAATAAAAACCACACAAAAATAAAAAGATAAGAATTTAGATATGGATCTAAAAAAAATATGGCAATATCTAAATTTGAATTATGATTTAGTAATATAATTATCTATTTTTATGATGTATATATATATTTTAAATCATTTAATAAGACAAATTAATCAATTTTTAAATCTTATTTAAAGAATAATCTAATTAGTCATCTCAACTCCTAAACTTTGCCGGTACTAGCAAAGGAGCTAACGGATTGGGTTAAGTGATGTTTAAGTTGTTGAAAATAACATTCTCCAACTCTATAAATTTATTTATTTTTCCCTGTATGATTCTCTTTCTCTACTATTGGTTTTCTTTTGGTTTCAATTTTAGTGAGATTTATGTGTTTGTTTATAGGTTTATACGGTAGAGAAGAATTATTGGTGATTATGGTTGCAATCGAAGTATCTATAATCATTTTATACAAAGAATTTTGATCGAATTTTGTTTTCTTTAGTGAAGACCATAAAAATGAAGTAAAAAAAAATGGATATCAAATTTTTTTAATGTTTTTTGTCATTTTAGTTTATTAAAAATGTGAAAATTTATTGAGAATTCAAGATTTTACTATAACATTAGATTTTTGTATAACTAGGTAAATTTAAAACTTTTAATATTATTGTGTTCTTTATTTTTATTCTCTTTCTATCCCATTAGTCTATTACTGCTATTTATTAGTTTGTAAATTATAATTCAATTAATTGAAAATAAAAGCTTAATATTCTTTTCATATATATTATAGTTAATTTGTTACTACTATAGTGGTATATAACAGCATAATTTATAGGGATAATCTCCAAATATAATTTCTATTTTTTTATGTAATTAAAATAGTCCATCTTAATAGTATATAGAAGAGTTAGATAGTTTATTTTATCTCTAAAAAACCCAATCTATTTTTTTTTTAAATTTTTTAAATTGAAATAATCTATCTTAATAGTATATAAAAAAGTTAGATAGTTTTTTCTATCTCTAAAAAATCCAATCTATTTTTTTTTTTTTTACTTTTTAGTTTTTTAAATTGAAATAATCCATCTTAATAGTATATAAAAGAGTTAGATGGTTTTTTTTATCTCTAAAAAACCAAATCTATTTTTTTTTTTACTTTTTAATTTTTTAAATTGAAACATCAATTATGTATGTCTATAAAACAAAGCTGATAAACACATGTCAGAAAACTACACATTTTTTTTTTCATTTTTTAGTATGTAGGATATTTACAAATGGAAAATGTTTGACACCCCAAATTTTTTTTCCATAATCTAACTCATAATGATGTAGTTATAAGTGTCAATTTTTATACAAATATGAGAAGAGAATTAATTAAATTATACATTTCAACCAACTACATATTCAAACTTTGACTATTTCAAAATGTTATTTTACTATAATTATAATTAAGAGAATCTTCAATCCTTAATATATGTTTTTATCAAATTATAATTTGATAAAAATTTTAAAAGATGAAACATTAAAAATTATTGTTTTTTCTATTAACATTGGTGAAAAGGAAAAAAAAAAAAATGGGATAAGAATGAAAGTTCTTTTAAAAATTGATAAAAATTTAATGGAAAAATTAAAGTAATTCATATCAAATCAAAAAATTTATTCAAATTTAAAATAAATAGATTAAAAAACAATTAAAAGAAAATGATAAAATTTTGAAAATACTTTGAAACCTTCTTATTCATAAAGACTAGAAATCTGTGTGTATTATATTCGTATTGTATTTTTAGTTATGAAATTAAAATCAAAAGAAATGTAACTTAAATTATTGGATTAATAATAGAAACATCATATTAATTATTGTTAAATATCACTTCACTTCATATTTAATAATAAAATATATTTGTTTTAATTATAACTTTTAAATTTGTATATTTTCATAATAAGAAGAGGTGTGTCATAACTCAGTTAATCTCATTTAATCAGGTTTAACTTTTTTTAAATACAAATTATCAAAATTGCACTAAATATATATATATATATATATTAATTTTTTTTAAAACTAATAATTTAAAAAGTTATAAACATAAAAGTTAACTTATAAATTTCATGTATACCGCAAGATAAAATATTAAATTACTTTAAGATAATTATAATAATTTTTTTTTTAATTTATAAAGTCTCGTGCATAGTACGGATGACATGCTAGTATCTATACTATATATTAAATAAAATGGGATTTTTAACTCCAAACCTTATGGGAGCTCCAATTTCACAATCTAAATTTCTTAATTTTTTGATTTAAAAAAAAAAAAAAACTTAACATTTATTAACTTCTTCCAACCCCCAAGTCTTACCTTCATTATAACGCTTTAATGCATTAAGAACAAGTATAAAAAAATTCTTTGAAATTTAACACATATGAATTACTTGAAAAGTCCCAACACATATGATTATTATCCCTCATAATAATACTTTAATGCATTAAGAACAAGCATAAAAAATTTCCTTGAAAAATCGAATACATATGATTATTATCAAAATATTAAATTTTAATATGTATCTATACTATATATTATGCAAAAGGGGGTTTTTAACCCCAAACCTTGTGGGAGCTCCAATCTCCCAATCTAAATTTTCTGATTTTTTTATTTAAAATAAAAAAACCTTAGCATTTATTAATTTCTCTCAACCCCAAAGTCTTACCTTTATAATAATACTTTAATGCATTAAGAACAAGCATAAAATTTTTTTTTTGAAATCCAACACATGAATTCCTTGAAAAATCCCAATACATATGATTATTATCCCTCATAATAATACTTTAATGCATTAAGAACAAGCATAAAAAAAATTATTGAAAAGTCTAACACATATGATTATTATCAAAATATTAAACTTTAATATAATATAATAAAAAAAGAAGACATTTAATTCCTTAAAAAGTCCAACACATATGATTATTATCAAAATATTAAACTTTAATATAATATAAAAAATGAAAAAGAGAAGAAATTTAAAAAAAAAAAAAAGACATTTAAAAATCGCAATTCACATATATAGATAATTGTAAATATATTAAGGCAAAGGGGGTTTCTAAACCTCAAGCCTTGTAGGAGCTCCAATCTCTTAATCTTAATTTTCTAAATTTTTGGTTTTAAAAAAAAAAAAAACTCAGTATTTATTGATTTGGTCAAAATCCCCTGATCAGCATTTATTAACTTTTTTCAATCAACATGTTTGCATTTATTGATTTGGTCAAAATCTCTGATTAACATTTAAAATCCTTTCATACAAATAATTATAGATATAGCCCGTGCATAGTTAATGCAGTAGCCTTTTTAATTTTTCCTGTACACTATGGTTAGTGATAAGATTATTAAATTATTTTTATAAAAAATCTTAAAAAATATAATTTATATATTAAAACAAATATAAATATCTATAATTATCCCATGCATAGTACGGGTGATAGGCTAGTATTATATAAGAAAAATGGGATTTCTAACTCACAAGTCTTGTTGGAGCTCCAATACTTCAATCTTAATTTCCTAATTTTTTGATTTAAAAAAAAAAAACTCAGCACTTATTGACTTTTCCCAAACTTTTTTGACTTCTCTCATACACACCTTTTTCAATTTCTCTCATACCTATTTAATTATTTTGTAAATAATAATTATCCCTCATTTTCAACTTCTCCCATACCTATTTAATTATTTTAATTATAATTATCCCTTAATTTATGGATTTCAAATGGAAAGATAACAAAAATATTTCATAATCTCTCCCTTGTAATTTCTCTCATCGATTTTCCAAAAAAAATATTAAAACTGGCCTTCCTTTTCTTTCCCTCAAAAAATCAGATAATATTTTTCGTGAAAATTGTGATTATCTATCTATATCTTATATATTATATTATAACATAACCTTAAAAAAAAATTAAAATTAGATATACGAACAGATAAAATTAATAAATATGATTTTTATTTATTCAGTTAAAATCTTTCTTTTGCCTCTCAATATCCAATTTTAAATTTTAAAAATCTTTAAAGTCTATATAAACAAATCTAAGTTAAAAATATCTCACACCATCATATTTTAAATCAATAAAATTCACATGTCTATTACATATTTAACTCACATCATGACTTACCTAAATAATAATAATTAAAAATAAATAGAAATCATAGATAAATTAAATTAAAAAAAAATAAAAATCCACAACTCTATCTTAAATAAATTGAAAATAATAAATAAATAGAAACCATACAAAAATAAATCAGATAAGAATTTAGATGTAAATCTCAAAAAGATATGACAATATCTAAACTTGAATTATGATTTAATATATAATTATATATTTTTTTGATGTATATCTATCAAAATTTTAAATCACTTAATGGGAAAAATTAATCAATTTTTAAGTCTTATTTAAAGAATAATCTGATTAGTCATCACAACTCCTAAATTTTGCTGGCACTAGCGGAGGAGCTGACGGATTAGGCGAGGAGAGGTCTAAGTTGTTGGGGGGTAATATCCTACCACTCTATAAATTTATTTGTTTTTTAATTTTTTTTTCCTGTGTGATTCTCTTTCTCTGTTATTGGTTTGGTTTTGGTTTCGGTTTTAGTAAGATTTATGTGTCTGTTTACAGGTTTACATGGTGGAGAAGAATTATTGGTGATGATGGTTGCAATCGAAGTATCTATGTCCATTCTGTGCCAAGGATTTTGATCAGATTTTATTTTTTTAATGAAAACCGTAAAATTGAAGTAAAAAAATGGGTATCGAATTGTTTATTTTTTATTATCATTTTATTTTATAGAAAATATGAAAAATTATTGGAAATTCAAGATTGTACTGTAACATTTGATTTTTGTATAACTAGGTAAATTTAAAACTTTAAATATCATTGTGTTTTTTATTTTTATCCTCTTTCTATCCTATTATACCATTACTACTATTTGTTAGTTTGTTAATCGCAATTCAATTAATTGAAAATGAAAGTTTAGTATAATTTTTCAAATATATTAATTAATTTGTTACCGCTATATTCGTATATAATAGCATAATATATAGGAATAATTTCTAAATATAATTTCTATTTTTTTATGTGATTAAATAGTCCATCTTAAAATAATATATAAAGGAGTTAGATGGCTTCTTTTATTCCCAAAAAACCCAATCTAATTTTTTTATATATACTTTTTAATTTTTTAAATTGAAACATATCAGTTGTTTATGTCCACAAAACAAAATTGATAAACACATATCCAAAAGATACACATTTTTTTTTCTTTTTCTTTTCTTTTTCCTTTTTTTAATAGGTATGACATTTACAAATGAAAAATGTTTGACACCTCAAAAAACTTTCCATAATCTGACTTATAATGATGTAGTCATAAGTGTCAATATAATTCCAATTAAGAGAATTTTCAACCATTAATATTTTTTTTATTGAATTATAATTTGATAAAAATTTAAAAAGATGAAGTGTTGGAAATTATTATTATTTTCATCAAAATTGATGAAAAGAAAAAAATTGGGACAAGAATGAAAATTCTTTTAAAAATTGATAAAAATTTAATGAAAACGTTAAAGTAATTCATATCAAATCAAATTTTTTATTCAAATTTCAAATCAAATTAGATAAAAAAAAGAAAAAGAAAATGATGAAAGGTTGGAAATATTCTTAAACCTTTTTATCCTTAAAGACCATAAATTTGTGTGCGTGTTATATCCATATTGTATTTTTAGTTATGAAATTAAAGCTAAAAGAACTGTAACTTAAATTATTTGATTAATAATAGAAACATCATATCAATTATTGTTATTACTTCACTTCACATTTAATAATAAAATTGTATATTTATCTTAATTATAATTTTTAAATTTGTCTATTTCCATAACGAGAAGAGGTATATCATAACTCATGTACGCTCATTTAATTAGGTTTAATTTTTTTTATTACAAATTATCAAAATTGCACTAAATAGATATATATATATATACATATATTTTAAACTAATAATTTAAAAAGTTCTAAACATAAAAATTAATTTATAAATTTTATATATACCACAAGACAAAATATTAAATTATTTCAATATATTTATAATAATTTTTTAAAATTTATAAAATCTTGTGCATAGCACGGGTTACTACTAGTAAAAATAAAAAAGAAAAAGAAAAAGAGGAGTATATTTGGTTCAAATGGTTTTGAGAATAACACCATACTAATTTTTTTTACAAAAATTAAAAAAAATAAAAATAAATGTTAATTGAAAAACCATTTCATTAAATGTTAAGGGTTGTTTTGAGTGGTTGGTAGGTATGTTCTTCACACAACTATTCGGAGTTCAACTCTTGGGATCAGGCCATAAGAAAGAAATTTTTCATGAATTTTTTAGTCTCGATATGGATGGCCTGCCTTTGACTGGACAAAAGAAGGGATTAGTCACGTTATGCGTAAGCTGACCCGAACACCTCCATGGTTGAACAAAAAAAAAAAAAGAATATTTCATTAGAAGTTTGTTGGAATGTAAATGGATAGGCAAAAGAGACATTGTGGTGTGACCAATGATCTTATTTTAGGGGGTACTGTTATGGTGTACAACTTACGCCTTACACTTACGCCTTTTCTGTTTGCAGTCCTGCTTTGTTTTCACCTTCCACTTACACTTTTTGTGTAAGTGGCATATGGTGTGCAATCCTCAAGGGTTGCACACTTAAGAAAAGTCCTATTTTAGGATGTGATGTGCAAAAGGAGATCAAAGATTTGAGTTGATTGAATAGGGATGAACTCCTCAATTATAATCTAATTATCCAAACTTACTAATATTATATTTGACCCAAAAAAATTGAGAGTTAAAAAGGAATGGGATGGGGACCTGAGACCCTGTTTGGGGTTACATTAAAAGGAAGGGGACTTTATAGCTGTGGCTGATTGCTATTTTCAAGTAATTCTACTATTATAATTTATATGCTCGATCCTTTGTCTTATTATGGATAAAAGACTAACATATAAAGACAGAAATCAATTTAACTGTACAGAAAAAAAATAAATGTGAGACGACAAGCACATGCTATTTGGAAAAGAGTAAGGTTTTTTCTCCCTCTAAGAAAGTAGATTGGACAGCATAATTTATATTTTATGGGTTTACCTCGAGTCTGCCATATCAACAGAAGATTATTCTTTTTTGTAAGATTTGTTTAAAAAAATTATCAATATAAAATATAAAATTAATTAGATATTAATATTTATATAATCAAATTACAAAATTATACATATATATAGTTTTTCTTTTTTAAAAGAGAAGTTATTTGATACTATTTAGGGGCATTCCTCAAAACATTTTTGGTAGTCACAAATCATGTTTAACCCATTTCTAAATCCAATGGCAATGCTCAATAACATCAAATAATTTTATTTATTTATTTTTTTCTTTTCAAGTCTTTTATTGCTCTCTGAGTCCACAACCCCTAGTGTCTAATAGTACAATTTTGAAAAGTTGTTTGTCATTTTCGTCACTTTAAAATCTCCACCTGCTTCGATTTGTATCCTTTTGGTTTCTCTCTTTCGGCTAATTTCTATCTTCTTTTTTTTTTTGTGGATAATTTCTTTGTAACTAAAATTTAGAATAAAAGTTCATTCAATTAAAACCACAGTAAAAAACACAACGGAATGATTTTTTAATATAATTTTTATAACATTTATTTCCCTATATCTTCTCTTTAAGATATTTTTTTGCCCAATCAATCATTGATCAATGATTTATCTAACTAACAATTTTGGATACTATGAGGTTTTTTTTTTTTGACCTTTGTATTTTTCTATAATTTACTTTTTACTGTTTATGCTGAAGGGTGTTTATAAAAAAAATAAATAAATAAATAAACAAACGAAAATGAAATTTTTAGTTTTAAGTTTCCTAATATTAAGATTTTATAATATAAAAGACATGTAATATTTTCATAATAGTTGGGGTCTCTCAATATTTTCACAGAGAAATTTTTTTTCAACTTTCACAAAAAAATTTCTCTAACAAGTTGAAATTTCTCTAATAATATTATTAAGAGATCTTAACTAATAAGAAAAAAAACATATTTGGATCTCTCTTACTATTCAAAATTGAAAAGGGTTGTTTCACTAATTTTCTCAACAAAAATTAAGATAAATTAAATTGATCTCCTTTAAAGTTTTACTAATTTAGATAGTAATTGGCTTTTCATCGATAATTATTTAGTTATATGAATGGAAAATTTATGTTATCATATCTTTTATGATAATATATATATTGATAAGTACTAGAATATATATTTTACGTAATTTATCTTTATATGTTTATATATTTTTATAACTATCGATCTATTTAACTTTATTTTAAAAAAAATTAATATAACTATGCAATATTACAAATCTGATTGATTTTCTCTCAATTTCAAGGATATAATTTATGGGGGTTGACTTTCCGCCCGCCCTATCACGGATTGGAGGGTACTGTTGGGCTTGTAGGGCCCACAACGGGTCTCTTTTCGATAATTTGAACTGTTAAAAAATTATAAAACTCATTGAGTACTATATGCTTGTAAAAAATCACGTTGATTGGATATCGATAGTTATATGATCAAATCAGTTTTGTATATATATATATAAAAAAATGAACAATAAAAAAATAAATGATTGATAGAAATCTGATCCGATAAGATAACTATCGATATCCAATTAACGTGATTTTTTACAAGTATATAGTACTGTACGAGTTCTACACATTGAACAGTTCGAATTATCGAAATGAGACCTATAATAAACCTCCACATATCTAACAATACTCTCTAATCCAATCACGAACTAGAAGAAAACGCAACCCATAATCTACCTCAAAAAAATAATAATAAGGGAAAATTATACAAATAGTCCATGTACTTTACACGATGTGTCAATTTGGTCCCTATAATTTCAATTTGTTCGATTTTGTCCCTTAATTTAACAGATTGTGTCATTTTAGTTTAATAAATAACGGTTGTTAAGTTAATTTAACGAAAAATCAAACAATGTGTCAATTTGGTCCCTGTATTTTTCACAATGTGTCAATTTAGTCCCTATCAAAATTGAGAAAATTGAAACTACAGAGACTAAATTGACACATCGTATAAAATACAAGGACTAAATTGACATATTGTTTGACCTTTAGTTAAATTAACTTAACAACCGTTATTTATTGGACTAAAATGATACAATCTGTTAAATTAAAGGACAAAATCGAACAAATTAAAATTATAGGGACTAAATTAACAAATCGTATAAATTACAGAGACTATTTACATAATTTATCCTAATAATAATGTATTAGAAAAATGACAATCACGTCAAATCTATCATAATCAGTTCGCATTAGATGATGTTAGGGTAGGCATTGATTCCGAGTAAAGATACTCTAGAATTTTTTAGAGTGGTGCATTGTGTGGTTGAGATTTAATGACAAGTCATATCAATTTTTTAGTATTAAATCTCAACCACACAATACACCACTTTAAGAAACTTAAAAAAAAAAACACTCTAGAGAATACTTGATGATTCCTTTGACCTGCCTAAGATAGGATTCGATAACAATCTTCTTCAGGTATAATAACAATAATATCAAAATGAAAGTATAATATTTTTCATCGAGTGATGTGTAGGTGGGCAGGGTTAGGATTTGAGCATATAATTCTATAATTAATTCACCAGTGTTTTGTGTTGGGTTAAAACCAGAATGTTTATATATTGCTATTGATAAAAATAACTGTCACCAAAATAATTGAAGAAGCTTCCTGTCTTCTTGTGGTTGTACTCATTACTTTTTTTTATAACATTAAACTGATGGAGGTAATATGAAAGCATATCATGTCATGTAAAGAAAGAAAGAAAAAGAATGAAAATCTAACATTGTCAAACACAATCTAAATTACTAGTGAAAAGAGGAAAGAGACAAAAAAAAAAAAAAAAAAAAAAAAAAAAAAAAAACAGAAAAAGAAAAATACATATATTATTACAAGTCCCCTCCTTTTGTGAAAAGACTTTTAAATTTGCCTTCTTGTGTGCATTGATGTCACTGTAATTTTGTAAAAAGATAATGTTTATGTTGTCTTATCTTATGATTGAGATGAGTGAGATTTAGGCAAGTGATTATTTTAGTTAAAAAGTTAAAAAATTATTAAAAAATTAAAAAAATTAATAATTTAAATCAAAAAGTTAAAAATTTTATTTTCTTTTTATTTTTTGTATATCTTTTTGTAAAAGGTCAAAAAATCATCTCAAATATATTAATTTTTTTTACATTACATTTTAACTAAAAAGTCAAAAAATTATTAAAAAAACATATTCCCAAACGAGGCCTTAGAAGGCATTATTTTATGCTTAATTTTTTTTAATACAAAATTTTTATCCTATTCCATTCTATCCCATTGAAAATCCCCTACCACCCCGGCCACCTTCATACCAACCCCACTTCACCACCCATACAACTCTCTTCCCTCCCCAGCTACCTCTATCACCCTTGCCACTCAATTTTTTCAGGAAGACTCACGGTTACTCTATGATCCAAGCGACTATGTAGTGTATATATATGTATATTTGGTGACAAAAATTAGAATAAATTATTAACAGGTCTTAATAATTAGACTTAATTCTCATCACATTTTATTGAAAATAAGTCCTAATAAAATTATTGCTAAAAATAATTTTTTATGACATTTTTTGTATGTCGCTAAAAATTGATGATTAGTGACTTTTTTTGTCACAATTTTTTATAAATTGTCGTTAAAACTTACAATTAGTAATGTTTTTTTGTGACGAATTTTTTAAATTATCGCTGAAAGTTAAAAATTGTGACATTTTTTATGACGATTTTTTTAAACTGTTGCTAAAACTTATAATTAGTGATATTTTTTATGACAATTTTTAAATTGTCGCTGGAATTTAACAATTATTGACTGTTTTTTAATAGTATTTGATGAAAAATATCATTAATTATCACAAAACTTAATGAATAATAAGTCTATCTATTAAGAACCTACATGTAAATCTCCCAACAATTATATGGTTTAATTGAATTGATATCTAACAAGGTATAGGACATTAAAAAAGTGTACTTTTTGACTTATTGGTGGATTTAGGTTGGATTTGGGTTGAGTTTGATGTGATGTGTTAGAAAGGTGATGTGATTTAAATAGAATGATGTGACTTAAATAAGATTAGTGACTTTTTGACTTTTTAACTTATTATAAGCTAAGCCAGCCCTAAAGTTCTATTTTACCTTGGCACTTTAATTCAAAATGACAGAGTTGATTGCTTTGGTTTAATGTTTAAGGAAAAGTATACGAATTTTGCATAAAAAATTATTTGTGGGACAGTTGTTCCATGATAGCTTTTGGGTGCAAACAAAGTTACATTTTTATTTCAAAGGCTTATTCTTTTACATCGGCAATGTTGATATTCTTTTCTCTTTATCCAGACAACAATGGTGCAATTCGAAAAACGACAATAAAGGACAGAAATTTGAAAATCACTGAAAAGTGGAACATACATACATTCAAACATAAGCATGACGAGTTTGAATATTTTGAAAGCGCAGAGAGAGAGAGAGAGAGAGAGAGAGAGGGGCATGTTTTCCATGATCCAAATCGAAGCTCTTTCTAAGAGTTCGAGCAAATCATACTTTGCGGACTTACCAGTTGTCTCTGCATCCTCGGAAAATGAATGGGAGTATTAATTAGGACTAGTTTAGAGTGTCTTAAAAAAAATATATTTTTTGTTTTTTTAGATTAAAAAAATTGAGAAAAAAATATGAAAATTTAAGTTAACTTTTTGATTTTTTATGAAAAGATGTATATTAAAAAATTATATAAAAAAAGTGTATAGGAGATGATTAGAGAGGGGTGGGTCCCAGCGGTACAACCGGCAGGAGTTAATTGGAATTGGAAATTATTGGCTAATTTTTGGGGTAAACTACCAATAGGTCCTATTTTGGAGACTTATTACCCAATAGGTCCTACTTTGGAGACTTATTACCCATTAAGTCCTATTTAATATAATTTATTAAGTGATAAAGATAAATTTATTAATCTTTTTTTTTTTTATGAATAATTTTATAGTGATAAATTTATCAGTCTCTTTGTTTTATGAATAAATTTTTAGTGATAAATTTATCACTCTCTTATTTTTATAGTGTTAAATTTATTAGTTAGGACCTGTAGGTAAATAAGTCTAGTTAACGGGATTAATTGGTAAGTACCCTTTTTTGTACAAAGCATTGGACGATTTTGTTGGCCCGTGGGGGTCATCACAGGTCCCATTTTAATAATCTGAATCGTTCAATGTGTGTAACTCGTCGAACACTATGTACCTATAAAAAATCAGATTAATCGGATATCGATAGCTATCTGATCAGATTTATTTATTTTTCAATCATTAATTATAACACCATCCATTTGTTGTACATAACTGATTTGATCATATAGTTATCGATATCCGATCAATGTGATTTTTTGCAGACATATAGTACTCGACGATTTCTACACATTGAACGGTTCATATTATCAAAACGGGACCCGTGATGCCCCCCATGAGACCAACAACAGTGTGTGTAAAAACCACACCCAATCATTTCTTTTTTTTCCACTGCCGCACATAGCAGTTGCACACACATCAATTCGGTGTGTACTTTTGTTTGAAGAAAATTGATTTTTTAATTTTTTTTTGAGGTGAATTGTGATATCTTTTTGGATTTTGGAGTAATTTTTTGACTTTTTAACTTATTTAAGCTAAGCCAAACTAGCCCTTAGTGTCACCATTAATGATGTGACAGTAAATTTTATCCACTATCACAGTATTGTCATGTTTGTTTTTTTTTTAATAATAAAAATAAATGTCACATCATTAATAATTACTTAAAAATATTATTTTTAGTGATCTATATCATTGTCGCTGCATCCTCATATTTTGGGCATCTCTGTGTATGCACGCAATTTCTGTGTTTGTTTGTATAAAAAGTATAAGTAATTTTGGAGGTGACATTATTAACGTGATGTTAGACTTGCAAAATTCACTATTTGAGTTATTTTTTAGTAATGAGATATAAAATTAATTTATCAAATTTTTTACTAAACATATTATATGGTTGTGAGACTCACATTAATGTGAATTTTCAGTAGAAAATTTGATGAGAAAATTTAGAATCTCATTTCTCGTTTTATTTATTTCTTAATTACTTAATAAATATGGACTTGCTATGAGTTACTCTTATGTTATTAGACATCATTGTTCTGCTCATAAATTTTTTTTCACTTGTGACATTGGCTAGCATCACCCACACAAATAATCATAACCAAATAGAAATGTTTTTAAATAAATATAATTTAAACACCCACATAAATAGGATTTTTATACAGAAATGTGTCTTCTTGTGTTTCTTCATTATCAAGCACAACACACATTTATTTTTAAATTTAAAAAATGTCATTCATATATCATTTTAGACCTATTTTTTGTATGAACAATATAAAAATGCTATGAAATCTATTGGAAATGGTTATAAATTCTGGGTAAAACCAGAATTTTATCCTAAATTTGATCTATTTTTTAGGTGGGTCCCGTGCGTCGATTTACGCGAATCAAATTGGTAACGCGTTCTATGCCGCGTTGTGATTCACGTGGTATATTTGGTTGTTCAAAACCATTACCGAGTGAATGGGAAATTGAAGTCAAAGTGTGCTCCATGGAAATGGAGTTTTGGTGAAAAATCTTTAAAGGTATTGAATAAGGCTTGTCCCACATGGATTTGGTGGGAAGTTTTGAATGGATTTATAAGACATGGGTTTGGTACTTGGGGTGTGCCCCAAGGGGTACCCAAGTGTTTTAGAAGGAGAGGTTATGGGCAAAATGGGCTAGACCCATTGGACTCAAAAATCACCACGCGCGCCGCCGAGCGGGCGGGCTGGGCTTGGGTGTGAGGTTGGGCTTATTTGGGCTAAAAACATTTGAATTTAATTTTATTTTTGGTAAAATAAAATTCAGAATTCAAATTAAACTAGTTTGGATTTACTATACATTCAAACAGGGCCCTTCCCATTTTCAAACAGAAATAAACCAGTCTGGTATTATTGTACACCCAAACAGGGCCCTTTCCGTTTTTGTTATCTGTTTGAAATATATCTCAACAGATTCAAATCTGTTTGAATTCAAAATGAACAGGTTTCATACATGTTCAATTCAAAACCAAGAGCCACCTTTACATCTATAAATAGGACAACCCTCATTTAGATTTTGTAACTCTAATTTTCGTCCTTCATAATTCTAAAAACATTCTCTTCATGTTGCTGCATTATTTTCTTGTTAGAGAGAGTATAAACACTTAGTGTGTTCGTTAGGCAAACAATTTGTAGTGCTGCTATTGTTTGTAGTAAATCATTTTATCCTAGGAGATAGACATCCAAATTCTGAAAGCACCGTGGAGAGGACAAATCTGTTTTAAGGATACAGTGTCAAACACTAGACTTGATCAGAATTATTTTTTCGAATAATTAATCAAGTAAGTTATTTAATTTATTTTCAATGTTTTTATTATTTATTTAAATCAGATTTTAATTTTGTTTTTATAACAAAATAAAATCTGTTATTTATTTATTTATTTTTATTTTTATTCAAGTTTGATTTTTGTTATCAAACAAATTCTCTCATTTCCTTTATTTCTTTTTATTCTGGTTGTTGTTTAGTACACAACAAAATTTAATTTATTTAAATACAGTGAAGATTGTCTAACTACTTTTATTAATCCATAATTTATTCAGAATATATTTATACGATAAAGATTAAATTGATAAATTATAAGATCTATGAATAAAATGAATTTGATAAATTTGAATTTATAGAATTGTTATATGCCTTGGTTTGGTACGTGGGTTAGGAATGAATTAGGACTAAATTAGTCATAGAAAGATAAAATAAACTTGTTTAGTACCAAATTAAAAATTATTACGTTTAAATTATAATTATTTTATTTTTTTCTCATAAAAATTTTAAAAAAAATAAAAAAGTTCATTTCAAAACGATTAAAAAAATAATAAAAAAATTAACCTATATGCAAACAAATCCCATGTGTACCCATTTCTGTGTGTGACTGAAAGAGAGACTAGTGTGTTAAAAACAAACACCAATGAGCTGTGAAGTTAAAATAAAAAATAAAAAAAACCTGATCTTTCTAAGACTTGACGTGAAGCACCAATGAAGATTTCAAATCCAAGTCAGAAGCATGGAGTATTATAAAACAGAGCAAAAGCAAGCGGTAACTTTTTACTGTTTTTTCATGTGAATAAAAAAGAAAAGTGAATAAAGCAATGGTTTATTCTTCTGTCAAAAAAAAAAAAAAAAAAAAGAATGTCAATCGAAACCACATAATAGCTGAGAATACGTTTGGGATTTTACAAGTGACAGAGGAAGAACCTCAAGTGTCCCTCTGCTTTAGGAAACGGTTTATTCAATATGGTTCTCTTCATGCTTCCGGAAGGGATAAAGTATGAACGTCTTGGATTCAAATTTTAGACCGGTTCAATAGTCCAAACTTAAGTGGGCTAGGTGAACGTCTGGGCCAACCAGCTAAGTTTATCTCTATTAAGAATGCTCATTTCAAGTCTTTAAACACTTGGGCCGAATACGTAGTGAAAAAGCCAGTCTAGCCGCAATGTTGGGTTGAGCCAAGTTGCCAGACTTGATCCATAGACCGAACTGATGGGCCGATCTCTTTGTTAGAACCAAAGTGGGTCGAGCCCACACAAAGGTATCCAAATGGCCCATCCCATTTTAGCAGATAATTTTACAAAAGGCCGAGCCGAGACACATCAGTATTGAACTGAGAAAGCCTCTCAAATAAACGTGAAAGCTGTAACTACATGCAAGAGCAGACTGCCACCTCAGCTGGTCCATCCCTCCTAGAATTACGGAAGTAGATAACAAATGGAATGTGATCTGTTATATGTATGGTTACAATAAGCATATGTATCCATAGTCAACTACCTTGAGGTTCCTACCTTAAGCAATGTTAAGGGAAGCTTTGAGGTACCAAAACTCCATGAAACCATCTTTGACAACAAATAAAGGCGGTGTTTGGCATTCGGAAGTTCAGGCTATTATAGCCTCTTTTTGAAAATAAACCAAAAAGCGGTACTGTTCATCATTTTTCAAAAAAAAAAATAGCCTGCTGCCCGGACAGTGTAGGCTGAGCCTACACTGTCACAGCCGGACAGTGTTGCAGCAAGGGCGAAATTACCATTTTGCCCCTTTATATCAATTTTAAAAAATAAAAAGTTAGGGATAAATCTGTCATTTTAAATTTAAACATCATTTCAACACACTTTTCAATACAATAACTCAACTAAAAAATCATCTCATTTTCCCAAACACAAAAACTAAAATACCCACTAAAATAGCCAAAAAGCCAAATAGCCTACTAAAATAGCCACTTCCCAAACGAGGCCAAAGTATTTTATATAAACTCCACTCTCTTCACATTGAAGGTAACTTAATTGAACTTAACTCCACTTCATTGAACTCAATACAACTTAAACACTTTTTCTTTCCCTCTCTTTACACCTAGAGGGAGCTTTTCGTCTTCTCCGATCACTCATTTCCACGCTAGAGGGATTTTTCAACCAACCCCAGCCGGGCAACTTTGATGGTGTTCTGTGTTGTAGGTCCTTAGTTCCTGGATAGTCCATTTCGGCTACGGAACCCCGATCCACTATCATCTACTACGGGATTCGGTACGCACAATTGGTGCAGTAAACATGGATTTTCATTTTTGAGTTTTGTATCTGATTCTAACAATGGAAACTAAGGACATTCCTTCATCTGTATCAACTCCACCAACGGAGAAGGCGAAGGATAAGGGTCTGGCATTGCCAACGGTTCTGGAGAAGCAGACCGGAAACAACAATTGCACTCCAGATTCTGTTGAGCATCGTCAACCCTTTGTTAGTGGCTCCTCCCACTATTTCCTTTTGGAAAAAGATTAGCGAGACTGTATTATCGATTCCATGGAGATGGAATTACAAGAGGAACGACGTAGAACCTTCTCGTTTGCATTGGCGAAGACCATCTTTGGAACTACCAGTGAAGAAGGTTCCTAGAAGTGGTTCTGGGCAACGAAGTCAGCCAATTCCAACGCAAAATGAAACAGCGAGCAACCACACCCGTGATTCACACCGGAAGAGGGCAAAAAGGCAAAAAATGGTCAGCCAACAGCTAAAGTATCCTTTTCGTCCTTAAGACCTCCGTACCTAGTTGATTGGAATTAGAGAAAATAAGCAATATTGAGAACAAGATACTCAGCATCTCGAACGGACTGTACATTAGAGAGAGCACTAAGCACTGGATTGACTCGTTTCATCTCTCTTCTCTCTGGACATTGAAGCTTTGGAACCCCCTAAGAAGTTTACCCAACTAAGTTCACATCGTATGATGGAAAATCGGATCCACTCACACGCATCAACCATTATTGCCAGATGATGTCTCTGTGGAACTGAAATGATGCACTGATGTGCAAAGCCTTTCCTTCCAACCTGGGAGAGTCCAAACACAGATGGTTCAATCGTCTTATTGTTGGATCAATCTACGATTGGAAACAGCTCTCAAGAGAATTCCTGGCCAGATTCATCTCCAATACCAAAATTTTGAATGAGCTGGACACCTTGTTTAGCCTCTGGAAGAAAAAGAAGGAAACGTTACGTAATTACGCAAGAAGGTACTAGAAAGAATATAACGAACTCGAGGAGAACGTCTACAACGAGTAGATGGCAGTGATGTCTTTCAAGCATGGTTTGCATCTGGAAAGCAAGTTCAGGCAATCGTTTACCAAGTGCCCAGCGACTACCCTAAACGACTTGCAAGCTAAAATTGAGTAGTACGCTTTTCTTGAGAACGATCAGGTTTCTATCGAAGTAGCATCAGCCAAACAGTCGAACAGGGGAGATCGACGAAAAGCAGATCGAAGAGAACCCTGGAAGTAACAGTGAATGAGGTGGACAAATCTAAGTCCCATGAAGCAATTATCACAGTATTTAAAGAGCCTGTTTACTGCCTTATAGAGAAAATCAAGAGGGAACCATACTTTGTTTGGCCACCAAAAATGTTAGGGGATCCAACTCGGCATAACCAGAAGCTAAGGTGTACCTATCACCAAGATAGGGGGCACATAACTCAAAACTGTAGAGTATTAAAGCAACATTTGGAGGACTTGGTAGTTCTTGGGCACCTCTAAGAGTACATTGATCCAGACAAGATTGTGGCCGAACAGGGAAACCCACCACCATTGCAGAATACTGAACACCTCCCTCAGTTAGTCATCAATATGATCCATGGCACGACCAGTCTCGAGCAAAAAGAAGTACTTCGAGGAGAAATCGTAAAAGTTACACAGCTTCAGCAGGTAATGTCTGTAACGACCCCAACCTTTAATTAACGTTAATTGATGATTAAGTATGCCTAATAAGTAATTAAGGTGAAATTCTGAAAAAATTGCATGTGTCACATTATTTGTGCTCATATCTGTCTAATATAGAAATATTAGTTTGAATTCCTATTTTGTTTTGTGAATTGAAGGCCTTATCGGCATCTCATCACGAAATTGACTTGATTTATGTGTTAGTTGGAATTTTTAGAACATTATGGTAAGTTTAATTATAATTTGATTCGGAACGATGAAATTAAAATAATTTAATGTCTATTTGATTAGTTTGATCAACTATTTAATTATACTATTATCCAAGCCTATATAAGGCACCATTGTTACCTCCACTTATCATTTTTCCTTCATTTCAACACACTTTCAGCCTACACAAGTAAACAAACGTGAGAGAGGGATAGAAATGAGAGATTTGAGCTCAACCAAAGAACTTGTTAGGAATTGAAGGATTGGACATAGAAACACAAGGATCAAGCTTCTAACTCTCTCATTGACAAGCCTAGATAAGAATTCAACCCTTAAATTGTACAATTATAGTATGTGGGACATAAACTCTAGAGAATTAAGTTGGTTAATGCAATAATTAAGTTAGAATTGAAAAGAATTGAACCATATCATGCATGCATAATCATTTCATCACAACTTGAAGTTGTTTTCAAAGAACTTCCTCTTGCATGTCCTCATTTTGGCCTTGATCAAAGAATTCAATATGTTTTTGAGTTAGACACTTCATTTGATCATGTTTTGAAAGCTTTGAACTTGCACTTTTACATGCATGATGTGTAACGATATGTTTTCATAATTTCAAGTTGGAGTTTTGATCAATTTACATACCTTTGGGTCTTGATTTAATGAAATGATCTTCAAACCATGGTATTTTACAAGTTTTGAAATGTTTTTTGGGGGGTTTGGCCCAAAAAGATGAGTTTTGAAGTGTGTAATTTGAGTTTGGAGCTTGGGAGTGCAATATGAAAATTCCAGATTCTGCACTTCCGCTCGAGCGGCAAAATCTGCATTTGTCGACCACTTTGTGATCTTACACTTCCACTCAAGCGACCTGAAGTCCGCTCGAGCGTGAAATGCGAGCTCCCAGAAGTTTCATGTTTTTGCAGACCGCTCGAGCGACAAGAGTTGCCCTTGAGTGAGGACCTGAGTCTCACGCCCGAGTAATCGTCGAGCGTGAAAATCACACAACCAGTACTTTTTCAAAGTTTGCAGGCCGCTCGAGCGAAGTAAGTTGCGCTTGAGCGTCCCCTCACATGTTTGCATGTTCGCTCGAGCGAGGGAAGTTGCGCTCGAGTGTGACCCCTATTTTCAGTAAGTTTGGTTAAGAGTCCTAAAGTGCATTTTGACATTCACATTGCATCCTAGGCATTCGTAGACCATGTTTAAGACTCAATAAGAAGTTAAGACTTAGAAAAAAAACACTAAGAACGAAATGAAAGAAGTTAAGTATCAACCGAGTGTGTGTTTCATTATGTATTTATGTTCTATATTGATGTAGGTCACGCGCCGTAAACCGTTTGATTAGTCTACTCCATCTGTCTGCACTCGGAGCCATATGTGAGTAATAACTTAGTAAAGCTATATTCAACTTTATTTATTTTCTGTATGATGAAATGAGATCGGTCTTCTGAAATGTTATGTTCTGTACAATGAATAATCGTTCAATTTCTGACATGTATTCGTAGCATCCTTAGTATTACGTAATATCTGTTAGCTGTTACCTGGTATCAGAGGTTCCATTATGGAACTTAATATGTCTGCAATTTGTTACTCGTACCGGAGGCTCAATCATGGAGCTCAGCATATATGTTATCTGTTACCCGGATCTGGAGGTTCCTTTAAAGAACTGGTTATACATAACCACAATCTATTCTGTATCTATCTATATTTGATATGTTAACACTAACGGATGTACCATGTATGATTAAGTATGAACTATGATTTTTGTATATGATTTTGAACAAGAATATGAATATGAATCTGTTTATGAATCTGAATTTTGATTTCTAAATCTGGTATGGACATCATTCATTAAAACCCTTTACTCTGTTATTATTCACTGGGCTTTCATTCACTATTTATATTATGTATGTAACTGAGCAAGTGCATGACTAGGCCTAAATTGCTGCCTGGAAAGTTTTGGTGTCAGCCAGCCACCGTGCCTCTTGGAGAGGTTCTTGTGTCTAGAAGTTGAATTTTGTGGGCCATGTCAAGAGTTATTTTGTGTTTTGTGTTAAAAACGTTATGTTTTGTCTTATTTTGATATCTGTACACTAGGTTAAGTCTCTTTTGATGACGCTTGCACGATGTTGCAAGACTTATATGGACGTGACATCTTACGTGTATATTTTATAAGGTTTCAAATTTCTATCCCATATATGTCTGCACAGATTTATGGACTACGTATATTTAGTATAATTGCTTCCGCAGCCCTTAATTATATGTTATTTTGTTAAGAGGCCTTTGGTAATCCAAGGATTACTGGCTAAACCTATAGGGGCGGGTTTGGGTCGTGACAGAGTGGTATCAGAGCACATGTCATACCGCACACACGAGTCCATAGGAGCTATAGGATGTCTTAGAAAAGAAGTAGGGACATTTTATCTGCATGTGTGAGTGTGTGATAATCTTTATAAATGTGAAAACTGAATTTGAACTTGAACAAATAAAATTGAAAGAAATGAACAAGATTATTCCTATGTTTATTATTACATTATCTCTTTATAGCATCATGGAAAATGCAAGGAGTAATGATACAAGTGAGTCCTCGGACGCTCGCATGAGTCATATAGAACAAATGCTTGCATCATTGACAGAAATAATGATGCAACAACAGAGGAAACAACCTTTGCCCCCACTGCCTCCACCATCACAAAATGAGCCAGACAACAATGATATAATCAACTTGACTCAGAAGTTCATGAAGATGAAATCGCCAACTTTCCTGCGAGGTGTTAAACCATTAAAGGCTGAAACATGGTTGTTGGAAATGAAGAAATCATTTGAAGTGTTTCCTATTTTGAGATACAGAAAGTTCTTTTGGTCACCTATACTCTAAAAGATGAAACCCGAATATGGTGGTTATTGATCTGAAATAGTAATGGGAATATAACATAGGCTCAATTTAATGCAATTTTCTATGACAAGTACTTTCCCTAATGCTTTCGCGACCGGAAAGTTTCAGAATTTCAAGAACTCAAGCAAGGCAACATGTGGGTAGCCAAGTATGAGGCTAAATTCACTGAATTAGCTCGGTTTGCTCCTCATATGGTGGATACGGACTACAAGAAAGCTTGGAAATTTGAGGGTGGATTGGATTTGGGTATATTTGATCGGGTAGGTGTCCTTAAACTACCTACGTGTGTGGATGTGCTCGATAGGGCATTGATGGCAGAAGCTAATCTGGCAGCAAAGAAACAAGTTAAAGTGCCAATAATAGAATGGAAGGGTAAGAGGTCTAGATACGGTTTTAAGAAGGGCCGTTCTTTTGTAAACAAGAGGCAAAACATAGGGTCTACAAGTAGTTCAAGTCAAAGAAATGGGTTCATACCAGTTTGTTCTGATTGTGGAAGGAAACATCGGGGTATATGTTACCATGCATCTAGTGTTTTTTTTCGATGTGGCAAGACGGGTCATGTAGTGAGAGATTGCCCACTTAGATCTGATAATGCCGACCATCCTGCAGCAAGTTCAGCCGAATCCATCTCTGCAACTAGAACAAATACGAGAGCTAACACTAGGAGAGAAACCTTGAGACGAGGCCAAGTTTTTGCACTAGTGCCTGGTGACATACAGAACACCGAAGCTGTGGTATCAGGTATACTCCCTATTTGTTCTCAAAATGCATGTGTGCTAATAAATTCTGGTTCTACACATTCTTTCGTATCACATGCTTTCTCTCAGAAATTAACTAGACCATTAGAACCTATGAATTATTTTTATCTGTATCTACACCATCTGGAAGCCCTATGGTATGCGCATATGTTTATCCGGCATGTGACATTGTGATTGGTGGCATGACATTATATGTTGACTTATTGCCTTTGGGAATTGATCATTTTAACTGCATATTGGGTATGGATTGGTTAACGAAGTATTGTGCGTCTATTGACTGTGTGAATAAATCTGTTGTATTTCGTCCACCCAGGTTACCAAAGTTTGTGTTTGTTGGGAATGAGGTAGTTCCTCCCCCATACTTGATTTCTGCCATGAAGCTGTTAAATTGCTTAGAAAGGAATGTAGGGGCTACGTGTGTTGTGTTTTGACTGAGACTTCTGCTAGTTCTAATGTGGAAACCATTCTTATTGTTTATGAATTTTCTGATGTGTTTCTGAACGAATTGCTAGGGGACTTAATTGATAGAGAGATTGATTTACCATTGATGTAATACCTAGAACACAACCAATTTCTAAAACCCCATACCGAATGTCTACTTCTGAATTGAAAGAATTAAAGGCTCAGCTCCAAGAACTCTTACACAAGAAATTCATCTACCCGAGCACTTCACCATAGGGTGCTCCAGTTTTATTTGTCAAAAAGAAAGATGGATCTTTAAGGCTGTGCATAGACTACCGAGAATTGAACAAAGTGACTATCAAGAACAAATACCCACTACCTTGAATACATGACCTATTTGACCAACTTCAAGGAGCCCAAGTGTTTTCCAAAATTGACCTTAGATCCGGGTATCACAGTTAAAGGTCAAGGTGTAGACGTCCCCGAACGTCCCAGGAGAAATCTCGTTTTGTTCATTGGGCTTACTACAGTTCGGACTCAAATGTCACGGTTTTGAATCTAATCTCGCAAAGTGCAATGCGAGACCGATAAATCACCAAAGAGTCCAAATCCGGCAAATTGTTTTGAAAAACAAATTTTTAAAAAGAAGTGCCAAACATGGACTGCTTTGCCAGATACAGAGTCGCCACCTAAATATTTTGTTTTGGGGGAATTTAGGAAACCCTGACTCGTGCCTAAGGTCACGTGTCTGTCATCACCAAAGTTGCCTCGGCTCGAGAACTTGGGTATGATTGGGGAAGGTCATTTTATGAGCACCCCTGCTCGCTTGATCGAAGATCGGCCACTACTAAGCATGATATCGAGTTTTTGAAAACACATGTGCTCTTATTCCGATTTATTAGCCTAGAATTACTATGTGATGCGCACAACATACAAGTATAGACTGGATTGCCTAATTTGGAACAAAGTATCGCATATCCGTTTGTTTTAAAAAATGGATTGAAGTTTGCTACTCGCAAGTAAGCTAAAATACGGGTTTCGACGAATTATTCCAACTCAAGAAACCCAACCTTCACCCACAGGCATTCAGGCAGTTATATCACATAAGCACATAGCCTCATGGTAAGCATACTATCATGGTAGTCACTCACACACCTACAAAGATACTAAAGCATAAACATTTACCGAGTACTCCGAGCCAAAAAAAGAAGCTAAGTAGAAAACATGCATGAATCCTAACTGCGCTGAGATGCCTAATGCAACATATGCAAGAATGCAACTAAGATTGGCTCGGCTATTCTAAGATGAGATGCAACAATCGATACATGTATTCAACTTGGAATTGAAATACAATGCAGTTAGCATGATGCGCTGAGCCCGGTGCATGCAATATAGATGAATGAATGCAAACATGCGAACATATAGATGCTAATTGAAACATGCCCTAAAACTAACCATCATAAGCTGGTAAATAAAAGAGAGAAAGACGTGGGGTTGGAAGACATGCATCACACATACACACACTTATTACAAAGTTCGCCCTTTCGCGGAGGGTCCGAATAAATAATACAGAATCGAATTAACTAATTATTACACAACATTAGCTAATTAACAAATTAACTAAACTAACATGCAAACTATGTAAAATGGGCTGTCTCAGCTCTGCTTTGAATGATAAAGGATGCATGCATGCTCGAGTCGCTTTGTCGGGAAATCCATCGCGATGTCTCAACTCGCCTTTGTTTGCAATTGAACTTAGAAACTTGCACAAAGCTCCAAGGAGATGAAACTCCACCCTGGGAATCTAGGGGAAGGCTACCGACTAGCTATAGGCCTTGGAGACCACCTACCGACCACCTTTGGTGGTGAAAACCAGAAAAGGTGATCGGCCAGCCAGTTTCTTCTCTTGGTTTCTGCATTTTCTGCAACAAAGGCAAGAGAGAGAGAAGGCAAAGTATTTTCAACATATGTGTGCCCGACCACTCTCCCCGTCATTGCATAAGCTCTAGGGAGTGTAGTCCTCGATCCTCGTGCCATCAATCATGCATCCCGATGCATGATGGCTGAGGAGTCGAATTGCACGACTCAATGTGAAATGAATGCACATGTAAACACCTAAAGCCAACAACTCTATCATAGATAGTCAAGAGTGTCGGTGACCAAGAATCGAGGCACGTTTCGTCACTTTGAGTACGAAACGTCCCTCGTTTCCCGTGTTTGGACTAAACCTTACTCCAAACACAATGCAACAAACAATGTATGGACAAATGTAACTCTAGCATACGATCTAAATGCAATGTAACTAAGTAATGCGAAGATGCATGGAATGACATGCAAGCATGCAAATGGCATACACAATGCTATGAACTAATCAATGGCATACCCAATGCATATAGATTATATGGCATGCATACACAATGCTCTAACATATGCAATGTTATGAACAAGGCATACGCAATGCAATGATCAAACATGCGATAACATGGACTATAGGGCATACACAATGCAAGATGGACTTAAACCAAGATGGATGGGCCTCGGCCACACCCAAATTAGTGGCCATACATGATGAAAATGAGGCAACAAAACACATGCAAACATGCAAAATGCAAAGGCCCAAAGCCTAAGGCACAAGATATAACGGTATGGAAGCATGGAAAGGATGAAATATGGCATACAATAACACATGTTCCAGCTCTGAAATGACATACAAAATGGTCCTGAATCATGCAAACAACTCATGTTATGCATGTTGAATGGCTCAAATACCGAAACTAGTAAAGTGCATTACACTAGAGGCATGCAAAGCAATGCCCAAATGAACAAACCAACCCCAAACAGTCCCTATGTAGGCCCAAAACAGTGGCAAAATGGACTAAGATGATGGCTTAAAATGCACAAAAATAAAGCTCATGCAATGGCCTATAAATGAGATATACAAGCACAACTCTCAAACGCATTTAAAGAGTGGAAAACATGGGAACATGGCACAAGTATAGGCTCTGAAATAACATTCTTAATGATGCCAAGACATGGAAACACCTCAAGTTAAGCATGCAAGGGGCTTCAAAACTCAAGGCTAGGCAAGGATATTACACTACAAGTATGCATGGCAAGCATCATTCGACTAAGAGGCCTCAAAACAGAGCTAAGGTAGCCCAAAATATGAACAAAATTAGTTTGAAGTATGACCAAAATATGCTAGAATCAATGGCCAACACAACATGCAATGTAAGCTAGTGAGCATGGTTTACACTACAAGCATGTGAAGCATTCAAAAGGCCACTAAACCAAAAAAATTCAAAGACATGACATGCCAAATAAAGCCCAAAAACCCACTTAAACATGATCAATGCATGCAAGAATGACATGCTCCTTTAATAGGCTATAAGAGGGGTTATTTTACACATGCAAGAGACACACCCAAGGTGACAAAACCAACTTTGGAAAGACCCTAGGCGGGCCCTAAAAGTCACTGAAAAGGGCCTGAAACAAGGCTTGGAGGTGTGCAAATGAAGGCTCCTTTGTAAGGCCAAAAATGCTAGTGAACAAGACAATGAGGGAGATGGTCACCCCTCTCTGATTTTGGCTCTCAAAAACACATACCAACCACTGAAAATCTGCTAGATTTCAGTGGCTAAAGGTCCAAGCAAAGGTCAACACAAAGGCCCTAAGGCATGGCTCAAAACAAGGAAAAATAGAGCATGCAAAGGGGGTAGATGACCCCCAACAACAAAATGGCCTTAAACAAACATGAAAAACACTTAAAAATGAAGATTTTTTCAGTTGACAACAAAGCCTAAATATGCATGCAAATAAGGCTAAGAGAAGGATCAAAATAGAGCTTAAAAAGGGAGAAAATGAGTTACCCTTGAAGCTCAACAAAACCAGCAAGTTTTGGGACCAAAAACTAACTCTTCAACCTCTAAAAATCCCCTCCAAGAACCTTAGATCAATGGTGGAGGTATATGGCTATGAAGTGTGGTGCAATAGGTCAAGAACCATGCACACTATGAGCCAAAATAGAGAGATATAGAAGGAGATATATATTTTTGCCTTAGACCAATTTCAGAACCTGTGCCAAGGAAGAGGAGGGCCTCTCTTATAGAGATACAAGGCCAAAGTTTCTTCAAGAAGCTAAAAACCAAGGCTCAAGATCCTCCATACACGTGTATGGAGGATATAGTCTGTCTTCAATTTGGGTGAGAGGCAGCCGACTGGGTTCAGTGGTCGGCCGACCACTTCCCCTGGTCGGCTGACCAGTTCAAAAGGTTCAACCCAATGAAAGGTGGTCGGCAGCCCCATTTGATGGTCTTCACATTGAATGCAAGCTAGTGGTATGGTGGGAGACCAGTAAATGTGGCTCAAAGACCAAGGAGACCAGCTTCCTGACAAGAAAATCGGCTGGCGAGAGAAAAGTGGTCTCCAAGGAGAAAAGGTGGTCTCCCACCCTTGTACCACATCCCAAACAATGAAAACAAGGTCCATGCCAAAAATGAACCAAGACGGATGCAAAACGAGGGTTCGGGGGTCAAAACGCGCAGCCGAGTGCCCCGAAAACAGGCTGTTAAGCATCGAAAGTGGCGTGCGACCACAAAGGTGGTCTCCCGGGCCACAGTGTCCCTCTAGAGAGAGGAAGCAAGGTGTGTGCCAAAAACCATGCCAAACGGAGAATGTTAAACGGTCCCGAACCGAGGCGCACGGCTGACGGCTCCGAAAATCGGAAACTGGTCTTCAAACGGGAAAAGTGGCCTACGACTACGAAAAGTAGCCTATGGTCATTGAGAGATGGTCTACGAGACCTCTCCCTCCTTTCGGGAAGGAAAAACAAGACCTAGTTCACAAATCGAGGCAAAACACAAAAGGGTCCCGAGGCCCGAAGGCAAGGCTCTCAGCCGAAACTCCGGAAACTCGAAACGAGCACAACATGCGCAATCACCGAGCGCTCAATCGATGACGTCTGAGTCTTAAGGTCGGTCAAAAATGGGGTGTTTACACAAGGCAGAAAACATAGAAAAAACTGCATTCAAAACTAGATATGGGCACTATGAATTTTTAGTAATGCCATTTGGGGTAACTAATGTACTTGCGGCGTTCATGGATTTAATGAATAGGGTGTTCAAACAATTTTTGGATGAATTTATTGTTGTCTTTATTGATGATATACTGATTTACTCCAAAAGTAGAAAAGAACATGAAACTCATATGAGAATTGCCTTACAAATCTTGAGAGAAAAGAAATTGTATGCAAAACTTTCCAAATGTGAATTTTGGCTTGACAGTGTAGAATTTCTGGGACATGTAATCAATAAAGACGGCATATTGGTGGACCCACAGAAAATTGAGGCCACTGTAGACTGGCCAAGACCAACTGATGTGTTAGAAATCAGAAGCTTTCTAGGACTTACAAGTTATTATCGTAGATTCGTGAAAGACTTTTCAAAACTTGCAATGCCATTAACATAGTTAACATAGAAAAATGTACCATTTGATTGGACCGAATAGCGGGAATCAACCTTCCAAGAACTAAAGACTAGACTAGTAACTGCACCATTTCTGACGTTGCCCAATGGAACCGATGGGTTCCAGATTTATAGTGATACTTCCTACAAAGGCTTGGGGTGTGTGTTAATGCAAAATGGGAAGGTAATTGCATATGCTTCTCGGCAACTCCAACCGCATGAAAAGAATTATCTAACACATGACCTTGAATTAGCAGCTGTGGTGTTTGCCCTAAAAATTTGGCTACACTATCAGTATGGTGTGACTTGCGAGGTATATACTGACCATAAAAGTTTGAAATATTTTTTTACGCAGAAAGAATTGAACATGAGACAGAGACAATGGCTTGAATTAATAAAAGACTATAATTTGTAGATTTTGTATCATCCGGGGAAAGCCAATACCGTTACAGATGCTTTGAGCCGGAAGTCCATTGCCAATTTGTCATGTTTGCTCACTGGTCAGAAAGAGTTGTTATGTGACTTGGAGAAGGACGAGATTGAAATTGTGTTACGTTAACAAGGTGGGATCTTAGCTGCCAATTCTGCTCACTTTTTACCTGTCAAATCTTTGTATAATGCGGATAAGTTGGCTAATTTGTATGTCAATGAGATTATGAAATTACATAGAGTTTTAGTGTCCATAGTATCTGATAGAGATCCCAAGTTTACTTCAAGATTCTGGCAGAGTTTGCAACAAGCTTTAGGCACTGAGCTGAGATTAAGCAGTGCTTATCATCCACAAACAGATAGTCAATATGAACGGACCATTTAAACATTGGAGGACATGTTACGGATGTGTATGGTAGACTTTCAAGGTAATTGGGAGACTTACCTTCCTCTAGTCGAATTTGTGTATAACAACAGCTATTATTCAAGCATTGGAATGGCTCCTTACGGAGCTTTGTATGGTAGAAAATGCCGATCTCCGATATATTGGACCGAGGTAGGTGATAAACCTTTGTTGGGACCAGAACTGGTGCAAGAAACGACTGAAAATGTGAAATTGATTCAACAAAGATTGAAAACTGCACAAAGCCACCAAAAGAGTTATGCTGATGTCCGAAGAAGAGACAGAGAATATGAAGTTGGGGATCACATGTTTATCAAAGTAATTACGATGAAAGACCAAACGCGGTTTAGAGTGAAAGGCAAGTTAGTACCAAGATATGTTGGACCGTATGAGATCCTTGAGAAAATTAACTCAATAACGTATCGAGTAGCCTTGCCTACAGTTGTGGAAAATATGCACAATGTTTTTCATGTTTCAATGCTTTGGGATTATTTGAGAGATCCGTTACATGTTATTGAGCTGAAACAAGTACTTTTGAAAGATGACAACACCTATGATGAGAGACCAATTCAGATCGTGAACCGTAGAATCAAAAGATTGAGGAACAAGGAAATTCCATTAGGGAAAGTTGATTGGAAAAATCATGGAGGGACTTATGCTACATGGGAAACGGAAGAAAATATGATGAAGAGATATCCAGATTTGTTTTCGTTAGACCCGACATTCTTCTAAAATGAAGGTAACTCAAGTTTGGAGGACCAAACTCTTTTAGAGGGGAAGACTGTAACAACCCCGACCTTTAATTAACGTTAATTCATGATTAAGTATGCCTAATAAGTAATTAAGGTGAAATTCTAAAAAAATTGCACATGTGTCACATTATTTGTGCTCATATCTGTCTAATATAGAAATATCTGTTTGAATTCCTATTTTGTTTTATGAATTGAAGGCCTTATTGGCATCTGATCACGAAATTGACTTGATTTATATGTTAGTTGGAATTTTTAGAACATTATGGTAAGTTTAATTATAATTCGATTCGGAACGATTAAATTAGAATAATTTAATATCTATTTGATTAGTTTGATCAACAATTTAATTACACTATTATCCAAGCCTATATAAGGCACCATTGGTACCTTCACTCATCCATGACCAAGTTACGGCAAAGCACTATTTCATGGTTGCCATGAAGTCCAAACAACTCTATAATTGGGTTCAGACAGTTAAGGTAGCAGATTAACCTGTAATAGAGAATGTTTAAGGAACTTCAACTAAAAAGATAGTAAAAGACCTGGAGAAAGTTTTGGTGGAGGAAGGTGACCCTGAGAAATACTTCCTTATTGGTACCTCGCTGGGCGCTGATGAGAAACTTCAGTTGCTAGATTTGCTAAGGAAAAATATAGAAGTATTCGCATGGTCAGCCTATGACACTCCTGGCCTGGATCTTGAATTTGTCTGCCACAGATTCAATGTCAATCCTTCAGCTCTTCCCGTTTTGCAGAAGAGTAAAAGATCCTCAGTTGAGCATACCGAAATAGTAATTGAGGAAGTAGATAAGCTCCTAGCAGCGGGGGCACTTCGGGAGGTCCAATACCCACAATGGTTGTCTAATACAGTCGTAGTTAAGAAGAAAAATGGCAAATGAAGAGTCTGTGTTGATTTCACCTATCTCAACAAAGCATGTCCAAAAGACAGCTTTCTTTTGCCACGTGTAGATCAATTCGTTGATTCAACGACTGAACAAGAGCGGATGAACTTCCTAGATGCTTATAGTGGCTACCTATCAAATACCTCTGTTCGGCCCAAACCAAGAGAAAACAATGTTAATCACCCTTAGAGGCACCTACTGCGAAGCGACTTACTAGCGAATGATGACTTGGATGTTCAAGGATCAGCTCGAATGAACTATGGAAGTATATATAGACGACATGGTGGTCAAGAGTAGGTATGTAACAAACAACCTTGCCAATCTAAAGGAACGCTTGAGCATTTTGAAAAATCATCAACTTTGCCTCAATGTCTCAAAATGTGTTTTCGGGGTAGGAACATGGAAGTTCTTCGGTTACATGGTTACTCGCAAAGGAATTGAAGTAAACCCGGACTAGATTAAAGCAATACAAGAAGTAGAAATATCAAAGAATGCCAACGAACTTCAAAAATTGACTGGAATAGCAACATCGCTGAACCGGTTCATTAGTAGGTCCTTAGACCGAATGAAGCCTTTCTTTCAACTCCTAAAGAAAAAGACAGCATTCGAATTGGGGCTCGAGTGCACCGAGGCATTGCAGAACTTGAAGAAGTACCTCAGTTCACCACCTGTCATTTCTACTCCAGAACTAAGGGAAGAATTATACCCATATTTGGCAGTTTTAAATCATACTATAAGCGTCCTAATTCGCGAAATAGAAAAAGAGCAGAGGTTGGTGTAAGACATTAGCAAAACTCTCTTGGATGCCAAGATACGGTATCTATCATTGAAAAAATTGGCTTACGCTCTACTCATTGCCTCAAGAAAGCTGCAACACTACTTCCAAGGCCATACCATCAATGTCTTTACTGAGTTCCCACTCAGATATATCTTTTGCCAAGCTGATTTCTCAGGCCGAATGGCAAAATGGGCAGTTGAGCTTGGTGAGTTTGACATTTGATATCAACCCAGAATAGCAATTAAGGCTCAGGTCTTAGCGAATTTTGTTGCCGAATTCGCTCTCGTCCCAAGCATCGTACATCCGAACACCAGCTCGGTACTGGTGCCACGCATCATTGAACTGGGAAAATAATGTGCTTTAGAAGCATAGAAACTCTTCGTTGGAGACATTTAACAACTCTACGTTAACGGATCATCCAATAACCGAGGCTTGGAGGTAGGGGTGATACTCATCTCTCTAGAGGGATTCATCTGGAAACAAGCTCTGAAGCTTAGATGGAAAGCCTCTAATAACGAAGCAGAATACAAAGCACTACTGGCTGGTTTGCGTAGTACCAAACACTTTAATACAGACTAGGTCCTGGTTTTCAATGATTCTCAGTTGGTTGTTAACTAACTCACTGGGATCTACGAAGCAAGAGATGAAATAATGGTCATGTATGCAGACAAGGCCAGAGATCTAATCAAGAAATTTCAGTCCATATCAGTGGAACAGATCAAGCTAAACAAGAACAGCCACGCTGATGCTCTAGCCTACCTCAGCTCAACAGTAGATACCAAAGATGCTAGAAAGATTTGGGTTGAGTTTATACCAGAACCGAGCATTGCATCTCTGAATTCGGTTCTTTGTACGAACTTAGGACCAAGCTGGATGGACCCAATACTTATTTTTCTGAGATCTGGCACTCTCCCCGAAGACAAGAAAGAAGCTAAGTTCGACATCAATCAGCTCGGTTTTAGATCTCATCATTTGGAAAATTGTACCGACACTCCTATCTTAGCCCCTATCTACTATGTGTGCATCCAAATCTCGTTGAGAATGTTCTCTACATGAAGTTCACGACGGGATTTGTAGAAGCTACGTTGGTGGAAGGTCATTGGCACACCGTGCTCTAACTCATGGGTACTAGTGGCCACAGATATAGAGAGATAAACAACAGTATTTCAGAAATGTGAAAAATGCCAGAGGTTTGCTCTTCTAATTCATTAGCTAGCCAAAGCTCTCACTCCGCTCACCAACCCTTGGCCCTTCACTCAGTGGGTTTTAGACATCGTTGGACTTTTGGCACGGGGGACCAGGAACAGAAGATTCTTCATTACTGCAATTGACTATTTTACTAAGTGAGTGGAAGTTGAAGCATTGGCAAGTATCAAGTAAATAGACACAAAGCAATTCGTTATGAGGAATGTCGTGGTCCGTTTCGGCATCCCAAGGGTACTAATTGTAGACAATGAAATGCAGTTTGACGGGAAAATTTTCAGAAAGTTACGTGCTGACCTCAGGATTGAATATTGGAACTCCTCTACGGGATACCCACAGAACAATGGGCAAACAGAGTCGTCAAACAAGACCATCATTAATAGCATAAAGAAGCTGCTTGAGAGTGTAAAAGAAAAATGGGTTGAGGAGTTACCCCATGTGTCGTGGGCTAACTGAATAATGGCACGGTGCTCAACCAGGAAGACTCCTTATTCCCTAACCAATGAAATAGAGGCTATTATTCCATTGGAGTCGATCTCCCAACCATAGGTTCAAAACTGTTTGAAGATTTAAGTAATTGTAGACACTGCATTTTGACCATCCTAAGATTTGGATGCTTTATTTTGATCACTCGATGATGAAAATTGGAATACATTATTTTATGAATTTCTTAGCAGAAAAGTAAGATTTAAACTTTAATTCCAACCTTACACCCGCTTTGGCCAAATTATTCTAGACCTATTCAACAATCTTTTTTTGCATTTTTTTCTTATCCGAAAAATTTAAAAATTTTGGGAAAATTAGCTCTTTAAAAAAAAATGGGGCAAACTTCACTTTATCCCCCTGTGGTTTAGGTCGGGTGTAGTTTACCCCGCTAATATTTGAAAATCACCACATAACCTCCCTGTGGTTGATGGATTAAAATGCACAGTTAGCTTTTCTGTCTAAGATAACAGAATATGAAAGTCACGCGCCTCTATAAAGAATGAGTCCATTTTTATGACAAAAATACCCTTTCTACCTCTTCAAATTAACAAAAGATGCCATTATATTTTTCATCCTTCTTTTTCTTCACCTCTTCTCTCTCTCTCTCTCTCTCTCACACAAACCACCACCCATATCCATCCTTTCTCATAAGATGAACAAACACATCTTTGATCATGTGTACATACATATATATACACACATATATATTTTTCTTGATCATGAACAAACACATCTTTGATCATGTGTACAAATCCAAACCCATTTAAAATTTTTTTTTTTATTGAAGAGAATTGAAATTCCTCCCATACATATACATACATACATATATATATATATATATATATATTTGTATACTATACAAATCCAAACCCATTTAAATTTTTTTTTTTATTGAAGAGAATTGAAATTCCTCCCATACATATACATACGTGTATATATATATATATACATATGTATACATATACAAATCCAAACCCATTTTAATTTTTTTTTGGTCGATCTCCAACGAAGTGGAGAACTTCATCTATAACTCCAGCCACTTCAGAGCCATCTATTCTTGTATATGTATGTACACATACAAAGTTAGAGAGAGAGAGAGAGAGAAGAAGAAGAAGAAGAAGAAGAAGAAGAAGAAGTAGAAGAAGAAGATGAAGATGGAGAGAGAAAAAGAAGACCAAGATGAAGATGAGAGTATAATTGCTAATTTACAACTTCTATTAACAGAAGTTAGTGTGCGTTTTAGTCCATCAACCATAGGGGGGTTATGTGGTGATATTCGAACGTCAGGGGGTAATCCGCAAATGGCCAAAACCATAAGGAGGTAAAGTGAAGCCCCCCCCCAAAAAAAAAGGGTCTTGGATCTTCAAAATTGGCTTTTCAAAAAATGAATGGGTTTTGGCTCTTCAAAATTGGCTCTTCAAAAGATGAAAATGTTTTGGTTTTTCAAAATTGACTCTTCAAAAATTGAAGGGGATAGGCCTATATATAGAAGACCATTAGAGCTATGAAAAAAGAGAGGTGGAAAAAATTTGATTTGAGAGAGGTCTAAGTTTTGATCAAAGAAAAAGTTTGTTTTATCAAAATTGAGAGAAGATATAAAGTGAGATATAAACCTCCATCTTTTTACCTTTCACTAATATCCATTGATATACCACCCAAAATTTCACTAAAGCTAAAAATTTGAATTTATTGTTGAGTTTTTAAAAATATATTTCATAACCTTGAGGGTGATCAAGGGAAAGTTTGGAAATCAAGAAGTTCAATTTTTCTTTGGAAAGTGAAATTTCAATTCTTTCATTTTCTTGCTGTTGTTTCATATTATTTTATTATAATCTAACTGGAAGTGATTAGTTGTCAATTCTTTTATTTTCTTGCACTTTTTATCTTATAGTTATTTTCTTGTTTTAAGTTGTATGTTGGTTTTATTGTAACCTAACCAGAAGTGGTTAGTTGAGCCACCTACATTTTCCTTATTTGTTCTTTTCTTGGTGTTGCAACAATACAGGTTTTGCTAGGCCGTGTTAGCTGGCTGGCTGGTTAGCTTCTTTTAGATGAAACGCAGTAATCTTCTGATGTTCAGCATACTAATTTTCGGTGGTCTCCAAGGCACATGAAGCCTCTATTTTGTTTTCATTTGAGTGTTTTGTGAGGTTTTTTCTTTTGTTGTAATATTGTCTTCCTCCTTCTTTCATTCGGTTTGTAATTATTTATTCAAAGTGTTGTAATAATTCTCTGCCCGCTTCTTTCTATCCCATTATTTACTTGCTTTCCTTATTTGTACATAAACATCATATTTTGTTTTTAATCCTATCAATGCTTTGCATCCATGTTTCATGCATCTTGATTTGGCTAAGTTTGCATTTGTGGATTTAATCAATTCTTATGTGATGTTGTGCGCTACCTCATGTTCTTGAGCTGATTCACATATCATATATTAGAAGTCGAATCTTTAGTTGCATCTTATGAGTGAGACGCATTAAGATTTTGTATATAAGATCATACATATTTTACTAACTTTGTTTTGTAGTTGTTCACGGGACGTCAGTAAACATGTAAGTTTTTATACTTTAGCATCTCTCTTGTGTGTGTTTTTCTTATTATGTTTAACATTCCACCATAATGCTACTTGCTTACTTGATATAACTGTATGAATGCCAGTGGATGGAGATTATGTCACTTAATTTAGAATGATGTTGATTTTCATGTTCGTAAACTCAATTTTTTTGAGTTGTACATCTTCAAAACTCTTTCAAAATACATGAAATCAGATTGTTCCAAAATGAATGACATAGTCTATACTTGTTTGCTTTACGTAGTAAATTTTAGGATTTCTTAAATAATCAGAATATGAATATATGAAGTAAATAAAACTTATATTATAGTTTAGTAGAGACTGATCTTTTGATCGGGTGAGGGGGGATGCTTAATTAATGACATTCTCCTTTCATACCTAAAGTTCTGAGCCAAACATCCTTAGTTACAACGAAAAATGGCCTTTGCACGAGTCATAGGATTTCCTAATTTTTTTTAAATATTAGGTGGCAACTCTAAGATCTGATTATGTAGTCCATTTTTGGCAAAGATTTTGTAATAAAATGGACTTTCTATAAAAGCTGCCAAATCTGGACTCTTATTTATATTTCATATTGCACTCGTGAGACTAGATCAAAGAAGTCGAGGGTCTGAACTGCTTAACGCACACGAGTACCTTTTGAGCATATTATAGTAACAAGGAAGCCACTGCCCAAGCACTAAACATGGCAGAAGGCCAAAAAGAAACAACACTGATTAGACTTACAACCTATTAGCAGCAGCTCATCAAGAGTTTTAACAAGAAGGTTCTCCCAAGATAGTTTACACCTGGTGAACTAGTTCTGAGAAAACTTATGGATCATAAAAAGGTACTTGGTAAAGAAAAGTTAAGTCCTAATTGGGAAGGGCCCTAAAAGGTTGCAGTTGTTACTAGAAATGGAGCATACTGTTTGGAAGATCTCAAGGGCAACTATCAGTAGTCTGTCTTCCTAAACATTTATCAAAGTAATGGCATATTTTTTTTTTCTGATTTATGGGAAAGGTCTCTCTCTGTTTCTTTGAACTTTTATTTCCAACACCTGTACACCATAACCGATTACTAATTAACAAAGCCCCTAAAGATCCAAGTTCTGGGGGGCACAATTCAAACTAAAGAAGGTTTGGACTAAAGTAGAGTTAGCAATAGCTCTCAAAATTTATTGGAAATGAACGGATTTAGCAAAGTCCATGAGTGACTTTCAGAATTAGCTTCGATTTCAACCGAACAGAATTAGCTTCGGTTTCAACCGAACAAAATTAGCTTCAGGACGATTGAACAAAATTAGCTTCAGTTTCAACCGAACGGAATTATCTTTGGGACTACCGAACGGAATTAGCTTCGATTTCAACCGAACAGAATTAGCTTCGAGACGACCGAACAGAATTAGCTTTGATTTTTACTAAACGAAACTAGCTTTGGGACGACCGAATAGAATTTGAGTATGGTTTGCGCTCAAACATGCCAAGTGGAATTGCTTAGTGGAATTATGTTTGGAAACCAAATGGAAATTAGCCAAGTGGAATTGTTTGGTGGAAACCGCACTAATGAATCTTTTAACATGATTATTTCTTAAAAAATCACAGGATTTTCAAAGTCATGTGTCATTTCATGCAAACAAAGTCGGAATAGACTTGGATAATTCTCTCATAAACAAACCTCCAGCACTAGTCTTACTCAACTCCAGGTGAGGGCAAACAATTATTTTTTCAAACCAACCTAGACCTGAGTAAGACACTTTTCTATACCTCTATTTTATTCAAAGTGCACTCATGCTATCAAAGTTGGAATAGACTTAAGCAGCTCTCCCACAGAGCATGATCCTCAGTGCAAGTCTTACTTAGCTCTAGGTGGGGCAAACAATTTTTTCTTATGAACCAACTTGGACATAAGTAAGACACTTTTCTTCAACTATAAACAAGTGACCATACAGCATAACAAAAAACCAAACCGAGTAGATATTTAGCCCAGAGGTCCCAATAATGCTCGACCAAAGGCAAACAGTACAAATAATACTCATACATAGAAGCAAAAGGCACCAGATTGCAAAATCAAAAGAAAAATATTGTCATCTAACAAAGGCACAGCTGACCTCAAAAAAAAAAAAAAGTGAAGAAAAATTGTCTCAGTAATCATAATGGGGCAACTCGTCAAGAAGACCGAGTTCCAATGTAACAGAAAGCAAAAAAGAAGGAAAAAAAAAAAAAAGGTAAAAAACTTAAATTGTTTCAAAAACCACTTCAACTTTTATCACAAGGGGGAACTTTAAGGGCAGGGTTTAGAATCTTGTCCGAATCATCTTTGAGGGGAGAAGTAGAGGCAACTCCAACATCCTGGGGAATATAAACTTCCTTAGCCATCTATTTTGAAACTTCAACCTCTGGGTTCTCACCTTCTCCAGCATTTAACAGCTTAACAGCATCACTCTCTAGGATCTTGTCGGTAGAACCGGTGCTTGGAGAGATCTTTGACTGAGGAGTAGCAAATGTTGTAGTAGCTTTCAGGCTAGAGGATTCGAAAGGAACAAGGACATCCTAGAACAAAGGGGGCCTCTCAGGAACCTGAGCAACAATTAAGGCACTCGTCCATCCTTTAAAGAAAAGTTTGTCATGCAAAACTAGTACCTCTTTCTTATAAGTAGCACCAGCCTCGTCCCAACCTTGTTTCCAATAGTTAGTTTCTAGAGTTGAGCGCTCGCAACCATCACAGCAATAACAGCTTCCAATTCGGCAACCTTTCCTTCAACCTTGGCCTAGGTATCAACAATGATCTCCTTAGATTTCTCAGTAGCAGTAACAACCTTGTTCAATCAAAAGAGCTCCCTTTCTGTAGCTTTACGACCCTCTTTCTTGGCCTTTAGACTCGATGTCAACCTTTCAGAACTCATTGTAGCTTCCAGTACAGCCTTCTTTATGCCTCAATGCGGGTAATCAATAGGTGCAGCCTCTAAATACACTACAGCAATAAGGGAAGTTAGGAAATAAAAATGGTGTAGACAAGAAAGAACAAAATTACTAAGGTACTTACAGCAATCATCATTTGCAACATCCCCTTTAAAATAGGAATATCGTGGGGTCCATTGTGGTCTGTCATGTCTATTGGCAATAGTGAAGTTTTGGTTAAATCAAAAACAAGTTCTCTGGATGCAACAATGGAGTCAGAAGTCGAAATAGGCCTACCCTGGTATAGCATGGGCGGTTTCCACTGTTCAAAGGATTTATCAACAATATGCTCCTTGGAAGCCTCACCAACCTCAGCCTTACCAGCTTCTGTTTTTTCTCTTCTTTGCCCTTTCAGCAGTTAGGACGTCGAATTCAGAAACGATAACAGAAGGATTAGCAGCCTCCATCTCCAATTTCACCACCATTTGGCTCGGCCTTGACTACCGAAGTCCCCAAAGCCGAAAATGAGCCAAAGACCTCTGTTTCTAAGTCCACAAGCACCTTTCTTTTTGACATTGATCCACCTCTTATGAAACTAGGGACAAGAGAAGGGGTCCTCTTAGCAGATAAACTATGGCCATGGCCACAGTTGGTAATCAAGGGGACATAAGGTGTGTCAGTTTTAGTGTCAGAATCAAGCAAAGATGAAGCAAGTTTCACCTTTTTGGGCATAGTGGTTCGGTTGGTAGCTTGGTAATCCAACAACTCGAGAGCATATCTCTTCTTATACTGCAACGCGGCTCTGATGGCTTCAATATTTTCATGAGCCAATCTCATTTGGAAGTGAGAAGATTCTGCAAAAACAAGAAACAACATTAGCATGACATTCAAACAGAACATAAGTTAAAAGTGGAAGGAGTGAAACACAAAACAGAGGATTCAAACCTGGATATCTGTCTTTTTGGGGCATCCTTTCAGACTGGATCTTTGTCCTGGAGGGGAACTCCCAGTTCCCACCGACTTGTAGGAAGTCGTCATTATGCTTATCGGAATCAGGCAAACTAGTGACAATGTGGGAGTCAATAAAACAAACACGAAGGTAATAAGTGCTATGGTCTTTGTTATGAGAGAGGGTATAGCAGCCTAAGATGTCCTAGACATCTAGGTTTAAGCCTAACCGCCTGTTGTAGACACTCCATTTTTTATCGTCCTCAAGACTTGGACGTCATCGTTTGTGCACTCGGTGATTGTGCTTGTTTGTGTTCATTTGAGCACCCGAAGTCCTCGGCGGAACGCCCTGACTTTAAGCCTTGAACCTTGACTGTTTTGTGCTTGTTTTTGGACCAAGAGAAGGTGACTTATCAGCCAACCCTAGACCTTGTCGGCCACAAGTTGTGCCTGTCAGCCACTAGTGATGGCCGACGGTCACTAGTGGTAGTCGACGACCATTTATCTCATTTTTAAAATATTTGTTTGCTAGCTGTGCTAGCTGTTGCTCATTGAACTGTATCTCCATACACGTGTATGGAGGGATGAATTCAAGATTAAGCCTTGATTTTCTATATATAGGGGGTGCTCTCCCCTATTTGGAGGGGTTAGATTTTTTTCACCAAAATTCTTTCTCTCTCTTCTTATTTTATGCCTTATAGTTAGTTTTCTCTACACTTTTGCAAATCAACCCTTAACCAAATACTCTCACCTTTAAGCTGAGGTCCCTTGGAGCTTTGTTTGAGCCTTGGAAGGGGATTTGAGTTTGAGTTTGTGGCTGAATTACACTTTGCTTCAAAGGTATTGCACTAACCTCATTTAAGCTTATTGTGCATACTTGATTTACCATCCTTTTCAACTGTTTTAAGGCTATGAAGTGTGAAAAACTCTATTTTTGAGGCATAAAAATGGTACTTTGAGTCTTTGTGAGTTGAGGGGTTGTTCCCTCTTTTTGTTCCTTAGTTTGTGAAGCCTTTTGTGCCATCTTTCATCACCTTTAAATCAAAATTTTTGGGCCTCTTAACCACTGAAAGTCAGAGTTATTTCAGTGACAAAAACCTTCCTTTGAAGTCCAAAATTGAAGGGGTTAGCCTCCCCTCCTTGTTGTCTTGCTTGCATGTCTAGTTGCCTCATAAGTTAGTATGTTTTCGTAGCTTATCTTAGTCTATTTCCAGCATGTTTTTATCTTTGATTTGGGCTGCTTTGGCTCTGTTTTGGGTTGTTTGTGTTGTATGAGTGGTCTTTTACATAGTTGTAGTGTAAAGGGCTTCACTAGTTTGGTGTTTTAGGCTTTTAAACATGAATTGCTTGAGTTGCTTGCATGTTGTGGTGCTATTTTGCATGTAATTTCAGCATCATAAACTCTGTCACATACTCCTTTGTTTCACTCTTTCATTTATTTTGAAAGTGGCTTTAAACCCCTTATTTTGAAAGTGGCTTTCACATACTCCTTTGTAATTTCAGCAGTAGCCGACCGGCCACCAATGAAAGAGGTTGCTTTGTGTTCTCCTGAGGGGATCATAAGTGTTCTGGGAGTTGGCACAATTTTTAGTGGTCAAAAATGTGCAAACAGAGGCTGCAATGGCAAGGCAATGGCATTTTCAGGAGGAGAATCTGAGCATGCATGCATCCCTCGCCCCTTGAGGCCGTTTAATTGCTTTATTAGTTAGTGGTAGCTAATTAATTAATTTACTTGCTTTGTAATTTAGTTAGTTAAAATGTTTAGCTAATTCATTCGTTTTGTAATATTTAATTAGCTTAGTATAGTTAGTTAAATATCATGTTTGTAATATTGATTAGCTAGAATAGTTAATTAATTTGTTTTGTAATAGTTAGCTTAATTAGCATAGCTAGTTAGCTTATTCATTCGGACCCTCCTTCGCGAGGGCATAATGTTGTAATAAGTGTGTGTGCGTGCGTGTGTGTATGTCTTCCAGCCCCACGTCTTTCTCCATTTTATTTAATCGCTTTTGATGGTTAGATTAAGGATCATATTTCAATTAGCATACCTTATGCTTGCATGTTTGCATCTATTCATTTGTTTTGCATGCACCGAGGCTCGGTGCATCATTCGAACTACATTACAATTTCAATACTTATTTGAATACGTGTTTAATCGCATGTTGTTCAAATCAATCATATGTCATATTAGTAGTCGAGCCTATTAATTGCATTCTTTGCATGTATTGCATTAAACACTTAACATAGTTAGGGATCATGCATTTTTCTAACTAGTTTTTTTTTTTGGCTTAGAGTACTTGGTGAGTTTTACGCTTTAGCATATTTGCATAAGTGTGATTGCCATGTTGTCATGTTTTGCATGCTTGCCATGAGGCTATGTGCTTAACTGCTTGAATGCCTGTGGATGAAGGCTTGATTGTTTGAATTGAAACGATTCAACGAATGCACGTTTTAAGCCCACTTTGTTGTGGTAAATCATGTTTTAAACCCACTTGAGGTGGCAAATCCGCATCTTTTAAAGCCCACTTGAGGGTGACAAATTTAAACCTTTTTCACAAACAAACATGAGTTGAATTATTCCAAGTCTTGTGACTAGTCTATACTTGCTTGTGTGCGTCACATAGCAAAGATAGTTTAATAACCAGAATAAGAGCGCATAATGTTTATAAAATGACATATCATGATTAGTAGAGGTCGATCTTTGATCGGGCGAGCGGATGCTCATTCCATGACCTTTCTCTCTCGTACCTAAGTTCCCGAGCCGAGACAACTTTGGTGATGACGGACACGTGGCCTTTGGCACGAGTCAAGGTTTCCTAAATTTTTCCAAAAATAAAATATTTAGGTAGCGACTCTATAATCTAGAAAAATAGTCCAATTTTGGCATTATTTGATTGAAAATTGATTTTCCAAAACAATTTGCCAGATTTGGACTCTTTAGTAATTATCAGTTTCACATTGCACTTGTGGGACTAGATTCAGAACCGTGGGAGCCGGAACTGTGAGGCCTTCTTTTTGCCGGGGGCGCGAAAAAAGGCGAGTCCACATCTGTTCAAAGCGGAGACACCGCAGACAATGCGAAATAGATTTACGGAGACTTGCATTGGGAAAAATTGAACTTGGTGCAGAAAATGGCAGACCAATGGGTCCAAGGGGAACCGAAGCCCTCTTTCAACGATGGCAGCAACCGAAAACGTAGCAGTGTTCTTTGTACCCATACACTTGGCATCAACCTTTGCCAGTGTCAGAGTAACATCGTTTGGAATGCCATAATCTTGACAGAACAGAACTATCACCTTAGGGGTATCAACTGAAGCACGGAATTTACCCATGATCTAGACAAAGACAAAACTATACTAAGGGGACGGTAGAAAAATAGTAAGAATCATCAGAAACAGTGGCACGAGGGCTAGTAATGGCAATAGATATCAAAAAATGAAAGACAATAAGAGGTTTAGAAGAACTTACAGTGGTTTGATGAGAGAATGACGAAGAAAAAAGAGTTAGAGACTGAAATCGAAGGAAAACAACAGTATTTGGAACCAACAACAATGGCGCTAGACGTCGGAGTGAAGCACTAACGAAACTAAAGGAAAGGAACGAAAAGATTTTTTGAATTTCAAAAAACTTGAAAGTAAACGAAGAGGGTAAGAAAACAACCCAAGGGTATTTACGACCCTTGACTGACGTGATGGTACAAATCACGTCATTCTGCAAGGAAATGGCACACTATCTCTGCACACCAACACCATACTGCCACGTGTCACTATGAAAGGATGCACGCAAAGTGTGTGAGTCAGGACTTGAACCCCACCAAGGCCGAATTGGAGCGAAACGAAAATGGCGCGACCGATGGAATGATGGGTAATAGCTCCTCTCCAAGGGGAACCTTAGTGGGAGCTAGGGGCAAATGAAGGGACAAAGTATCAGCAAGTCGAATCCAAGCCTTGGGCCGGTCTAATCCACTAAGCCCAAACCCAAATGGGCTAGCTGAATGTATGGGCCAACTAGCTAAGCCCATCTCCATGAAGTATGATCCTCCCAAGTCCTCAAGCACTTAGGCCCAATACGCAGTGAAAAGGATAATCCAGCTGCGATGCTGGGCCGAGCCGAGTCGAGCTGCTAAACATGATCCATAGATCGAACTAATGGTTCAAACTCATTGTTAGAACCAAAGTGGGCTGAGCCCACACAAAGATATCCAAATGGGCCAGCCCATCTTAGCAGATAATCTTATAAAAGGCCGAGTTGAGGCACATCGGTATCGAACTAAGGAAACCTCTCAAATAAACGTAGAAGTTATGAATACATGCAAGAGCAGACTACCACCTCAGCTGGTCTCCCAATCTTGGAATTACAAGAGTAGTTAGCAAAGGAAATATAATTTGTTATTTACATGGTTATAATGATCACATGTATCCATAGTCAACTACCTTGAGGTCCCCCACCTTGAGCAATGTTAAGGGAAACTTTGAGGCACCAAAGCTCCATGAAACTCTCTTAGGCAACAAACAAAATATTCCATATAAACTCGATTCTCTTCACATTAAAGATAACTTAACTAAACTTAACTCCACTTGATTGAACTCAACACAACTTAAACACTTTTTCTTTCCCTCTCTCTATATCTAGGAAGAGTCTTCATCTTCTCTGATCACTCATTCCCACACCGGAGGGGTTTTCCGGCCAACCCCAACCGGGTAGCTCTGACAGTGTTTTGTGTTGCAGTTCCCCAGTTCTTGAATAGTCCATTTCGACTATGGAGCCCCGATCCACTTTCATCTAGTGCAGGATCCAGTACGCACACTTCCCATACTCTTTCTCATTATTTTGCTTTTGATTTTGCTTTTTTTACTTTTGTTTTTTATTTTAATCTTTATTCCCCTAATACAGCTCTCTCCATGTCTCTCCCTTAGATACTATCCTACGGTCTTCCTAACTTCTAATCTATTTTTCATTTTCATTTATTTATAAGAAAATGTTAATGGGTGATGTTTAGTTTTGATTGGAAAATGTATATGACCATTGAAAAGTGTTTCCCACCTGACATGTTAGATGTTAATTTTGAATTTATCATAAATTCAATTATTTGAGACACAATGTTTTGTGCTATCAATGCAAGCGAAATTGAAAATTGAAAATGTAGGTCTTTCACATTTCTAGTTTTGATTTACCTATAAAAATTATACAAAATACGTAAAAAATGCATTTAAATATATATGTACAAATGCTAACAACTCTCATTGGGACACTTGTTAATATTGAAATTCAGATTAATTTTTTTTTTGAAAAATTATTGAAAATGACTATTATTAACAAGACTCATATATCCAAAGAGTTGTGGTTCAATGAAAAGGTATTTAGTATGTATTAAAAATTTCCCCTAAAATTTAAGCATTAAATTCAATTAAGTTTTATTGTTTCAAATTTTTAATATTAATTTCTTATAAATTACTCTCCGGTACCCCCACTAATTAAACTACCCTAAACTACTTCCACTAACTCACTCAGTTACTCTACTATTTCAATTCCTTCACCAACCAAAAAAAAAAAAAAAAGAAGCATGTTAGGAAACTGTCAAGAAAATATCCACATTATTCATTTTGATTTTGATTTAGATAGAGATTTATGAAGAAAAAATAAGTAAGAAGGAAAAACCAAATAAAATCGGGATAAATATTTGTTACTTTTTCATTTTCATTTTTATAACTTGGTGTTTTTTATTTTTTATTTATAAAAAAAATATAAATAAATAAATAAACGATCATGCTACGTAGCTCGAAACCGCGGCTCAAAACCGCGGCTCGACACCAAAACGACGTCGTTTTGGTGTCGAAATTTTTTTTTTTTTTTTTTTTTCTTTCTTTCCTCCTGGTTTTCTTACAGAACGAAGAAGAAGAAGAAGAAGAAGAAGAAGGGAGGAGGAGGAGGAGGAGGAGGAGGAGGGAGGGGAGGGGGCCATAAAAACCGGGGCTGGAGGAGGGGGAGGGAGGGGAGGCTGACAGCGAGGCCTGGGAGGAGGAAGGCGAGGCAGCCGGAGGTGAGACGGCGTGGCGATCGCCCCTCTCCCTCTCCCTCTCCCTCTCTTTTCTCCTTCTCTCTCTCTTTTTCTTCTTTTCGAGCCAAATCGAGCCTGGTAGCATTCGAGCTACCAGGCATTTCCGATAAATAAATAATAAACACAATCTTAACATTAAATATAAAGCCAAAATTTTAATATAAGAGTTTTGTTAACAAGTGTTCCAACAACTTACAATACATTTATTATCTTATTTTTATGAAAAATATATAATCATTTTAAAATTTGTAAACTCAGGTCTAGACAATATTAATTTTTTTAGGTATTCGGATTAACTTGTGCATACTTTCATTAATCTTAATATTCTTAACTTAACGATTAGATAATTTTTCAATCATTCATTAGACGACTTGAATTTAATATTTTGAATCCTATTCTCAAATTTTTACTTTGGCCAACTCCTTAAAATTCAGTACAAATTAACTAAACTAGCATTTATCATAAGCCCTGTTTGGAGTGAGGTTTTTTTTTTTTTTGTACTAAAATAATTAATAAGTCAAAACACTCAATCAAATCATTTTTTTTTTCCGAAAAAAGATTTTGAATCCTATTCTCAAATTTTTACTTTGGCCAACTCCATAAAATTTAGTGCAAAATTAACTGAAGTAGTATTTGTCATAGGTGCTGGAGTGATTTTTTTTTTTTTTACTAAAATAATTAATAAGTCAAAACGCCTAATCAAATCGTTCCCTTTACTTTTTTTTAAAACTAAGCTTGCCTTCAGTCTACTATCTAAATTAGAAGGTCTAGTCCGACTTATTAGACCCACTTTTGAATCTTTTTTTGATAATTCAAACTATTTACATTTTAAGGTTTGTTGAGTATATTATCTCTGTAAAAAATCACATCGATCAGATAACGGATACTATATATTCGGATCACTTTTTATGAACCATTAATTTTCTGGCCGTCCATTTTTTTCAAGACAAAAGTGATCCAAATACATAGTATCAGTTATCCGATCGACATGATTTTTTACAAGGATAATGTACTCAACAAACTCTAAAATGTGAACAGTTCTAATTATCAAAAATGGCCCAAAAAGTAGGCCCAATGGACCAAACTAGACCGGACTGTTCCAGATCTGGACTGGAGACAGTCCGGATTTTTTTTTTATACGTTTTTTCATAAAAAATTTAAAAAAACTAGGGCAAATTACACAAATAGTCTCTATAGTTTGAAGGTTGTGTTACTTTGATCCTTGACTTTTCAATTATGACACATTTGACCCTGAATTTTAAATTTTGTTCCAAATAAGGACAATTGAATATATAATTAAATTTTTTAAGGGTAAAATTGTCAATTTGATAAAATATAAATTAATTTGACAAAAATAAATGTCAAACAAATATTTTTGAATTTTAAAAAATTATTTGTACCTACTAAAAATAAAATTATGTAAAATTAATAAATCTTTTAGACATTTATTTATTTTTTTACCAAATTAATTTTTATTATGTATTTGGATGATGATCATGTAAAATTAATTTAAAAAAATTAATCATGTAATTTTTATTAATTTTATATAATTTTATCATTGGTGGATAAAAATAATTTTAAAAAAATTAAAAATATTTTTTTAACATTTATTTTTGTCAAATTAGTTTATATTTTATCAAATTGACGAGTTTACCCTTGAAAAATCTAATTATTTTTTTGATTGTCCTTATTTGGAATAAAATTTAAAATTCAGGATCAAATATGTCACAATTGAAAAGATAAGGATAAAAGTGACACAAGTCTCAAACTATAGAGACTATTAGTGTAATTAATCCTAAAAACTAATTAAATTAATCACATTTTATAGAATTTAGAAGTTCCATTAAAAATAAGTTATTATTGTCGGTGAGAGAGTATTCAGGAGATCCCAAGCAAAGGGCAAAACTGTTCCTAGCAATTGAATCACTCACTCTAGTGTTCCTACTTAGAATTAGATAGGGCGAAGCATAGGGTTATCCGACTCACGAAAATCGGCCAATCCGAACTAGCTACGTCTATATGGGTGGTTTTTCAAAATTGTTAGGGTCAAATGCCATTTAAGATTTTCTTGTTTTGTAGGTTGCAGGTTTCATCCACACCCGCAAGCACCTGCTTGCACTAAACATTTTTTTATTATTATTTTAAGGATTGGTTTGAGATGTTTTAAAAAAGTGTATTTTTTGACTTATTAGTTTATATAGGTTGGGTTTGGGTTGGATTTAATGTGATGTGTTAGAGTGGTGATGTGATTTAAATAAGATGATGTGACTTAAATAGGATAGTAACTTTTTGATTTTTTATATTATTTTGTTTATGCTAAACTAACCCTAAATCTCCAACTTTCGTCCAGTAACACATTAGCAACCTTAACATCCCGATGGATAATTTTGGATTACAATGTTCATGAAAGTACTCTAGCCCACGAGTGAGTTGTGCTTAAAGCCACTCGTTTTCTTTTAGGCCGATCTAAAACCGGCTCCCCAGGCTTAAGCTCTGTATTTAGGGTGTGTTTGTGTGGATAGACTGAATAAGAGGGGATTGTAATCTATCGAACTATTAGTTTCGGGATACATTGTCCTCGGACTATTTTGGTTGGATTGGATTTGTATCCTATGTTTGTTTAGTCATGAGATTATATGTCTGGATTAGACTATTTTTAGTGAATCCAATATTTGCTTAGACGGACTGAATAAAGATAAATGTTCAAAAGATTATTTTCCCCTTTGAATTTATAATTTTTATTTAATATATAATTTTAAATTTGTAATCTATAAATTATAATTTAACAACACTAAAAAAATTTAATTTATAAGGCCATAATTTTTAATTTATTATTTTCAATTAAATTAAATTTATAATTTTTATTTTTTATTTAATATATAATTTTAAATTAATGACAATAATTTATAATTTTATTTAATATATAAATTAAATTCTCAACAACACTAAAAAAAATTAATTTATAAGGCCATAATTTATAATTTATAATTTTTAAATAAATTTAATTTATAATTTATATTTTTTATTTAATATATAATTTTAAATTAACAACACTAAAAAAATTTAATTTATAAGGTCATAATTTTTAATTTATTATTTTTAATTAAATTTAATTTATAATTTATAATTTAAATTTTTTATTTAATATATAATTTTAAATTAACAACACTAAAAAAATAATTTATAAATGTTCAAAAGACTATTTTACCATTTTCTAATTGTTTATTAAGTAATAATATGGAGGGTAAAATGGACATTTCACAAAATAATTTCATGGGATACCAATCCCATGGTTTCTATCCTACCTCCCCCATGGAATAGGATAGTCCCATATTTGTGGGACTAATAGTCCGGAGTAAAATTTTTTAAACAAACAATGAACAATTAGTCCGGTAGGACTAATAGTCCAATCTCACCCCTAATCCTTCAAAACAAACACACCCTCAGAGTTTAAAACTAATCAAACATCACCAGAAAATCAATTAAAAAATTAAATGATCACCAAAATCACACAAATATAATAGTCATTAAAATAGTGAATGCTTTTGAATGATATGCTTGTGTTAGTTTATGATTTAATTTAAAAATCAACAATGATTCATTCCACTAAAAACATCACCACTAATAGCACTAATGCATTAAAAAAATCAAAAAAAAAAAAAACAACTTCAAGACCAAAACATCACATCATTACTGGTGGGACCCACTGCCACCTAATTAGTGGGATCATTAATTAGTGCTCCCAAGCATTTTTCTTTAAAAATTTAAGATTTTGAATGTTTTACTTGTGTTAAAAATTGATTTTGTTGTGTTTTTAATTTTAGGGAGATTGACCAATAAATCCCATATTTTTTCTTGTGATCTATTTAGTCCTTTTGGATATGTAATTACTCATTTGCCCACTACATTGGAGTGTTACATTTAGAAAAAGTACACTAAAGAATTTTTTAGTGTCACATTATACCCGTCACATTAGAGTGTCACATTTGAGAAAAGTATACTTACAAGTTTTTAATGTTTCTAGAATGTCACATCACACCCGCCACGTTGGAGTATCACATGTCACGTTTGGAAAAATTACACTAAGGAGTTTTTTTATGTTTTTTAGAATGTTACATTATACTTGCCACGTTGGAGTGTCACATATGTCGTGTTTGGGAAAAATACACTAAAGAGTTTTTATTTTTTTTAGAGTGTCACATCATACCCTCCACATTGTTACGTTTGAGAAAAGTATACTAAAGAGTTTTTTTTTTTTTTTTTTTTTTTTTAGTGTCACATTATACTCGCCATGTTGTTACATTTGAAAATACATTAAAAAGTTTTTTTTTTTTTGAGTAAAAGTTTTGGAGTGTTACATCATACCCGCCACGTTGTCACATTCAGCAAAAAGTACACTATGGAGTTTTTAATTTTTTTAGAGTATCAAATCGTTAAAGTGTCACATTAATACCTGCCACATTAGAGTATTACATCATACCTGTCATATTAATAAAAGGGTATAGCTGTCCACCAAAACACTACCAAAATAGAAAATAAGACCATACAGAAAAAAAAAACTCTTCATTAATAGGACTTTACATATCAATAAAAAAACTTAAAACTAATTGGAGTACTTGTATTGATAAATATCTCATAATTTTATAAGTTTTAATTCATAAATTATTGATATTCTAAAGTAATGGGAAAAAAAGGCCCAAGTTTTGTTTTTTAAAAGAAAATTTCAAATTCGCAAACCACTCGTATATCTGCGAACCCTATTTGCATAAACTATAACCCACACTACGAGCGATTGCGGGTTCAATTTTTCTCAAACCACAAACATATAGGCAGGTCCAAACTGCAAACTGAACCATCCAAAACCGATCCGTAACCACCCCTAGAATTAGGGGTGGATATCGACTCGTTGACCTGCTTAACTTGTTTGGTCTAATCTTATTTTTTAAAGGTTTGAAATGATTGTTTTAACCTATAGAATTAGGTTGGACAAATATTTTTAGCACAATATATTAATGGGTTATACTTTCAAAATAGTCCTACCTAATCCGTTATTAAATAAATAAATTATAATATATTAAAAAATATATTTTTTGGGGGGAGATCTAGATTTTACCTTTATTACTTTTATTGAAACTCACATTTATAATGATGTGTGATTGAATTTATTTAAAAAATTCTTCAATTTATACATAAAATCTTATAATTTTTAATTATGTTAGTATATTTATTTAAGAAATATAATATGTGATTAGATTTAATTATAGAATATTTTAATTTTTTTAACATATAACCCAATCATTAAACTTATGATTTATAATTATTTTTTGAATCGAGCTTAGAAAGGTGTAGAGAGGCCCAATGTTAAGGCCAAACTAGGCCGGATTTAGATAAATATAAAATCTCTTATTATATAATATCGATTTGACCCGAACCCTTCTGATTCAAAGAATGCCCACCTCTATCTTGAATATAATAGTTTTAGTTGCCGTTTGGCAAAAAAAAATTTAATTGGCTTTTTGACATTTTGACTTTTTTAATTTGGGACTAAAAAACTCGTTTGACAAATTTTTTTTTTGACTTTTTTTAATTTTATGAGAAAAAGTGAAATAATTAATTTGGATGTAACATTTTATTTCATTAATTTATTTAACTTATTTTGTTGTTTGTGTTTTTTTAATCCCACGTAACGTAGCCAAATGAAGCCTTAGTTTGATTTCATTGTTTTGCATATAACCAACAACAATTATGATAGAGACGTCTACACATATATAACTCTTACAATGCTTATGCTTATCTCATCCATATATATAATATGAGACTTACACATATATAAGTGAATTCTACACACATATCAATAATCGAAATCAAATTAAAAGTTATGAAATCCTTAAAAAAAAATCTCAAACATTTTTGTAACCCAAAATTGCATTTTTGCCGAACAAACCAAAGACTCTCTCAAGTCAGCAAGTACAGCCGAACCAAGAGGGCAAATATTCCTTACCTTTCCAAGCAATTAATTCCAAAGTGGAAAATAGCCAAACACACGACTTTCCACACAATATTTGTAAAAAGAGAATCCACTCTCCCCAGCTAAATTCCAGCACGCAATACTGTGTACTAAACACAGAGAGAGAGAGAGAGAGAGAGAACATTCATTCATTATGCAAATCAAGACCCTCAAAACTGTTCTTGAAAGTAAAATTAATGCGATCTACCAATCAAAATTTGTCCTCAAAATCAAGGGTTCAAAACCCACTGCAAATCGTGCATGTACGTACCATCCAACGGTGATGGGGCATTCCAGGTTATCATCGGGATTGATCGCAGATCTGAAAAACCCAACATTGGTATGTCAAATCAGAGTCATATAAACCCTACGTTGTTGTTTAGTACGTGATATGGGTTGATACGATACAACACAAAACACTACAAAGTGTATCTACGTGGCATTTTTTGTCATGGGTCTACACAAAAAAAGACAAAACACGGAGCAGTTACAGTGGACGAACCAGCCAGCACCCACCTGGCAATAGCAAAATCACCGTTTGGTTTAGGTAAATTATAAATTACATTCTGACTTTGAAGGCTCCGTTTAGTAATCATCTCAAATTATAGTTGTATCTATTGATTTGAGTGTCTTGTTTGTTTTGAGATTTCAAATCATAATTCTATATCTATTTTTCAAAATTTAATTCAAATCATAATCATTACTTTTTAAAACTCATAACCAAACACATAATTTAAAACTCTTTTCAAAACTCAATTTAAATTAATATTTTAATTTTTTAATTTTTTTAAATATTTTTAAATATTTTAATTTCAAAATATTATGATTTTAATTTTTTAAATTTTAAAATATTTTATAAAAATAAATTCAAACTCTATTTTATAAAAATATTTTGAAATATTTTAATTTTTTTGTTATGTATTTGGTTACGATTTGAATGTAGAGTTGTGAAAGTAGTATGAAATTTCGAGTTATATGTTTGGTTATGAGTTTTAAAAATAATTTCTTAATTAAGTTTTGTTTTATGTGTTTTATTACGATTTGAGTGTAGAGTTATTTTTAAATTTAAAATATTAACATTTTAAATTATTTAAATTTTTTGAATATTTATTTTAATTTTTTACTTGTTAAATTTTTTAGATTATTTAAATTATTTAAATATTTATGATTTAAATTTTTTGAATATTTATTTTAATTTTTTACTTGTTAAATTTTTTAGATTATTTAAATTATTTAAATATTTATGATTTAAATTTTTTGAATATTTATTTTGAAAAAAAAATTATTTCCTTTGTAGTATTTTCAATTAAAAAATTGATTAATGTTATTTTCTGTTAATAATAAATTTTTTTAATTGAGGCCTCGTTTGGGATGCTACCTTTTTAGCCAATTAGCCAAAAAGTTACTAAATTAGCCAATTAGCCAATTAGTCATACCAAAAAGTCAACAATTACGGTTTCTCTCTACTTTTTGCATAACTTTTCGTAATTAGTTAAAAAGTCATCCCAAACATACAAATTTTTTTTACCTACCTTTTTAGCCAATTAGTCAAAATGTTACTAAATTAGCTTGTTCCCAAACGAGGCCTGAATTTTAAAAAGAGTTTGGTTATGAGTGTTGATCAGAATTTTCAATAGTGTGAAAGTAGTGTGTTTTGTTATGACTTATAAAACAATTTGAATTAAGTTTTAAAAACTCTTTCCAAAACTCATAACCAAACAAATTTTCTTACTTCACATGTCAAATCAAACTTTCAAAACGCAATTCCACACTTAATTCAAAACTCAATTCAACACTCATTCAAAAATCATAACCAAATAAATTTTCTACACTCAAATCACAATTTCACAACTCACAAACTTAAAATATAACTCATACTCTCAAGTCATATTTACAAAACTCTACCAAACGGAACCGAAATTTTTTAACTCCATAAAAAAATCTCATTTTATTAATAAATTATCGATTTAATTAAAAATTTTAATAATGTCATAAATTTATTTCAATTAGTAATTTAAGAAAATTTATTATTATATAAAGAACAGTTAAGAATTTAATTTTTTTAATTAATTTTGTTAAAAAAAAAATTATAACAAAAAAATATTTGCAACTTTTCAAATTACATATAACAATTCCTATTTTAAGCAAGAATTTTATTTTTTAATTAATTTTGTTAAATAAAAATTATGACAGAGAAATATTTGTAACTTTTCAAATTACATATAACAATTCATATTTTAAGCAAATCTCAGTAGGTATATTTATAATTTATGCATTTAGTTTTCGAACTTTTTTTAAAAATTGAATTAATTTTTTTAATGGATAAATTACACTCACATTCCTTGAGAATTTGACATAACTACATTAGACTCCTTAAAAATTTTAATTCATATAACACTTGGTCCCATTTTCATCAAAAATCCTTTAGTTGTATGAATAAAAAAATGATGATGTCTTTCTTTTACATTGAAATGTATACTTTATCTTGTGTATCTTTCTACCATCTATGTTATTTTTGGTCTATTTAACCTTACTAAAAAGAGAAGTAATGATAATTATGTTAAAAATGTTGAGTTTGTTCTATTTTTTTTTTTTAAATTTTAAGAGAGGTCAATGTAATTTAATATTTTTTTAACATGGTTAACTTTTTCATCTTTTAGTTTTTAAAAATTATTTTTTTAAAAACACCTAGTTCAGCCATATAAAATTTTAAAAATATTTAGTTTAAGATCTCCGATATTATAATTTTATAAGATAAATGACATGTAATATTTTTATTATAGTTAAAGTTCCTCAATATTTTCACAGAAATTTCTAACTCTTCATAGAGAAATTTCAACAATTTATCTGCGACGAGCTGAAATTTCTCTAATACTATTATTAAAGGACTTTAACTAATAAAAAAAAATATATTGGACATCTCTTACTATTCAAAGTTGGAAAATGATATTTCACTAATGTTCCTAAATTTTAACCTACTATTTTCTTTTTGTAAGTCATTCCATGTTTTAATTTTAAGATTTGGCATCTCTCAAATTGGTCATTTCAATTTGAGAGAGTATTTAAGTTTAGTAAGCTTATTTTTAAATAAATTTTAATGATTCAAACCATTTATTTTGTAGGACTCATTGAGTAAAATATTAATACAAAAAATAAAGATAATCAGACATCGATAATTATATGTTTGAATCAAATTTATATTATAAAAATTCTTGAAATTATTTATCGTCCATTTTTTAAAAATAAATATGAGTCAAACATATAATTACCGATATCCAATCATTCTTATTTTTTACATAAATATTCTATTCAATAAGTCTTAAAAAATGAACAATTTAGGTTATCAAAATCAGTTCCAAAACAAAGCTACAAAATTCAAACACTGTCAAGTTAAAATGACAACTTAAGAGAAGTCAAAATCCTTAATTTTATGTTCTTATTATGAAACCTAATTCAAAGTTGTGTAACTCTTGTTTGAAGTCAAAAGGACTTTAAGATGAATCCTGTTTTCACCAAATTAGCTGCGTTTAAGAAATATTCCAAACTAGCATTTGGCTGAAAAACAAGACTCCCTTGTTCAAAAATAAGAGAAGACAAAATTCAAAACGGTTTTGATTGAATTCAACACAAATTTTTTTTTTTTTCTGAAATCAAAATACTTTCTAATTTTTTTCAACTATTTTGAAAACAATTTTCACCCAATTCCTGATTACTCGCACTGTCCGAGGGTACCAGTTAATATTGTGTTGGCCAAAAAAGGAAACTCATTAACAAGCATAGCAAAGAAGGGCAGTTTGGACATTTAAACACAATCTCGATTTTGTATTCAAAAGGCTCAACAACCCATAGGACATATCTCACTTACTTCGAAACAACTTTGCTATCTTAGCATGTGCGTCACATGCAAGGAAATACTAGAGATGATACCAAAATCTGGGAACCAAAAAATTGAATTCCTATACTACAGAAATAAAATACTAAATGCAACAGCAACATAAAATTAGATAGACAAACTTTGACTTCCATTAACGTAACCATAATGATTTAGCTTTGACATCATGGTTATATTCAATGCCAACCTCCAAACCAAACACAGCTATGCCAGAGCTAATGTAAATTTAAGACTTACATAAAGATCATAGTAAATGAGGAAAGAGATACTTGCTTCATGAAAAGGGAAAGTCTGCACTCATCAAATTGACTCAATACTGTGCCCAAAGTTGAATTCAATTCAAGTCCATCTCCCCAAAACAAATACCCACGCACCCATATCCCAAGGGAGCGAGTTTTCATTTCAAGTGAGTCCTCATCTCAATTAGTGAACCCCACTGACTGACACTGTCTCGGTACTTGAAAGACACTGGACTATTGAGCCTGATGGTCCACCCCACTCTCTTGGACCTATCATTCATTTACACTGCTACTAGTACATGCCTCCTCCCCCCTCTCTATCATGAGAAATCATACACTGAAAACACAATTCATGTGCACACCAAAGCTCTAGCAGTGCCATCAAAATGAGAACCAGAAGAGAGACGAGCACATCATGAACCATAATTTATGTTAAAAGAGAAAACCCCCCCTCCCCCCAAAATCCCACTGTACACCCAAAAAAAACCAAAAAAAAAAAACACTTCAAACATTAACAAGGCCTTAAAGTTAAACAGAGCAACACCCTTCCCCCACCCCCATAATTACCCAAGAAAATAAAAGAAAGGAAAAGAAAAGAAATACAAGTACCTTAGCTAACCCAAATCATGGAAAACCAAAACAAACACTTCCCATCCCAATAGAACATTTTTCAAATGCTAAGAAGATCAGGTGGCGATGGCTGATGATGTTCTTTTGTGTCTCTAGTTGCTGCATTGGGAGACTCGAGAGAAATGACTGGTGGAGGGGAGGACTCTGTGACTGCCATTGAGTCTCCGCCCTGTTTCGAGTTGGGTGGCTTTGGAAGCTCTGTTAGTATTTGGACAACTTCTCTCATGGTTGGGCGTTCCACGGCTTGTTCTTCAACGCACAGCATTGCCACGTAGAATACGTGCATAGCCTCGTGGAGGGGGACTGTGGCTAGTCTTTTGTCGAGGATTTTTAGCACTCCTTCCTTGTTCCCATCGGTCATCTTTCTAACCCATTGTACTATGTCTACTCCATCGCCAAACTCTCCAACTGGTTTTCTGCCGCTTACAAGTTCTAAGAGAACTACGCCAAAGCTGTAGACATCGCTCTTCTCATCGACCTTGAGAGTGTAGGCATACTCTGAAAAGGGCAATTTTTGTTTCAGTCAAAAATGAACATGCAGTAATCAAATTCAATAATAGTAGCTCACAAGGTCACTAAGTTTAGTTCAAATTTGAGGTAACTAATTTGTCATGTTCAATTAATGTTCCTAACAAATAGTTTAAATCATCAGTTGGACTGCATTTGAAATATTACCTATATTAAGTTTGGGAGCATAAATAGGCTCTATGTTTGCTATAAATAGTAGCATATGTTATTTTTAAATCCAAAAAAAAAAAAAAAAAAAAAAAAAAAAACAATAACTAGTAAGTAGTTACAAATCATTTTCAGGTCTGAGGTCCCATTTATGGGACAAGAGACCAATCACTTGGTGAACTATCAGTCAAGAACCACCAACAGCTATTTAATGCCAATGCCAAAGCCAAAGACAAATGAAGACTGATAGTTAGAACATATACTTTCCAAGACGACCACACAACACATATCATCATGATAATACAAACAACATAGTCAAATTAAACCACAATAAACCAAAGTATAGAAAGAAACTAATTAAAGATGTCAAGTTTCTCAATCAAAACAGCATCATGAGTCAAAAGTAGGCTCCTCAAGTCTCAAGTTCATTTGACAAATTAAGTACTTGGATAAGCAAATAAGTACCTAATGAAACACAAAAAGTTCATACTTCAATGATTAATTTTTGGAACTAGATTGTACCTGGTGCTATGTATCCATATGAACCAGCAATGGCAGACATGCATTCGGAAGTGCCCGAATCTTGCAAGAACTTGGCAAGCCCGAAATCAGCAACATGTGCTTCAAAATTAGAGTCAAGCAAGATGTTGTTGGACTTCACATCTCGGTGGAGGATCAATGGTGAACAATCATGGTGAAGATAGCAAAGCCCCTTTGCAGCCTCCACAGCAACTTTATACCTTGTGTCCCAATGCAAATGACCCCCTTTCTTGCCATGAAGCACTTCACCCAAGCTTCCATTAGGCATGTACTCGTAAACCAGAAGGTTTGTTTCATGATTTGAGCAGAACCCCAATAACCTCACAATGTGCCTGTGTCTAATCCTCCCGAGGGTCTGTATCTCTGCATTGAATCCGTGGTCATGAGACGACCCACGACTCATTGCGGGCAATCTTTTCACCGCAACCAAATCACCATTAGGCATCACACCCTTGTAAACAATCCCAGCACCACCTTTCCCTATAATGTTATCTTCCTTCAAGCAATCCAAGACATCGTCACAAGTAAAATCTAAGCGTTGGAAAGCCGTAAGCTTCCACGCACGAGCCTCGCTCGCTTTCTTTAACGATCGGGCCTTAATAATTGCAGCGATAGCAAAAGCAATCGAGCAAACTAGCAACCCAATAACAAGCAAGAGCTTCAAAGAAGCTGAGAATGACCCTTTAACACGTCCTTGGTGAGTGCTATTGGCAATCCCATCTTTGCAAGGACCCAAATATGGGCCACAGAGGTCAGGGTTGCCGAGGAACGAAGTATAGTTGAAGTAACTGAATTGACCAGTACCAGGAACTAACCCAGATAGATTATTATATGAAAAATCAACCGAAGTCAAGCTCTGCATCGAAGCTATCGATGCTGGAATGGTTCCAACTAAGTGATTTCGGGACAAATTCAAGTAATTTAGTATCCTCATACCTGTGATCTCAGTTGGGATTTTTCCAGAGAGCTCGTTTCGGCTGAGATCGACGAAGGTCAAGAGCTTGCACTGGCTGATTTCCGGAGCGATTGGACCAGAGAAACTGTTGTGGCTGAAATCAATCTTCGATAGCTGCTGCAATTTTCCGATTTCAGGAGGAATGTCGCCGGAAAACTGATTCCCATCGAGGAGAAGCTTCTGGACGCCGGAGAAGTTGCCGATAGTGGGAGGTAAAGAACCGGTGAGATGGTTATTGGATAGACTGAGCTGTCCGAGACTGACAGAGATTGAATCTGTTTCGGGAAAGCTTCCGGATAAAAGATTGTCTTGAAGTTCAACCTGGGTGAGACTAGGCAAGCTCAATAGCCCCTTGGGAATCGACCCATTTAGATAGTTCTCTCCCATTCGAATTCGACTCAGTGACTCGCACTGCCCAAGCGAATCAGGAATGGGACCGAACAAGAAGTTACCCAAAGTGATCAGGGTTTGAAGACGATTACCAGAACACAAACTTGGAGGCAGAGTCCCAGTTAATTTGTTCGACGAGAGATCGACGAGTTGAAGCTTCCCATTTGTTCCCAAACCATGAGGAATGCTCCCAGTGAAATTGTTTTCCCAGAGTTGCAACACCTCGAGCTCCGGCAAATTACCAATGAACTCGGGTATTGAACCATGGAGCTTGTTTCGAAACAGATTGAGAAGGGTCAAGTTCTTGAGCTGGGCAAATGACGCCGGTATTTCGCCGGAAAACATGTTGTTTGACAGATCCATAGATTTCAAGCTCTTCAAGTAACCAAGCTCAGTCGTTAATGCTCCCGCAAACGCGTTCACTTGAAGAAACAGAGTGTCCAAGTTCTGAAGCTTGCTGATCTCCGCCGGAATCGCGCCGGAGAGTCCACAGCTAGCGCCGTCGAATCGGACGAGTTGGGATAAGTTTCCGATCTCCGGAGGAATACCACCGGAAAAGTTATTGTAGTAGCCAATATAGAGCTGTTGAAGGGTCGATAAGTTTCCGATTTCAGGAGGAATAGCTCCGTCGAGCTCGTTGCCGGAAACAGCCAGGTACTGGAGGGAGGGAAAGCGGCCGTACTCCGCCGGAATGCTACCGGAGAAGTAATTGCCGCCGAGGTGGAGGTGGCGGAGGCTGGTCATTTCGGAGACGAGAATGGGTAAATCGCCAGTCATGTTGTTGTTGTAGAGGTCGAGTACTTGGAGGTTTTTGAGGCGAGCTAGTTGGGAAGGGAAGGTTTCATTGAAGACGTTGTTGGAGAGGTTGAGGAATCGGAGGCCGGAGATGAGGGAGATTTCAGGGGGGATGGGGCCGGAGATCTGGTTGGCGGCGAGGGTGAGGTTGAGGAGGAAGCGGAGGTGACCCACGTCGGAGGAGAGAGTGCCGGAGATGTTGTGGCCGGAGATGTCGAGGGCGGTCACGTGGCGGTAGGAATCGCAGGTGACTCCGACCCATGTGCAGTGGCTTGTAGAGATGTTCCATGTCGAGAGAGCTGATTGGGGGTCGTCGGTGATGGAGGCTTTCAGGGAGAGGAGAGCTTTGTATTCTGGTATTCGTGCTGCGGTGGAAGGGTGAACATGCAGGTGGAGTAGGAGGAGGAGGAGAAGGATGAAGCGCATTTTTATGGAGGTTGGTTCTCTCTCTGCACACTCTGCTTTTAGAGAGAGAGAGAGAGAGAGGTACAAGAAGAAGAAGAAGAAGAAGAAGAAGAAGAGGAGGAGGTAGGGAAAGAGTAGAATGAGAGTTCAGTTAGGCAGAGCGACTGAAGAAGATGAAGAATGAAGCATTATTTTTATATTTTTATTTTTTGCTTTTTCGTTTTTCGTTATACCATTAAATTTGTTAAATTTCAAAATAATAAATAAATAATGGAGTTGGCTCCTTTCTAGTTTGTTATTGAATAAACGGTATTGTTGGATTATTTTGGATTCTAATTTGAACTCATCGTTATAATTCAAAGTATTTAATGTATAAATTTTATTGATTACATTATCATTATAAAAAATTATGATAATTAAATGTTAATAATTACTTAATTAAATCATATTTGTATTATAATTTATTTTAAAATTTATATATGTCATTAACTGACATGTGCTCTAATAAAATATTTAACGATATTCGATCAGTGTAATTTTTTACAAACTCGACGAACTTTATAGATTAAACAATTTAAATCATTGAAATAGACCTGGATCAAAGCCCACAACAACCGAATAATGCCCTCAAATCCGACAACGAATCGGAGAGTAGCTAATTCCATAAATAAAAAGGTTTTTATACGGTATATTTATGTAAGGATTCAAATACAACTTATGGCTATGTTTGATTTGTTTTTTCAAAATAATTTTTAAATTTTTTAAAAAAATAAAAACTAAATTGAAAAAAATAAATTTAATTTTTTAAAAGTTATTTCTGTTTTCCAAAAAAATAAAACTATATGAAAGTGGTCAATATATTTTTTTTGGAAGTGGCTTTGGTCCAGTCCAAGATCGGACTGGACCGTGCTGTTGGGGTCATGGGGGTCCATCACGAGTCCCGTTTTAATAATCCGAACCGTTCAATGTGTAGAACTCGTCGAGTATTATATGCTTGTTAAAAATCACGTTGATCGTATATTGATAGCTATGTGAATAAAACAGTTTTTTATCAACCGTTAATTTTTTCACCGTCCATTTTTTTTATACAAAACTGATTTGATCACATAGCTATTGATATCCGATCAATGTAATTTTTTACAGATATGTAGTAGTCGACGAGTTCTACACATTGTACGGTTCGGATTATCAAAACGGGCCAAAACAATGGACCCCAAGGGCCGAACTGGATGGGTCCAGTCTTGATCTCAACTTGAGACAAGTTGGACCCCTTTTTCTTTTTCTTTTTTTTTCCCACCAAATTATGTTTTAGATTTTAAAACATAAATTAAACAGAGCCCATTAAGGTGGGAAAGAAAAGTCATTATGCGACAGTTAAGAGTATCTCCAATGATTTGTATTAGAGTTGCCATTGCTATTTGAAAAGTGATGCTCTATTAAATTTGATAATTGTCAAAATTTGTGTCAAATTTAACATAAATTTTGGCAACTGTCATATGTATCAACTCAGCCAAAACCAACATTTTTCCCCTCTCTTTCCCTCTCTTCCTCTCAACAAAATAGATAATTTTTTGCAAAACCAGATTTTTGCAGAACTAAACATATAAACTATTCCACTGGACGATCACTCGAACAATTGGAGTCTGGCCAATTGTTCTAATGCATAGTTTTTGTGTTCGGATTTGTATTTGAATGTAAATATTTAATTTTTTTAAAGAAAAAGTTTGAAAAAAGGTTACAAAAGATAAAAGATAAACAATAAAAAAAATCGCTAAAAACTTATATCTAAACAACATCTGCAAAATTAAAGAGAAAGTTGATTGAGATTTACTAAAATAACATTTGACTATTGGAGCACCATTACTACAAAATCCAATCCAACCAAATATTCCGGGGATAATGTATCCCGGAACTAACAGTTCGATGGATTACAATTCTCCCTTATCAAGTCCGTCCAAACAAACACTCCCTAATTTGATAATTTGCTACTATTAATTATCAAATTATAGCAATAACAATACTATGGTGGTATTTAAATTTAATTATCAAATTAATGAGATGTTTGGTTATGTTTCATGTATAATGGTATTTAAATTTAATTATGTATGACTTTTTTTTTTTATATGAACTTATAATTAAAAATACATGTAATTATGTACTTTTTTATTATTATTTAATTGTTGCAACTTGCAAACCTTTTATTTTATTTATTTTTAAAAATTTGACTGTTGGTAGGCAAAACTAGAAAGGGAGGGCCGGGTTTCAAATGAAAGACCCAGGCCCAAGCCCAAGGTCATGGGATGGGCTCGGGCTTGGGCCTAACTGGGCTGAAATGAGCTAGGCTCACCTCAAATCGCAGATGAGTTTCAGACCACTTACGAGTCTCAGGCTATTTTTACACTCTTAATGACATTGTCACCCGACTCAAACCTCTTAGAGGGTTTATGGTTTAGCATAAATTTTATGTATTATTTTTAGAAAAAATTACAATTCAGTAGATGTTTTAAAAAATAATTATAAATAAATAATAAATTTTATAAATAATAATAATTAAAATCATAATTTTTTTCATGATCTTGTAATATATTTTTCCTGTTACCACAGCCTTCTTAATAAGTGATCTTAGAGACACAACAACAAAATAATAATAATAATAATAATAATAATAATAAGACCTTTGTTAATATTTAATTTAATATATATTTTTATTGATTTCACAATCTTTTTAAATTTTGTTCTTTATCTATTTTCAAATCACTTTAATCTTAATGACAATCTTAATATTAAATATGAACAATGCTACACTTACTGAATTTTGTCTTGCTCAAATTGTATGAATTTGTGTATGTCAGTCATCCAACCGATCATTCGGAAATAAAGGTAATAATTGCGGTTAATAAGGGTGACAACCGCAGTTAACAAGGGTTGCACTCGTCATCTAGGTAGTTGTCTGGGTAATCAACCGATATGTACAAATTTGGACGATATTGGATGATTCAAATAGACTCAAATTCGATGGATGAATATTTTTTTTATTAAATATAACATAATGATACTAATTAACATTTTTCTTATTTATATTTTGAGCATTATCTCAAATCTTATAGCATTGTTGTATATAATTTAACTTTAACGGCTAGAATAACATACACTGTGCCCTCACATTTTCAGCATGAATCAACCACTTTCCAATCCCACTTTCCAGAAATAAGTAAAAGGTAAATTATACTGATGTTGCCAAGGTTTATGTTAAATACAATTACTTTTATATAATTGAGACTTTTTATATAATCAAGGACAATACCATTTGGAAATCTCAAGTTAAGATTATCACTTCATTTGTTTAGAAAATAAATTATTATTTTTTTAATTCCATTTAATTTATTATCAATCAACAACACTTGAATTTTCTCAGTATCTTATTCTAACTATTGAGATTGAAAATTGATTAATGGATATGATGTTCAAAATCAAAAGTGATGTAGCCTAGAAAAATCACCAGTTTCATAACCTAAGCTGGGAATTGGAACATAAATGTGGGTCCCAGGATCCCCATCCATGCAGACAGTGTGACCATCGAAGAAAGAATTCATCATATCACCGGAATTCCCTCTCCAGTCACGCTGGGCACCTGGAACTATATATATATATATACATTCATTTGTTTAGTTTTTATTTTTTATTTTTTATTTGAAAAAATTATTGGTAAATCTCATTTGGGAGAGTTTTAGTCCAATAAGTCCTACTTTTAAAATAATACACCTTAGAGTCCTTTCTTTGTAGATTTGTGTTTCGTAAGATCTCATGTTGCTTTGTGGGTTTGGTGTTTATCACGTTGTGCCCTTTGTATTTTGGTGATTGAAATCATTTTTGGGAGGGTTTGATAAGAATCCCATTTATTACGTTGATTTCGTTACGGATTATATGAAAGATCATATATTGCCATATTCATAGTTCTGTCATTGTGTTCCCCCACAAAGGTCACCCAACCAAACCTCCACCCAAACAAGCACACCAACCCACTACCCCTTCCACCACATCCCTACCATGTTCATACCCCCCATCAAACACCCGTTTCACCCAACCCCCACCAACAACACACCCACACTTACACCACCCACACCAGCCCAAAAACTCCAAATATTATGAGCAAACACAACATTCTCCTACTGTTACATAACAATCCATCAACATTTCAAACACCAAATTGGGCAAACACAACCAAGTTATGCATACCATACATTAAACATGTAAAACAAAAAATAACAACACATTCATAGTTAACATTGTTTCTCATATTCTAAACGTGAAAAGTGAACACTTATTGCGGCAAGGCGTTGTCATCGTATTTGGATTTGCAAACGTTGAACGGTAAACCCAACACACGTATCAAAATCACCAACAACAGCAACCCTCGCCACTATACTACTACATCACGTTCAAAAATTGAAATTAAATGGGATTTGGGTCTATTTTGATGTTGTACAACATTCACGATTGTGCGATTTTATTCCACATTGACATCATCAAATCTGTTATGCAATCCTGCTAACTATGCGATTTAAAAACAAACCTAACCCAATCCCCACACTTACGTCCCAAATCTCGGAATGATTTGGCTCAGAAAACGTAATCCAACATTTAGTCTGTAAAGTCGGCAGCCAAACTCGTTGCTCAATCCCCACACAGCAACCACTACAGCTTCAGCCTGACGTCTACAGACCACCCCCGTTAGGCTAACATTTACAAATTTCCTTGAAACGGTGCTCACGCAAACTTCGTTGCCGATGGCCACAGATCACGATCACAAACCCTAGCAACCTTCAAACCCATAGAGTATTTCGTTAGTTCCACATTCACCACCTGCAACTGAAGAGTTGCTCATGTTAACCAAAATGTCAAAATATGACACTACCAATGTGGGTAACCCATAACTAAATGTGGGTTATATATGAAACGTGGGTTACCAACGAAACACTATCAATACCAAAAACCCTTATAGGGCGCTTTTTCAAAACGTGCCATTTTCCTAAATAATGGAAACAAATTAGCCCAAACCTAATACACAGCCCATAAGGGGCAACAACGTAAACCCACACATAATGGGATCACTGTGTACAAAATAAAAAATGAGATTGATCAGTTTCTAATTCCACCTTATGGGATTTATGGGTCAATTTCCCTTTATTTAAACTTGTTTTTAAATCTTTCTATTTTTTATATTGTTTTTTCCAGTAATTTGTTTTGAAAGTTTAGTTACATTTTTTTTTAGATATACTTAAAAAGTTAAATATCTATAAAAATAATTAATTGTTTTTTATTAAAACCAAAAAAAAAAAACACAAAAATATGAATTTTTTTTATAGTGAGTTTTATGTTCTAATTTTTTTTTAATAATTTTTTTAATTTGTAGATACATTTTGATTTGATATATCTAAATGAAAAAATATTAATTCAAATATAAAATTATTCTTAAAAATAAAAACAATTTTTTTAAAATTTGAAAACTAAACAAGATAATTAATTTTTTTTCAAATATAAAATAAAATATTTAACTCTTACTTGGGTTTCTTAATATTAAAAAACATAAGAGCTCATAATGGTTTAAGATTTAAGATTTAAAGTTAAAATTTAATTTAAAGGGTATGGCTTCTGTCTAGTTCGGGATCGGATTGGACCGTGCTGTTGGGCCCGTGGGGGACCACCATGGGTCCCGTTTTGATAATCTGAACCGTTCAATGTGTAGAACTCGTCGAGTACTGCATGCCTGTAAAAAATCACGTTGATCGGATATCGATAGCTATATGATCAAATCAGTTTCGTATTAAAAAAAATTGGACGGTGAACAAATTAACAGTTGACAAAAAACTGTTTTGATCACATAACTATTAATATCCGATTAACGTGATTTTTTACAGGTGTATAATACTCGACGATTTCTACATATTGAAACGGTTCAGATTATCAAAATGAGACCCGTGTGGACCCTCACGGACCCAACAGCACGGTCCAGTCCGATCTCAAACTGGACCGAAGCCATACCCTAATTTAAAAACTTATAGTAGTTAGTATGAATGATTTATTTTTTAAATAATATTTTAATCTAAAAATTAAATCCTGAGGCTTCAGAATTTCTTTATTTTTTTTTATTTTTTTATTTTTTAATTTGTGGATAATTTAGTAGGCCTAGTAATAATATTATTCACTTTTGAAAAACGAGAGATTAACCACAGAAAAAAAAAAAAAAAAAAAAAAAAAGTAATGACAACTGGTTCTGCTTTTAACAGTGGTAATGATATTACTTGGGTTGGGGCAGATAAAAGGTGGTCAAATAATGTTGACTGACATGGAGGAACACTATACTATGTAGAAGTGGTAGTGTTCTCATGGAACCCAATCCTCTCATTCTATGGGTTAGTCCTCCAAATTAAAATTACAACTATACCCCTCAGATGATGGGAAAATCACAATTCCCTTCCAGGATCCAATGTGTACATCATTAGTAGTAGTCGGCGACTGCAAATTTTGGGACCATGTATACAGGTGAAATTATATCCAGTAAACCGTGAACATGTTTAGACCGTGTTCCAAATTAATAACTATTGATCTATGTAATACGACTAATCACTCTTTTGTTGGTGTTTCAAATGGTGATATAAAATGTCAATTATTCCAAGATCATATTTAGCTTGCTTGTTTTTATTTTTTAGAAAATACTTCTCAGAAAATTTTATGTTCTTATTTTTCGTGTTTTTTTGTTTTTACTAATTTTTTTTAATATTTTAAATAATTTTTTTACTTTTTAGACACACCTAACATAAATACACTTAAAAGGTAAAAAAAATTATAAAAAAAATCTTTTAAAAATTCATTAAATACCAAAAATATAAAAAAAAAAATACAAGAATTCAGTATATTTTTTATATTTTTTTTATATTTATTAACTTTTTAAAATATTTTTTCACAAATTTTTTACTTTTTAGATATATCTAACTAAGGTGCATCTAAAAAATTTAAAAAATGTTTAAAATTTTAAAAATATTCACTAAAAACAAAAGAATACGAAAATCAAAAAACTTAATTTTCAAAAAACTTAATCCAGAAAACTCAAACCAAACACACTGATTATAATTTTTTTTTGTTTTTTCGTTTTTTGGAATTGGCAAAAGCAAGCATAAGACAAAAAATTATTTAATACTTTTAGAGTAAATTTATGTATCAATTAGTGTACCAACATATATTATGACATTATTACTGATTTCACTCATTATACAAATTACGAATACTCAAAATCTCTAAAATTATATCATATCATCTATTAGTACATTAATTACTATATCAATTGATACATATAACATTATTCATTAAATAGTCATCGTTTTTTAACAATAGGTATATTAATTTTAAGTTAATTTTGAGAAGATAACATAATAAGGCCAAAAAAAAAAAAAAAGTTAAAAAAAAAAAAAAATTTAAAAAAAAACATAAAAAATTCAAAAACTACCAAATTAACAACTATTAAAATCAATTTTTTTTTTTAAAAAAACAATTTTTTATTATTTTTTTTTACCCATTTTCCATAAAAAAAAAAAAATTTAATCAATTTTTTTTTTTCAATTTTTTTTTCAAAAAAAAAAAAAAAAAAATTATATTTAATCTTCTAAAAAACAAGGCCTAAGTGTCAATTGATAAACAATATAAATTTATTTTTCCAATAACACTTATTAATTTTTTGCAAGCAATAATATTATTTACTCAAAAAAAATTATCCAAAAATATCGTATGTAATTTAAATCTATTCTATATGTATTAACTCTACAATATATCAATTTAATCTTGGTCATGCACCTAAAATTCTGATAAAATTCTTATGGTAGGAGGAAATGCATTGATTTTGAGGGAAGACGAAACAGACCTTGCACGCCATTGAAAGAGACAAACCCTATTTAGGGTGTGAGGTGTTTCCCAAGATTAATATTGGTGGGTGGATCATTTTCAACAAGAAGGCCAAAATTTGTAACCTTCAGCAGAGAAGAAATGGGGGCAAATGGTGGCATTTAATGGCTTTAAAGCAAAGTGTCCCTTTCGTGGTGGGAGTTGCAGCAGAACATGAGGTTCCAAAAGTCTCTTTTAGTAATTTAAGCAAACTTGCGGTACAGCTATCAAAATCTTTATTTTATTTTTGTTTTGGGGTGTGGTATCATTCAAAGTTTATCTGAATCAAGTTTGACCACCAAATTATAATTTACCTGCCTTTGATCAAAGCCCAAAACGCATGAGCCACTCATGCCTCTGATTTGGGCAACTCAACCTCTATTGATAACTAATGTTTCTCAGAAGAGTGGAATTGGGTCTACTACTACTCTCCCGCGACTGTAATCAACTTCAAAAATATTTTATATATATATATATACTAGCCTATCACCCGTGCTATGTACGAGATAATTATATATATTTATATTTATTTTAATATATAAATTATATTTTTTAAGATTTTTATAAAAATAATTTAACAATCTTATCACTAATTATAGTATACATAAGAAATTAAACAGGCTACTGCAGTAACTATGCATGAATTGTATATATAATTATTTGTATGAGGGGATTTTAAATGTTAATCAGGGATTTTGACCAAATCAATAAGTGCAGGTATGTGGATTGAAAAAAGTTAATAAATGCTGATCAGGGGATTTTGACCAAATCAATAAATGTTGAGTTTTTTTTTTTTAAATCAAAAATTTAGAAAATTAAGATTAAGAGATTTGAGCTTCCACAAGGCTTGAGGTTTAGAAACCCCTTTTTCTTAATATATTTACAATTATCTATATATGTGAATTGTGATTTTTAAATGTCTTTTTTTTTTCTTTTTTATATTATATTAAAATTTAATATTTTGATAATAATCATATGTGTTGAACTTTTTAAGGAATTAAATGTCTTTTTTTTTATTATATTATATTAAAGTTTAATATTTTGATAATAATCATATGTGTTGAACTTTTTAAAAAATTTTTTTTTCATGAGGGAATTTTAAATGTTAATCAGGGATTTTGATCAAATTAATAAATGCAGGTATGTGGATTGAAAAAAATTAATAAATGTTGATCAGAGGATTTTGACCAAATTAATAAGTGCTGAGGTTTTTTTTTCTTTTTAAATCAAAAATTTAGAAAATTAAGATTGAGAGATTGGAGCTCCCATAAAGCTTGAGGTTTAGAAATCCCTTTTTTCTTAATATATTTACAATTATCTATATATGTGAATTGTGATTTTTAAATGTCTTTTTTTCTTTTTTATATTATATTAAAATTTAATATTTTGACAATAATCATATGTTTTAGACTTTTCAAGGAATTAAATGTCTTCTTTTTTTTATTATATTATATTAAAGTTTAATATTTTGATAATAATCATATGTGTTGAACTTTTCAAAATTTTTTTTTTTTTTTTATGCTTGTTCATAATGCATTAAAGTGTTATTATGAGGGATAATAATCATATGTGTTGGGACTTTTTATAGAATTCATATGTTGGATTTCAAAGAATTTTTTTTATGTTTATTCTTAATGCATTAAAGTGTTATTATGAAGGTAAGATTTGGGGGTTGGGAGAAGTTAATAAATGCTAAGGTTTTTTTTTTTTAAATAAAAAAATTAAGAAATTTAGATTGGGAGATTGGAGCACCCGCAAAGCTTAGGGTTAAAACCCCCTTTTTACTTAATATATAGTATAGATTAATATATATATCTGTAAAATTTACTTATTTGTAACAGGATTTTTAAATATCATTATAACATAAATGTTTTTTTTTTTTCTTCTGAGAATAGTATAACATAAATGGTCGAAAACATAAGATTATGAAAGTAAATTTTATGTTAATACACGGTTAAAATTTTATGCTAATATATTCTCATATACCTTAAGATTCTCATATTTTAATATAGTTTTTTTATACTATAATTGGAAATGCATTGAAGACAACTTGCAAAAAAATTTGGTGACAAATAGTCTTGGAGGTGGATTTCTTTTAATCCATAATCTAGATTGGAGTAGAAATTTTTGTATGTTAATAGAATATCACGTGATACTAATTTTCACCAATCAGAAATGTATATGTCTAATATTGTTTTCATTTTAATAATTTGAATCATTGATTTTTCTGGGTACTCATGCATATCATCCATCAAAAAAATAAAATAAAATAAATTGATTCGATAATCATAACATATTTAATTTATCGTATTTGTCACAAAAAAATAATCTATTCAATTCTTATTTATTTTTTGATGACAAACACAATCAATTAAATATGCTACGATTATTGAATCAATCTAATTTTTTGTGTAAATGATACACATAAAATATCTAACAAAAAGAATAATTTTGATCATTAAAACAAGACTTATGGTAAATCCGATGAGTTTGAACAACACTGTCAATTTGAGAGTATGAACCAGAAAAAATCCACCTCCAATCGTCCCTACCCAAAAAACAGGATGGCGACCAATACTTGTTAGGAAACAAAATTCCAAATAATAAGTCACATTTTTTCCAGGAATTTTTTCACGTAGCCTTATTACTAGTATTTTGATGATAAGATTAACGTTGTATTTGATTGAAAAATTTGGAGATAAATTTGAAAAGGAAAAAAAATATATATATATAAAATTAAGTGAAATGTGACATATTTTATTCATATTTCATATAATTTTTTCTTTTTCTTTTTTTTTTTTAAATTTCTCGTCAAATTTTCTAACCAAACACAGTCTAAATGATGTGTCAATAAAACCGATTGAAAACTTTCAGAATTTTTATTAATTTTTATTATTTTAAATTTATGGGGGACATGGTTAGAATGGGATTGGTTGTGGGGAAGAAGGCTATTGTTTGGTTGCTTATTGGGAAAGCACAGAGAGTGGGTGGACATAGAGAGATTCGCTATTTACGTTTTTTTTTAAAACAACAATTCGCTAATTACTTGGGCTTAGTTAAAAATCCTCAAAGCCCACAATGCCCTTTCCATCCCCAGAAAACACGTTGTTGTTTCCGAAACCATTTTCTATTCCTCGGACCCTGTTCCTCTGTCCCCTATCCTTTGGACTCCTCTCTCTCTCTCTCTTGAATAAGTGAAGTGATCTCTTGAATTAACTAATGTGCTCTAATTATTTAATCTAATTAGTATATTAGATTATGCATGTAATTATATAAATGGCTTTGTGTGATCTAAGCAGATACAGTCTTGAGCAGTTCCTATTCGTACGACATTATGTTCTTGTCCACCATTTGTCATTTTCTATATGTGGTGTACCATTAATCGAATATGGTATTGTACTACATTTTATGAACAATTATATTATATGTTTAAAAATTTTAATCAAAAATAATAATATGTAATTTAGATTCATTTTACACATCGACTCATATCAGGGGAAGATTATGGATGATAGTGTAGGTGGTATGTTTTTAATTTGCATAAATAGTTCAATTATTAAAGGTTTTCAAGATAAATTATAAATTCGAACATTTTGAATAAGGAAAATTCTAATATACATATTCTTAAAAAATGTGTACCATATTTGAGACTATGCAAAATATCGTCAAATCCGCTAAAACCGTAATGAACCATATCAACTCGTACTGTTCAATTCGTTAACCGCGAATTAAATTTTAAATTTGATAATCTACCTTCGAAATCGCTCCGCTCCACTATAATTAGGGTTGGTTTGGCATGTTTGAAAAAAGTCAAAAAGTCACTATCCTATTTAAATTACATCATCTTATTTAAGTCACATTACCTCTCTAACACATCACTTCAAACCCAATCCAAATTCAACCCATATTTCATAAAAAGTAAAAAAGTGTACTTATTTAGATCATTCCAAATAACTCCTTAATATATATATATATATATATGCCTCTATTGAAATATTAAAGTAAAAATAAGTGTAAAAGAGATTTAAAATGTAAAATTTGTTACAAATTAGTAGTTATGTACATGAAAAATATTATATAAACTAGTATTATATATTATGTAAATGTTTGATAATTGGTTAAAATATTATTTAATCTGTCAAACCGTTCAAGCCGCAATTTGTTAATCTGTCAATTCGCCATTCGATTTGAAAAACTATTCAATGCTTTTGGAGTGCCATGTATTCATATTCCAGAACTAATCATTATACAATATGCCCCCTCATGTTCTTCAATCACCCTATACAAAATCATAGGCCCTACCTTCTCTATCAATCACAACACCTTGGAGCACCACGCGATTATGTTCTGGGAACACCCAATAACCACTCATTTGATTTATAATTTTACTTACAAACTGCCTGACCCATACCACGCACACCCCTAACCACATGCACCTCCTAATTATGTCATTTTATTTTTTAGTTATGACCATTTCTTCTTTAGTTATGATATTATTTTAGTTGTGATTTACGAGTTTTTTAGTTATACCTCACATTTTGTTTAGTTATAACATTTTTTTTTAGTTATAACTTAGAAAGTATAAAATTATATCATTTTGTTTTATAGTTATAAAACCATCTCTAACTCAAACTCAAATTTTTCATCAAACTTAAATTTGATAAAAACAGTGTTCCAACCGTTTCACCAAATTGGTATGAAATGAAGGGAGCCCTACTTTTTCCATCAAATCAAGGAAATGTTTAACTTTTCATTAAATCTCGCAGTTGATCGTTGGTGGACGACCAGATAGATGAAAATTGAAGAAAATTTACACTAGACCAGTCGACTACCTAAACATCCTCCTGTCGTCCTCTAGTTCGACCAGTTGTTTAATAAAAATTAAAAATTTAGCGTTGGAACGCTTAGTATCAGATGAAATTTTCAACTCAAATTTGATTTAAAAAAAAAAAAAAACACAGAGTAAATATTAGAGATGCTCTAAAGTGCATATGGTACACACCCTTTAAAAAATGTGTACCATAATCAAGGTTTTGAAAAGTGGTTACAGTCACCGTAACGATTGCGATTGCGCGGTTGCGTTTACGGAGTGTAAAGGCCTTAGTGTAACGGTTATAGTAACTAGAACTGTGAATTTTTTAATTAGTTTGCACAATTTTAAAAAAAACTTATCGATACACATGTTTTTTTTTTCTTTTCAAAATCACACTTATTAGGATTTAAAATAGATTTTGATCAATTTTTGTTAATTTTTAAGTATAATCTAATATATTTCATATTTTTAAATCACTATAAACGAAATTTTTTATATTTTATTTCAATAGTTAATGACTTTAAGAACGATTTATTTTAAATGTCTATAAAATTATTTTTGATCAATACCTGAACTAACTAAATAAAAATATTTACAATTATCAAATAAAATGATTATAATAAAAAAAATTATGCCATAAATAAAAATTATTTTTGATTTAATAATTGTTTTTTAAAAGATATTTTTTTAGATAACACTTCATAGCAAACTAAATGAAACGATTAGAAAAATTAGTGATTTTTTTTAAAGACATTTTTTATACGATACATTACAGTAACAAAATAAAAAATATTTACAATTAAATATTAAATGAAATGATTATAAAATTAAATACAACCACTATTTATATATTTTTTATTTTACATGCTAATGTAATGAAATAAAAATTTTAAAGAAAAAAAATCCATACAAGATTTTTTCTTTAGGCTTGGATGAGTATTCATTATTTTTTTTAAGATTTTTTTTTTTTTAAAAAGGAAGCTATTCAGAATATTGTAATGGTGTGTAACGGGCCGTTACGTAATACTGAAACGGCCGTTATACATGTCAATTTTCGTTATATCGCAAAAGCGAATATAACAAATAGTGTTTATTACCATAACATAACACCATTTTTTGAAAACTTGACGTTAATATTTTTCTTTGAACGACCATTCTTCGTAATGTAATCAAACTTATCTAGTACACTCATACACTTGTACACTTAATTAGCAAGTAATTAAAATTTACTTTAAAAGAATGAATTCAAAGTGATCTTGTCTCAAAAGAGGTTTCTGGATAAGGGGAAAAGAAAATGATTGTGTGTGCTGTTTTCTGATCACACTGCTAATCAGGTACTCAGTTGAAGAACACTGGCATAATAGATTGTGCCCGAATGACCTGTCACAAAAAGATGAGACTCCGGCGGTGGTCCGTCCACCTAAGGGCACTCTGACGATCAAGTTAGTACTCAATTATCTCTCAAAGATAACAAATAGTGCTTTAACTCACTAATCAGAATACAAAAAACGTACCTTAAACCCACGAGGGTGTCTTTCTTTTATAGTCAGCACTGATTTGATCCCTATAGAAGTCTAGCTTCTCTTGGACTCTGGCCCAATGCTCATCCTGGACTCTCCAATAGATAAAGATAAACTTCCTAAGAGTTTTATCCTTATCCAGGCTAAGGTCTTTCCCCATTGTAGGACTCTTATAGCTTATCTGTTCATCCCAAATTCTGGTATCTCTGCAGATTACCTCGGCCTCGCCGAAATAATCTTGGCGTTATAACCAGGACATGTGGCATCTCGGCTGGCACTTCGGTGCCATTTTGGCCACGTGTTGTTATTCAAAAAAAATATGTTTTCACAATTGCCCCCTAGGTTCTATTTCTTTGGCATCTTGAGGTGATGGAACCTATATCATTTGATCATAGCACGTCAGCTAAGCTTGCTCTATCCTTTATTACCAAGGTCATCATTTGTCGGCTCCATATGACCCAGACTTGTAATCTGTTTTCATCAATGCCTTAGAACCAAGAACAAAGTTTTTTCAAGTTCTTTAACTGAGATCATTCCCATAGCTGAGGTCTTTGCTTCATTAAATCAAGAACTCCAAGAGTTTCTATACACGTATGAGCTGTCATGCATAGTAACTCAACCATTTTTGCCACGCGTTTCTTCCCTGTTGAACCGTACCTGGCGCCATCAGGTCGTGTCGCTTTTGCGTGCGCCGCCTGACAGGCACGTCGTCTTAGGCACATTCAATACCATTTTGCCGTCTTTTCGTGTTTTAACAAAAATACTCCTCTTTCTTCGTCTTTTCACTTTCATATCTTCGTTTTCTTCCAAGCTTTCTCTCTCTAAAGTTTTCTTGCTCCTATTGTTGCCTTCTTCGAGCTTTCTGCAACCACTTCGTTCACCTCCTCCGGTGCAGCATTTGCTGTTCTTCTTCACTCACTGTTACCGTTTGACTCCGGCGTACTTCATACCGGCCTCATTTTCTTCGGTAAGTCATTGTTCCCGCATTTTTTAAGTTTTTGACTTACTTCGAAATTTGTTATGCTTATACACTGGTACTGTGATTCCATCCATTTGAATGATTGCTTGTGTTTCAAATTTCGTCATTCATGTATCAAACATGTCTGTTCTATGATTTCTAGTTTGCTCAATCTTTTTTTGGGTAGACATTTTGTTCATATACTTACTATCTTGCCATTGTCTTCGACTTGTGCACATCTATATTTTATTCAATGTTCTTTGAATTCTTGTTTGCCTTCTTGAGTCTGAATTATTGTTATTTGCCTTGTTTTCTTGTTGTCTTTTCCAGATTCTTGCCTTTAATCCTGCATTTCCACATAGATTAAGTTTGGGTTTTGGTAGAGAAACCTCAATTGTTTAGGAAAACTGAAAAAAATTTCCCTAAATCTCGAAAAACCCTTGCCTTAGTTTCTGTCTTGGGTTTAGCCGAGGTTCTTTACACCCACACAGTCCACCTTCTTCTGAATTTTCTCACCTGAACTGTGTACCAATACCTCCCAAGCCGACATCATGGGAATGTTTAAGTGGAGAGTAGATACTCCTACCAAGCTAGAGTACTTTAGGCAGGAGTTTGCTATCCTTGCCGATGTCCACCTTAGGTTGGTAGGGGAGGAGGACTCCATGCCTTTCCTTGTAGTAGCCTTTATTGAGTGTGGGCTTAGGTTCCCTCTTGACATCCTCTTTCGCCAATCCTTCACCATTACAAACTGAACCAAATGCAGATAGCCATTAACTCTTACCGAGTCATTAACGGTATCATTGCCCTAGCTAGCCGAGAGAACGCTAGGATTACTCTAGTCGACATCTAATACTACTATACCATGTGTGGCCTGAAGTCAGAAAATGGCTATATTTACTACCTTAAGCTGAGGTCGATCGAATACAAACTTATTGCCGACCTCCCAGACTCCAATAAGGGTGCTGGAGATGATTTTTTTATCGTCTCGAGTAACTAGAAGTTCCCACCAGATGATGACCTTCACCTCTACCTCTTAAGCAGAATAGTATTCAAAGAGGGAAATGGTAAGAGCCAAGTGTCACTTTACTTGTTTTTAAGTCTTTATTACTTTGATACTTTCGTACGTTCTAAGGTCTGTTTGTTTAACTTTGCAGTTCTTCCTCAGTCCTCAAAGGACTTTCGCAAGACATTCTTTCCCAGCAAAGACTTCAAAAGACTGCTGGAGTTACCAGTTAATCAGCGCAAGGCTCTTCTACTGCTAAACTAAATCCTGACTTACAAATCTATCATTCCCGACATCTCCAAGAAGTGCAAGTCTCCACCCTCAGCAACAACTCCCCCAACTACCTCATTACCAAGGCTCGATCAAGCCTCAAGATCCGACCCAGCAAAACAACCATCAACTTCTGCTCCACAAATGATTCCATCCTCCTGGCGCCAATGCCAACGTCAAGCCCCACTGCTCACCCTTGCAGGCAGAATTCGTAGCCGAAGACGCCGAAGTACTGAAGCGTCGGTTTACGATCCATCCAACGCACCGACTGCACTTCCAGCGATCCACTTTGACACTAAGGTCACTATCGCCGTTGCTGCCGACGAGATGGGTTGCAAAAAGGCTGTTGCAGATGAACTTCTAGCCGACATCCCCAGCGTTGTCACAGTCCATTCTTCACTTTCCTAGTCCCAGCCTAAACCAAAGCCAAAAACGCTGAAGAAAGCCCAAGCAAAGGCAACGGTGACTCAGATCGATTCTAAGGACACCTTGCCGATTTCAAAAATAGCTGAGGCAAAAAAAAGTTCCTTCGCCGCCGAGAAGAGGGTTGCGGAGGCTGACCCCTCCGAATCAACTACGTCAAAGAAGCTGAGGTCGGACTCTGTAGCCACCTCGGGTTCTCTCAAATCTGATGACTCCTGGGCCTCCTCCATCACAATCGAGGACAAGCTAGTTAAAGCCGATGACAGCGCTACTAAGATCGAGGTCGGTGTTGCTCTTTCTACTGCCTTGCTCCTTCTCAACGACCTCAACCGCAACACCGAGGTCAACGAATACGAGAATTTCGCTCTAATGCTGCAGCACTCTGTACTGGTAAATCCTTAACACTTGGTTCTCTGTATTCTCTGTTTTCATACTTAATGAAAATACTAACTTTGTTTTTTGCATTTCTTCTAGGGGATCCAACATGCCCACTCCTTTGCGATGCAAGAAGAGGAAATGAAGAAGGAGCTGTTCCACAAGACCAATGAGGTTGTTGGTTTGCTCAAGTCCATAAATAAAGCTGAGGCTAAGATCAAATCATTGATAGATCAGGCCAAGGCAGCTAAACAAGCCCAAGACGAGGCCGAGGAAAGGGTGGGGGCTGCAGAGGTTGTCGTTGAGGTCCTCAAGGCCGAGAAGAAAGAGGCCAAGGCAGAAACAATCGAAGCCCAAGCCAAACTTCGAGATGCCTTGTCCATAAAAGCCGCCAAGATTAAAGCGGCAGATGAAAAGGCCTATGCCGAAGGGCTAGCTGACGTCTGCGAGGACTACAAAAAACAGGTCAGAGAGGCATGCAACAAGGTTTACACCCTTGGTTAGATGGTTGCTCTGAAGGAGTTGGTTGTCTTGAGAACTCTCCTCTCAAAAATGTAGGCCGACTTGTGCTACCGTTTCTTCCCGCTTCAAGCCAATCCGAGGCTAAGTCTGGGGAGGAAGAAGGAGAGGAAGGAGAGGAAGCCAAAGACGAAGAGGCTGAGGTGGCTGACATTGAAATTCCTGCTGGGGCCAAGTCCTCAACTGTGAATGAGCAAGTCCTAGACTTGACTCAGGATGAGGATGACGAGATTTCAAAAGGTGCCTCCCAAGAAGACAACATCCGAGGCACCAGTCACTGAGAAGAGCATTGATCAGACTCTACAAGAGATCGACGCCGAGCTCGAGGTTGAGAAGGCTGCCGAGAAGATTCCCCAGTTGTCTTCTGGGGCCAAGACACAGCCTGCCACCAACGCCGAGTAGTCTGATTACAAGCTTTTTCTTTGTACTTAGTACTTTTTTGAACAATATTTTTAGTTTTCATATTTGGCCGATGTGCCACTTTTGTAATCGAAACAAGTAATCCCTTTGTAGGCCGAAGTGTCCTTTTTCTTCTTTGAATGCAAGCACAACTTCTTCTTTCAAGTGTTTATATGTTTGTCTTCTTTACTGTCCTGTATGATTTCATACTCAGAATAATTTGCATGTCTTCAGAGTACCTTTTAACTGTGCAATCTCCTTGGGGTAAAATACCTCAGATATACTCGATGACTGTTTATCTCGGCCTTGTCTTAACACTTGAAAACATTTTGTAAAAAATATTTTCACAAGTGTCTATTTAAAACTTGCCACCTTCTCATTGTCTTCTATCTAGACTTCAGTCTTCCATACTTCAAGTTTTGGCAACCTGGTAATCTCGGCAAATATGCAAATACTTCTTCCAATATAACCTCTGCTTAATCTTTAACTTGTAAATTTATTTGAAAATTTCAACAAGTGTTAAGCCAACTTTTGTAAATTCTAACTCTCAAGCATCATTCTCTAGCTCTCTGCTCCCTATTGTGAACTTAAGTTTCACTTAGGTTCTCATTAAGCATGTGGCTATGACCTTGTTGCCGAAGTTATACTCAAACAAAGACTAGCCAAGGTTTTCAACCTTGATTCCTCTGCTAATCTTACTCAAATGCTCTTAATTTCAATCTATGTTTGACTCTGTTGATATGGCAAATCTAGTTTAATCCAATTTAGTTCAACTCCATCATATGTAAGTATAATTTCTTCTCTGCTATATAATGAGTCTAAGTTATTCGTCATATTTCAATCAGAAACATCGCCAACTTAGTTTAACTCTATTATATGCAAGTATAATTCAACTCTGTCATACAATAAGTTTAAGTTATTCGTTATGTTTCAATTAGAAACATCGCCAACTTAGTTCAACTCTATTATATGCAAGTATAATTCAACTCTGCAATATAATAAGTCTAAGTTATTCGTTATGTTTTGATCGGAAACATCGCCAATTTAGTTCAGCTCTATTATATGCAAGTATAATTCAACTCTACTATATAATAAGTCTAAGTTATTCGTCATGTTTCAATTGGAAACATCGCTAACTTAGTTTAACTCTATTATATGCAAGTATAATTCAACTCTGCCATATAATAAGTCTAAGTTATTCGTCATGTTTCACTTAGAAACATCGTCAAGTGACTGGTTAGTCGTATTATAGAAGTTTTGAAATTAAAAATCGAGTTAAAATTTTATTTATTACTTCGGCTAATAACATAAAATTTTAAAAAACAAAAAATCTAATGATTGAAAAACTTCAGGTTGCAAGTATTCTAGGGTCTTAGCAACTCTTTCCCTTCACTGTCTTCAAGCCGATATGCCCCATTGCCCAGGACCGAGATGATTCTATAAGGTCCTTTACAATTTGGGCCAAGCTTGCCCTCTCTGGGATCTTTCATGTTGTGGATGACCTTTCTCAGGACAAGGTCACCAACTTGAAACTCTCATGGGTTGACCTTTTTATTGTAAGTCCTGGCAAGCTGCTACTGGTATGCCTCAAACTGAATTGCTGCTTTTTCCCTTCTTTCTTCTAACAGATCTAGATCTCAGACCAAGAATGCCTCATTGGTCCCATTTTCTACTCCCTGGGTTCTAATCCGTAGGATGCCGACCTCTAGTGGAATAACGGCTTCTGTGCCATAAACCATGGCGAATGGAGACTCCCCAGTTGATCTTCTCAGCGTAGTCCGATATGCCCAGAGTATATTGGACGACTCATCCACCCACTTACCCTTTGCTGCTTTCAGTCTCTTCTTAATCCCATCTAAGATAGTTTTGTTGGATGCTTCTGTTTGTCCATTGCTTTGAGGAAAGCTTGGAGTAGAGTAATAATTTTTGATCTTGTACTTTGCACAGAATCTCTTGATTAACTTACTGTCAAACTGCATACCATTGTCTGCTATTATTGCCCTTGGGATCCCAAATCTGGTGATGATGTTCTTCCATATGAAGTTCTTTACATCAATGTCCCGAATCTTTGTAAGGGGTTCAACTTCTACCCACTTGGTGAAGTAATCTGTTGCCACTAGCAGGAACTTCCTTTGTCTAGTCGCTTGGGGCAGTTGTCCAACAAGATCCATGCCCCATTAGGAAAATGGCCAAGGGCTGGACACTGGGTTCAAATCCACTGTTGGTTGGTGTATTAAAGGTGCAAACCTCTGATACTTTTCACACTTTCTGACATAAACTTCAGCATCTTTTTGCATGTAGGGCCACCAGTACACCTACCCCCAGTGTGGCTTCCACATACTCCTTCATGTATTTCATACATGAAGTCTTCAACTTGTGAAGGATGCATATACCTCAAAAGGGAGCCAGTAAAAGATCTTCTGTAGGGATGTCTTTCTACTATCAGACTGAATCTTGCCGACTTTAGTCTGATCTTGTGTGCTTCTTTATGATCATTTGACAGTTTCCCATCTCTAAGGAATATTATTATTGCATCCATCCAACTTGGTCCCATCTCCACACACATTGCCTCATACTCTGTGTTCAATGGTTCTACACTTGGACCTGACAAATAGTCAACCATTATTGTTCTTGCCTCTCTTGGTTTCATTGCACTAGCTAGGTTGGCCAAGGCATCAGCATGGCTGTTGTCATCTCGGCTAACCTGTTGTAGTTGGCAATTCTGGAAAAAGGCTACCAATTTGCTCACCTCCTTTACACAGGCCATCATCCTTTCATCTTGGGCTACGTATTCACCTGTGGCCTGGTTGATAATAAGTTGGGAGTTACAAAAGACCATCACCTCATCGGCTTCCATTACTACTGCCAATTTTAATCCTGCGATCAGTGCTTCATACTCTACTTCGTTGTTTGAGGCTTTAAGCCCCAAATGAATGGATTGTTCCAATATCTGCCCATCTGGCGATACTAGTACCACTCTTGCCCTAGCTCGTTGTCGGTTTACACTTCTATCAACAAATAAGTGAAAGGAGTCACCGACATAAATACTACAGGGTCTGAGTTTCTCTTTTTTTTCTCTGTTCTGCTATCTCCAGCTGGGTTTCTCCTTGTTCACCCGGACATCGTATACCCCGGCTCAACGAAACCCGATGTATAATGGCGTCTTGTGTGAACTCGGCTGCAAAGTCGGCCAAAACTTGGCCTTTGATTGCTATTTTGGGTCTGAATTCTAGGTCATATTGGCCCAACACCATTGCCCATCTGGCTATTTTGCCTGCCAGATCCCCTTGCTGCAATAAGGACTTCAAAAGATGCTCAGTTAATATCACAATCTTGTGGGCTTGAAAGTAGTGATTCAATTTCTTGGAAGCCATTACTAAGGCCAGTGCTAGTTTCTCCAAGGGTAAGTATCTAGTCTTTGCATCTGCTAGGGTTTCACTCATGTAGTAAACTGCCATTTGTTCTCCCTTTTCTTTTCTGATTACCACTGCACTCACTGCATGCTCTGAAACTGCCAAGTATAAGAATAACTCTTCTCCAGGTACTGGATTTGAGAGAACTGGAGCAGTGGTCAAGTATTTCTTCAAGTCGGCCAAGGCGACTTCGCACTTTTCTGTCTATAAGAAGTCTGTGGCTTTCTTTACTAAATTAAAGAAAGGTTTGCATTTGTCAGAACTTTTGCTTATGAACCTATTTAGGGCTGCAGCCCTTCCAATCAACATCTGCACTTGTTTTGCCGATGTTAGGCTCTTCAAGTCCAAGATGGCCTTGATTTGATCCGGGCTTGCCTCAATGCCTTTTCTGGTGACCAAGTATCCCAGGAACTTTCCTGACCCAACTCCAAATACACACTTCGACGCATTGAGTCGGAGCCGAAATGTCCTCAAGATATTGAAGACTGCTTTCAGGTCGGCTAGATGATCCTCAGGTTCCTTGGTCTTTACGACCATGTCATCAATGTATACCTCTACTATTTTGCCTATTAGATGTCTGAACATCTTAGTCACCAATCTCTGGTAAGTTGCTCCTGCATTTTTCAACCCGAAAAGCATCACTCTGTAGTAATACAACTCTTTTGGGGTGATAAATGCAGTCTTCTCCTCATTTGGGGGGTATATGGCTATCTGATGGTACTCCCTGTAAGCGTCTAAGAAGCTCATCCTTCTGGTGCTGTTTGGTGTAGCTGTTAAAACATATTATAGATTATAACTTAATAGATTATAAATTATGACTTTAATTAGAAGCTGTTAATCTGTTTGGTATAACTGTTGGATTATAGATTTAAGTTGCTGAGTAGTGTTTGTTAAATAAGCTGTGAAGTAGCTTTTTCAATTAATTTTTATTTTTTATTATTCACTATTTGTCTACATTTCTCATAAAAAATAATAATAATATTTTATAGTCCATTTGGGTATTTTTCTATTTTTAAAAAAATAAAAAATAAAAAAATTTAAGAGTATAATCGTGAATTAACATGTCCACAGCAGAAGCTGATAATCAGAAGCAAGGGGTGAGTAGCTTCTCAGAATCAACTTTTTTGACTTAAAATAAGTTGTTAGAATCAGAAGCTGTTTGAAATAAGTTTAACCAAACAGTCCAAAATAACTTTTTAAAAGTCAGAAGTCATAAGTTGGCTCAAAAAAGCCCCACCAAACACCCCCTTTATGTCCTGAGGTGGCATCCACCAATTGGTCAATTTTGGGGAGTGGGAAACTATCTTTGGGACAGGCCTTGTTCAAGCTGGTGAAGTTCACATAGACCTTCCACTTCCCATTCTTTTTCTTCACAACAACCGTGTTTGATAACCGTGTTGGATAGTTTACTTCTCGAATGGCTCTGGCCTCAAGAAGTTTATCTACTTTCTTTTCTACTACCTCAACGTGTATCAATGTAGGCCTTCTTGCTCGCTGGATGACAGGTTTGGCTGACCTGTTCACATTTAGTCTATGACAAGTGACCTCGGGGTCAATGCTAGGCATCTCGTATGGTGTCCAGGCAAACACCTCAATGTTTGCTCTCAAGAACGCCTCTAACTCTTTTTCCTCTTCCTCAGCCAAGCCTGAGCCGAGAAGGAAGAAGCATTCTTCATCCCCTTGCTGAACTAGAATCTTCTTCAGGGATTCCTTACTTTTATTGGCTGGTTCTTTGTCGACGTCCTCAAGGACCTTCATGTCCTCATCCTCAATCTCTGCTACTTCTGCTTCTCGTATGTTGCAGGTGGATTTCATTGCTGCTATAGACCAATTTTTTGCCTGCACTTGATCCCCTCTGATCTCCTCAATTCCATGTTCTGTTGGGAATCGCAACAGCTGGTGCAATGTTGAGGGAACAGCCCCCATTGCATGCAGCCATGGCCTTCCCAGGATAGCATTGTAAATGGAGGGGGTGTTAATTATTGTGAACTCAATTTTTACTTTCTTGGTGCCAGCCTGTACTTTCAAACTTATTGCTCCTAGGGCCCACGTCGGCATTTTGTTAAACCCAACCATTGGACCATTGGATTGTTCCAGATCATCTTGGTGAAGGCCGAGCTCCTTGTAACATTTGACATATATGATGTCACAAGAGCTGTCCTGGTCGATCAGGATTCGCTTTACCTGGTACTCTCTAATCTAGAGGGATATTACCAAGGTATCGTTGTGTGGATGCTGCACCATCTCTAGGTTTTCTTCAGTAAAGGACACCATTGGTCCCTGGCACTCGTTTACCTTAGGTCTCTTCTGTCGGACCTGATACACATGTTGTAAGTGTTTTACCTTCTGAGCTTTTCCACGTATTTCGTTTTCATTGACCGTCGAGTGAATCACATTGATCACTCGAGGTCCGCTTGCTTGCGGTTGGGGTGTTGGAGGAGGTGGTGCTGCCGGTGCCTGAGGCAGTCTCGCTTGCTCTTCCCTTGTCCTGGCCTCATCTACTAGGTCCCTTAGATGACCTTGTCTTATCAAGTCTTCCAGATATGCTTTTAGGGCTTTGCACCCTTGAATTAGATGTCCATTCTCATTGTGGTAAGCATAGTGCTTCCGTAGACTTCTTCTCATAAATTCACCAAGAATCTTTTCTAGGGCTCTATAATAGGGCTGATTCCGGATTCTTTCCAAGACTTTGTAAACCGAAATTCGGAACACGGTTGTGATCGTCTGTGCAGCCCTCAGTCCTGTCTTTTGCTTATTGTATCCATTATTACCTCGGCTTCGCTTCGGTGAGTCATTTCTCTTTTCTTGTTTTGACGCCTTTGTCCTCAGCGTGTCTTTCTCGGCTCTCACATTCTTTTCTATCCTGGCCATAAGTTCCTCCATATTTTTTGGCAGTGTTTTTGCTAGTGATTTTCGAAGCAGACAATCATTATTCAAGCCGTTCTTAAAAGACACGACGGCCATCTCTTAGTTGCATCCTAGTATTCGGTTGAACACCTCATAATACCTCTTGGCATAAGCCCTGTGGCTTTCATCCTCACCAATTCTCAGAGCCATCAGGGAGTCCACTCTCAGCGGCTGTAGTTTGTTTGTCACAAACCTGGCCATGAACATCTCGGTCAGGCCTTCCCAGCTTTTCATAGTTTCTTTCAGCAACTTGTGAAAACCAGTCTGATGTGATTTCCCCAAAGAATGAGGAGAACACCTTGTAGAGCAACGACTCGTTCTCGGTGTACAGTGCCATTGAGTTCAGGTACTGAATCTCGGCATGTGGAACCTCTTCGGGGCCTCAAATTTGTCCAATTCTACCGAAAACGGCGTTCTCGGCTTGACTAGAGAGGTTACCTCGGCATCTTGTCGCTTCCTCTGGAGGTAATCTCTCAGATCCTCCTTGGTTTGTCCAGGAGCTCGGATATCAATGAATTTTAGCCTCTTTGGTGTGTTACTCTCGATGTCGTTATGGGTCCTCTTGGACCTCCCTCCATTAGTCGTGTCAAAACAAAGCTCCTTCCCTTTGAACATGCCGATGTTCTTTGGCATAGGCTTCTTTGGTACAATGTGTTTTCCTAAACTCTCCCTTCATTGACTCTCGTCGCCCGACCTCCCGTGAAGGCCGGTAAGAGTGTTCCTTGGTCCTGTCGTGCTGAGGGATTGGAGGAATTGTTTTCTGCCCACCTTTCTGGGTATTTTTTTTGGCCGCTGGAATTGGCGTATCTTGTAACGGAAACGGTGGCTGTATGACGTTGTTCTGCATCATGAAATTGACGACCGATTACAGGTCCGTCAATTTGTTTGCCATTCCCTTCATCTCGCTGTCCCTCCACAGGCATCTATCTTTCCATACCTGGAGGTTGTCTTCGTTATAATACCCGCCTCGGTCTACCTTTTTTGGTACGTCTCCCTCCTGGCCGACGTCTTTTTCTCCGGGATTCTGATCCCGAATTTCTTCATTGTAGTTATCCTCCTCTATGTTAGGATCAAAGTGTTTGCCACTTTCAGTAGAGATGGTGTCCCCAATCTTCTCTTTTTGTCTGTCGTTGGCCATCTATTCTTATTTTTTTCCCACGGACGGCGCCAAATTGTGTGTGCTATTTTTTGACCACACTGCCAATCATGTACTCAGTTGGAGAACACCGGCAGAATAGATTGCGCCCGAATGACTTGTTACAGAAAGATGAGACTCTGACGGTGATTCGTCCACCCGGGGGCACTCCGATGATCAAGTCAGTACTCAATTATCTCTCAAAGATAGCAAATAGTGCTTTAACTCACTAGTCAGAATACAAAAAGTGTACCTTAGACCCACGATGGTGCCTTTCTTTTACAGTCAGTACTAACCTAATCCTTGTAGAAACCTAGCTTCTTTTGGACTCTGGCCCAATACTCATCCTGGACTCTCCAATAGATAAAGATAAACTTTCTAAGAGCTTTATTCTTATTCAGGTTGAGGTCATTCCCCATTCTAGGATTTTTATAGCTTATCCATTCATCTCGGATTCCGGTATCTCTGCAGATAACCTCGACCTCGCCGAGATAATCTCGGTGACATAACCAGGACACGTGGCATCTTGGCTGGCACTTTAGTGTCACCTTAGTCACATGTTGTTATTCAAAAAAGTATGTCCCCACACTGATCATTGAGGGTCTAGAAGGAGAATGTGGTAGGAGGATGATTACAAGCACTAAGCATCATAACCCAGCAATACACCTTTCCTATTTATGCTCTTTTACATCGTCTGAGGGAATAAAAAATATCACCTGGATGTAACTAAACAAATATAGTAACAAGTTTAATTAAAAATATTTCACAAATTGTTATTAATTAAGTATCATCATGTTTGAATCTTAAATTTATAAAGAGGAAAAAATAAAAAGAAAAGAAAAGAAGAGAAGTTATTAGTAAAATGAAAAAAAAAAAGAATATATAATTGTCAAAAAATGCATTTTTTGTTTGATAATAATACAAACACATAAATTTATGTGTTTTTAGCATTATTAAATTTTTTTGGGTACAATTTTTAGCATTATTATTGTCCAGTTGTTATTTTACTAAAACAATTACAAATTTGAAATTGTTAAAACTGGTTTGAATATGACAACAGGGACTTACGTAGCCTTAGAAAATGAATTCTTCTAGAATGCTTTGTTCTTTACTTTGTTTTTAAGTTTTTTGTTTGTTTGTTTGTTTTTATGTTTTTTGGGAGGTGGGTGTGGGGTATAATGTTTTATTCTTCCCCCTCTGTTTTTTCTATTTTACTATTAGGAGGACACATGATGAGTATGCTTACTATTACTTGTTGGGCAATTGGCTTTGGTTGTTTTAAGGCTGATTTTATAATTTTTAGATTGTTTTGGCTATTGCCAAGATATATCTTAGTTATATTAGTGATACATAATGTGATAAATAAAATGATAAGAAACTATTATCATTATAATATTATTTATTTATTTATTTTTGACGATGTTTGTCTCATGTAAGATTGGGCAAACATTTAACCGATCTATTCCATTTGTCTAACTTGAGCTCAAATAGACGATTTCAATACAATAAGTGGGCGGATACTGATTTCCTAAAAAGTCAAGTGTCGGTAGAGCATAATATGAATAAGACTCCAATCAAAAAATGAGGTTTTGGAGATAAAGCTGTCTATTTCCTGTCTATTTCCATCCCCATCCCCATCGGTAGAGCATAGTTTAACGGTGGGAAAGTTATCATGTCAAGCTGTTGGTCATTATTAATAATCCATGCTTAGGAACTTGCGTTTGCGAACAAAGAAAGAGTGGAGTTTAGGCGCACCCAAAATAATAATCATTTTGTTTGGTTTTGATTTTTTAAAAATTTTTATTTTTTATTTTTCATATTTTTTATTTTTAATAAATTTTTCTAATATTTTAAGTAATTTTTTAAAAATTTTTATACACACCTAACATAAATGTACTTAAAAAAATATAATATTTGTGAAAAAAAACTTTAAAAAATTTCTAAATACCAAAAATGCAAAAAAAAAAAAAATATATATATATATATATGAAAATTCAATACATTTTTTGTATTTTTGTGTATTTATTATTTTTTAAAAATATTTTTTACTATTTAGATATATCTAAGTAAAGTGCATATAAAATGTAAAAAATTACTTAAAATTATAAAAATATTTACTAAAAACAAAAAAAATATAAAAAAATAAAAATAAAATTAAAAAAACTGAAACTAAATAGAATAAATAATAATAATAATAATATGTTTGATGTGATATTAGTAGAGGAACCAACTCAACCTTCGAATATAGTACTTGGTTTTGGTGTTTTCGCTTCAATAAGAGTTGGAATTATAGTGCCTACAAAAAAGACGGAGCTGATTTCACTTGCTTTAATTAATTAGGTAAGAGATATGGTCAATTATGTGTGTGTATATATATATATATATATATTTTTGTACAATCTTATTAATTGGTAGCACGAGGCGCAAATATCACGTTAGAGTTAATTAGAGGTAGGGGCAATAAGGAATTAGGATCCCAACTTTTAAGAGATTACATTATAAGCTAAGGTTTTCAAAACGTTTTCAATGTTTTTCCTCTAACATTATATATATTTACACTTGAATTTTTTTTCATTCTTCATTTAACAAACTCAACACACCATTAATTTAAACATATTCACAAATAAATTTAAGAAAACATTTCTTTTTAAGGAAAGTGAAATATCCCTTTCCAATTTTGTGAAGTAGGAGAGATCGAAAATATATTTTTTTTTTATTAGCTAAGGTCTCCTAATATTTCTACAGAGAAAATTTGTCTCAGAGAAATTTCGGTCTTGACTCAGAGAAATTTTGAAATTTCTTTGTGAAAATTAAAATTTCTCTGAGTTGGGGCGAAATTTCTCTGTGTTGAATTTTCTTTGTAAAAACATTGAGGGATCTTAACTATTATGAAAATATTGTATGTCATTTATTTTATAAAATCTTAATATTAGGGATCTTAAAAAAATTTCTCTTATTTTTATTATGTGTGTTTAATTGACATTATTTATTTATTTATTTATTTTATATTACTTGATAGTTCTACACTTAAATATTAAGATGATTTTATTGTAGTGATATGTATTATATTGAAGTAATTTACAAACAGTGAGAATTGATTTTTTATTTTACTATAAATTAAACTTTGTGTTCCAAATTTACCTAATCTAATATATATATATATATATATATTGTTTTATTTACTTTGTCAGTGTAGAAGAAGTTGCTGAGATAAAAAATTAAAAGACTGGTCTATTAATAAATTGGCCCAGGGAAACAGACCGATTGTTCAATCAGCCCAAGTCAATCCAATTTGCAGTCTTTTTTGGCAAATAAAGTACTCATTGCGCTTGCTTAAACGCAGTGAGAAAAGAAATAAAATAAAAATTGTGCATGCCCTTCACCGTATGATATCCAAAACATAATGCTTGCAAGCATGCTCACTCCACACAATTTTGAGTGGCTGTGCCCAAATGACCATGATAAATATATGTATTTAATAGGGTCTGACTTTGGTCCAATCCTCCATCGGACTGGACTGTGCTGTTGGGCCTGTAGAGGCTCACTACAAATTTTGTTTTGAAAATCTGAACCGTTAATGTGTAGAACTCTTCGAGTATTATATGCCTGTAAAAAATCACATTAATCGGATATCGATAACTATGTGATCAAATCAATTTTGTATAAAAAAAATGGACGGTGAATAAATTAACGGTTGAGAAAAAACTGATTTGATCACATAGCCATCGATATCCGATCAACGTGATTTTTTACAGGCATATAGTACTCGAAGATTTTTACACATTCAACGGTTCAGATTTTCAAAACAGGATCCGTGGTGAGCCCCACAGGTCCAACAGTACGGTCCAATCCGATGGTAGACTGGACCAAAGCTAGACCCTATTTAATAATATTTTATTTATTATTTTATGTGCCATATTGTATTTTTAATTAGTATAAGTGGTAAAACTTATTAAACTAATACAATTTTAACAGATGACGTGGTAACATTATTGTCATTTGACAAAGCAACAATGATGTAAAAAAAAATATTGTGGGTCCATAGGTTTAAAAAATACAACTAAATCATGATATTGGCCCAAAACAAGCACTTTCAATATGCACTCCTCGATCTCAAATAAAATTTTATGGGACAATTTTTTTTTTTTTTTTTTTTTTTGGTTCACCACCCGGTATCCGACCCTTAGGCCGACTAATCCGGATTCGGGGAGTAGTTATGGGACAATTTTTTGAGTTCAAAAACTTTCCCACAAAAGTATTCAAATAGGCACACAATAAATTACCAAATAAATTACAATAAACTTAAATGGCATGAGTCTCGCAGTGTGTCTATATCAAGTTTGATTAAAAAAAGTGTCCACAAAATGGTGTGACTTGAATTCATTTTAGATAAGACTTACACCATACTTAAATTAGAATGGAAAAATTATAAGTCAGTCCATTTTTTTAGCAAATTATTGCACATTCATAAAAAAAAATATATATATATAATTATAATTATTAATATTTTAAAAATTTATTACTGATTTATAATTATTTTCTATAAAACTGATTTGATATTTTTCTAATATTTTTTATGGATACCTAGTGTTTTCAATTGATGCAATGAGAATGAAAATGGTGGTCCAATGGAGGTGGGGGTGGGGTGTTGGTTTGGAGTGGACCTTACTTTACAAAATGTCAGGCTTGTTACAGATGGGCTTTGCAAATGGACCCCTATCTCTCATCTTTTATCAAAGAAGATGCCAAACAAAACCCAAATGGGATTGGACTCATTAGGTGGTAAGAGAAGGACGATTCTATAGCAGTAGCCAGCCATGTTCTAACACATTCGTCATTTCAGGTTTTATTGACAAACCCATTGTCTCTATTCAATGTCTTCATTGATCGGTCCTTCTATGGCAAAGCCTTGCTCAATTCTTTTTGGCTGTGGGCATTGTCACCATCGTCCACTGCCTAATGTTGGTCCCAATCGACAAACAAAAAGACAAGCCTTTTATCGGATCTGGGTTTCACCTCACAGCTGTAGTCCTTTTCAACTTTGTCCGTCTTTTGATCTCATTGATTCTAGTGGGGGACTAAGGCCTGTCCTTGTTGATGATTTCCGAGTTATAAAATTTGAACAGTTAATATTTTAGTTACTTGTATCTAAATCATTCTTGAAAAAGATCATATTGATCAGATAAACGTAGTAAATATGATTTCAGTACATTTGGTTTTTTCAAAAAATTGGATTTCATTTATAGTTTTAGCCAAGCTGAGACCAAATTTCAAGTGCAGAAGACATGATTTCGCAAACCACAATTTCTAGTGGAGTGCAGAGTTTTATCAATTATTGTTCTGTAATGTGCTATAAAAAAAATTAAAAAAAAAAAAAAGTCTTGTTAATCCAAAAATATTAAGGTACTAGGAATCGTCATTTTCTGTTTGCGAAGCAGCAAGAAAGAGAGATCCGGCTCCAGAGCCACCGTGCGAATGCTCGATGATGACATTGTCAGAGAGTTCATTTCCAAGCATCTCCCAAACACTGCTGTGCAAATAGTTTCTAAATACTCTGTAATGCTCGTAAAGTCCGCCTTCAACGGTAACTACACTCCTCTTATTTGCTATTCTTCCAAGCTTCTTTATTGTCCCAACTATGCCAGCACCGGCAAGGCGGGCTCCACGCTCAGCTACAATGTCGCAAACCTCGGCAATCACTTGTCTCACCATTGGAGTTGAATTGGTAATCTGTGTGGAGTCGTGGAACATAATAAAGTATTACACAACTAAAAGTCCAACACACCTGATTGTTATAAGAGCATTTTAGACCTTACCCCAAATATTTCTTTCAGTTTTTCATTGACGACTTCATGATCCTCTGATGTATCTTGATGCATGGCAGCCATGTCCGGTGACCTATGTCAATTGTCAAGACGACGATTTAGACCTTCAAGTATGTTTTCTCGAAACTGAAAACATCTATATGATATTTCCTCTGCATTATAGAATCATTAATGTAAATTACGTAACACATGTAGCTTTGTATGGCTAAAGAGATGATCATAAATCTGCTACTAATCTCAGTGCAATCCAATTTGAAGCCCTTACTGGTTTCAATCCCATCTATTGGTAATTCTAGGATCATAGACATGAAAATGGGGTTTTGCTATAATTTATATTCATGTAGATATTTACTTAAAAGGTGTCAAAGCCCAATTTCTTGAAATGGAAGTGAGTGATTGCAATTGAAAGGAGGACTGAAAGAGAGTTCTCTGCAGTAAACAGAGTTTTCAGTTGGAAGCACATAACAAGCTTTCCATACTAGTAGGTGCAGTAGTTATGGAATGAGTGTGAAATACCCAAGTATTAAGGAACAGAGCAGCTAGTTCAAAAAAAAAAAAAAAAAAAAAAAGCAACAGAGCAGAACAATGAAATACCAAAAATATCATTACTCCAGAATTGAGGATGGATTACTGTGAAGTTGAATCAAGTGGATTGAGTGGTTAGTGTTCAGTACATAATCATGCTGCAACCATGCATAATGTAATTAATCAGCAAAGATTAAAAATTACTTTGGGTACCTCAATGAGTAAGGAGTAGCAAGTTTGGGTGGTACTGTATCTCCAAACAAAGCTGTTTCCTGGGCCATCTTCAGTAAAACTCTTCTAACAATCTCTCCCAGATACATTCCTGAAATGAGCTTTTCGAAGATCTGAGATAAAAGAAAATTCAGAAACAAATGCAGTATATCCCCAAATGCATCAATGGGTAGAGAAAACTGAAACACACGAGTCACCATACCCACCTGGTTACCCGGATTTGAGCTTTCAGCATCTAAAGAAGCATCAAACTCGGTTAATGGAAGATGGGAGGAACTGAAGCTTCCCCATCGCATGTTAATCACCTGAAAATGTAGTTACATTTATTCACTCAACCTTTGTTTAGCCAAGTCAATGATATTTGTTGATTGTGTGCATTTCACACTCGATTGGATCCATGTAAAAAACAATTAAAAGAAGAAGATGGAATATAGCAGCCGTAACACAAATGATGATATTCTGACCACATATCCTGATTTGGGGAATGGTCCATTCCATTTGGGAACTGACTGCGCAGTTTCAACATAAGCAGCATTAGTGCCCATCCCAAGGGTGATTGCAGCTATAGTTTCTTTGTTGTAATATCTACCTCCAGCCAAATCTCCTACAGTTTCATCAACCTGCACAACCCACCAATCTCTTATAACCTTTTTCTTTTAGGCTTTTTAAGCTGTGATTGATAATGTTAGAGGCAAGCAAAGAGCAATAGTGAGAAAGAAGAAAGGCGTGTAAAAACAAGTGGTTACCAATGCAAAAACACGCATGTCCACACCATGTTTCTCCAATGCCTGATTCATGTCATTTACCAACTCTTTCCCAACCTGATGATTGCATCGCATGTTTTATATATCTAAGTGACTAGAAATTGAAATGTCTTGACAAAGTTCAAATCTAAAAACATTTGTGTTTAACAAAGTGAGATTGGTATTTATGAATTTGTTGTATGTGAATATTAACATTTATAAAAGGAGAAAAGCAAACTCAACCGTGTCATCAACAGCTAAACTCTTCCATTTAATGGCTGTTCCAGAGGAGGCTGCAGCTTGGTGCACTGGATATGATATAGTAACACCCAGTTTTCTTTGTCTTGCTGATGTATTATCATCTTTGCTATTCTCAGAATGTGTTGAAATAAACTTTCCTAGTTGCAGAGCAATGTAGTCGAATAATTGCTGGAGTACCCAAACCCACCAAAAAAAAAAAAAAAAAAAAAAGCATTTTTGCCACATATTACTGATGCTGATCAATTCACATAGTAGTTTGTTAAAGGTTAGTTTGAAAATATGATTTTATTTTGTTTTATTTCGTTAAAGACAAAAATAAAAAACAGAAAAAGTTTTCAAAAAACTAAATCAAACAGATTTCAAATCTACTAATAAGTGAAGTAAATACTACCATAGAAGTACCGGCCATCAAATGGGGAGGAATGCAGATCTCAGCCCTCTGTAGATCAGAAATAGGCTCATTCTTTCCCCCAAGTCGCGCTCTCAACATCAAGAAATTTTCACCCCTTATATTCACTCCGTAGCACAATCCTTTCTCATCCCTGCCCTCCAAGTGCAATAACAAAAGTACACATTATGTAATGCAAATTCTAATATTAAGATTATCCACAAACTTATTCCCCAATGATCTCTAACTTGTAGCTTCCTCCATTACATATGGTTTCATATGAAATTATATTCAGTAATTTTAAAATATCATGCAACATTGTTCCAATGTTGTGTATTCAATCAATAGTATAACAAAAAATTTTGCGAATTAGACAATATTAATCCACATTTAATCAATAGCATAACAGAAAATTTTACTAATAGAATAATGTAAACCCACATTTATTATTAGGTAATTAAGAGAGAATAAATTACTCATTTAATATCTTTGCTGTTGCTAATCTGGTAAGAAATATTCACATAGTGGTCTAAAATTATTTAATAATTTTTATATTTGTATCTTCAAATAATACTCTAATGCTGTGTTTGGTTGGGGGATTTGGAGAGGGATTTGGAAAAGGAAAGGGAAAAAGTGTGTGAAACTAGGTGAAATATAGGCATGTTTTATTCATATTTCACCTACTATTTTCATTTCCCTTTCCAAATTCCTCCTCAAATCCTCCAACCAAACACAGCATAAGAGATTTGAGAATGGGTTTGGAAAGGAAAAGGAAAACTTTGTGTGAAATTAGGTAAAATATAAGTATGTTTTTATTCACATTTCACCTCCATTTTTCATTTTCTTTTACAAATCTCTTCTCAAATCTTCCAACAAAGACAGCCGTAATTGTGAACACGAGCATCACATGCACAGGTGGCCAGTAAGTATATATATGTGGGTATGCACACACATGCGGTATGCATGAGAGAGAGAGAGAGAGAACCCGGAGGGGAGAGAAGAGAGGTAGGAGACGAGCATTGTGAGGATGGATTGATGATCATGGGATTCGGAAGCAAGGTTTGATTGCATATGAGAAACCAGGTCATTAGCCACATGCCATAGCTTCGGAACAGGGGTTGCGCTTTCTCTGGCGAATTTTCTTAGAATACGTTGTGTCTTTCTCCACTTTCTCTCACTCCTCTTCCACCTCCTCACTACCACCCCCACCCCTACCAGCGTCGCTGCTGCCATCACCGCTCCCAACGCCACCACCACCGCCTCTTTCCTCATCTCAATCTTCTCTCTCTGTCAAATCAGAATCTGTTCAAGAAATTTCCCATTTTCACTCACCACAGATCAGTTATTCCAAAATGTACTCACCAACAACAAGGAAGGTAACGGAAAACCCGACATTCGTGTTGACCAGGGAAGAACGAGTTTCATGCAAGCACCGTTGGGCCCAACCCCACACCTTGCCCGACTTTGACATTAGACCTAGCACCATAATTACTGCAGAAATGTTAGGTATCATGAAAAATCTCTCATAAAAATAATCATGAAAGTTTTGTGATCCTTAAATTACACTTAGAATAAAGTACCACACACTAATCAAGATAATCTAATGATCATAAATCTTTCATGATCATTTTCATAAATTTTTTTCATAATTCTTAACTTTTCTCTAATTACGGGGCTTAGCGAGACACACGGCCCATAAATGCTACACTTCTCCTTCCTGTTTTTTTATTTTTATTTTTTATTTTTTATGTGGGCAGAGATTTTCTTTTATGTTGTATTTGTGTAAAATCTAAATATTAGATTGTTTTTAGTGATGATGTGCCAAAGCATGAGTGAACTAGTTCTTGAATAAGTGATTATTGTGCATCGTGGATAAATAGGAATTTTTATAAAAGCAATCGGTTGCTTGCTTAGGTTTTTAAAAAAATATTTTTTAGAAAATTATATTTTCTTATTTTTTGTTTTTTTTATTTTTACTGAATTTTTTAAATATTCTAAGTAATATTTTTTTTTTTACTTTTTAGGTATATTTATGTTAATTACAAAGTTTTACTTTTAAGGACGGAAGTAGCAAGCATGAAGAACATGGATTACGAAATCAAAATGAATCAATAAACAGAACTGGAATGCACTTAATTAATCAAAATCATTTAAATAAAACTTTGTAATTAAAATACAGAAAATAACTTACAATTACAATTGTAGTAACTGCAAGGATCTTAATTGGGTACAAACGGGAAGAGGTAATTTTCACTCAGAGCTCTCTGGTTTTTCTTCCAGATTGAAGGATTGAAGAAAGAAGAAAGGTTGCTGAGTGATTACATCTGATTACATTTTATACAAATAAAAAGTAAATAAAGTTGCATGTGATTGATGGAGGCAGCTAGCAGCGCATGGGGCAAAGCAGATGCTGTCGGCTGCTTACGGTGGAGTGATTGCACGAGTGAGCAGCTTTAACAAAAGTTGATTGAGCGAATAGTGACAATGAACGGTAGCTTTTACTATTCATCACTTTCGGTGGAACATGTGAATATAGGAATCAGAATAAAGACAAATTGGCAGCTTTTCTCAAAAGAGTATTGATTGAAGCCAATTTGAATTTATAAAGAATCCAAAGTTGATCAAGCATATGGGTCCTGAGCATCTTGGAACTCAGGTCATCCATATGGGTTGAGTAGCTGAACCTTCAGAAGATTGTGATTGGTCTGAACTGTCGTTTGATTTTTCTGAACTGGTTGACTGGGCTTCGTGTTGATCCATAATTTGATAGATTAACTGGTGCATTTCTTCTTTTGGATAATTTGGACTTGCTTTTGACTTTGGGCTGAGCAGGAGATGAACTGGGCTTTGACTGAGCCGTGGATTTTGATTTGGGCTTGGATTGAGTCTTGGGCTGATCCGGTACTGTAGGAGCTTTGGACTTAGCCTTGGATTTTGATTTATCAGTATTGGGCTAAATCTGGATCTTTGATTTGGATGACTTGGGCTTGGAACCACTAGATGAGGGGCTTTCAAGGTTGATTGGAGGAAGGCTGGGCTGACTTCCTTGGCTGATTGTAGCAGTTGAGTTCTGCTGGGCTTTGATCATAGAAGGAGTTGGAGCACATTGATCAATGGGGAATTCTTCTTGAACAATTTCAAAAATTCTGGGCACATTAAACTTAGCCCACCATTTGACGGAATGTTGACGGGTGATTATGTTACCATCAATTCCAGAATGCCATTTAAATATCCAGGGGAGTTTGTATTTGGATATAAAAATTAACAAAGATAGAAATTGTTTCTAATGAGTGGTGAATGGATAAACAGAGGAGAAATAATTGATTAGTTCAATGAGGTCACCGGGAAGAATATCTGAAATGACGCCATAATGAGTCCACCATCTCAGAAACTAAGTAGGTAACTCAGATTTGAATTTCTGATCAAAGGAGATGAACCAAGAGTGACTGAAGGACTCATTTTGGTACAAGAAAATCTTGAACCAAGCATCTATGTAATCATGATAATTGTATTGAATAGAATGACCTGGTAAATCACGAATGACCCTATTCAGCTAAGGAAACAATGTTGTGAATATAAATGGAATGATACAGAACCTTGTAAGCATAAGTTCGATCATGAATAGGTTTGAATAAAACGGATTGGTGATGAATTAGGATGTTTTTGTAATAGGTGAGTGTTTTTTCTGGATGTGAGAGGATAAAATGGCATCCAGAGCCAAAATAAGATTTAGCAATTTCATGAATGACTTGACTTTTGGGGTGACTGGGTTCTTTGTAGAACAAATTAGTGGTGTGTGATTTGGTATAATCAGATCGAGAGGACCTGACTGGGTTAGCCGGGTATGGAGTAACTGAAACAGATTGACTAGAAGCAAAAGGATCGGTGGCCAAAACAGATGAGTAATTAGGTCGATAAATATTACCAAGGACTTGGTAACGATTCACCATTTCAAGTGAGTAAGACGGGGTTATTGACTCCAAAGGAGGTGGGACAATGAGTTGATTAGGTTTACTGGAAGATGGGACCAAAGCCTTGGAAGGAGGCCTTAGGTGAGACATCTGTGAAGCAAGCAACAAAGATTAGCAACCAGAAAGAAGATCTAAATAATTCTGGTAGTAATTCAAATGACTAATGTATTCAGTAAGTAAATTGCGACGAGCTTGAATTTGATGATACTTGAATTTGATGATAATTGATATATTGAGCACGTTTAGTAGTTTTGCGGGCTAATTGAAGGCGTTGAATGCGAAAGATAACTTGGTGTATCAGGGTTTGGTAATGGGTAATTTGGGTTTTTAAATATGAAATATGTGAAGTAGCACTCATCCCTTACCCCCTTGTAAAAATTCCCGGGTAAGAAAATCAGGGAGGGAATTGTAAGAACCAGGAATATAGGTAATATCAAAATAAAAAATACTTAAAATAGATTGCTATCGGGCAAAAATTTGTTTACTAGCAAGATTTTGAATATCTTTTTCCAAAACATATTTAGCAGATTTGCAATCAACACGTAGTAAAATTTTTTGATTTAAAATATCATCTTGAAATTTTTGAATACATAAAACAGTAGACAAAATTTCTTTTTTAATAGTACTATAATTTAATTGTGCTTTATTCCAAATACCAGAATGATAAAGAACAATTTGTTCAGGTAATTGAGGAGTGACTTTCTGAAGAAGAATGCCACCATAACCAATGTCAAAAGCATCAGTTTGAATAATTTTAAATGAATTTTCAGTAGGAATACCAAGACAAGGAAGAGACTTAACATATTGCTTGACTTGTTGAACTATAGCAGTATGAGTAGGAGACCAAGGAGGAGGATTGTCTTTTAACCGATCAAACAGAGGTTGACAGACTTTCCTAAGGTCTTTATAGAATTCAGCAATGTAATTGAGGGATCCTAAGAACCATTGTAATTGGGTATTATCAAGAATTTCATCAAGAAATTTGGAAGCAAACTCAATGAAACGACTAATGGGAAGAATAGTATTGTGGTGAATATCATATCCTAAAAACCTAACTTTAGTTTGAAACAATTTAATTTTAGGAGCAGAGATGACTAAACCATGACTTTTAATTGTATAAAAGAATGTAGTTAAATGTTTCCAATGTTCACTGATGGATTTGGAGAAAATTAATATGTCATCAATGTAAACAATAGAAAAATGACTAAATGGGTTAAATATATCATTTATGATATTTTGAAATTCACTAGGAGCATTTTTTAAACCAAATGGCATGACATTCCATTCATATTGACCAAAAGGTGTATTAAAAGCAATTTTGTATCGATCTTTAGGATGAATTTGAATTTGCCAAAAACCACTTTTTAAATCAAATTTACTAAAAATAAGAGCTTGACTAAGTCGTTTAATCAAATCTTTCTTATTGGGAATAGTATATTTAATCTATTCTAGAACAGCATTTAATGGCTTGTAATTAATAACTAGGCGAGGGACACCTTTTTCTAATTCAGCATTTTTATTAACATAAAAAGTAGGACAAGACCATGGTGATTTACTAGGACTGATAATTCTATTTTTTAATAATTCATTAATTTCTTTTTTACACATTTCCAATAATTCATGATTCATTTGAATAGGTCTAGATTTAGTAGGTCTTTGTCTTTCATTAAAATTCTTAATATATGGTAAAATAACTACATGCTTTTCTTATGCCAGAATGCAGTAGGTAAAGATGAGCAAACAGTTGATTCAAGTTTTAATTTAAAATCATTGATTTGTGATATGAGAATAGGATTAGTTAATTGTTGATCAATTCGTTTATAATTAATTTTTTCTTTCAGAAAATTAATTTGGCGAGTTAATCTATTAATAGTATGGGAAATAGAACAATCTTTTAATTGATTTAATTCTAGCATTTCAGGTGGATATAAGAATGTAAATGTAACAGGTTGTCCTAAAATATGAGTAGTTATTCCTTCACTAGAAGTAGTGAATGGATACAATAAAGATATGAATGGTGTGCCTAAAATAATCCTATCAGTCATATTTTTTACCAAAGCAAATGTAGTTTTAAAACAAACATTATTTTGACAAACATGCACTTTAGATAACTTGTATTTAATATGTATTTTACTACCATTAGCAGAGGTTAATTTCTCTTGACATTTTTCATAATATTTAATAGGAAGTAATCCTTCTTGAATATAATTTAAATCAGCACCAGTATCAATTAAAGCAATTAGTTCTAACTCAAAATCTTCAACTATGATTTTAATTCTTGAATATCATTTTTGCATATAGATTTTATTGAGTAAATTTAATCGTTTATTTTCAAGGTTAGTAGATTGAGGTCGATTATCATATATAAGTTTAGCTGGATTAGTATGATCAGAATCAGGGTCAGAATTATGTTCAGAATCATGAGGTGATGGTTATGGATTAGGTTGGAAATTATTTAAACTTTGATTAAGTTTGAGATTAATGATTTCATTTTCTAATTTGTTGTCTTTAGATTGAAGGTCACAGATAGTTTGTTTAATTTAATTGATTTCAGATTGTAAATTTTGAAGGGTAACTTCTCTAGTTTTATTTTAAAATTTTTCTAAAGTCTTGCATAAGCTAATAATAGGTTTATTCTCTGAATGAAGTAATAAAGTTTTTAATTTTTCAATATATTGTTGTTTTAATTGAGGATCATTTAATTTACTAATTAAGTCAATTAAAGCAGATTCTTCTTGAGTATGTTTGGTAAGAATAGCAATTTGTTTAACTGGTTTACAACAAACATCATTGTAACCTAAGGTAACTTGATTATCAGAATCAGAATGAATCAATAAATAGGCTTTGATACCATAAAGGACGGAAGCAGCAAACATGAAAAACATGGATTACGAAATCAAAATGAATCAATAAACAGAACTGGAATGCACTTAATTAATCAAAATCATTTAAATAAAACTTTGTAATTAAAATACAAAAATCAAAAGTAAAAAAAGTAATATTTTTTTTTACTTTTTTTGTATATTTATGTTAAGTAATCAAACTTTATGGTATCAGAGCCTGTTCTGTTGTATCCTGTTTCTAACTGCTTTGTTTCTTCCAATTAATCTTTTCTCTTGTTCATTTGATTAATCTTGTTTTTAGTTCATCTTAATCACCCACGAGATCGGTCTGGATTTATCCACTTGGTTTAAGTCACCCACTTTCATCTCCTGTCTAGAGTAAGTCCTTAGGGTTAGGCAGTGTTGGACATTTCGAATAGGGTCTATACTCAAACCACCTTGGTCTGTGATAACCTGACTAGAATAGGGTCTGTATTAAGATATCTGTAAAACTGATTAATTAAAAAGAACAATGAATCAATTATTTCGAAGTAACTCATCAGTTAGTTTTAGGTCAACAACGTTGCCCTCCATACCAAATCAGGGATTAGTAATTAATGAAGAAGATGTTGAAATCCAAAATGATCAAATTAATACAGGATGGAATATAACAAAATTACAAATCAAAGAAATATATAAAACTACTTTTTTACAGAATGTTTTTAAAGTTGTATTACATGTTAAAACAATTGAACAAGTTTATGCTTTAGAAAGACCTCGTGAAACCTGTCAATTATTTGATGCTAAATTAATTAAAAGACATTTAAATAATGGTTACAATTTTATGCATATTGGTTTAATTCAAGTTGGTGTTAATCCATTAACAATTGTTGGTAAAAATACTTCTGTTTTATTATGTTTAAGAGATGCTCGTTTTCTTAATTACAATGATAGTTTAATGGGTATGATGGAAACTGGTCTTCATAAAGGTCCAGTACATTTTAATTGTTTTCCTGATTTCACACTTAGTTTACGTGATCGACATATTTTAAATGCATTAACACTAAACATTCAATTACATGGTTCATTCACTAACATGAAAGAAAAAGTTCATAATATTGTTTTAATATATCGTGTTCATTAGAAGTGCATGCAAACTAATTTAAATGTTCATACTTTACATAAAAGTCCCAGGGATAAAACTCTCTTAATTCAAAGTAGTAATACTAACGAATCACATATTAATATTCCTCAAATGATTGAATGGAACAAAATTGATTTACCTGAAGAATGGATTACTGTCAATGAAAATTACAAACATAATCAACAACAATCCTCAGAACAAGATATCCAAGATATTCAACAATTTAATGATGGTTCTGTTTGTATTAAATTCAATCGTAGTCAATCCTCTAGACATAGTACATCGAGTGTCCCTACTGAGATTGAAACTGAAGATGAAATATTTAATACTCCTCTATTTAGAAAAAATAGTCAACTACACCTTGGAACAACCACTGGTCCGTCTCCTCAACGAAAATTAAAAGGTATTGATAATTCTACAACTTCTCAAATTAGTAAACCTGTTTATTCTACACACACACATTTACCTGAAGAAGAAATTGCTTCTAATAATTCTCCAACTCAAACTGATTTTGAAGAATTCACACCACCAGTCAATCCTCAGTTAATGACAATCAAAAAAGAATTTACTCCTGATCTTGATAAATTACTTATTGAATTTAAATCTAAAGCCAATAGAACTCAACGCCATGCTTACTATGCTAAATATAATTCTGCTGAAATGTTCAAAATTTCTCGAAAATGGTATGATTTTATGGTTGAATATGGTTTTGAATTACCTTTATTAGAATATGTTGATAAATATTATAAACAGCTTAATACAATCACCAAACATAAATGGAAAACTTCTGACACTACTTTTGTTAGTTTTAGTCATCCTCCCTTAGAGAAAATCATCCTTACTCAACAAGGTTTTGAAATCCCTGCGTCCCCTTTCAAATTACCTAGTAATGATAATGAAATTAAAAAAGTTATTGAACAAAATAATTATACTAATTAATGTTTAAGTACAATTGGTAAACAATTAGACAAGATAGAAACCAATTTAGAATCTGTTCAAACCACATCTGCTAAACAACCTCTAGATCCACCTTTACTTAATCTACCCAGTAATCGTTCTAAACAAACTAGTTTAGTTACCAATGATCAATCTACTGTCAAAGCTATTGAAAAATTATTTACCAAATTAACTACATCTGTCACGCCCCCAAAATAAACCCATAATATACACAACATTGACATGCATTGATATAAGAAAAACAAAACATTATTCCATTCATCAGGGTATTCTTATTAAAAGACATTACATGTAACAAAGAAAATAAATGCCCTATGGGCTTACAACTTTCCAAGTCAACACTTGGACACAAAAGTCTGAGTACTAACTTAATTACACATTAAGCCCTTGGCTTGAGTTTACATGTAATATCAAAATAAAACAAAATAACAACTAACTAAACGGAGTCTTCAACTCCAAATCCTCCCAAGCTAAGTCATTGGAGGTAGCATATCACCTGGACCTGAAAATGATGTTCCCGTATAGGGTGAGCCATAGCCCAGCAGAAATATACTAAACCAAATATAAGAATTGACTAAAGCAATAGCATTCGATAGATGGTTAACACTTACAAATCCATTATATCATTATACAGTTTCATGACAATAATGTTCATGACATGTTTCACTTTCCATTTATACAGACATAGCTCAGAACTTGGCCAAACACTAATAATGAGACTACATCTCATATTAATATTACTTCTGATATTAACAATTAAATGAGGCTAAGGCTCATAATAAAACACTTTCATCAATTGATAAGTACACATATTTGCTGTACTAAAATACTTCCATACATCAATAAGTACACAGATTTGCTGTACTAATGGAGTCCATCCCCTTTCTCCTCCCAAACAGGTTTGAGAGTCCATCCCCTATCTTCCCTCAAACCATGGAGTACATCCCCTATCTCCTTCCAAACAATATGTATATACAATGTATTTAACACTTGTCACATACAATATTCAATCAATATACGTATTTGCTGTATTAATTCAACTGTCATATTCAATAACTTAGTCAATGTGATTAGTTTCAGTTTTCTCTAATCAGTATGCAATGTCTAAAACAATCACGACTATCCTCCACCGATAGCCCAAAACAGTTATTTCTAAATAGGAAATAAATGTATCAACAGATATAATCTCAACATTTTCATAGGTGAGTGATTAAACTATCCAACTACACCATTCAATCTCATAATTCCCCAATTTCGTGAATTAAACCTAATTCCACATTTTTTCCAAAATTAATTATACAAATTAATTTATTTAAGCAATTAGGGCTTTTTCCCTTTTCCTCAAAAATTAACCCTAAGGTTCAATTTTCTCAATTTGATACAACAATGTTATTTTTCGTGATTTACAAACATATGGAATTTAATATATGAAAAACCCCCTTTTCATCAAATTGCAATTCAAACCCTAATTTTTATCAAAATTACCAAACAACACCAACATATCAAAATGACTAAAACTTAGGACAAAACCTATAATATGGAGTAGGGTATCTCTACCTCAAAAATAGAAGCCCAAAGGTGAAGATGATGAAAATGCAAAGTGCTCCAAATCCACAAATGTTCAGATTAAAACAAAGCCCTCGCGACCCTCTATCTTTTTAACAAAGAACCTAGGGTAGAAACACCCTAAAAATAGATAAAACCAAAGAGAGAAGGTGTGTAGAGGGAGAGAGAACATGGACCTAGGGTTTTGAAAATAAAGAAGATGGAAAAGTGATGTTTAAAACCGCTGCTGCGAACTGATATAACACAGGCTCGCTCGAGCGAAGGAATGGTTGCTCGAGCAACCAGACACAAAGAATACTCGCTCGAGCGTAGAAATCCTCGCTCGAGCCAACAATACGATGCTTCAGGTCTGCAACCCAGAAGCACGCTCGAGCGACAGAATGCTCGCTCGAGCGAAGAACTCAAAATACACCTCGCTCGCTCCCTCGAAGAAACCCTGGCTTGAGCGAAGGACCAAAAACAAAGAGCTCGCTCGAGCGACAAACTGCTCGCTCGAGCGAAGGACCAAAATTCTGGGCAGCAACTATTTGCTCCCAAACACAACCAACCTGTAACAAACCTGCCCAACACATTATATAACTCAAAAAACAAAGTATGGAAGGATGGAAACAAGATATAAAGTATAACTAACATCCACGGAACCAAGTCCGATTCACTATACAACAAGGGATAAAACCCGTGATCGCTATAACATCTGATAATGCTTCACCTTCTAAAGATAAAGGTCTTACTGTTCTAAATCAACAATTTAACACTGAAACTGCTTCGACCCAATCTGATACTGATGATGACATAAACCAATTAGCTCAACAGTTCCAATCCTCTCATCTTACTAAAATTCATTATCTTAAAGTTAATCCCCACACTACTAAAAATTGGTATTCTCGACCTACTCCTCCTGATCTCCAATTCGAAGAAACTAAGCTCAACAATCAATTTTCTGTTTCTGCCACAAAATTATACGAATGGAATATTGATGGTCTTAGTGAAGACCAAATCCTCTAAAAATTAAATCATTTATCTATGGTTTCCAATAGTTATCTCTCCAATTATCCCCAATACACTCAATCTAAAATAGTTATTTTAATTACTTCTGGCTTCACTGGTATGCTCAAATCTTGGTGGGAAAAATATTTAACTAAAGAACAAAGAGACTCCATAATTTATGCTAATCAAACCGATGATAACGGTTTACCTACTTTCGATGAAAATATTGGATGTTGCCACCCCGATGGCATTAATAGATGTTGCCACCCCGATGGCATTAATGCATTAATCTGTACTATTGTTCGACATTTCATTGGTACTCCTACTAATATTTATTCTCGCATACATGATCAACTTAGTAATCTTACATGTCCTACCTTAAGTGATTTTAGATGGTATAAAGATGTATTCACCTCTAGAGTCATGCTAAGAGAAGACTGTACTAAATCATTTTGGAAAAAAAAATTTATTAACGGATTACCTAGTTTATTTGCTCACAAAATCAGAGATGTTCTTAGTCAACCTACTGGTGTTATAGAATATGATAATTTAACATATGGTGATATAATTAGTACTATTCAAAAAGAAGGATTAAAAATGTGTATTGATCTTAAACTTAGTCAAAAAGCTACTAAAGATAAACACAAAGCTAAATATGAATGAGGAAATTTCTGTGAACAATATGGTTTACCTGTTGTTGCACCCTCTCGTAAGAAATCACATAAATATTCTAAGCCTAAACATAAATCCAAATATTATAATAAATATAAGAAGAATTATTCACCTTCCAAATCCAATGATAAATTTTATACCAAACCCAAAAAGAAATATTATAAATCTAAATCACATCCAAAATTTAAATCTAGTAAAGACATTACTTGTTATAACTGTGGTAAAAAATGTCATTTTGCCAATAAATGTAAAGAGAAACAAAAATTAAAAGATAGAGTTAATCAACTCCAAATTAATGAAGAGTCTAAATTCAATTATTTGAAATCTTTCAATTAAATCAATCCGACAATAATTCCTCTTCTGTTCCTCCATCTACATCTAATTCCCCTTCAAATAGTAATAATTCTGATTTTGATAATCAAGTTACCTTAGGTTGCAATGATGTCTGTTGTAAACCAATTAAACAAATTATTGTTCTTACCAAACATAATCAAGAAGAATCTGCTTTAATTGACTTAATTAGTAAATTAGATGATCCTTAATTAAAACAACAATATATTGAAAAATTAAAAACTTTAGAAAAATTTAAAAATAAAACTAAAGAAGTTACCCTTCAAGATTTACAATATGAAATTAATCAAATTAAACAAACTATCCGCGACCTCCAATCTAAAGACAACAAATTAGAAAATGAAATCATTAATCTCAAACTTAATCAAAGTTTAAACAATTTCCAACCTAATCCATAACCATCACCTCATGATTCTGAACATAATTCTGACCCTGATTCTGATCATACTAATCCAGCTAAACTTATATATGATAATCGACCTCAATCTACTAACCTTGAAGATAAACGATTAAATTTACTCAATAAAATCTATATGCAAAAATGGTATTCAAGAATTAAAATCATAGTTGAAGATTTTGAGTTAGAACTAATTGCTTTAATTGATACTGGTGCTGATTTAAATTGTATTCAAGAAGGATTACTTCCTATTAAATATTATGAAAAATGTCAAGAGAAATTAACCTCTGCTAATGGTAGTAAAATGCATATTAAATACAAGTTACCTAAAGTGCATGTTTGTCAAAATAATGTTTGTTTTAAAACTACATTTGTTTTGGTAAAAAATATGACTGATAGGATTATTTTAGGCACACCATTCATATCTTTATTGTATCCATTCACTACTTCTAGTGAAGGAATAACGTGGGGTGGTGGTGGTGTGTGGTGGTGGTGGGTTGGTGGTGGTGGTGGGTGGTAGTGGTGTGGTGGGTGTGGGGTGGTGGTGGGTGGTTGGTGGGTGGTGGGTGGGTGTGGTGGGTGGTGGTGTGGTGGTGTGTGGGTGGTGGGTGGTGGTGTGGGGTGGGTGTGGTGTGGGTGGGTGGTGGTGGGTGGTGGGTGCAGGGTGTGGGTGGTGGGTGGGTGGGTGTGGTGTGTGGTGGTGGGTGGGTGGTGGTGGTGGGTGGGTGGTGGTGGGTGGTGGTGGTGGTGGTGGTGGGGTGTGGGTGCGGGTGTGTGTGTGGTGGGTGGGTGGTGGTGGGGTGTGGTGGTGGTAGTGTGTGGGTGGGTGTGGTGGTGGGGTGGTGGTGGTGGGTGGGTGGGTGGGTGGTGGTGGTGGGTGGTGGGTGGGTGGGTGTGGGGTGGTGGTGGTGGGTGTGGGTGGTGGGGTGTGGGTGGTGGGGGGGTGTGGTGGTGGTGGTGTGGGGTGGGTGTGGTGGGTGGTGGGGTGTGGTGGCGGTGGTGTGTGGTGGTGTGGGTGTGTGGTGTGGTGTGGGTGGTGGGTGTGTGGTGGTGGGTGGTGGGTGGTGGTGGTGTGGGGATGGTGTGTGGGTGGGTGGGGTGTGTGGGTGTGTGTGGTGGTGTGGGTGGGTGGTGGTGGGTGGTGTGGGTGGGTGGTGTGGGTGTGGGTGGGTGGTGGTGGGTGGGTGGTGGGGGGTGTGGGTGGTGTGGCGGGTGGTGTGGTGTGGGGGTGTGGTGGGTGGTGTGTGGTGGTGGTGTGTGGTGGGTGGTGGGTGTGTGGTGGTGGTGGTGGGTGGTGTGGTGTGGATGGTGTGTGGGTGGTGGTGGTGGTGGGTGTGGGGTGGTGGGTGTGGTGGTGTGGGTGGTGGTGTGGGTGGGTGGTGTGTGTGTGGGTGGTGGTGTGGGTGGTGTGTGGTGTGGGTGTGGTGGTGGTGGTGGTGTGTGTGGTGTGGGTGGTGGTGTGGTGGTGGTGGGTGGTGTGGGTGGTGGTGTGGTGGTGGTGGTGGTGGTGGGTGGTGGGTGGTGGTGGTGTGTGGTGGTGGTGGTGGTGGGTGGTGGGTGGTGGGGTGTGGTGGGGTGTGGTGTGTGGTGGGTGGTGGTGGGTGGGTGGTGGTGGTGGGTGGTGGTGGTGGTGGGTGTGGTGGTGGTGGGTGGTGTGGGTGGTGGTGGTGTGGTGGTGGGTGGTGGTGTGTGGGTGGGTGGTGGTGGTGGTGGGGTGTGGTGGTGGGTGTGGGGTGGTGGTGGTGTGTGGTGGGGGTGTGGGTGTGGTGTGTGGTGGTGTGGTGGTGGAAAATGGTGGTAAATGGTGGCGTGTGGTGTTGGGTAAAAAAAAAAAAAAAAAAAAAAAAAAAAAAAAAACATTTTTGTATTTTTTTTTTTTTTTTTTTTTTATAAATTGAGACCACTAATTTATAAATCAAAAAATTAAAATTTTTTTTTTTTTTTTTTTTTTTTTTTTAAAATTTTATAAATATATAAAAAAAAACGTAAGTGTTACCAAACGGCACCTTAATGTTTTAGGACAACCTGTTACATTTACATTCTTATATCCACCTGAAATGCTAGAATTAAATCAATTAAAAAATTGTTCTATTTCCCATACTATTAATAGATTAACTCGCCAAATTAATTTTCTGAAAGAAGAAATTAATTATAAACGAATTGATCAATAATTAACTGATCTTGTTCTCATATCACAAATCAATGATTTTAAATTAAAACTTGAATCAACTGTTTGCTCATCTTTACCTACTGCATTCTGGCATAAGAAAAAGCATGTAGTTACTTTACCATATATTAAGAATTTTAATGAAAGACAAATACCTACTAAATCTAGACCTATTCAAATGAATCATGAATTATTGGAAATGTGTAAAAAAAAAATTAATGAATTATTAAAAAATAGAATTATCAGTCTTAGTAAATCACCATGGTCTTGTCCTACTTTTTATGTTAATAAAAATGCTGAATTAGAAAGAGGTGTCCCTCGCCTAGTTATTAATTACAAACCATTAAATGCTGTTCTAGAATGGATTAGATATCCTATTCCCAATAAGAAAGATTTGATTAAACGACTTAGTCAAGCTCTTATTTTTAGTAAATTTTATTTAAAAAGTAGTTTTTGGCAAATTCAAATTCATCCTAAAGATTGATACAAAATTGCTTTTAATACACCTTTTGGTCAATATGAATGAAATGTCATGCCATTTGGTTTAAAAAATGCTCCTAGTGATTTCAAAATATCATGAATGATATATTTAACCCATTTAGTCATTTTTCTATTGTTTACATTGATGACATATTAATTTTCTCCAAATCCATCAGTGAACATTGGAAACATTTAACTGCATTCTTTTATACAATTAAAAGTCATGGTTTAGTCATCTCTGCTCCTAAAATTAAATTGTTTCAAACTAAAGTTAGGTTTTTAGGATATGATATTCACCACAATACTATTCTTCCCATTGGTCGTTCCATTGAGTTTGCTTCCAAATTTCCTGATGAAATTCTTGATAAAACCCAATTACAACGGTTCTTAGGATCCCTCAATTACATTGCTGAATTCTATAAAGGCCTTAGGAAAGTCTTTCAACCTCTGTTTGATCGGTTAAAAGACAATCCTCCTCCTTGGTCTCCTACTCATACTGCTATAGTTCAACAAGTCAAGCAATATGTTAAGTCACTTCCTTGTCTTGGTATTTCTACTGAAAATTCATTTAAAATTATTCAAACTGATGCTTCTGACATTGGTTATGGTGGCATTCTTCTTCAGAAAGTCACTCCTCAATCACCTGAACAAATTGTTCGTTATCATTCTGGTATCTGGAACAAAGCACAATTAAATTACAGTACTATTAAAAAAGAAATTTTGTCTACTATTTTATGTATTCAAAAATTTCAAGATGATATTTTAAATAAATTTTTTTTACTTCGTGTTGATTGCAAATCTGCTAAATATGTTTTGGAAAAAGATGTTCAAAACCTTGCTAGTAAACAAATTTTTGCCTGATGGCAATCTATTTTAAGTATTTTTGATTTTGATATTACCTATATTCCTGGTTCTCATAATTCCCTCCCTGATTTTCTTACCCGGGAATTTTTACAGGGGGGTAAGGGATGAGTGCTACTCCACATATTTCATATTTAAAAATCCAAATTATCCATTACCAAACCCTGATACACCAAGTTACCTTTCGCATTCAACGCCTTCAATTAGCCCGCAAAACTACTAAACGTGCTCAATATATCAATTATCATCAAATTCAAGCTCGTCGCAATTTACTTATTGAATACATTAGTCATTTGAATTACTACCAGAATTATTTAGATCTTCTTTCTGGTTGTTAATCTTTGTTGCTTGCTTCACAAATGTCTCGTCCGAGGCCTCCTTCTAAGGCTTTGGTCCCATCTTCCAGTAAACCTAATCAACTCATTGTCCCACCTCCTTTGGAGTCAATAACCCCGTCTTACTCACTTGAAATAGTGAATCGTTACCAAGTCCTTGGTAACATTTATCGACCTAATTACTCATCTGCTTTGGCCACCGATCCTTTTGCTTCTAGTCAATCTGTTTCAGTTACTCCATACCTGGCTAACCCAGTCAGGTCCTCTCGATCTGATTATACCAAATCACACACCACTAATTTGTTCTACAAAGAACCCAATCACCCCAAAAGTCAAGTCATTCATGAAATTGCTAAATCTTATTTTGGCTCTGGATGCCATTTTATCCTCTCACATCCAGAGAAAACACTCACCTATTACAAAGACATCCTAATTCATCACCAATCCATTTTAATCAAACCTATTCATGATCGAACTTATGCTTACAAGGTTCTGTATCATTCCATTTATATTCACAACATTGTTTCCTTAGCTGAATGGAGTCATCCTTATCAGCTTCGTGATTTACCAGGTCATTCTATTCAATACAATTATCATGATTACATAGATGCTTAGTTTAAGATTTTCTTGTACCAAAATGAGTCCTTCAGTCACTCTTGGTTTATCTCCTTTGATCAAAAATTCAAATTTGAGTTACCTACTTGGTTTCTGAGATGGTGGACTCATTATGGCGCCATTTCAGATATTCTTCCCGGTGACCTCATTGAACTAATCAATTATTTCTCCTCTGTTTATCCATTCACCACTCATCAGAAACAATTTCCATCTTTGTTAATTTTTATATCCAAATACAAACTCCCCTGAATATTTAAATGGTATTATGGAATTGATGGTAACATAATCACCCGTTAACATTCCGTCAAATGGTGGGCTAAGTTTAATGTGTCTAGAATTTTTGAAATTGTTCAAGAAGAATTCCCCATTGATCAATGTGCTCCAACTCCTTCTATGATCAAAGCCCAGCAGAACCCAACTGCTGCAATCAGCCAAGGAAGTCAGCCCAACCTTCCTCCAATCAACCTTGGAAGCCCCTCATCTAGTGGTTCCAAGCCCAAGTCATCCAAATCAAAGATCTAGATTCAGCCCAATACTGATAAATCAAAATCCAAGGCTAAGTCCAAAGCTCCTGCAGTACCGGATCAGCCCAAGACTCAATCCAAGCGCAAATCAAAATCGACGGCTCAGTCAAAGCCCAGTTCATCTGCTGCTCAGCCCAAATTCAAAAGCAAGTCCAAATTATCCAAAAGAAGAAATGCTCCAGTTAGTTTGTCAAATTATGGATCAACACGAAGCCCAGTCAACCAGTTCAGAAAAATCAAACGACAGTTCAGACCAATCACAATCTTCTGAAGGTTCAACTACTCAACCCATTTCATATGGACGACCCGAGTTCCAAGATGCTCAGGACCCATATGCTTGATCAACTTTGGATTCTTTATAAATTCAAATTGGCTTCAATCAATACGCTTTTGAGAAAAGCTGCCAATTTGTCTTTATTCTGATTCCTATATTCACATGTTCCACCGAAAGTGATGAATAGTAAAAGCTATTGTTCACTTTTACTGTTCACTGTCACTATTCGCTTGATCAACTTTTGTTAAAGCTGCTCACTCGTGCAATCACTGCACCGAAAGCAGCCGACAGCATCTGCTTTACCCCATGCGCTGCCAGCTGCCTCCATCAATCACATGCAACTTTATTTACTTTTTGTTTGTATAAAATGTAATCAGATGCAATCACTCAGGAACTTTTCTTCTTTCTTCAATCCTTCAATCTGGAAGAAAAACCAGAGAGCTCTGAGTGAAAATTACCTCTTCCTGTTTGTACCCAATTAAGATCCTTGCAGTTGCTACAATTGTACTTGTAAGTTATTTTTTGTATTTTAATTACAAAGTTTTATTTAAATGATTTTGATTAATTAAGTGCATTCTCGTTCTGTTTATTGATTCATTTTGATTTCATAATCCATGTTCTTCATGCTTGCTGCTAATGCAGTAGGCAAAGATGAGCAAACAGTTGATTCAAGTTTTAATTTAAAATCATTGATTTGTGATATGAGAACATGATCAGTTAATTGTTGATCAATTCGTTTATAATTAATTTTTTCTTTCAGAAAATTAATTTGCCGAGTTAATCTATTAATAGTATGGGAAATAGAACAATCTTTTAATTGATTTGATTCTAGCATTTCAAGTGGATATAAGAATGTAAATGTAACAGGTTGTCCTAAAACATGAGTAGTTATTCCTTCACTAGAAGTAGTGAATGGATACAATAAAGATATGAATGGTGTGCCTAAAATAATCCTATCAGTCATATTTTTTTACCAAAACAAATGTAGTTTTAAAACAAACATTATTTTGACAAACATGCACTTTAGGTAACTTGTATTTAATATGCATTTTACTACCATTAGCAGAGGTTAATTTCTCTTGACATTTTTCATAATATTTAGTAGGAAGTAATCCTTCTTGAATACAATTTAAATCAGCACCAGTATCAATTAAAGCAATTAGTTCTAACTCAAAATCTTCAACTATGATTTTAATTCGTGAATACCATTTTTGCATATAGATTTTATTGAGTAAATTTAATCGTTTATCTTCAAAGTTAGTAGATTGAGGTCCATTATCATATATAAGTTTAGCTGGATTAGTATGATCAGAATCAGGGTCAGAATTATGTTCAGAATCATGAGGTGATGGTTGTGTATTAGGTTGGAAATTATTTAAACTTTGATTAAGTTTGAGATTAATGATTTTATTTTCTAATTTGTTGTCTTTAGATTGGAGGTCGCGGATAGTTTGTTTAATTTGATTGATTTCAGATTGTAAATCTTGAAGGGTAACTTCTTTAGTTTTATTTTTAAATTTTTCTAAAGTCTTGGATAAGCTAATAATAGGTTTATTAATCTTAGGTTTATTCTCTGAATGAAGTAATAAAGTTTTTAATTTTTCAATATGTTGTTGTTTTAATTGAGGATCATCTAATTTACTAATTAAGTTAATTAAAGCAGATTCTTCTTGAGTATGTTTGGTAAGAACAACAATTTGTTTAACTGGTTTACAACAGACATCATTGCAACCTAAGGTAACTTGATTATCAGAATCAGAATTATCACTATTTGAAGGGGAATTAGATGTAGAGGGAGGAACAGAAGAGGAATTATTATCGGATTAATTTAATTGAAAGATTTCAAATAATTGAATTTTAGACTCTTCATTAATTTGGAGTTGATTAACTCTATCTTTTAATTTTTGTTTCTCTTTACATTTATTAGCAAAATGACCTTTTTGACCACAGTTATAACAAGTAATGTCTTTACTAGATTTAGATTTTGGATGTAATTTAGATTTATAATATTTCTTTTTGGGTTTGGTATAAAATTTATCATTGGATTTGGAAGGTGAATAATTCTTCTTATATTTATTATAATATTTGGATTTATGTTTAGGCTTAGAATATTTATGTGATTTCCTACGAGAGGGTGCAACAGGAGGTAAACCATATTGTTCACAGAAATTTTCTAATTCATATTTAGCTTTATGTTTATCTTTAGTAGCTTTTTGACTAAGTTTAAGATCAATACACATTTTTAATCCTTCTTTTTGAATGGTGCTAACTATATCACCGTATGTTAAATTATTATATTCTATAACACCAGTAGGTTGACTAAGAACATCTCTGATTTTGTGAGCAAATAAACTAGGTAATCTGTTAATAAATTTTTCTTTCCAAAATGATTTAGTATAGTCTTCTCTTAGCATGACTCTAGAGGTGAATACATCTTTATATCATCTAAAATCACTTAAGGTAGGACATGTAAGGTTACTAAGTTGATCATGTATGCGAGAATAAATATTAGTAGGAGTACCAATGAAATGTCGAACAATAGTATAGATTAATGCATTAATGCCATCGGGGTGGCAACATCCAATATTTTCATCGAAAATAGGTAAACCATTATCATCGGTTTGATTAGCATAAATTATGGAGTTTCTTTGTTCTTCAGTTAAATATTTTTCCCACCAAGATTTGAGCATACCAGTGAAGCTAGAAGTAATTAAAATAACTATTTCAGATTGAGTGTAGTGGGGATAATTGGAGAGATAACTATTGGAAACCATAGATAAATGATTTAATTTTTGGAGGATTTGGTCTTCACTAAGACCATCAATATTCCATTCGTATAATTTTGTAGCAGAAACAGAAAATTGATTGTTAAGGTTAGTTTTTTCGAATTGGAGATCAGGAGGAGTAGGTCGAGAATACCAATTTTTAGTAGTGTGGGGATTAACTTTAGGATAATGAATTTTAGTAAGATGAGAGGATTGGAACTGTTGAGCTAATTGGTTTATGTCATCATCAGTGTTAGATTGGGTCGAAGCATTTTTAGTATTAAATTGTTGATTTAGAACAGTAAGACCTTTATCTTTAGAAGGTGAAGCATTATCAGATGTAGTTAATTTGGTAAATTATTTTTCAATAGCTTTGACAGTAGATTGATCATTGGTAACTAAACTAGTTCGTTTAGAACGATTACTGGGTAGATTAAGTAAAGGTGGATCTAGAGGTTGTTTAGCAGATGTGGTTTGAACAGATTCTAAATTGGTTTCTATCTTGTCTAATTGTTTACCAATTGTACTTCAATATTGATTAGTATAATTATTTTGTTCAATAACTTTTTTAATTTCATTATCATTGCCAGGTAATTTGAAAGGGGACGCAGGGATTTCAGAACCTTGTTGAGTAAGGATGATTTTCTCTAAGGGAGGATGATTAGAACTAACAGAAGTAGTGTCAGAAGTTTTCCGTTTATGTTTGGTGATTGTATTAAGCTGTTTATAATATTTATCAACATATGCTAATAAAAGTAATTCAAAACCATATTCAACCATAAAATCATACCATTTTCGAGAAATTTTGAACATTTCAGCAGAATTATATTTAGCATAGTAAGCATGGCATTGAGTTCTATTGGCTTTAGATTTAAATTCAATAAGTAATTTATCAAGATCAGGAGTAAATTCTTTTTTGATTGTCATTAACTGAGGATTGACTGGTGGTGTGAATTCTTCAAAATCAGTTTGAGTTGGAGAATTATTAGAAGCAATTTCTTCTTCAGGTGAATGTGTGTGTGTGTAGACACCCCATTTTTGACCGTCCTCAAGACTTGGACGTCACCGCTTGAACACTTGGTGATCATCCATGTTGGTGTTTGTTTGGAGTTCCCGGAGTTCTCGGCTACGCGCCTTGCCTCAGGACCTCCAGACTTGACCGTTTTGTGTCTGGTTTTGCACCAGACACTTGTGTTTTGCCTTGGAAGGGCAGGGAATGCTTTGTGAGGCACCCCCCTACACCACCGGCCGTGGCTAGAGGCCACCGGCTGGCTGTAGTTGCCATCGGCACTATATTGTGCCGGTCGGCACTATTTTGTGCCGGTCGGCACTCTTTTTGGCAAAATTACCATTTTGCCCTGCCGACTCCTATACAGTTGTTTTCTGAGATATTTTCAGACAGCTGTATGCCTTTTGTTTCCCCTCCATACACGTGTATGGAGGGATGAGCCCTTTGTTGCCTTAGCTTGTAAGCTTTGCAAGCTTTGTTTGCCTATAAGAGGACCACTCCTCTTCTTGGCTTAGGGTTACAAAAAATTTCAGACATCCTAGAGAGGCCAAGCTCTGGTTTTTAGGGTTAGGATAGATACACATCCTATCTCTCTCTTTCTCTTTTGTTTAGTACACTAGGTGTTTGTGACTTACTATTGCTCACCAACACCTAGTGTTTCACCTTCCTCTTGGAATTGAAGTGCTAAGGGCTTGTTTTTAGTGTTCTTGACTGGTTTGGAGCTCAAGGAACCAACAACTTCAACATTTGTGAAGAAAAGTTTCAAGGGTAAGAAACTTGCTTTATTTACCCCATTTTTGCACTCCTTTTTTACATAACTTAGAACAGTTTTTGTGCTTAGTCTATAACACATAAAAGTTCTGTTTTTTAATCCTCTTTATTGTTTATTAAGAGTGTCTAGTGGTTTGAGCAAGTTTGACCCCCTTTAGGCCTTGAAAAGGGCCCATTTTAGGCCATTTTGTGAGAGCTCCGAGACTTTGGTGCTTGGGCCTCTCCACCACTGAAATCTTGAGGGATTTCAGTGGTGGAGATGGTGCCTTGAAGTCTCCAAAATGGGAGGGCCACCTCCTCTCCTTGATGTCCTTGAAAAGGACAAGATTTGGCTTCTTGAGGGAGCCTATGCTTGGGTGTATATTGAGCATGTTTGGACTGTTTTTCATGCTTATATTGCCATGATATAACATATTTCTAAGTTGGTTTTAGCACTCCTTGCATGCTTTGCATAGTTTCTTTGTAATGCCTTAATAGTCCCTTAACATGCCTAGGTTGTGTGCCTTTATTTCTAGCATGTTTTAGGCTTAGATTCATGAAGCTTGTATGCTTACTTTTCCGTGTACGAGGTCTGTCTATGCTTGTTTTGGTCGACCATGACTTGTACCTCATGGCTCCTTTGTATCCTTGGCTTGTGAGCCTTAAGTGCATAAGTGTAGCATACATTTGTTTGCATCATTTTGGTGGTATAGAGCCGTCTAGCATGCTATTTTAGTCCCCTTGGTGTGCTTGTATGCTTGCCTAAGTGGCTTTTTTAATGCTTTAAGAGTATGTGTTAAATGCTCCATGTTTTGGCTTTAATGCATGCCTTTGGATTTATGTCATCTAGATGCCATCTAGGTGGTCCTTTAGGCTTAGTTTTATGTGTTAAAACTCTGTTTTTAAGTGGTTAAGTATTGCCATGTGTGGTTGTACTAAGTGTGGTTCAAAGCCTCATGGGCTTGCCTTAAGCCTTAGACCATTTGCATGCTTTGTTTGGTCTATCTTTGACTTGGTTTGGCACCATCCTTTGCATGTATTTCAGAGCTTTACAATGCATGCTCATTATCTATGTTTGGTCTCTTTAAGTGTGCTTGAGAGTTGCCATGTTCATGCTTAAGGCTTGGATCATAACACTTGCATGTGTGTGTGTTTGTTTAGTCCTCATGTCTAGACATTTTGGCCACTGATTTTAGGCCTATTTGAGTTGCCTAAGTCATGCATAAGACCATCCTTTCATTGGTTTGCATGCTTGTCTTGTATGCTTGCTTGTATGCTTGCATAGGTATATTGCATAGTCCATGTTGTATGCTAGATGACATGACTAGGTTGCATTGCATCAACACGCATTCCTTGTCCCTTGACTTGGTGATAGGGATTGGGACTTTGATTTGTTTGGTTTGCATGCATTTGAAATCAAAGTTGCACACTTTGTTCCTTGGGCCATCATGCATGGGAATGCGTGATTGGTGGTCCGGGAATCGAGACACATGTCCCTTTGAGTCAATAACATGATAAGGGGTGTGTATAGTGCATAAATACCTTGAATCACATCGCCATGCATGTTGTTGTCCTCTCTTCTTTGTGGGTTGCGGGTTCTGCAGTGTTAAGTGCCGTGGCACTATTTAGTGCCGACCGATCAATTTCAACCGATAACTTCATCTAGTGCCGGTGGCCTCCTCCTTCAGCCGGTGGTGTCCTACCCCAGCCGGTGGTTATCTCCAGTGCCCAAGGAAGTATTCCTGAGACTTTGGCAGTCTTCAGAGGAGGATAGCAGGGAAAATAGAGGCAATCCATGTATGGCGGCGATTCGAGGCGATTCGGCGCGTCTTTGCATTGGGCCCTCATCCCGAGGCGATTTACTGTTTAATTAGATTAATTATTTTATTTAATTAATTTAATTAATTTGTAATAATTAATTAGCTTGCGTAGTTAATTAGTTATTCGGTTTTGTATATTCTTTCGGTCCCTCCGAGCGAGGGCAAATCTATAATAAGGGTGTGTGAGTGGGTGTATGTCTTCCAACCTCCATTTCTTTCTCCCTTTTATTTACCTGCTTATGTTGGTAGATTAGGGCACGCTTATTTTAGCATACCTTATGCTACGCATGCGTGCATTCATGCATTTGTTTACATGCACCGGGCTCGGTACATCATACAAACTGCATTGTACTTCCAATTCCAAATTGAATACATGCTATTTGTCGCATTTCACATGCCATGTTTAGGGTTAGCCGAGCCTACTCTAGATTGCATCCATGCCTGTGTTGCATTAGCCACTTAACATGAACTAGGTCATGCATGTTTGCTAACTAGTTTCTTGTTTTGGCACGGAGTACGATGTAAGTATTTACGCTTTAGCATACCATATGCGTGTGAGTGTTGCCATGACAGTATGCTTGCCATGCGGCTAAATGCTTACATGATAAACTTTTTGAATGCCTGTGGGTGGAGGTTGGATTGCCTGAGTTGGAACAACTAATTGAAATCCGTATTTTAGCCTACTTGCGAGTAGCAAAATCTAACACGTTTTTCGAGACAAAACGGATATGCAATGTTTATTTCCAAGTTAGGCAATCTAGTCTATACTTTCGTGTTGTGTGCATCACATAGTAATTCTAGGTCAATAACCGGAATAAGAACGCATAAAGTTTCCAAAAACGGATATCACGGTTAGTAGAGGCCGGTCTTCGGACCGGGCGAAAGGGGGTGCTCATAGCTGACCTTCCCCGATCATACCCAAGCTCCCGAGCCAAGACCACTTTGGTGATGACGGACATGTGGCCTTCGGCACCGAGTCAGGGTTTCCTAAATTTCCCATTTTAAAATATTTAGGTGGCGACTCATGTCAACCAAAGCGATCCATGTTTGGCACTACTTTTCAAAAATGTGTTTTCTCAAACGATTTGCCGACTTTGGACTCTTTGGTTGATTTAGAACCGACACAAAATCGAGTCGGCTCGTTAGACGAAGCCCGCAGTAGCGTCTCTGATGTGTAGAATAAACAGGTTTACTAATTTGAGAAGTTGTAGAATTATCAATACCTTTTAATTTTCGTTGAGGAGACAGACCAGTGGCTGTTCCAAGGTGTAGTTGACTATTTTTTCTAAATAGAGGAGTATTAAATATTTTATCTTCAGTTTCAATCTCAGTAGGGACACTAGATGTACTATGTCTAGAGGATTGACTACGATTGAATTTAATACGAACAGAACTATCATTAAATTGTTGAATATCTTGGATATCTTGTTCTGAGAATCGTTGTTGATTATGTTTGTAATTTTCATTGATAGTAATCCATTCTTCAGGTATCCTGTTTGATACCTGAAGAAAAAGTATGTCTAAAAAGTATGTTGGATATTATGTTAGGTATGTCTAAAAAGTAAAAAATTTGTAAAAAAAACCTTTTAAAAATTCACTAAATATCAAAAATATAAAAAAATACGAGAATTCAGTATATATTTTTTTATATTTTTATGCATTTATTAATTTTTTAAAATATTTTTTCACAAAATTTTTACTTTTTAAATATATCTAAGTAAGGTGCATCTAAAATATATATATATATATATATATTTAAAAATATTCACTAAAAACAAAAAAAATATGAAAATCAAAAAACTTAATTTTTAAAAAACTTAATTTAAAAAACTCAAACCAAACAAATTAGTCAAAAAAATTTTTAATAAAATCTATCCCGTTTGTGGAGACTTTTTTACTTGAAACAAAAGTGTACATTTGATAAACAAACATTTTATTTGTATGAACATTGTAAATAGACTACAATTAAACATGTATTTTGAGAAAACGGTACAATTTGATCTTTATGAAAATTGAAAAAAAAAATAAGAAAAAGAAAAAGAAACTGTTTTGGAATTGAAGTAAGATGATTAGTTGTGATTAAAAAGATTTTTTTTATTCACATTTAAATTAATTAATTTTTTCCTAATTAATATTTTACAAACCGTGATAATTATGTCCTAAACTTTTTAGATTTCATGAGTTTGCTATCATTTTTTAAGTTTCCACTTGTATTGTAATTTTAAAACTTTCCCCATTATTTTGTAAATAATATTTTGTTGGAGCCAGAAAAAATATCAACTCACTTGGGTCCAGCCCAAATGAGGAGACCCATCAAACAAATATCAGACCCCATTTATAAAAGGAAGCCCCCCCATGGAAGATAGGTATGTCTCATATCTTTGCACAACACAACACACTCACTCTTTTTTGTTCTTCATCTTCTCTATTTGATTCAACTTGCTAACTTTATCACCGGAGTGTCTCTGGCCAACAACCTCGGTTGGGTGGCGCTGACCATGCTCATCTTTGCAGATCTACAGGGGGCAAAGCTTATCTCTTCGTCAGATCTCAACAATTCATGTGAGAGAATTTTCTGAGTCTCACAATTGGTGCAGTCTGTGGAAATTATTTGCAAGAGTTCAAAGAAAATAATAGCAAACATGTTATTGTAAGTAAAAATTCAACAATACTTTTGATTTATTTGCTCTCTAATCTCCATTTTCTCTCTCTACAAATGGGTCACTTTTCTTAAAGAGAGCATCTTTTCGGCAATTCAATAGGGTTGCTCGGTCAAACTCAATTTATTTATTCTATCTATATACATTTAGACTCACTAAGTGATTCAAGTGTAACAGATACGTTCTAATTCAACAGATAGAAACTCATATCTCTAAGTTCCATGCTCTTATATTTTCACATAGATTTTTACCATAACATTCAAAGACACAGAATAGGGAATTATAAAGTGGTGTCTAACCTCTGTTGAATACAGAGACTTGACCAAGTTTATAAATATATGTATATATATATATATATTGTTGTTTACATTTGTAGATGGACATAGACTTGACATTCTCTCTCTAGAAGAGGTTTCGGCAACACAGAAGGTCAAGGCGAATTGCCAAAGAAATGTTTCGGCAAGCAAAGTTGCCCAACTCGTTGGCCAATGCAATTTTGACAAGATACAACCAAGCTGTCGAAGAGGTGCTTTGGTAAACCAAAGAACTAAGTAGAGTTGCCGACCAAGTGCTTCGGCAAGCGACAACGCCAAGAGAAGTTGTTGATCAAGTAACTCGGTAAGCCGACCATCCGCTTATTCTAGACGAAATATTGTTATGGAGTATCTAAAGAACTAACATTGCAGCAAATTAGCAGTCATTGCCGCCGACCAATAGCACGATCTGCCAAGCACAACAATCAAAGGGGCTGTCACGCCATTTAGCAATGGCATTGCTGATCAAGAACAAAGAGACCAATGGACGGGACGAGCACCATTACGCCCTCACTAAACATGCATACTCTTTGCCAAGTAGAAATGATGTCGCTGAGTTGACGCCGTTATGCTAAGGACGTTAGAAACAACATTCACTTCAACATTCTCCCCACTGAAATAAAGTTCTGAAGCATCATTTGCCAAGAGAATTGCATTTCATTTAGCAAACAAAAAATATACATATTTAAAAATCCAATGAATATAAATAAACATATAAATAAATAAATAAAATAAAATACAATACCCTTGAGGAAACCAATTACCCAAGTTTTATGTACGTTCCATCTTCCTCGGCAATAATGGAAGCATCAAATTTGCCTTTGATAGTTGTTCGGCACACCCATGCATGGAAGCATCAAATTTGCCCTTGCTATACCATCAAATTTCTCCATTCCCTACATCAAATCGACTCGGAAACATTGCTTACTCAACAAGACTACTCGGCCACACATACTGATCGGCTCCCAAGTTGAATTCGCACAGCCACTCGATTGTTTTTGGACGCTCGGCACCACAACTCCATCACCATGCTCATCGGTAATGATATTCATCACTGACGGTGTAAGTATATATCCTTAACCATGTTGGCTACAACCGCGATGCCAAGAACAAAATATGTCATGCTCTTTTTGGAAGTTACACCTCGGCAACATGCTCCACAATATTGGACATTCTCGAAATAAAACCTACAGTTATTAATTCATCTACCTTTGTGGCACGAATCTCATGATTTAATTCTCGGTAGCACCATTGCTTGGCACTACTATCTCGGTATAGAACTAGCATCTCAGCTTGCCGAAATCAACATCTGAATATATCAGCAGATTCGTGTCAACTCAAGGAGTCCAAACCCACCAACCCGAGGAGACAAGAGGTAACTGAAGTTCACTGGTAGTTGTGAAATAGACCCAATTTTCAAAAAATTAAAAATTTCAAAGTTATCGAACTCAAGTTTTGACTATACAAGTGTGAAGTACTCATCGAGATGAATCTAATGCCACAAACCACGTCAAAATCGGAGCTAAAGCGAAGCCATATGAGCCAATCAAAGTTTACCTAGAAAATGCACTGTTTCGCGGTAGAAGACGACCCAACTAGCCAATGTGTAGACACCCCATTTTTGACCGTCCTCAAGACTTGGACGTCACCGCTTGAACACCCGGTGATCATCCTTGTTCGTGTTTGTCTTGAGTTCCCAGAGGTCTCAGCTACGCGCCTTGCCTCAGGATCTCTCGACTCGACTGTTTTGTGATCGGTTTTGCACCAAACACTTGTGTTTTGCCTTGGAGGGGCAGGAAATGGCTTGTGGGCCATCCCCACACTCCACCGGCCATGGCTTGAGGCCACCGGCTGTGTTTTGTTGCCACCGGCCAAATGTTTGGCCGGCCGGCACTGTAGATGGTCGACCGGCCATCTTTTTTGGTCAAATTGCATTTTTGGCCGACCAACCACTGTGCATCTGCTTTTGCAGATATTTTATGCTAGATGGCATACACTTTGCTCCCCTCCATACACGTGTATGGAGGGATCTCCCTCTTGGCTAGCTTGTCTTGTAAGCTTGCAAGATTGAACCTTCTATAAGAGGAGGCCTCTTCTTCCTCTTTTAGGTTAGACAAGATTTTCATAGAGAGCTCTGGTTTTAGGGTTTGAGTTGTGTATCTATCCTATATCTATCTCTCTCTCTCTCTCTCTTGTATTTGTGTGTGTTTAGCCTTAGTATTGCACACAAACACCCACCATCACACCTTACCTTGATTGCTGAGGGGCCAGAGGTCTTTTCTTAAAGTTTTTAGACTGGTTTGGAGCCAAAGAAGCAGCTTGAGTGCTGTTCTTGAAAGAGGTCTTCAAGGGTAAGGACTTTACCTTTAAATACCCCATTTTTGCATAGCTTTTTTACCTATCTTGCAACTGTTTTTAGGCTTTGCATATAACATATAAAAGTTCTGTTTCTGAGTCCTTTAAATAGTTGTTTAAGAGTGTTTTGAGCTTTGAGGTTGTTTGACCCCTCTTAAGGCTTGTTTGGCCTTTGTTTTTGTGCTATTTTGGTGAGCTCCGGGACCATTGTGTTTGGGCCTCCTCACCATTGAAATTGTCACGACCCGAACCCGCCCCTATGGGTTAAGGACGTAACCGGCCAATAATCCTAAGATTACCTACGGCCTCAAAACAAAATAGACATAACTCAACAGAGTAAAGGGGCCAAACGGAAGCAATAATCAAAAACTTTGTCCATAGAGCCGTGCTTATATGCACTTCAAAACAAACCATACCCATATACGTTAATAACCCACGTCAAAAGTACAGTACCATAAATTCTTTAAGACAGGATCATCCAGCTAAGTCAACCCATGACAACCTATTTACAAATATACATAAAGTCCTTGCCAGTAAGACAAAATATAATTACATAACAAAATGGCAAGAGTAGGTCTCGTGCGTGAGACACAAGGCTGACTTTCTCAAAACTCATGTTATTCCTAGCAGACTTCACTGGGGCTGGGTTTGGACTTCCCTCGGCTCACCTACAAACACATGAATGAGCGTGAGCGATAGCCCATTGAATAATATCAAATACAGAAGTCATATAACAATATGTAGAACAACATACTCCAAACGGCCTTGGGCCCAATTCATATTTCTACTTAACATATGTACATTTATACCAAGATTAGATCAAGTGACTGTAGTTCCAAACATACTGGCCTTTGGCCCATTCAGATTTCCATTCATGTCAAAACGGCCTTTGGCCCATTCATTTATGTCAAAACGGCCTTTGGCCCATTTATTTATGTCAAAACGGCCTTTGGCCCATTCATTTGTATCAAAACGACCTTAGGTCCATTCATTTCTGTCAAAACGACCTCTGGTTCATGTATTTTTTCTTATCAAAACGACCTTTGGTCCATTTGTTCATTCATGTCAACTTTTGTTCACAATCCCAATTAGCAACTCATAAAGCTTATAAGGGAATAAACAATTGGACATTCATAAGTGTTCAAATATCGATATTACTCATAGTGATCGGTTTGTGGATTTGCCCTAGAGCTTGACCCTACACATTTCATTAACACAAAAGGGTCACTAACAATTCAATCCGTTCTTTAATTCACATATTCCTCTTTAGGCTTTATTCTTATCTCATTAACTCATTTACAATGTTTAACATATGCCTAAGAGTGATTATAAGTGAAAGAGAATGGAAAACGAAACTCAGAATGCAAAAACAGAATTTCAAAAAATAGGGTCCCCGCTCGAGCGTAAACTTCCCCGCTCAAGCGGACCCTTAAGGCCCGCAAAAGTACTGGATAGGTGAAATTTACGCTCGATCGTCCAAAATGGCATTCGAGCGGAAGGCCTCTCAACATAGCTCCCTGCTCGAGCGTGAACTTACCCGCTTGAGCGGACTCTATGTCTGCAAAAAGTACTGGATGCATCATTTTTACGCTCGAGCACGAGATAGGACGCTTAAGCGGAAGTTCATCCTCCATGATCACTGCTTGAGCATGAAATTCCCCGCTCGAGCGGACACCATTCCTGCAAGAACAAAATACTGGGAGCTCGAAATCCCCGCTCGAGTGGACATTCCCCTGCTCGAGCGGACATCAAAATTCTGGAAAACCCAGAATGTGTTCTTGAGCTCAACTTCGACATTTCAACCACATTACTTGCATGCAATGGCTCAAATTACACATTTACACATGTTAACATGCTACCAATACAAGATTACAACATTAGCAAGCTCAATTTCAAGGATTACACACTTGCATGTTTCAAATTGACATCAACTTCGACTCTATCATACATATTCATGCATTTCAAGCTCATATCTTCTCAAATTGCACATGCATGTGATGAACTAGCCACATTCTCAACTTAGACAACAGCAATGGTGATCAAAACATGAGTTTCAACCCAAAACCCCACTTGAATCATGTATTTCAAGCTTATACATGCTACTTCAAAAGAATCTCTTACATGCATGCATATATCAAGCCTTAATTCAACAAAACCAACCCAACACCAATGGTGATCAAAACATGAGTTTCAATCCAAAACCCCATTTTTGACCGTCCTCAAGACTTGGACGTCATCGTTTGAACACTTGGTGATCATCTATGTTCGTGTTCGTCTCGAGTTCTCGAAGGTTTCGGCCGCGTGCCTTGCCTCAAGACCTCTCGACTTGTGTTTTTGCTTATGAGGGCAGGGAATGGCTTGATTGGACATCCCCACACCTCACCAGCCATGGCTTGAGGCCACCGGCCCTCTTTTCTTGCCACCGGCCATTGGTGATAGCCGGTCGGCACTTTGTTTGGTCGGCCGACCATTAATTTGGCTGATTGACTCCTTTTCTGGCCGAGACCTTTTCTTGAGGGGGTTTGAACCTTTTGAACCCCCTATTTTAGCTTCTTGAAGAAGCTTGAACCTTTCGAACCCTTAGTTTTAGCTTCTTGAAGAAGCTTGAACCTTTCGAACCCTTGGTTTTAGCTTCTTGAGGAAGCTTGAACCTTTTGAACTCCCTATTTTAGCTTCTTGAAGAAGCTTGAACCTTTCGAACCCTTGGTTTTAGCTTCTTGAAGAAGCTTGAACCTTTCGAACCCTTGGTTTTAGTTTCTCTAAGAAGCTTGAACCTTTTGAACCCTTGGTTTGGCTTCTTGAGGAAGCTTGAACCTTTTGAACCCTTTGTTCTAGCTTCTCCAAGAAGCTTGAACCCTTTGTCTAGCTTCTCTAAGAAGCTTGGCCCTTTTGTCTAGCTTCTCCAAGAAGCTGGGCTCTTTTGTCTATCTTCTCCAAGAAGCTTGGCCTTCTTGGCCCTTTTGCTCCAAGCTTCTAAAAGAAGCTTGACCCCCTTGACCCTTTTGCTTAGCTTCCCTTAGAAGCTTCAAGCCTTCATCTTCTCTATAAATAGAGAGCCTCTCCTTCCATTCAAGAGGTTCTAAGAATTGGTCTAAAAGCTCCATACATATATCTCTCCATATCTCCTCCATTTTAACTCCAAATTGCTTGGTTCTTGGCCCCTTTGCACACCACCTCTCAACCACACCTCTCCCTCATCCATCTAAGCTTCTTGGAGGACATTTTTAGAGGCTAAGGGACTGGTTTTGGGACCAAAGGCTGCTGTCCTCTTTTGGCTACAAAGGTAACTCATTTTCTCTCTTTATTCCCCGTTTTTGCACAGTCTTTTAGCCTTACTTAGAAGCATTTTAGAGCTTTGTCATAAACTAAAAAAAGTCTTATTTTGAGCTCCTTTTTAAGTTTTTTTAAGAACACTTTTGTGTTTGGGGTCGTTTACCCTGTCTTAGGCCTTGTTTGGCCCCATTTTGTGCTATTTTTGGTGAGCTCCGAGACCACCTTGTTTGGGCCTCCTCACCACTGAAATCTTGAGGGATTTCAGTGGTGAGGATGGTGGTTTAAGGTCCTAAGAAGGAGAGGGCCATCCCCTCTCCTTGTTGTCTTCAAAAAGTGCCATTTAAGCCTCATGTGTGAGCATCATTTTTAAGTGCATGTTGGCCATGTATCGTATTTGTGCTTATTATGCCATGATATAGCACTATTTTTGATTGGTTTAGACACACTATGCTTAGCTTGCATACATGTCTTGTAATGCCATGAAATTGCTTTAACATGTATCTAGCATTTGGACCACCATGCTTGCATATTTTGGCTTAGCTTTGTGAAGTTTTTGGGTCATGTTTTGACATGCTTAAGGTCTGTCTTGGGTCTTTGGAGTCATGCTTTCCATGTTTTGTATAACTTCTTTGCATTCTAGCTTACTAGCCTTGGGTATGTGGATCACTAGCATGCTTTACTTGGCCTATTCTCATGATTTGGCATCATTGGAAACCATATTTCAGTCCATGTTTCATGCTTGCATACTTGCATTTTCTATCCCTTTCATGTTTTGAAGAGTTGATGGCTTATGCTCCATGTTTAGGCCTTTGTGCATGCATGCTTGTGTGTGTGTGTTTTCATGCCTTTTTTGCATCGTTTTGGCCGCTGTTTTGGACCTAGTAGAGAGCTGTCCAAATTAGTTTAAGACCATCCCTTTGGTATGTTGTTGCATGCTATACATGTTTGTATGTGTAGGTACTTAGCCCATTAACATGTTGCATGTTTAAGTATCATCGCATTTGGCATGCTTCTTGTGTTAAGTTGCTTTGCATATTTACATGTGTTATTCCTTTCATGTTATTGCATGTGTGTCATTAACATTGATGTTATATGCCTTGCATGCTTACTTGTTTAGTTCATGTGCCCATTGCGCATGGTTTTGGTTGTTTGCATGATCATGTTGCACACTTAGCTCACATGCCTAGGTTGCATTACATTAGCATGCATGCTTTGCCTCTTGAATTGAGTATGATAGAGGTTGAGGTCATTGTTTGTTTATGTGCATTTCATTCTACATTGAAAATGCATACTTGGTCTCTTGGGCCATCACGCATTGAAATGCGCGATTGGTGGTCCGAGAATTGAGCACCATACCCTTTTGAGTCATAAATATGATAAGGGATGTGGTGGTGCATACATTTTCTTGAAATGCATTGCCATGCCTTGTTTTTCCCTCTGCTGCTGTCAAAACAGGTTCTGCAGGAAGCTTTGGCCGTCCAACCATCTATACTGCCGACCGGCCATCCATTGTTGGCCGACGGCTTTACAAATGGTCAATGACCATCCGGATATGGCCGGTGGTGTTCTGTTTTAGCCGGTGATGTTCCACAGTGTCCATAGAGTGCTCCCTGGGACTTGTGCAATTTTCAGAGGAGCAGAGCAGGGAAAACAGAGGCAAACTTGTGCATGGCATTGGATTTCCGAGCAAACCCGAGCACGCGCAGATTGGACCCTCTTCCCGAGCCCTATACTGCTTTCTTAGCTTAGTTAATTTGCTTAATTAATTAGGTGGTCTGTAATAATTGTAATAATTAATTAGCTTGTAGGTTAATTAATTTGTATTATTCTTTTGGTCCCTCCGAGCGAGGGCGAATTTGTAATAAGTGTGGGTGCGTGTGTGCATGTCTTCCAATCCCCACTTCTTTCTTCCTTTTATTTAACCGCTTATGATGGTTAGTATTAGGTCATATTTAAATTAGCATACCATATGCTATGCATGCATGCACCGGGCTCGGCGCATCATACTAACTGCATTGTATTTCAATTCCAAATTGAATACGTGTTAGTTGTCGCATTTCACTTGCCATCCATAGATTAGCCGAGCCTATTCTAGCTGCATTCTGCATGTGTTGCATTAGCCATCTTAACATGAACTAGGATCATGCATATGATTACTAACTAGTTTCTGTTTTGGTTTGGAGTACTAGGTAAGCTTTTATGCTTTAGCATACCGCATGCGTGTGAGTGTTGTCATAATAGCATGATTACCATGAGGCTAGCTGCTTATGTGATATAACTGCCTGAATGCCTGTGGGTGAAGGTTGAGTTATTTAAATTGGAACAATACATTGAATGCGAGTTTTAAGCCCATTTGAGAGTGGCAAAACCATATTTTCTAAGCCCACTCGAGGGTGCAAAATCTGCATCTTAGCCTACTTGCGGGTAGCACCATCAAACCATTTTCAAATAAACAAACATGAAATGTTTTGTTCCAATTTAGGCGACTTAGTCTATACTTGTCTGCTGTGCGCATCACATAGTAAATCTAGGCTAATAACCGGGATAAGAACGCATAACGTTTTCAAAACAAGATATCATGGTTAGTAGAGGCCGATCTTTGATTGGGCGAGCGGGGGTGCTTATAGCTAACCTTCCCCAATCGTACCCAAGTTCCCGAGCCGAGGCAACTTTGGTGATGACGGACACGTGGCCTTAGGCAAACGAGTCAGGGTTTCCTAAATTCTCCCAAAATAAAATATTTAGGTGGCGACTCTGTATTGGGAAAAGTTGTCCATGTCTGGCACTCCTTTTCTAAAAATCTGTTTTCTCGAAACGATTTGCCGGATTTGAACTCTTTGGTTCAGATTAAGAACCGTGACATTTTGAGTCCGAACTGTAGTGAACCCAAATGAACAGAACGGGATTTCCCTCCCGGGACGTTCGGGGACGTCTACAGTTTCTGGTGACTTTGCTGGGGATTTAGAGAGCTTGACTCGAACTCGTGATATCCTGTTTTGACTACACTTATGTGTTTCTTTGCATTGCATGTGCATTGGTGCGCCTAGGACACCGTGTTGGCCATCTGCTATTCTTGAGCGGTTTGCCGGAGGCTTGACTTTGTCAAAGCATGCCATAAGGTCGACTTGCCTGGCTCGCCAAGATAGAACACAAACCCCGGTTTTACCGGGGCACCCTTTTCGACCATTCGACCTAGTGCATATTCGGAATCTATAGTGACCATTCCAAACTAGGACAGGTTGCTTACCCGATGTTAGGTTGTTTGAAACCGCTGCGTGCGCAGTGAAACCCTAGCTCCTAACAAAATAGGACAGGGAAACCCTACCCCAACAATAGGGGTGTTTTGGCTCTCTTTTACGTGCTATGTGCTTTTGGAGTGTATCTCTACAGGGGAATGCGCATGTCAGTTTGCAAGTCTGGGTATCGAGCCCGAGGGCATCAGTATTTTGGAAATCAGTTTTACCCGAGTGTATCAGTTCTGTGCGTTATTTGGGGAACGATGATCGATTGAGTACATCGTTCGCTATGCTCATATCCGTTCGAGTGAAATTGAGTGAGATGTCATTTTCTCTTTTGCTAGGTAGTCACGAACTATAGCCTCGAAGGCTCCACTATCCCCAGTACATTGGACTTGTCGATAGACTTTGTCGTGGTCGAATTGATTCAAGGGCAATCGGTGTTCCTTTGCAGGCGAGGTAAAAACGCTAGTCGTGCACGATCATCGATTCAATGATCTTCGGATCAGCGGTCACTATCCATCTCACCTGTGCGCAATTGGGTTGATATATCTATTTTTTTACCTCAGGGAGATATACCGGTTGCTCAGTTAGACCAGGACAAGATGTCGAGTCTGGAAGAGATGGTGCGCCAACTCCAGGATAGTATGAAAGCCATGCAGCAAAACGTTGTCCGTCAAGCAGAATTCGCCAAGCAATAGGCTGTGGTCATAGCCTAACAGGCAGAGACAATTGCCAGGCTAGAGTAGCAAACTGAAGCATTAGCTTCACACCAAGCTCCTCCCCCACCAAGAGTTCCAATACCTGGGGAGACAACGAATATCCGGAATGTCCAGGAGGATATAGACATCCCAACAGGGCCACCTCTGCCCCCAATCCTACCCCAACTATCTAAAGCGCCGATCAACCTGCCGGATTCACCCTTTGAGTTCGAGTTAGACCCTACGACATTAAAAGTGAGCAAGCTTGAAAAGTTGTTCAAGAAATCTCAAGGTGTGAAGTCCATTCCAGACATTGAGGACGAGTATACCGACGTAGCTGTGACGCTGCCAGACAGATTCAAGATGCCACGTATCGATCGATTCGATGGCTCTGAAGACCCAATGGTTCACCTCCAATTATTTTCTGATATCTTGAGGCCAATGGGTTTGACCACAGCCCAGAAATTGTCACTATTCGGCCGAACCTTGTCTGGGATAGCTGCAATTTGGTATATGAAATTGGAGAACTCTGTGAAACAGAATTGGGAAGAGATGGCTGAGGCCTTCAACAATCAATACTCCTACAACACACAGATTGAGGTCACAACTCGTGATCTTGAAGTCATCCGCCAAGAGCCAAAGGAGGGTTTCTCAGAGTTTGTGACGAGATGGAGAGCAAAGGCCTCAATGATGACTACAAGGCCTTCTGATAAAGATCAGATTCGGATGGTTGTGCGCAACCTCCAGTCCAAACTAATGCAAAAAATGATCATGCTCCCCTTCCCTACCTTTTCAGATTTGCATGAGATGGGAGTACGAATTGAGGATGTGATGAAACAGGGTCTGATTGACCAAGACTGAGAGCAGCCCAAGAGGGCATTCAACCGCAGTTTGAATGCAACCACCAGTGGTGATGCAGCTGCAAGATCTTCTGAAGTTGGAATGGTCACCACCACTCCTAAAATAGCCACCCCCTTTGTTGGTGCATCCAATCCAAACCCCCGAACTTCAGACTATCTACCCCGAGGCAAGAGGGTTTTCACCCCGCTTTATATGCCTCTGTCTAAAGCTCTAGGGGTCCTACTCAGGAAAGGACATCTTAAACTGTTAGAACAACGGCCTCTACCTGATCCTCTCCCTCCAAAGCATGACCCGACTAAGTATTGTGCTTTCCATCAACAAACCGGTCATGACACCGACAGTTGTGTTCATCTTCACCATGAGATACAAAATCTGATTGACAATGAGGTTATCGTCACACCAAGTCCTGCAAAGTCTATCAGCACTTGATCAGTGAACTTGTGGGGGATAATGTGATATGATCAGGGGATGAACCACCTGCGAGCGGCGCTCAGTTTACTTCAGATGTGGCGTATGACACACACTGTTTTGAGCATTTGCGAATGCTGGTTTTTGTACGCTCTGGCTTAGGTACTGAGTCAGTTCTGTCGTTTTTGTTTTGAGTCTGTCTCTTTGTTTTGAGTCTGTCTTTTCATACTGAGTTAGTTTGGGTATGTCTTGTTGTATCGAGTCAGTCCTATTGAACAAAAGGTCGGGTGATTCCGGGGGGTGTTACCTCGGGCATCACCATTTTGTTTTGCGTTTGTCTTTTCATTTTGTTTTGAGTCTGTTTCTGCCTGGAGCCAGTTACACCAACAAATTTGAATGAACAGCAGTGATTTTCACATTCTTGTATTCGCTTCTGCCTTGTGCCAGTTGTGCTAGAAGTTCTAAATGAAACGACGAAGCATCTCACCTGCTCTCCTACGCCTTGAAGTCATTGTAATGACCTGAGTTTTTCAAAACTTTTTGAACACTGCGGTGAAAACAAAGAGGGAGGAATTCCTCGGGATTTGCAAAACTTTGATCAAACTAAGAGAAAGAGAGGCATGCTAAGCCTTTAATGAATGAAATCATGTTTGTTAACGTGAGTACTGAGAAGGACCCTGGCTCGATCCAGATTGGTTCCACACTATCTTCAACGCGAGCGATTTGTTGCTTTCTTAAAAATTTTCAAAAAAATATATTTTGCGCGATCCTGCGAAGACCTGTGTGGAATCGCTCTTGCGATGTGCAACTTAGGATCGCTCTCAGCCTCGAGACTTGAGCCCTTACTTTCAAACCTTGAACCACAATTCAGAATGTTCAGCGGTCAACTAAAACATGAGGCCTGTGTGGCCAGATCAGAAGCGGCCCATGAACCAGGGGCGAGAATGTCAAAAGAAGCTTACAAAGCTAGATCAGAAGCACCCCTTGAACTAGGGGCAAAAGATGCCAGATTATGCTCGAAGAGCCGAAGACGGATCATTCCACAAATCAATGAAGGTCGGTAAGAATGCCAAACCCCAGAAGGGAAGAAAGAACAAGGTATCGCTGAAGGACGACTGAGTTCCGATCCACAGCACTAGGGGCCAATTCAGCCCCCATTGGATGGACTTCTGCATCATCAGCAAACAACAGCCATTCTCCTGGATTTAGATGACTTCAAGATCTCAAAACCATTTGACATGGACAAAGCTACACTTTTACCCTTGAGAGGCTCGCTGTGCCGAAAACCCGGAAGGGTGACCCAGGCAAAAGTTAGAGCAAGAAAAAAAAGAAAAAGAAAAAAAAGAAAAAAAAATGCAAAGAATGAAAAAAAAAATGAAGAAAATGAAAAGCAAAGATGAAAAAGAAAAGAAATGAAAAGAACTGAAAAGAAAAGAAGAACAAAGCTCGCAAGGTTGAAAACCTAGAAAGGGCGGCCTTGGCAAACGTTAGAGCGCAAAAGGAGAGGTTAATACAAGAGTGTACCTTAACCCGGAACTACGTAAGGCTTGATTCCCATGTTTGGGATACGTAGGCAACTTCATTATGAAGTCCGGCCACAAACACTTCCAAATCAAGTGTGTCCATGTATTAGTTTTTGATGGTCCTCGCATTCTCTGTATCCGAGAGTTCGGTTGTGATCATTACCACGAAGATTGATTACAATGCGCTGCGGTGCCATTCAAACAAGGGGCAACTTTCCGTTGCCATTCAATACACTGCGGTGCCGTTCAAACAAGGGGCAACTTTCCGTTGCCATGCAGCTCTCTTCGAGCAAGGGGCAATTTTCCATTTGTTTTGGATCTGAGGTTGTGCATCTCAAGAGTAAATTCTGCGTCAGTCGAGTAGTGGCCATCTGCAAAAATAGTTTTTGAGAATTTTTACTAAGGTTGACTGATCTCTCGAAAATTATTCCATCTTTTCCAAAACTGAACCTTTTTCTTGGATCCAAAAAAGGAAAATTTTCAGTGCTCATAACCTAACTTGCATGATTTTAAATCAAAAATCGAACAAGCATGTTAATCTAACTCTCATTTTGGTCAAAATTGTTTTAGTAGAAAGCAAAAACAAAAAATGGTCAAAATGATGAAATAGGGGCATAGTTGAGTCAGGTTTTCTGTCTTTTCCCCATGATCAACATACCTGCCAGAAAGGGCACTCTACCTACCAGAAGAGGGCACAACTGAAGTTAACAGAAAAGGGCTGAAAGCTCTCAACATCCTCCAAGCAGCGAGGTATTAAGCCAAGTGTGAAGCACAAAATGGAATGGATCAAGATATTCCATTCCCTCATCTGGACAGATCTGATTACGTCCAAACTCCCCAGCAAAGCATCATCAACCGATGTCAGCAGCAGATTTGCTACACACCCAGTTGTAGCGCAACCCCTCTGTGGGAAAAACTCATTGTTGTGAACAAGAAGAAGAATCTGGCGGAATGCTAGGGGCAAGAGCCGACAACTTCCTGCTTATCCATCAATCACCCAGGGGAGGGATAAAAAATGAGAGATTGAAGAAAGAGTGATGTATGATGAGAGAAAAGTGAGAAAAAAGTTTTGAGAGAAAAACCGAGCTTGAGGGCCGAGTGATGTGAGAATCACAAATAAGAAAAGGGTGGGAAATAATACCCGGTGAAACAGGCTCCCTGTGTACATTTGAGTCTTGTGTTTTGTTTTCTCTATCTCGATTCCTATTTTGAGTCACTTCGAGTGTCGATAGATGTGTTTAGTTTGTTTACCTTTATTTTCCGTTGTTGGGCCGTCTTTGCTGTGTTCAGTTGTAGGCTCAATACCCGGTCGAGAACTCATTTTCTCAATTTCAAAAATGATTTGTTATGTGCTCAGAGTGCTGTGCGATTCTTCACATTTGTGCAAAAAAGGAATTTGTTCTTTTGAAAACTGCAGGGTTCAACCCAAGTCACGTGAGAACAGTAAAACAAGGACCTATCTAAGGCTATATAGGTTCCGAACTGCAAAGCAAAAGAAAAGAGGGAAAATCGAAGTATCTGAGTGTGTTTCACCTTCAGCGAATTTCGTGATTGTACTCTGGATGTACCTCTTCGGCCTTGTCACTACTCCGAAGTATGAACGTATCTTGACCCCAAGCTTAAGCCTGCTTCAAGTCAAAATGGCAATTAAAGCAGCAGCAGATGTTATCTCTCTCTAATATGAACAGGGTGTGCCCGTTTTTGAGCTGAATGTGTTGCAAAGCCCTCCGAAAGGTAAATCAGAGGTCGCGTTTGAATTTGGTCTCGTTAAGGCTTCTATTCCCTTATTCGGCATTTTGTTTCAAACTTGCGTGTCACGCACACTTCACTTGCATTGTTATGCACTGATTCGCTTGCATTGTTATGCATCGTTCCACCTGCATTGTTATGCACACCTCTTCATTTGCGTTGTCACGCACTTTCCACTTGCACTGTGATGCACATGTCAATCGCAATGTTATGTGCACTCTTTTTCGAAACACCGAGATACGTCCCTACATTTCTCTCTTCTTTCTGAAACACCGGGATACGTCCCTACGTTTCTCTCTCTTTTTGAAACACCGGGATACGTCCCTATGTTTCTTCTCTTTTTCTAAAACACCGGGATACGTCCCTATGTTTCTTCTCTTTTTCCGAAACACCGGGATACGTCCCTATGTTTCTCATTCCTTGCGAAACACCAGGATATGTCCCTATGTTTCTCCTTTCTTTTGAAACACTGGGATACATCCCTATGTTTCTTCTTCTTTTCTGAAACACCGAGATACGTCCCTATGTTTCTCCCTCTTTGGTTAAAAGCGTTCAGAATACGTTCCAATGCTCACACCATTCCGAAACACCGGGATATGTCCCTATGTTTCTCCCTCTTCGATTAAAAGCGTTCGGAATACGTTCCAATGCTCACACCTTTCCGAAACACCGGGATATGTCCCTATATTTCTTCCTCTTTTTCGAAACACCGGGATACGTCCTTACGTTTCTTCCTTTTTTTCGAAACACCGGGATACGTCCCTACGTTTCTCTCTCTCCGAAACACCGGGATACGTCCCTATGTTTCTCTCTCTTTCCGAAACACTGGGATACGTCCCTATGTTTCTCTTTCTTTTGAAACACCGGGATACGTTCCTATGTTTCTCCTTCCTTCCGAAACACCAGGATACGTCCCTATGTTTCTCCTTCATTCCGAAACACCGGGATACGTCCCTATGTTTCTTCTCCTTTCTTTTGAAACACCGGGATACGTCCCTATGTTTCTTCTCCTTTCTTTTGAAACACCGAGATACATCCCTACATTTCTCTCTTCTTTCTGAAACACCGGGATACGTCCCTATGTTTCTCTTTCCTTCCGAAACATAGGGATACGTCCCTACGTTTCTCCTTCTTTTTAACCACAAGGATACGTCCCTAATCACCGGGATACGTCCCTTTGCTTCTCCCCCTTTGGTTAAGAGCGTTTGCAATACGTTCCAATGCTTATACCTTTCCGAAACACCAGGATACGTCCATACGTTTCTCTCTCTTTTCGAAACACCGGGATACGTCCCTATGTTTCTCTCTCTTTCTGAAACACCGGGATACGTCCCTATGTTTCTCTTTCTTCCGAAACACCAGGATATGTCCCTATGTTTCTCCTTCCTTCCGAAACATCGGGATACGTTCCTATGTTTCTCCTTCATTATGAAACACCGGGATATGTCCCTATGTTTCTTCTCCTTTCTTTCAAAACACCGGGATACGTCCCTATGTTTCTCTCTCTTTCCGAAACACCGGGATACGTCCCTACGTTTCTCTCTTCTTTTTGAAACACCGGGATACGTCCCTATGTTTCTCATTCCTTGCGGAACATCGGGATACGTTTCTATGTTTCACCTTTCTTTCGAAACACCGGGATATGTCCCTATGTTTCTCATTCCTTGCGGAACATCGGGATACGTTTCTATGTTTCACCTTTCTTTCGAAACACCGGGATATGTCCCTATGTTTCTCCTTTCTTTCGAAACACCGGGATACATCCCTATGTTTCTTCTACCTTTTCGAAACACCGGGATACGTCCCTATGTTCCTCCCACAATTTCGAAACACCAGGATACGTCCTTTTGTTTCTCCCTCTTTGGTTAAGAGCATTTGGAATACGTTCCAATGCTTATACCTTTCCGAAACACCGGGATACATCCCTATGTTTCTTGCATGACCATAAGTTATGCTCGGCTTTGTGCATTGTCTTGCATTTTGCCTCTGCCTTCGGGCGCATATCTTTATCTGTAGCTTGTATGCTTTGTCTAAGTCTTCGGCCTTGTCAAAAATGGGTCATCTCTAGGCTTTGACAATCATTCCCGTCATTGTTATGACTTTCGAGTTCTGTCAAAGAGGGGCAACTGTAGACACCCCATTTTTGACCGTCCTCAAGACTTGGATGTCACCGTTTGAACACTCGGTGATCATCCACGTTCGTGTTCGTCTCGAGTTCTCGGAGGTTTCGGCCGCGTGCCTTGCCTCAAGACCTCTCGACCTGTGTTTTTGCTTCTAAGGGCAGGGAATGGCTTGATTGGACATCCCCACACCTCACCGGCCATGGCTTGAGGCCACCGGCCCTCTTTTCTTGCCACCGGCCATTGGTGATGGCCAATTGGCACTTTGTTTGGTCGGCCGACCATTAATTTGGCCGATTGACTCCTTTTCTGGCCGAGACCTTTTCTTGAGGCGGTTTGAACCTTTTGAACCCCCTATTTTAGCTTCTTGAAGAAGCTTGAACCTTTCGAATCCTTGGTTTTAGCTTCTTGAGGAAGCTTGAACCTTTTGAACCCCCTATTTTAGTTTCTTGAAGAAGCTTGAACCTTTCGAACCCTTGGTTTTAGCTTCTCCAAGAAGCTTGAACCTTTTGAACCCTTTGTTCTAGCTTCTCCAAGAAGCTTGAACCCTTTGTCTAGCTTCTCCAAGAAGCTTGGCCTTCTTGGCCCTTTTGCTCCAAGCTTCTAAGAGAAGCTTGACCCCCTTGACCCTTTTGCTTAGCTTCCCTTAGAAGCTTCAAGCCTTCATCTTCTCTATAAATAGAGAGCCTCTCCTTTCATTCAAGAGGTTCCAAGAATTGGTCTAAAAGCTCCATACATATATCTCTCCATATCTCCTCCATTTTAACTCCAAATTGCTTGGTTCTTGGCCCCATTGCACACCACCTCTCAACCACACCTCTCCCTCATCCATCTAAGATTCTTGGAGGACATTTTCAGAGGCTAAGGGACTGGTTTTTGGGACCAAAGGCTGCTGTCCTCTTTTGGCTACAAAGGTAACTCATTTTCCCTCTTTATTACCCGTTTTTGCACAGTCTTTTAGCCTTACTTAGAAGCATTTTGGAGCTTTGTCATAAACTAAAAAAAGTCTTATTTTGAGCTCCTTTTTAAGTTTTTTTAAGAACACTTTTGTGTTTGGGGTCGTTTACCCCCTCTTAGGCCTTGTTTTGCCCCATTTTGTGCTATTTTTGGTGAGCTCCGGGACCACCTTATTTGGGCCTCCTCACCACTAATATTTCAGTGGTGAGGATGGTGGTTTAAGGTCCTAAGAAGGAGAGGGCCATCCCCTCTCCTTGTTGTCTTCAAAAAGTGCCATTTAAGCCTCATGTGTGAGCATCATTTTTAAGTGCATGTTGGCCATGTATTAAGTTGTATTTGTGCTTATTATGCCATGATATAGCACTGTTTTTGATTGTTTTAGACACACCATGCTTAGCTTGCATACATGTCTTGTAATGCCATGAAATTGCCTTAACATGTATCTAGCATTTGGACCACCATGCTTGCATATTTTGGCTTAGCTTTGTGAAGTTTTTGGTCATGTTTTAACATGCTTAAGGTCTGTCTTGGGTCTTTGGAGTCATGCTTTCCATGTTTTGTATAGTTTCTTTGCATTCTAGCTTACTAGCCTTGGGTATGTGGATCACTAGCATGCTTTACTTGGCCTATTCCCATGATTTGGCATCATTGGAAACCATATTTCAGTCCATATTCCATGCTTGCATACTTGCATTTTCCATCCCTTTCATGTTTTGAAGAGTTGATGGCTTATGCTCCATGTTTAGGCCTTTGTGCATGCATGCTTGTGTGGGTGTGTTTTCATGCCTTTTTTGCATCGTTTTGGCCGCTGTTTTGAACCTAGTAGAGAGCTGTCCAAATTAGTTTAAGACCATCCCTTTGGTATGTTGTTGCATGCTATACATGTTTGTATGTGTAGGTACTTAGCCTATTAACATGTTGCATGTTTAAGTGTCATCGCATTTGGCATGCTTCTTGTGTTAAGTTGCTTTGCATATTTACATGTGTTATTCCTTTCATGTTATTGCATGTGTGTCATTAACATTGATGTTATATGCCTTGCATGCTTACTTGTTTAGTTCATGTGCCCATTGCACATGGTTTTGGTTGTTTGCATGATCATGTTCAACACTTAGCTCACATGCCTAGGTTGCATTACATTAGCATACATGCTTTGCCTCTTGAATTGAGTATGATAGAGGTTGAGCTCATTGTTTGTTTATGTGCATTTCATTCTACATTGAAAATGCATACTTGGTCTCTTGGGCCATCACGCATTGAAATGCGCGACTGGTGGTCCGAGAATCGAGCACCATACCCCTTTGAGTCATAATTATGATAAGGGATGTGGTGGTGCATACATTTGCTTGAAATGCATTGCCATGCCTTGTTTTTCCCTCTGCTTCTGTCAAAACAGGTTCTGCAGAAAGCTTTGGCCGGCCGACCATCTATACTGCCGACCGGCCATCCATTGTTGGCCGATGGCTTTACAAATGGTCGATGACCATCCGGATATGGCCGGTGGTGTTCTGTTTCAGCCGGTGATGTTCCACAGTGTCTATAGAGTGCTCCCTGGGACTTGTGCAATTTTCAGAGGAGCAGAGCAGGGAAAACAGAGGCAAACTTGTGCATGGCATTGGATTTCCGAGAAAACCTGAGCACGCGCAGATTGGAACCTCTTCCCGAGCCCTTTACTACTTTCTTAGCTTAGTTAATTTGCTTAATTAATTAGGTGGTCTGTAATAATTGTAATAATTAATTAGCTTGTAGGTTAATTAATTTGTATTATTTTCTTCCCTCCTTGCGGGCGCGTATGTAAAATTGTGTGTGTGGTGTGTGTCTGCAATCTTCCAATCCCTTTTTTTTTTTTTTTTTTTTTTGATGGTTTATATGAGGTCATATATAAATTTATCATATTATTTTATTGCACATGCTATCCATGCATGCATGTCTTTGCATGCACCTTGCTCGTGATCATCATACTATACGCATTGTATTTCAATTCCAAATTGAATACGTGTTAGTTGTCGCATTTCACATGCCATCCATAGATTAGCGAGCCTATTCTAGTAAGATGCGTGCATGTGTTGCATTAGCCATCTTAACATGAACTAGGATCATGCATATGATTACTAACTAGTTTCTATTTTGGCTTGATGGTTAGTATGAGGTCATATTTAAATTAGCATACCTTATGCTATGCATGCGTGTCATAATAGCATGATTACCGTGAGGCTAGCTGCTTATGTGATATAACTGCCTGAATGCCTGTGGGTGAAGGTTGAGTTATTTAAATTGGAAATATACATTGAATGCGAGTTTTAAGCCCATTTGAGAGTGGCAAAACCATATTTTCTAAGCCCACTCAAGGGTGCAAAATCTGCATCTTAGCCTACTTGCGGGTAGCACCATCAAACCATTTTCAAATAAACAAACATGAAATGTTTTGTTCCAATTTAGGCGACTTAGTCTATACTTGTCTGCTGTGCGCATCACATAGTAAATCTAGGCTAATAACCGGGATAAGAATGCATAACGTTTTCAAAACAAGATATCATGGTTAGTAGAGGCCGATCTTTGATCGGGCGAGCGGGGGTGCTCATAGCTAACCTTCCCCAATCGTACCCAAGTTCCCGAGCCGAGGCAACTTTGGTGATGACGGACACGTGGCCTTAGGCAAACGAGTCAGGGTTTCCTAAATTTCCCCAAAATAAAATATTTAGGTGGCGACTCTGTATCTGGAAAAGTTGTCCATGTCTGGCACTCCTTTTCTAAAAATCTGTTTTCTCGAAACGATTTGCCGGATTTGGACTCTTTGGTTCAGATTAAGAACCGTGACATTTTGAGTCCGAACTGTAGTGAACCCAAATGAACAGAACGGGATTTCCCTCCCAGGACGTTCGGGGACGTCTACAGTTTCTGGTGACTTTGCTGGGGATTTAGAGAGCTTGACTCGAACTCGTGATATCCTGTTTTGACTACACTTATGTGTTTCTTTGCATTGCATGTGCATTGGTGCGCCTAGGACACCGTATTGGCCATCTGCTATTCTTGAGCGGTTTGCTGGAGGCTTGACTTTGTCAAAGCATGCCATAAGGCTGACCGGTTCCGGGCTCTGCCAGTATGGGAACACAAACCCCGGTTTTACCGGGGCACCCTTTTCAACCATTCGACCTAGTGCATATTCGGAATCCATAGTGACCATTCCAAACTAGGACAGGTTGCTTACCCGATGTTAGGTTGTTTGAAACCGCTGCGTGCGTAGTGAAACCCTAGCTTCTAACAAAATAGGACAGGGAAACCCTACCCCAACAATAGGGGTGTTTTGGCTCTCTTTTACGTGCTATGTGCTTTTGGAGTGTATCTCTACAGGGGAATGCGCATGTCAGTTTGCAAGTCTGGGTATCGAGCCCGAGGGCATCAGTATTTTGGAAATCAGTTTTACCCGAGTGTATCAGTTTACAGGCAGTTATTTGGGGAACAGTGATCAGTATTGAGTACAGTCGTTCCGCTATGCTCATATCCGTTCCAGTGAAATTGAGCTGAGATGCTGTCTGTTTTCTCTTTTGCTAGGTAGTCCTGGAACTATAGCCTCAGAAGGCTCCACTATCCCCCAGGTACATTGGACTTGTGCTGATAGACTTTGTCGTGTCAGAGATTCAGTTCAAGGGCAATCAGTGTTCCTTTGCGCAGGCAGGTAAAACGCTAGTCGTGCATGATCATCAGTTCAACAGTCTTCGGATCAGCGGTCACTATCCATCTCACCTGTGCGCAATTGGGTTGATATATCTATTTTTTTACCTCAGGGAGATATACCGGTTGCTCAGTTAGACCAGGACAAGATGTCGAGTCTGGAAGAGATGGTGCGCCAACTCCAGGATAGTATGAAAGCCATGCTGCAAGACGCTGTCTGTCAAGCAGAATTCGCCAAGCAATAGGCTGTGGTCATAGCCCAACAGGCAGAGACAATTGCCAGGCTAGAGCAGCAAACTGGAGCATCAGTTTCACACCAAGCTCCTCCCCCACCAAGAGTTCCAATACCCGGGGAGACGACGAATGTCCGGAATGTCCAGGAGGATACAGACATCCCAACAGGGCCACCTTTGCCCCCAATCCTACCCCAGCTATCTAAAGCGCCGATCAACTTGCCGGATTCACCCTTTGAGTTCGAGTTAGACCCTGCGGCATTAAAAGTGAGCAAGCTTGAAAAGCTGTTCAAGAAATCTCAAGGTGTGAAGTCCATTCCGGACATTAAGGACGGGTATACCGACGTAGCTGTGACGCTGCCAGACAGATTCAAGATGCCACATATCGATCGATTCGATGGCTCTGAAGACCCAATGGTGCACCTCCAATTATTTTCTGATATCTTGAGGCCAATGGGTTTGACCACAGCCCAGAAATTGTCACTATTCGGCCGAACCTTGTCTGGGATAGCCGCAATCTGGTATGCGAAATTGGAGAACTCTGTGAAACAGAATTGGGAAGAGATGGCTGAGGCCTTTAACGATCAATACTCCTACAACACACAGATTGTGGTCACAACTCGTGATCTTGTAGTCACCCGCCAAGAGCCAAATGAGGGTTTCTCAGAGTTTGTGACGAGATGGAGAGCAAAGGCCTCAATGATGACTACAAGGCCTTCCGACAAAGATCAGATTCGGATGGTTGTGCGCAACCTCCAGTCCAAACTAATACAAAAAATGATCATGCTAAATTCCCCCAATCGTACCCAAGTTCCCGAGCTGAGGCAACTTTGGTGATGACAGACACGTGGCCTTAGGCGAACGAGTCAGGGTTTCTTAAATTCCCCCAAAATAAAATATTTAGGTAGCGACTCTATATCTGGCAAAGTAGTCCATGTTTGGCACTCCTTTTCTAAAAATCTATTTTCTCGAAACGATTTGCCAGATTTGGACTCTTTGGTTCAGATTAAGAACCGTGACAATTTGAGTCTGAACTGTAGTGAACCCAAATGAACAGAACGGGATTTCCCTCTTGGGGCGTTCGAGGACGTCTACATCACCCCAAATGGCATAACAAGAAACTCAAAATGACCATACCTCGTTCTGAACGCTGTTTTCTGAACATCCTCTGCCTTAAATTTCAGCTGATGATACCCGGATCTCAAATCAATCTTATAAAACACCTGCGATCCCTGCAACTAGTCAAATAATTCATCAATACGGGGTAAGGGATACTTGTTCTTTATCGTTACCTTGTTCAATTCTCGATAATCGATGCACAGGTGCAAGGTACCATTCTTCTTTTTCACGAATAACACCGGTGCGCCCCAAGGCGAAGTGCTAGGCCGGATAAACCCCTTGTTAAGCAGGTCTTGCAACTGTTCTTTCAATTCTTTCATCTCGGCAGTAGCCATTCTGTAGGGAGTCTTAGAAATAGGCTGGGTGCCTGGCACAGTCTCAATAGTAAACTCTATCTCTCTGTCTACCAATTCCCCTGGTAATTCATTTGGGAAGACATCTAGGAATTCTCTAACAATAGGAATATCATTCAATTCAACATTCACAGGTTGTTCAGACAACATATAGCACAGATAACCCTAGTACCCTTTCCTGATCAGTTTACATGCTTTCATTGCAGATATCAAATAAAGTGGAGGCACTACCCCATTACCCACAAACACAATTTCTTTTTGTTCTAGTGGTTTAAATACAACCCTTTTAGTCACACAATCTATGGTGGCACAATACTTGGTCAACCAATCCATGCCCAAAATTACATCGAAATATCTAAAGTTCAAGGGCAACAAATCTACATACAGGGTAGCATCCTCGATACACATGTCACAAAACCGATATATATAGTCACATAACACAAATTCCCCCGATGGAGCAGACAAACATAACAAATATGGTAATAACTCTAGGGGTTTATTTAGTCTAGATGCAAATGTATATGTCACAAATGAGTGTGTTGATCCTGAATCAATTAATACAAAGGCATCCTGATTATATATTGAAATAGTACTTGAGACAACAGCATTGGCATTCCGTGTATCACCCGGGACCAGCACAAAAACTCTCCCTTGTCTCACTGTATCCCTAGTAGTAGCAGATCTCAAAGTGTTTCCCGGCTTTGGAACTGATGCAGTTGAACTAGCTGCGAGTTTCCCACTGTTCTAATTACATTCTCGGGCTATGTGCCCTTGCCTCCCACATTTGAAATAGGCTCCAGATGCATGGTAACAGACTCCATGGTGCTTTTTGCTACAAATGTTGCACATGGGAGCTGTGTCTCGGGAAGAACTTGAAGTAGTTGAGGAGCCCGTATTTTGCTTTTTAAGAAATTTCTTATTCGAAAAGAAGCCCTGCCTTTTGTTACCCTTCTATTCAGTTATTGGCTTAGCTTGTCTAGCTATATTAGCCTCTGATATGATGGCCCTGTCAAGTACCCCAATGTAGGTCTCCAGCTTTAGGACATTCACCCTCTCTAGGATGTCACTGCGGAGTCCACCTTCGAAATGTCTTGCCTTCTTATAATCTGTGTCAATTACATGTGGTGCAAACCTGGCCAACTCAGTGAACTTGGCCTCATACTCAGCCACTGTCATGCTATCTTGCTTGAGTTCCATGAACTCTACCACTTTCCTATCCCGGACACACTGCGGGAAGTACTTGTCATAGAATATTTCTAGGAATTTCACCCAGTCCACATCCTTATGATTTTCTCGCATCAACATCCACCATATTCTCGCTTCGTCTTCTAGCATAAAAGTGGCTAGAAGCATTTTCTGAGTCTCTGAACAGGGGAATACTTCAAATAGTTTCTCAATGCCAAGGACCTACGCTTCGGCTTTCAATGGATCTAGTCCCCCGTGGAACTGTGGTGGTTTCATTTTCTTGAATTCCTTGGTGAGAGCTATAATCCGGTCATCATTTTGATTATCCGGCATGGGTGGTGCCGGAGGTAGAGTTGGCGGGTGTGGTTGCTGCCACTGCTGTTGCCACTCCTGTTGCTGTCTTAAAGCTTTTGTCATTTCTTGGATCAATCTTTCCATTCTGTCTATCCTGGTAGTAGAGGACTCCCCTATCTCATCGCCTCTGGTTCTCACCATCTGATTAGACTTGCATTATATTTTATACGAAAGGTACAAAGGTGTGCATATACTAAGAAACACATGCATTCAGATAATTTGTAATACAAGCAGTTCACAACTCATAGCACACAATTACTCAAATCAAAACACTTAAGCATAACCTTGATGCTTCCAAAGTTCGTCTCAAAATAGTTAAGCACATTATCAATGCCTCCAAATTCATATTTACCACATGAATGCATCCTAGATCTTGTCTAGACGCTTATTGATCTTTTTGGACAAGTGTATGGGTTATTAACTCGTGCTTTGATACCACTCTGTCACGACCCGAACCCGCCCCTATGGGTTAAGGACGTAATCAGCCAGTAATCCTGAGATTACCTACGGCCTCAAAACAAAATAGACATAACTCAACAGAGTAAAGGGGCCAAACGGAAGCAATAATCAAAAACTTTGTCCATAGAGCCGTGTTTATATGCACTTCAAAACAAACCATACTCATATACGTTAATAACCCACGCCAAAAGTACAGTACCATAAATTCTTTAAGACAGGATCATCCAGCTAAGTCAACCCATGACAACCTATTTACAAATATACATAGAGTCCTTGCCAGCAAGACAAAATATAATTACATAACAAAATGGCAAGGGTAGGTCTCGTGCGTGAGACACAAGGCTGACTTTCTCAAAACTCATGTTGTTCCTAGCAGACTTCACTGGGGCTGGGTTTGGACTTCCCTCGGCTCACCTACAAACACATGAATGAGCGTGAGCGATAGCCCATTGAATAATATCAAATACAGAAGTCATATAACAATATGTAGAACAACATACTCCAAACGGCCTTGGGCCCAATTCATATTTCTACTTAACATATGTACATTTATACCAAGATTAGATCAAGTGACTGTAGTTCCAAACATACTAGCCTTTGGCCCATTCAGATTTCCATTCATGTCAAAATGGCCTTTGGCCCATTCATTTATGTCAAAACGGCCTTTAGCCCATTCATTTATGTCAAAACGGCCTTTGGCCCATTCATTTATGCCAAAACGGCCTTTGGCCCATTCATTTATGTCAAAACGGCCTTTGGCACATTCATTTATGTCAAAACGGCCTTTGGCCCATATATTCGTATCAAAACGGCCTTCGGCCCATACATTTGTATCAGAACGGCCTTCGACCCATACATACGTATCAAAACGACCTTAGGTCCATTCATTCATATCAAAACGACCATAGGTCCATTCATTTCTGTCAAAACAACCTCTAGTCCATGTATTTTTTCTTATCAAAACGACCTTTGGTCCATTCGTTCATTCATGACAACTTTTGTCCACAATCCCAATTAGCAACTCATAAAGCTTATAAGGGAATAAACAATTGGACATTCATAAGTGTTCAAATATCGATATTACTCACAGTGATCGGTTTGTGGATTTGCCCTGGAGCTTGACCCTACACATTTCATGAACACAAAAGGGTCACTAACAGTTCAATCCATTCTTTAATTCACATATTCCTCTTTAGGCTTTATTCTTATCTCATTAACTCATTTACAATGTTTAACATATGCCTAAGAGTGATTATAAGTGAAAGAGAACGGAAAACGAAACTCAGAATGCAAAAACAGAATTTCAGAAAACAAGGTCCCCGCTCGAGCGTAAACTTAAGGCCCGCAAAAGTACTGGATAGGTGAAATTTACGCTCGATCGTCCAAAATGGCGCTCGAGCGAAAGGCCTCTCAACATAGCTCCCCGCTCAAGCATGAACTTACTCGCTCGAGCGGACTCTATGTCTGCAAAAAGTACTGGATGCATCATTTTTACGCTCGAGTGCGAGATAGGATGCTCGAGCGGAAGTTCATCCTTCATGATCCCTGCTCGAGCGTGAAATTCCCCGCTCGAGTGGACACCATGCCTGCAAGAACAAAATACTGGGAGCTCGAAATCCCCGCTCGAGCGGACATTCCCCCGCTCGAGCAAACATCAAAATTCTGGAAAACCCAGAATGTGTTCTTGAGCTCAACTTCGACATTTCAACCACATTACTTGCATGCAATGGCTTAAATTACACATTTACACATGTTAACATGCTACCAATACAAGATTACAACATTAGCAAGCTCAATTTCAAGGATTACACACTTGCATGTTTCAAATTGACATCAACTTCAACTCTATCATACATATTCATGCATTTCAAGCTCATATCTTCTCAAATTGCACATGCATGTGATGAACTAGCCACATTCTCAACTTAGACAACACCAATGGTGATCAAAACATGAGTTTCAACCCAAAACCCCACTTGAATCATGTATTTCAAGCTTATACATGCTATTTCAAAACAATCTCTTACATGCATGCATATATCAAACCTTAATTCAACAAAACCAACCCAATTTCATTCAAATTTACTCTTGATCACTCAATTAGCTTGAACACACACAAAATTGCAAACTATAATCCAAGAATTACTTACCTAGAAGCTTTGATTTTCCAAACTTAAGCTTAATTCTTGAGTTGGTCTACAATTTATCAAGTTTTGAGGCCAAAACTCCAATTTCTTCACTCTCTCCCTCTCTTAGCCGACCCCCCTCTCTTCCTTAATGTTTATGATCAGCCAAAATGTAACAAAAGGAGAAGAATAGAGAGTGTAGTGTCTTTATTCAACAAACCCACTAACTCAATTTAATAGTGATAAACAATTGGGCACTAATTTATCAATTTAATCAACTTAATCTGGTCCGAATCAATTTTTCAATTAAATTTCACCGTAGGCTCTAAGAATTATGCCAATCACAATGGCGTAATCAATTTTGGATTCTGTGGCCGATAAGACCCTCAATTTAATTTCCAGAGCAGATTATTCAAACAGATATTCCTACGGTGAACAGATAAAACTTCAAAATCACATATATTTACATAATGGCACATAAAATCATGCTAAACACACAATCATATTCAAATTAAGGACCAATTTAGCATATTACGCAACAAGGATATCACAGAAATCTTGAGGGATTTCAGTGGTGAGGATGGTGCCTTGAGGTCCCAAGAAAGAGAGGGACACCCCCTCTCCTTGTTGTCCTTGAAAAGGGCCATTATTGCCTCTTGAGAGAGCATCTAGTTTAGGTTCATGTTGATCATGCCTTAACTATTTTTTGTGCTTATATTGTCATAATATAGCATTGTTGTATGTTGGTTTAGGTACGCCATGCTTGCTTAGCATACATGCCTTGTAATGCCATGTTTAGGTCTTAACATGCTTTAGGTTTTGATCCTTGTTCTAGCATGATTTTGGCCAAGCTTTGTGAAGCTTTTGTGTTTGTTTTAGCATGCTTAAGTTCTGTTTTTGGTTGTTTTGGTCGACCATAGCATGCTTAGCATAGCCACCTTGCATTTTGGCTTGTTAGCCTTAGGTGTGTGAGTGTATAGCATGCATTACTTGCATTATTTCAGTGGTTTGGAACCACTTACCATGCTGTTTCAGTCCTTATGACATGCTTGCATACTTGCATTTGATGCTCCTTTGTTGCTTTAAAAGGTTGTTGCCTTATGCTCCATGAATGTGCTTCTTTGTATGCTTGCATGTTTAAGTCACTTAGATGCCATCTAGGTGTTCCCTTAGCATTGTCTAGGTCTGCCTTGAACATGTTTTAAATCCTCTTGGCTTTGTGAGGCTTGGTTGACTTAGCCATGGTTTAAGTCTCCTTGGCTTGCCTCAAGCTTGGACCAATTGCATGCCATGTTTGTCTTGTTTAAATTGGTTTGGCACCATTATTAACATGATTTTCAAAGTTTACATTGCATGCCAATTGTCCATGTTTAGGCTCTTTTAAGTGTGCTTAAAGGATGCTTGTTTGATGCTTAAGTGTTGGCCCATCAACATGTACATGTGTGTGTGTGTGTAGGCCCTCATTTCCACAGCATTGGCCACTGTTTTAGGCTTGTTTGAGGGCTGCCTAAATTAGTTTAAGTCCACCCCTTTACATGTTGTTGCATGCTCACCTTGTGTGTTGTTGCATGATTGAATGAAGTCACATGCTTGCTTGCATGCTTGAACATCCACATTGTGTCTTGCATACTTATAGGTTGCATTACTTCATGCCTTACATGCTTCTTTACTTAGGTTGTGTGCCTAACCTACATTGCACATTGCATTGCCATGTTGCATACTAGCCTCCATACTTAGGATGCATTGTATTGGCATGCATGCTCCACCTCTTGAGTTGAGTATGATAGACGTTGAGCCCCCCCCCCCTTTGTTTGATTATGTGCATTGCATTCCACATCAAAATGCATACTTGGTTTCTCGGGCCATCATGCATGGAAATGCGCGATTGGTGGTCCGAGAATCGAGAACCATATCCCTTTGAGTCATGAATATGATAAGGGGTGTGATTGGTGTATACATTGCTTGAAATGCATTGCCATGCTATGTTTTGCCCTCTTCTGCTGTCAAAAACAGATTCTGCAGGAAGATTTGGCCGGCCGGCCATCTGCAGTGCCGACCGGCCATCCATAAGTGGCCGATGGATTAATTTGTGGCCGGTGACCATTCTCCATGGCCGGTGACCAATTCCCTTAGCCGGTGGTGTTCCACAGCATTAAGAGAAGCAACCCTGAGATTTGTGCAGTCTTCAGAGAAGGATAACAGGCAAAGCAGAGGCAACTTGTGCATGGAAGTGGTTTTCCGAGCGGAGCCGAGCGCGCATTGCATTGAGCCCTCTTCCCGAGGCTGTTTACTGCTTTCATTAGATTAGTTAATTTGTTAATTAATTAATTAGTCTGTAATATTTAATTAGCCTGTAGGTTAATTAATTGTATTCTTCTTTCGGTCCCTCTGAGCGAGGGCAAATTTGTAATAAGTACGGGTGCGTGTGTACATGTCTTCCAACCCCCACTTCTTTCTCCTTTTTACTTACCTGCTTTTGATGGCTAGTATTAGGACATGTTTACTTTAGCATACCTTACGCTATGCATGCGTGCATCATTTATTAGTATTGCATGCACCGGGCTCGGCGCATCATGCTAACTATACAAAGTATTTCAAATCTAACTTGAATACATGTGTAGACACCCCATTTTTGACTGTCTTTAAGACTTGGACATGACTGATGGTTTACACAGTGAAGAAAGGTGTGTAGGGGAAAGGTTCAGTTTCTTCAGCAAGGAGAGAGTCAAATCCCAACTTCATACCCCGGTTCTAGACCAAAACAATCTTGATCAAAAGATTTTAGTCTTAAAACCCTCTCTTTCAAAACATTTTTGAAATAAAGTTTTTACGATGTTCCGAGGCTCGCATTTTGTCAAATGTTGCGGTTTTCGGTAAACCGAGCAAGGGCAAAATGGAAATGAATGAAAGAGAGATGAAATCTTTGAAAAAAATTTCAAAACACCTTACTTAGGGGTTTGGAGTTGAAGAAATGAGGAGAAGAGAGAAGAAAACTAGTTTGGGAGAAGTTCGGCATGAATCCGAGTAGGGCCAAAGTTGCGCGGCTTCACCGAAACGGACATAACTTTTTGCATAGGAGGAATTTTGATGCGAAGTTGGCGCCATTGGAAAGATAAATTCTGGGGCTTCAAAGTGGCCACATGGAAGGCCAGTAATTGTTCTGGCCGGCCACCTTTCTTTGGTCAAAAGTGATTCAGCATGAATCTGGAAAGGAGAGAAAACACTGCGTGGCTCCGCCGAAATGGGCATAACTTTTTGCACAAGAAGAATTTTAATGCAAGGTTTGTGGCATTGGAAAGACAACTTCTGGGGATTTATTTTGCATTGAAGAATCTCCTATGTCAAAAGTCCGGGTGGAGGAGATATGGTTGGTTGAAGTCCGGTTGGACCGAATCTGCGCGGCTTCACAAAAACTGGCATAACTTTTTCCACAGGAGGAATTTTAATGTAAGGTTTGCGGTATTGCAAAGCTAAATTCTGGGGCTTCATCCTTGGGGGTGGCCGGCAAATTTTGACCCTTTTGACCTGGCCGGCCGGCTACCTGCAACCAAAATAACCGGCCGGCCATTTTTGCCCTTGTGAGTACATTCTAACTGTGTATTTTTTTTTCTCCCAGATTTTGTATCCGGGGGTTTGGCCTTTTGGGGGGAAACTTGGATTGGTTTTCCCCCCTTTTTCCCTTCTCTTCCTCTATAAAAACAGCAGCCCCAGCTGTGTTTTGAGGGTTAGAAAAAATGGTCTAAGGCTCTTGCATACATACATTCTCCATCTCTCATTCAAAGCTTCAAAATCCTTTGTTCTTGGACCATTTCTTCACTATCATCTAGCACCACACCACCACCTCCATTTCAGCCACTTGGAGCAGCTTTCCAGAGCTTAGGAAGCACCATTTCTTGTGCCAAGGAGCTGTCAAAGACTAGGCTACAAGGGTAAGTTCATTTCCCCTCTTTTTTGGCCTTATCTTGTTCAATATCTTAACTCTTTGTGCTTGCATATTTGGGCTCCGACCCTAACTAGAGATAGGCTTATTTTGAGCCATTTTCCATGTTTTATTGAGGGCCTCTCACTATTTGAGGCCTCTTTGTTGCACTTGCTTCATTATCTCCCTAATATGCCATTTTTTTGCACATTGTTTTTGGCTTATGTATGAACTGATTTGAAGCATGTTGTAAACTGTAAATAGGCTTATTTTGAGCCCTTATTCAACATTGTAGAAGGGCTCATCATTGTTTGAATCCTCCATGTATCACTTGCTTTTATATCCATCTTTTGGTCCCATTTTTGCATGATTTATTAGCCTATTTTTCTTCTATTTTTGGACCTTGGTCCAAACTGAAAATGGCCTTTTTTTGACCCCCTCTCCATGTTTCATTAAGGGTCTATTGCTGTTTGGAGCATCATTTGTATACTTTGTGTTGTAGCCTCTCTTTTAGGCCACATCTTGCATTGCATTTTGAACATAGTTGTACACTGTTTTGTGCTCATCCATCAAATGTAAAAAGTCATATTTTGGGCCCCTCTTCAATATTGTTTAAGGGCCCTTACCTTTTTGGGACCAGCATATATCAGTTGCTTCTTTATCTCCATTTTGGCCCTTATTTTGCATAGCCTTTTGAGCATACTTGTATCTGTTTTTGGGGTTTGTCATAAATTGTAAAACATCATATTTTTAGCACCTCTTCAATATTGTAGAAGGCCCCTTCTCTGTTAGGGGCCAGCATCTGTGAGTTGCTTCAATATCTTGCTTTCGGGGCCATTTTTTGAATGCTAGCTTAGCCCCATTTGTGCTCACTTTTTGGCCTTGATTTAAACTGTAAACATGCTTGTTTTGGGGCTTCCTTGCTTCTGTCTTTACACTTCATGTTCAAATTATGCATGCATTGCATAGCTATAAGCCATTTCATGCGCCAAATTTCATGTTTCGGGACTCGTTCCATGCATTGGGTACCATTTCAGCATGTTTCGGAGTTGTTTTGCATCTCATTTTTTCTCTGAAATTTGCATGCTAGTATGCTATTTTCCATGTTTTGCCATGTCTTGTTAGAGTGGCATTCTGTGCCTTAGGGTCGGTCCTTGATTTGCGTGCACGTATGCGCGCATTTCGAGTGTCTCATTTTCATCTTATGGCCTCTTCTGTGGGTGTGGCTGAGGTCCACTCATGTTAGTGTAAGTCCATTATGCATTGCGTATGCCATTTCATTCCATAGCATTGTGTATGCTAGGTTGTATATTAGAGCATTGTGTATGCTATGTTGCATCGTGCACCGTGTATGCCATTTCATAACATTGTGCATGTTAGGTTGTATCTTAGTTGCATTCATGCATGTCATGCATATTGCATTGTGTTCGAGATAGGAGTTAGCCCAAGCACGGGAAACGAGGTACGTTTTGTACTCCAAGTGACGGAAGGTGTCTCAATTCCCCAGTCACCGACACTTCGGATTACCCATGATGGAGTTAGGTTTTGTTAAGTTTTCATGTGCATTCATTCCATATTGAGTAGTGCAATTCGATTCCTCGGCCATCATGCATCGAGATGCGTGATTGGTGGCACGAGGATCGAGGCATGCATACATATGTGAAAATACATTGCCATGCCCCTTTCTTGCTCTCTGTTGCAGCAAATCAAGAATCAGCAGTCTTCCGGGGCTTGGCGCGCTTTCCGAAAATTATCGCAAAACAGAGGCTAATTGGGGCATCACAGTGGATTTCCGCGCAAAGGCAACCCGGACATGCATCATTCATCATCTGAAGAAGAGTCAAGACAGTCCCTGGCCTGCATGCCAGTTTATTCTTTTCTTAGTTAATTTGTTAATTAATTAGGAATTTGTACATATTTTGGACTGTATTATTTCGACTGTACTATTTATTTGGACCCTCTATGCGAGGGCATAATTGTAATAAGTGTGCGTGTGTGTGATGTATGTCTTCCAACCCCACGTCTTTCTTTCCTTTTATTTACCTGCTTATGATGGTTAGATTAGGGCATGTTTCAATTAGCATATAGTATGATAGCATGTTTGCATTCATTCATCTGTCTTGCATGCACCGGGCTCGGCGCATCATACTAACTGCATTTGTATTTCAATTCCAAATTAAATACTAGATAGCTGTTGCATCTCATATGCCATGTTTAGAATAGCCGAGCCTGCTATAGTTGCATTTTTGCATGTGTTGCATTAGGCATTCCTGTATACTTAGGATCATGCATGGATTTCTAATCAGTTTCTGTTTTGGCTTGGAGTACTCGGTGAGTTTTATGCTTTAGCATCCTTGCATGCGTGTGAGTGACTGCCATGAATAGCATGCTTACCATGAGGCTATGTGCTTATGTGATATAACTGCCTTGAATGCCTGTGGGTGGAGGTTGCGTTAGTTGGATTGGAACAAATCATTGACTGTGTGTTTTAAGCCCACTAGATAGTGGCAAAATCATGTTTTCTAAGCCCACCCGAGGGTGGAAAATCCACGTCTTAGCCTACCTGCGGGTAGCACCATCAAACCATTTTCAAACAAACAAATATGAAATGTTTTGTTCCAATTCAGGCGACGCAGTCTATACTTGTATGCTGTGTGCATCACATAGTAACCTAGGCTAATAACCGGATTAAGAACACACAATGTTTTCAAAACTAGATATCATGGTTAGTAGAGGCCGGTCTTTGACTAGGCGAGCGGGGGTGCTCACGAAGTGACCTTCCCCAATCGTACCCAAGTTCCCGAGCCGAGGCAATTTTGGTGATGACGGACACGTGGCCTTAGGCAACGAGTCAGGGTTTCCTAAATTTCCCAAAAATAAAATATTTAGGTAGCGACTCTGTATCTGGAAAAGCAGTCTATGTTTGGCACTTCTTTTCTAAAAATCTATTTTCTCAAAACGATTTGCCGGATTTGGACTCTTTGGTTCAAGATTAAGAACCGTAACACAAAATCGAGTCCGAGCTGTAGCGAGGTCCCCCCGCAGGCCTGTCTACAGTTTCTGGCGACTCTGCTGGGGATTTAGAGAACTTGACTTGAACTCATGATATCTGGTTTTGACTACATTTGTGTGTTTCTTTGCATTGCATTTGCATTGGTGCGCCTAGGACACCGTGTTTGCCATATGCCATTCCCGAACGATTTGCCGGAGGCTTGTCTTGTCAAGGCATGACCATAAGGCTAATCGGCTGTGGGCTCTGACGGCATGGGAACACAAACCCCGGTTTTTCCGGGGCACCCTTTTTGACCATTCGACCTAGTGCATATTGAAATCCGTAGTGACCATTCCAAACTAGGATAGGTTGCTTACCCGATATAGGTTGTTTGAAACCACTGCGTGTGTAGTGAAACCCTAGCTCCTGACAAAATAGGACAGGGAAACCCTACCCCTCCATAGGGGTGTTTTGGCTCTCACTTGCTTGTTATGTGCTTTTAGAGTGCGTCTCTACAGGGAATGCATGTATCAGTTTGCAAGTTTGGGCGTGACCCATGAGCACCGATTCGATATTTTGGGATTGATTACCGAGGATAACGATTTACATGCGAAATTTTGGGAGCGAAATTGAGAGGGCACAGTCATCCTACTATGCTCGTATCTGTTTTGGTGAAGTTAGGCTGAGATGTTGCATGTTTTCCCTTTTGCTAGGTAGTCCTGGAACCATAGCTTCAGAAGGCTCCGAAATCCCCCGGGTACATTGGACTAGTGCTGATAGACTTTGTTAAGTCAGAGATTCAATTCAAGGGAAACCAGTGTTCTTTCGCTGAGGCAAGGCAAAGAAGGGCCAGACAGGGCTCATTGGTTCATCTGATCCGACAGTCACTAGTCACATCATCAGTAGACCCATGATGGCACAGGGTTCGGAAGAATTTGTGGCCGTGGTAGCAGCGTTAAATCAGGGAACTGCCGTGTAGGCTGAGACCAGTATTGAAACGCAGCGCCCATCTGGGGCATCTGCCTCACATCCAGCTTTGGGACCCCAGCTGAACTTTGACCCAATTCCGCCAACTAAAGATTTGCAGGGTCCAGATCCTCGAGAAGGGCTGGCTCAAGCCCAAGTTTTCAGACCCCTGGTGCAGCCTAATGAGAGGCGTTATCCCCTTGATGCTAATGACCTCGATCTAACCGTAGTGAAAATTGCGAACCTTGAAAAGCAATTCAAAAAGGCACAGGGCCTTAACTCCATTCCCGACATTGAGGATGGGCACACTGAATCTGCTGTATGGCTCCCAGACAGATTCAAAATGCCATATATTGACCGTTTTGATGGGTCTGGGAATCCAATGGTACATATCTGACTTTTCTTGGATGTCCTAAAGCCGATGGGTCTGACTAAGCCACAGAAACTCTCTCTGTATGGAGGAACTCTGTCCGGTGTAGCAGCCACTTGGTACGCTAAGTTGGAGGACAATGTGAAGCAAAACTGGGAAGAATTGGCTGAGGCCTTTGTCAATCAGTATTCCTACAATACCCAAGTTGAAATGACCATCCAAGAGCTTGAAGCAACCCGCCAAAACCCAAAAGAGCCTTTTGTGAAATTTGTTGCGAGGTGGAGAGCAAAGGCAGCACAGATGACAGATCGCCGCCCTTCTGAGAGAGATCAAGTGCAGATGATGGTGCGAAACCTCGAGCATGATATGTTGCAAAAGTTGATAGTGGCTCCGCTATTCACTTTCAAAAGTTTGCATGAACTGGGGGTTCAGGTCGAGAATGCGTTCAACAGCGGGATCATTCCCAGAACAAGTGAACCGACAAGAAGTGCGATTACAGGGAGTACCAATGCCGAAAGTAGCACTATTCCCGAACCCACTGAAATCAATACAGTCATCATAGCCAACCCTTTTGCCAAACCAAGCCTATGACCAGCCAGTCCAGCCCAAGTTCAGGGCAGAACTTTCACCCCCCTCTATAAGAGCCTGACTAGCGCACTAAAACTCTTGATCAAAAAAGGGCATCTCAAACCCCTCGATCCTCAACCTCTTCTCGACCCACTCCCAACCAGACATAACCCCGCTTGGCATCAGATACCATCGCCAGTGTGTCATGGCACCGACCGTTGCTACCGCCTTCGTCATGAGGTCCAAAATCTCATCAACAACCGGACGATAGCTCCACTTTCAGACCCCAATGACCAAGCATCTCCTGCCTACCTCAATATCATCCATATACTACCATCCACCTATAACCCCAGCATATACATCACCCCGGCCCATCTACCCAAGCCTGAGGTGTTTATCCCAGAAAGCATGGACTTATGCATGATGGGTGCACCTGAACCTCAACCATCTCAAACCCGTGAACCCAGTACTTCTGAGTTGATGGGAATGATTAAAGATCTTCAAAGAACCGTGACAGATGTGGCCTCCGGGACATTGGCTCCATCATCGACCACATCATATACTGGGAATTTCATGTCAAAAGGCTCCCCAGTCTTGGGACGGGCTGCATTTGAGGAATGTCAATCCCTTGGCAAGGTGGAGGTGAGTGGAAAGAACAAGATAGGGGCGGACAGGGATCCCCACGAACATCTTCTGTTGGCGGTTGAGGCTTTGAAAGCCGAGGGACTGAACAAAGAGCAAGTGCTCGCAGTTATTGCAAAAACTGTGGACAACATTTTCACCACTCAAGTTGGGGGCAGTATGAATCAAGGGGCAAGCCGGGAGAAGGGTCGTTGTATCAAAAACGTTCCTTTCAGCTCTAATCCTCCGCTCAGAAGAGATCAACAAACCAGGCCAGCACCTGCCAATCCCTTTTCTGGTGCGTCCAGCAAAAATCCACAAACCTTGAAGTACCAACCCCGAGGTCAGAGGGTCTTCCATGCCCTCCACATGCCTTTGTCCAAAGCTTTCCAAATCATTGTTGGACAAGGCCATCTCAAACCCCTTGAGCCTCGGCCTCTTCCGAACCCTCTTTCGGCTACACATGATGCCGCCCAGTATTGTGCCTTCCATCAACAAACCGGTCATGGCACTGACAATTGCTTTCGTCTTTGCCACGAAGTGCAAGATTTGATTGACAACGGGGTCATTGTCGCGCTAAGCTCTGCAAAGTCTATCGGCACTGGGTCAGTGAACTTGGGGGATAATGTGATTATGTGATCGAGGGATGAACCACTTGCGGATGGCGCTCAGATTACTCCAGCTGTGGTGGATGGCATGCACTGTTTTGAGCAATGTACAAGTGCTGTTAATTTTGCATTTTGACTTGGGTATTGGGTCAGTCTTGTTGTTTTGTTTTGAGTCTGTCCTTTTGTTTTGAGTCAGTCTTTTTGTTTTGGGTCTGTCTTGTTGTATCGAGTCAGTCCTATTGTATGGAAGTCGGGTGATTCCAAGGGGGGTGTTACCTCGGGCATCCCCATTTTGTTTTGTGTTTGTCTTTTCATTTTGTTTTGAGTCTGTTTCTGCCGGGTAGCCAGTTGTGCCAGCAGATTTTGAATGAAACAGCAGTAATTTTCATGCTCTCGCATTTATACGCCTTGTGCCGATTATCTAGGAAGTTCTGAATGAGATGGCAGTATTTGACTAAGAACTCTGTCTTTTCTGTGCCTTGAAGTGATTGTAACGACCTAAGTTTTTCAAAACCTTTTGAACACTGCAGTGAAAACGAAGAGGGAGGAATTCCTCGGGATTTGCAAAACTTTGATCAAACTAAGAGAAAGAGAGGCGTGCTAAGCCCTTAATGAATGAAATCATGCTTGTTAGTGTGAGTACTGAGAAGGATCCTAGCTTTGATCCAGATTGGTTCTACACTGTCTTTAGCGCGAGCGATTTGTCGCTTTCTTAAAAACTTTCAAAAGATGTTTTGCGCGGTCCTGCAAAGACCTGTGTGGAATTGCTCTTGAGATTGTGCAGCCTAGGATCACTCTCAGTATCGAGACTCAACCCCTTTGCTTCCAAACCTTGAACTTGAATTCAGAAGGTTCAACGGTCAACTACGATGTGAGGCCTGTGTGGCCAGATTTGAAGCAGCCCTCGAACAAGGGGCTAGGAAAGTCGAATCAAGAAGATCAGAAGATCAGAAGAAGCTTGCAAAGCTAAAACAAAAGCACCCTTCGAACTAGGGGCAAAGATGTCAGATGTGCTCGAAGAGCCGAAGATGAATCCTCTTGCAAATCAACAGCCACTCTCCTAGATACGGTTGGCTTCAAAACCCTACAACCATTTGGCATGAACCTGTTACACTTTTACCCTTTGAGAGGCTCGCTGGGCCGAAAACCCGGAAGGGCGACCCAGGCAAAAGTTAGAGCGAGACGAAAAAAATATACAAAGAAAGAAAAAAGAAAAGAAAGAGAAAAATACAAAAAAAAAAGAAAAAAGAGAAGAAAAGAGAAAAAAAGAAAAAAGAAGAAAAGAAATGAAAATGAAAAGAAAAGAAAGACAAAGCTCGCAAGGTTGAAAACACAAGCAGTATATGGCAAAAGTTAGAGCATAAAAAGGAGAGGTTAAATACCCGAGTGTACCTTAACCCCGAACTACGTAAGGCTTGATTCCCATCTTTGGGATACGTAAGCAACTTCATTATGAAGTCCAGCCATAAACAATTCAAATTTGATTGTGTCCATGCGATGGTTCTAGTCATCTTTGTCTTCTCTGTATCTGAGGATTTGGTTGCGTTCGCTACTCTGAGGGCTGACTGCAATGCGCTGCAGTACCATTCAAACAAGGGGCAACTTTCCGTTGCCATTCAATGCGCCGCGGTGCCATTCAAACAAGGGGCAACTTTCCGTTGCCATTCAATGCGCTGCGGTGCCGTTCAAACAAGGGGCAACTTTTCGTTGCCATGCAGATCTCTTCAAGCACGGGGCAGTTTTCCCTTGGATCCGAGGTTGCGCATCTCAGGAGTGGGTTTCATGCTCATTGAGCAATGGCCGTTTGCAAAATAGTTTTTGAGAATTTTTACTGAGGTTGACTATTTTCTCGAAAATCATTCTATCTTTTCCAAAACTGGACCCTTTTCATGGACCCAAAAAAGGAAAATTTTCAGTGCTCATAGCATAACTTGCATGATTTTAAATCAAAAATCGAACAAGCATGTTAATCTAACTCTCATTTTGGTCAAAACTGTTTTAGTAGAAAGCAAAGACAAAAAATGGTCAAAATGATGAACTAAGGGCACAGTTGAGTCAGGTATTCTGTCTTTTCTCCTTTGTCAAAATACTTGCCAAAAAGGGCACTATACTTGCCAAGAAGGGCACTCTACTTGTCAGAAAAGGGCACCACTGAAGCTAACCACAAAAGGGTCGAAAAGCTCTCACATCTTCCGAGCAACGAGGTGTTGAGCCAAGTGCGAAGCATGAACTGGAATAGGGCAAGATTTTCCACTCCATCATCTGGACAGATCTTATCACGTCCAAACTCCCCAGCAAAGCATCATCAACCGATGTTAGCTGCAGATTTGCTACACACCCAAATGTAGCGCAACCCTTCTATGGAAGGAATTCACTATTGTGGCGGAAGAAAGAGAATCGGTGGAATACCAGGGCAAGAGCCCGCAACTTCATGCTTATCCATCAACCACCTGGGGAGGGATTAAAAATGAGAGATTAAAGAATAGAGATGTCTTGTTGAGAAAAAAGTGAGGAAAAGGGTTTTGTGAGAAAAGCCGAGCCTGAGGGCCGAGTGATGTGAGAATCACCAAATAAGAAAGGGTGGGAAACAATACCCGGAGAAACTGGCTCCTCACAAACTGAGATGTCTCTCGTCTTTGGAACACGTCTGTGTGTCGTGTCTTTTGTTTTGTTTGTCTCTATTCTTGTTTTGAGTCGTTTGAGTGTCAACAGATGTGTTTAGATCATTTTACCTTGTTTTTTCTTTGATTGAGTTGTGTTTAGGTTGTTTTACCTTTGTTTTCCATTTTGGCTGTGGTCAGTTATAGGCTCAATACCCGGTTAAGAACCCTTTTCTCATTTCAATTTCAAAAATCGTTGTATGGTCAGAGTGCCGTGTTGTTCTCCACAATTGTGCAAAATAGGATTGGTTCTTTCATAAAGCCGCAGGGTTCAACCCAGGTCATGTCAGAATAGTAAAGCAAGAACCTATCTGAAGCTATTTAGGCTCCGGACTGCAAAGCAAAAGAAAAGAGGAAAAATTTGGAGCATCTTAGCATGTTTCAACTTTAGCAAAATCCGAGACTGCATTCTAGGTGCACCTTCTCAGGCCTCGCCATTTCTCTGGAGTATGAGTGTGTCTTGACCCTAAGTGTAAGCCTGCTTCAAGTCAGAATGGCAGTCCAAGCAGCACCAGAGGGTTTCACATGCAGATGTTATCTCTCGCCAATTTGAATAGGGTGTGCCCTTTTGAGCTAAGTATGTTGTGAAGTCCTCTAAAAAGCAAATAAGAGGCACCAGAGTACATATTTGATGCTCCTCTATTACATAGAATGTGAACTTTCATATATACTGTTGAAGCATGCGTGCCGCGTATCATTATGATTCTTGCATAGAAAATGCTTGTATCTATTACATAGAAAATGCCCCCATACGTGCATAGAAGATGCATTTTATCTCGTTCGCACTGTCTTGTGCACTTACACTTTGTGTCTCACTCGCACTATCTTGTGCATTTCAAATCACTCACGTTGTTTAGCATATCGCGCTATTTAGTGCATTTCAAATCAATCGCGCTGTTTAGCGTGTCGCACTATCTTGTGCATTTCAAATCAATCGCGCTATTTTGCGCACCTCCATCGCACTGTTTTGTGCAGTTTACATTTGCGCTATTTTGCGCATCGCACTGTTTTGTGCAGTTTACATTCGCGCTATTTTGCGCATCGCACTATTTTGTGCAGTTTACATTCGCGTTATTTTGCGCACCTTATTCGCACTGTTTTGTGCAGTTTATATTCGCGCTATTTTGCGCATCGCACTGTTTTGTGCAGCTTATCATTCGCGCTATCTTGTGCAGTTTACATTCGCGCTATTTTGCGCATCGCACTGTTCTGTGCAGTTTATCATTCGTGCTATTTTGCGCACCTCAATCGCACTGTCCTATGCTTTGCATATCACATCGCACTATCTTGTGCATTTCAAATCAATCGCGCTGTTTAGCGTATCGCACTATTTTGTGCATTGTATCATTCACGCTATCTTGCGCGTCTCACCTGTACTTGTTAGTGCATTACATTTCACTCGCGCTATTTTGCGCATCGCACTATTTTGTGCACATTATTTGCATTGTGCATGTATTTTATCGTGCTATCTTTCACGTCCCACCCGCACTTGTTAGTGCATTACATTTCACTCACGTTATTTTGCGCATCGCACTATTTTGTGCACATTACTTGCATTGTGCATGCATTTTATCGTGCTATCTTACGCATCTCACCTGCACTTGTTAGTGCGTTGCATCGCACTATCTTGCGCACTTTACCTATATCACACTGCTTTATGCATTCACCCTACTCACACTGTCTTGTGCACTTTCCGATCTAGGAGACCTTAAATCCTCTAAAGGTGCAATTCCTTTGGTGTTTGTCGGGCCCAAACGACTTTCGGTGGTCTGGTATAGCCACCTGCCTGTGTTTGCGGTGAGTTCCTAGGAGACCAACTGAGACGGTGGAAACTAGAGTTCGAATGGCTTATGCCTAGAACACAAAGGTTTGGGATTTCCGAGACTAAAGTCTGGTTTAAATACCCAGGGATATATCATCGGCTTGAAATCTGTATGGCAGCCCCATAGATTGAGATAGCATCTATATGCGCCTCAATTCTGGATACTGATCCAACCTAGTCTGTCACCCTGTTGGAGAATAGGGAAAGCTGCAACCATAGTCAGGGAGAAAAGTAGTACCTGTGGTTCAATTGAGAAGAAGAGGAAGATTCCCTACATTAGCATGAGGTAAGACATTGTCGAGGTAAGTCATTGCCAATTGCCCCTGTAAGGTACCTTTACCTCTTAGCTATTACATTGCATCTTAGCCACTACATTACAGCGCATTGCATGAATCCTCAATTTTCAAACCGGCTTCGCGTAGCGTATAAGTCCAATTATCAAAATCTTCCTGCATATCATTTTACATCCTGCCCCTGAACTACGCTGGTTTGATTCCTTGCAAAAGGATACGTAGGCAGCCTGCGGGCACAACCATTTATTTATCTATATTTTGTTTGTTTGTCCAAGTCTTCAACCTCGTCAAAAATGGGTCGTCTCTGGGCTTTGACATTCACTCCCGTCACATTCACTACCTGTAGACACTCCATTTTTGACTGTCTTTAAGACTTGGACGCGACTGATGGTTTACACGGTGGAGAAAGGTGTGCAGGGGAAAGGTTCAGTTTCTTCGGCAAGGAGAGAGTCAAATCCCAACTTCATACCCCTGTTCTAGACCAAAATAATCTTGATCAAAAGATTTTAGTCTTAAAACCCTCTTTTTCAAAACGTTTTTGAAATAAAGTTTTTACGATGTTCTGAGGCTCGCATTTTGTCAAATGTTGCGCTTTTCGGTAAACCGAGCAAGGACAAAGTGGAAATGAATGAAAGAGAGATGAAATCTTTGAAAAATCTTTCAAAACACCTTACTTAGGGGTTTGGAGTTGAAGAAATGAGGAGAAGAGAGAAGAAAACTAGTTTGGGAGAAGTTCGGCATGAATCCGGGTAGGGCCAAAGCTGCGCGGCTTCACCGAAACGGGCATAACTTTTTGCATAGGAGGAATTTTGATGCGAGGTTGGCGCCATTGGAAAGCTAAATTCTGGGGCTTCAAAGTGGCCACATGGGAGGCCAGTAATTGTTCTGGCCGGCCACCTTTCTTTGGTCAAAAGTGATTCAACATGAATCTGGAAAGAAGAGAAAACACTGCGTGGCTCCACCGAAATGGGCATAACTTTTTTCACAAGAGTAATTTTAATGCAAGGTTTGTGGCATTGGAAAGCTAACTTCCGGGGCTTCATTTTTCACTAAAGAATCTCCTATGTCCAAGTCCGGGTTGAGGATATATGGTTGGTTGAAGTCCGGTTGGACCGAATCTGCGCGGCTTCACGGAAACTGGCATAACTTTTTCCACAGGAGGAATGTTAATGTAAGGTTTACGGCATTGCAAAGCTAACTTCTGGGGCTTCATCCTTGGGGGTGGCCGGCCATTTTTGACCCTTTTGACCTGGCCGGCCGGCCAGGTAAAGGGCCGGCCGGCCACCTGCAACCAAAATAACCGGCCGACCATTTTTGCCCCTGTGAGCACATTCCAGCTGTGTATTTTGTTTTCTCCCAGATTTTGTATCCGGGGGTTTGGCCTTTTGGGGGGAAACTTGGATTGGTTTTCCCCCCCATTTTCCCCCCATTTTCCCTTCTCTTCCTCTATAAAAACAGCAGCCCCAGCTGTGTTTTGAGGGTTAGAAGAAATGGTCTAAGGCTCTTGCATTCATACATTCTCCATCTCTCATTCAAAGCTTCAAAATCCTTTGTTCTTGGACCATTTCTTCACCATCATCTAGCACCACACCACCACCTCCATTTCAGACACTTGGAGCAGCTTTCCAGAGCTTAGGAAGCACCATTTCTTGTGCCAAGGAGCTGTCAAAGACTAGGCTACAAGGGTAAGTTCATTTCCCCTCTTTTTTGGCCTTATCTTGTTCAATATCTTAACTCTTTGTGCTTGCATATTTGGGCTCCGAACCTAACTAGAGATAGGCTTATTTTGAGCCATTTTCCATGTTTTATTGAGGGCCTCTCACTATTTGAGGCCTCTTTGTTGCACTTGCTTCATTATCTCCCTAATATGCCATTTTCTTGCACATTGTTTTTTGGCTTATGTATGAACTGATTTGAAGCATGTTGTAAACTGTAAATAGGCTTATTTTGAGCCCTTGTTCAACATTTTAGAAGGGCTCATCATTGTTTGAATCCTCCATGTATCACTTGCTTTGATATCCATCTTTTGGTCCCATTTTTGCATGATTTATTAGCCTATTTTGCTTCTGTTTTTGGACCTTGGTTCGAACTGAAAATAGCCTTGTTTTGACCCCCTCTCCATGTTTCATTACGGGTCTATTGCTGTTTGGAGCATCATTTGTATACTTTGTGTTGTAGCCTCTCTTTTAGGCCACATCTTGCATTGCATTTTGAACATAGTTGTACACTGTTTTGGGCTCGGCCATCAAATGTAAAAAGTCATATTTTGGGCCCCTCTTCAATATTGTTTAAGGGCCCTTACCTTTTTGGGACCAGCATATATCAGTTGCTTCTTTATCTCCATTTTGGCCCTTATTTTGCATAGCCTTTTGAGCATACTTGTATCTGTTTTTGGGGTTTGTCATAAATTGTAAAACATCATATTTTTGGCCCCTCTTCAATATTGTAGAAGGACCCTTCTCTGTTAGGGGCCAGCATCTGTGAATTGCTTCAATATCTTGCTTTCGGGGCCATTTTTTGAATGCTAGCTTAGCCCCATTTGTGATCACTTTTTGGCCTTGATTTAAACTGTAAACATGCTTTTTTTGGGGCTGCCTTGCTTCTGTCTTTACACTTCATGATCAAATTATGCATGCATTGCATAGCTATAAGCCATTTCATGCACCAAATTTCATGTTTCGGGACTCGTTCCACGCATTGGATACCATTTCAGCATGTTTCGGAGCTGTTTTGCATCTCATTTTCCTCTGAAATTTGCATGCTAGTATGCCATTTTCCATGTTTTTCCATGTCTTGTTAGAGTGGCATTCTGTGCCTTAGGGTCGGTCCTCGATTTGCGTGCACGTATGCGCGCATTTCGAGTGTCTCATTTTCATCTTATGGCCTCTTCTGTGGGTGTGGCTGAGGTCCACTCATGTTAGTGTAAGTCCATTATGCATTGCGTATGCCATTTCATTCCATAGCATTGTGTATGCTAGGTTGTATATTAGAGCATTGTGTATGTCATGTTGCATCGTGCACCGTGTATGCCATTTCATAACATTGTGTATGTTAGGTTGTATCTTAGTTGCATTCATGCATGTCATGCATATTGCATTGTGTTCGAGATAGGAGTTAGCCCGAGCACGGGAAACGAGGTACGTTCTGTACTCCGAGTGACGGAACGTGTCTCAATTCTCCAGTCACCGACACTCCGGATTACCCATGATGGAGTTAGGTTTTGTTAAGTTTTCATATGCATTCATTCCATATTGAGTAGTGCAATTCGATTCCTCGGCCATCATGCATCGAGATGCGTGATTGGTGGCACGAGGATCGAGGCATGCATACATATGTGAAAATACATTGCCATGCCCTTTTCTTGCTCTCTGTTACAGCAAATCAAGAATCAGCAGTCTTCCGGGGCTTGGCGCGGTTTCCGAAAATTATCACAAAACAGAGGCTAATTGGGGCATCATAGTGGATTTCCGCGCAAAGGCAACCCGGACATGCATCATTCATCATCTGAAGAAGAGTCAAGATACCCCCGGCCCGCATGCCGCTTTATTCTTTTCTTAGTTAATTTGTTAATTAATTAGGAATTTGTACATATTTTGGACTGTATTATTTCGACTGTACTATTTATTTGCACCTTCTGTGTGAGGGCAAAATTGTAATAAGTGTGCGTGTGTGTGATGTATGTTTTCCAACCCCACGTCTTTCTCCCTTTTATTTACCTGCTTATGATGGCTAGATTAGGGCATGTTTCAATTAACATACAGTATGATAGCATGTTTGCATTCATTTATCTGTTTTGCATGCACTGCTGCCAAGATCATACTAACTGCATTTGTATTTCAATTCCAAATTAAATACTAGATAGTCATTGCATCTCATATGCCATGTTTAGAATAGCCGAACTGCTATAGTTGCATTTTTGCATGTGTTGCATTAGGCATTCCTGTATACTTAGGATCATGCATGGATTTCTAATCAGTTTCTGTTTTGGCTTGGAGTACTCGGTGAGTTTTATGCTTTAGCATCCTTGCATGCGTGTGAGTGACTGCCATGAATAGCATGCTTACCATGAGGCTATGTGCTTATGTGATATAACTGCCTTGAATGCCTGTGGGTGGAGGTTGGGTTAGTTGGATTGGAACAAATCATTGACTGTGTGTTTTAAGCCCACTAGATAGTGGCAAAATCATGTTTTCTAAGCCCACCCGAGGGTGGCAAATCCACGTCTTAGCCTACCTGCGGGTAGCACCATCAAACCATTTTCAAAGAAACAAACATGAAATGTTTTGTTCCAATTCAGGCGACCCAGTCTATACTTGTATGCTGTGTGCATCACATAGTAACCTAGGCTAATAACCTGATTAAAAACACACAATGTTTTCAAAACTAGATATCATGGTTAGTAGAGGCCGGTCTTTGACTGGGCGAGCGGGGGAGCTCACGAAGTGACCTTCCCCAATCGTACCCAAGTTCCCGAGCCGAGGCAACTTTGGTGATGACAGACACGTAGCCTTAGGCAACGAGTCAGGGTTTCCTAAATTTCCCAAAAATAAAATATTTAGGTGGCGACTCTGTATTTGGCAAAGCAGTCTATGTTTGGCACTTCTTTTCTAAAAATCTGTTTTCTCAAAACGATTTGCCGGATTTGGACTCTTTGGTTCAAGATTAAAAACCGTAACACAAAATCGAGTCCGAGCTGTAGTGAGGTCCCCCCGCGGGCCTGTTTACAACATGCTATTTGTGCATTTTCACATGTCATCCTTAGATTAGCCGAGCCTATTCTAGATTGCATTCTGCATGTGTTGCATTAGCCTTCTTAACATGAACTAAGGTCAAGCATATGATTGCTAACATGTTCTTGTCTTGGCTCGGAGTATATTGTAAGTATTTTCATGCTTTAGCATCTCGTATGAGTGTGAATGTTAACATGACAGCATGCTTACCATGTTGCTAGATGCTTATGTGATATAAACTGCCTGAATGCCTGTGGGTGAAGGTTGGATTGTTTGAGTTGGAACAACTCGTTGAAATCCGTGTTTTAGCCTACTTGCGAGTAGCAAATTTCAGACGTTTTCCAAATAAACGGATATGCAATGTTTTGTTCCAAATTAGACGATCTAGTCTATACTTTTGTGTTGTGCGCATCACATAGTAATTCTAGCTAATTAACTGGAATAAGAACACATAACGTTTTCAAAATCGGATATCATGGTTAGTAGAGGCCGATCTTCGGATCGGGCGAGAGAAGGTGCTCATAGCTGACTTTCCCAATCGTACCCAAGTTCCCGAACCGAGACAACTTTGGTGATGATGGACACGTGGCCTTTGGCACCGAGTCAGGGTTTCCTAAATTCCCCCATTAAAAAAATATTTAGGTGGCGACTCTGTATCTAGCAAAGCAGTCCATGTTTGGCACTTTTTTCAAAAATCTGTTTCTCAAAACGATTTGCTGGATTTGGACTCTTTGGTTCAGATTAAGAACCGTGACTAAAACGAGTCCGAACTGTGGTAGCATAAGTCCATCGGGGCGCATCCACACAATGAAAAAATTATCATGTGCTTTGCGGTTGAATTACACCTTAATGATCTGAGCCCTCAGATCCATTTTGGGTAAAACTATGCTATTAGGAGTTCGATTTTGACGATCCAATAGTCATTTCCAACTATTTGGAGCCTTCTAAACACATATGTACGTCTGATTTTGCAAATTCTATACCAAAAATTTGTAGATTTTATATGCCCTGCCCCATATCTATCGCAGCTCAAACAACACTTTTGCCGCCATGCCTGGAGTTTGATCAATGCTGAATTCAACAATTTTGGCGTCTTCCCGCCTATATAACAGCCCATATCATTCGACAATTTTGGCTCAAGTCTGTTCCGACTTCCTTCTGAATAACAACTTTCCTTTGCAAGCAATAAGGCAAGGAATCTACATCAACAATTTGTTCTCGGCTTACTCCTCGGCAATGTTGGCCAATGTCTTATTTGAATTCCTTCTGCCTAATAACTGTCATTCAAAACCAATGGGGCAAGTTGGACAAAAAAACAACTTAACGAAATGGGCAATCTTCTTCCGAAAACTGCTCGGCAATTCCTTGAAATAGAGCAATGCTAGGCAATCCATGACACAGGATGTACTATTCAAAATCCTTGCAATATTGGCAACAGATCGCTACTTAAAATCAGCAAAAGTCTTCGAATACGGCACAATCTTCGCACTTGGCACGGAGCGCCATCAACAAAGGTCTCTGAATTCGGAGCAAATCATACATATAGTAATCATGGCATCCTTAGTGTAGCCCTTGCCCAGGGGATAATAATACGGCGGCCTACGACCCTCGCCTGGGGGTAATAATACAGCGGCCTATGACCCTCGCCTGGGGGTTATAATATCGCAGCCTACGGCCCTCACCCAAGGGATAATAATACCGCAGTCTATGACCCCCGCCCGGAGGTTATAGTATAGCGGCCTACGGCTCTTGCCCGGGGGTAATAATACCACGGCCTACTGCCTTCACCTGGGGGTTATAATACCGTGGCCTACGGCCCTTGCCCGAGGGTAATAACACTGTGGCCCATCATTACAGAGATATTTGATGTAGACCCAAGGGGTCCCTATGTTAGACCTATATGGTCCTATCGTGCACTATTGGATGTATCACATATATATATATATATGCTTTGTGAATTTTGATATGACAAGTAATAACTTATGATATGCTTTGTTTGGAACTCATGTGATATAATTTCGTACTAGTATTACTAGTATTACTTACTGGGTTTTAGCTCACCTTTTTTCCTTATATACATATAGTTATACATATATTTGCACATACATTCATACATAAATGCATCTATCCAGTCATTCATTTATCAAATGTATTCTTTGTCAAGAGACCTAACATCTATTTGAACAACATAACTCGACAATAAAAACTCTCATTCCTTCTACTGATGACAATGAAAGTTTTGGGATAATTATAGAAGCCAGAAAAAATATCAACTCATTTGGGTCTAGCCCAAATGAAGAGGCCCATCAAAGAAATATCAGACCCTCATCTATAAAAGAAAGCCCCCCTCCCCAAATGAAAGATAGATATGTCTCATATCTCTGCACCACACAGCACACTCACTCTTTTCCATTCTTTATCTTCTCTATTTGATTCAAGTTGCTAACTTTATTATCGGAGTGTCTCCGGCTGGCAACCCTGGTTGGATGGCACAGACCGTGCTCATCTTTGCAAATCTTCAGAAGCAAAGCTCATATTTTCATTAGATCTCTATAATCTATGTGAGAGGATTTTCTGGTTTTTACATATTTTTAGCTTCCAAAATTGCAAAATAATAAAATCTTAAAAATTAAAATAAGAAAATTTTAAAATGAAACTATCCCTTCTCTATTGTCTAGTTTGTTATCTCATCAATTGTCGACTATCAATCACCGACCACCACAATCGTACCTTTTTCACCCTCTTCCGCCACTCCTACCCTTCCCTCACTCTTCCTCCCTATGGCTACCATCACCGTAACCCTTTCCCATTTTTATGTTTTTTTAAATTTTTTTGAAAATATGAACTAAAGTGTTATTTGTACTCTTTTTTAATAAGGGTAAATTACAAATACACCCCCTGAAGTTTGCTTAAAATATGAATTACCCCTTGTAGTTTAGAAAATTACAAATATTTTTCTGTCAGAATTTTTTTATTTAACAGAATTAATTTAAAAAGTGAAATTTTTATTGTTTATCTATACAATAATAAAATTATCTAAATTATTAATTGAAATAAAATTTTAATATTACTAAAAACTTTTAATTAACTTGATGATTTATTAATAAAATGACATGTTTGTTATGAAATTAAAAACCTTAGGGGATATAATGTAATTTCTAGAATTACAAAGAGTAATTTGTAATTTAAATAAATCTCAAAGGGTATATTTATAATTTATCCCAAAAAATAAGATTATAAAGAAAACTACAGTGCAAATAGTAATCCGAAAAGGAATTTATATAGTATTTTTAGTAAAATCAAATCAGCCTAAAGCTTTTATCATTAAAAACTAAAACAACTACACACGTAGAAGAGGGAAGACAAAGAAATGGATTGTCAGACCATCTTCTCTAACGCATTGTATCTAACATTTTATTAAATTTAAATTTGATAAAAAAAAATAATAACAATAATACTTCGTAGCTTGAAATAAGTGGCTCGAATACCCAAAACAACGTCGTTTTGGGTATTCTTTTTTTTTTTTGCTTTTTTTTTTTCTTGCTTTCGAATACAGAGGGAAGAGAAGAGGAGAGAGAGAGAGAGAGAAGAGAAGAGGAAGAGAGAAGAGAAAAGGAAGAGAGAAGATGCGATGGCGGTGATGGCGGAGGAGGAAGAGAAGGAAGATTGACGGTGATGGCTCTCTGCCAATGGCGGCACTCTGTTTTCTCTACTTTTTCTTCTTCTTCTTTTTTATTTTATTTTATTTTATTTGTTCTATAGTAGATCTGGATGTGAAGATGAAGGGGGAAAAAAAATATTTGTTGATGATGATGATGTTGATGAAGATATTGTTGTTGATGATAATGATGTGTTGATGAAGATGTTGTTGTTGATGATGACGATGATGTTGATGTTGATGAAGATGTTGTTGATGATGATGATGATGATGATGTTGTGTTGATGATGTGTTGATGAAGATGTTGTTGTTGATGATGATGATGATGTGTTGATGAAGATGTTGTTGTTGTTGTTGTTGATGATGATGATGATGATGTTGATGAAGATGTTGTTGATGATGATGATGATGTGTTGATGAAGATGTTGTTGTTGATTCTTTGTCTCTGTGTTCCCTAGCTCCCTCCTTTCCTCGTCCTCTTCTTCTTCTTCATCTTTAGAAAAACGAGATAGAAAAAGAATGAAAAAAAAAAAAAAAAGAAATCCAAAAATGACATCGTTTTGGACTCGGGCCATTCGAGCCTTCCTAATTTCGAGCTACCAATCGGAACTGAAACAATAATTGTTTAACTTTTAACCTTTTAAAAGATGAACAAAAAATTTCAACAAATGAAATGAGCATTTTATCTTTCATAAAATTTAAATTGTTACCGTTAGACCGAGCATTCCCCCGGATGTCCACCCAAGAGCAACTATGATAGCCTTTTTTGTTCATGTCCAGAGGACCTCGAGGACATCTGTGCGGACATCCTCCCAGACAACCAGAGATGTAAAAAAATCTGATAAAAATTTTAGTTTTACTATTGAAGTGAACGATATTAAATCAAACTTTTCATCAAATTTTTACTCGAATTTAATGAAATTTTTTGTTCAACGTTAGAGATGCTCTCAAATAAATCAAAAATTAGGTTAAAAATGCACACACAAATATATATACTTATCTGTGTAACATATACATTTTAAAAAAAAAGTCTAATTCTACAAACAATGATCAAAATATTATGTGCTTTATTTGTCATGTAAGCTCTGCTTGAAAAAGGTTTGAAAAGTCACATTTTTTCTTACATTTGCTTGTCTTTATACAATTTTTTATTTTACTACACATTTTTTTTGGAGGGACAATTGCATGTAAATTGGGAAAAATAAAAAACAAATGCAATTTTATTTTGGCAACACAATTAAAAGTTAATTTTTTGATTTTTTAATTTTTTTGAGTCACATCATCTTTTTATTTTTTTGCACATTTTCTTAAAAAAATTTTAAAAAATAAAAAAAAAATAACTTTTAACTTACTTCCCAAAATAGGTGTTCCATAACACAAGTTTCACTTGTACTGGATGTAGCTCACGTGCACTTCAATGAAATTATAATTAATTTGAAATATTCTTTTTCAACTGCAATTTTTCCTTCTTTTTTTTTTTTTTTGAAAAAATAAAAATCTTTAGTGGATTTTTTTTAAAATTTTAATTTTAATTTTAATTTTTAGGGTCTTCGAGTCTAGTAGGGCCTAAAACTGGCAAGTTTTTTTTAATTTTATTTTTATAAAAAAGCAGTAAAAATGAAAATAAAAAAAATCATAAAACAAACTGTTAAAAAAAGAAATTGTCATACCAACCCCTTTATCCTCAATATTTTAATTTGTCAATTTAGTTTCTATAGTATAAATTGTGAGTTTATTTGTCAATTTAGTTTCTATAGTACAAATTGTGAGTTTAAATGGCCTCTAATGTTTACGCCGTTTATGCATTTTGTTGCACTTGGGCTCTCAAAAAATTTGTTATATTATGATCATAATATTTTAGTTTTGTTGCAAATTTATTTATTTATTTATTTTTAAGTTGTGAAAATAACCTAGCCCCTGTTAATTAATTTAGAGAAGAGAACATTGGATTTATTTAAACTACAAAAATACTTTTTAAGGATGAAATATTTTTATTGCCAAAAGTGTTATTATTATATTTTTATTGAAAAAATTAGATACTTAGTGATGAATTATTATCCATTTTGGACTAATTTTTTGTCTAACAAACTTTTTTTTTGGACCAAATTATTTTGTCATTTATCAGCGACAATTTCAATATCTTATCGCTAAAAGTCTTTTTTTTTTTGGTGCCTTTTTGAGACGATCTCTTAGCTACTATTCTCATAACGGCAAGAATTGATCTCCAAATATTTTTTGTAATAAAATTTTCACTTTAAGAAATAATAAGTTTAGTTCATAAAATTCTTATATATTGTAGTGTCACATTTTGTAAGTGGGGACCAAATTGACAAAAATAAATTAAGGACTAAAGTCTCGTTTGGGAACATATTTTTTTAGTATTTTTTTAATTTTTTGGCTAAAATATGATATAAAAAAACTAGTATGTTTAGAATGAATTTTTAGTTTTTTACGAAAAAAATATGCAAAAAGTAGAGAGAAAAATAAATCTTTGATTTTTTGGTATAGATTGTTGACTTTTTAATTTTTTTTTAGTGATTTTTTTGACTTTTTAGCTAAAAAAGCCACTTGCCAAAAAGTGTTAAAAAAACACATTGGTAATTAGTCAATTTTCAAATTATGAGCCACAAGAATATATGTTCTATTTTAAAATAGCAAGAAAATATCACAACACTTTCATATAAAAAGAAAAATTATATATAAGTCAACTTTTTAGACTCATTTTTTAGACCCAATAATATGTAAGAGATATGATTGTCTAATAAGTAGAGAAAATATGAGAGAGAAAGTTGATTTTGATATTTTAATTAAGAGTTTTGCTATTTAGGCTCCAAAAATTAGATCATTTTATAGGTTCAATGATTTGACACTTTATTAAAATATTTAAGTCAACTTTTTCTCTTTCTCACTCTTATTTATTTTTTAATTATCAACCCACCATCTCAATACATCACAGGATTTAGAAAATAAATCTATAAAGTAGATTTGTATATATCATTTTTCTTTTAATTAATTATCACATCATTATATTTAAAAATTACATTTGACTTTTAGATTTGAATAGTAATACTCAATAAAAATCATGGCTGTGAAATTTTTTAAAAAGGGAGTGACAGATTACTTTTTCAAAATTTTCAATTATTTCATTCTTTATCTAAAAAATAAATAAATAATCTTATTCTGTATACATGCACATTCGAGTGAACTCCATATTTATTTAATTTAATACACACTTTAGCATTTCAATTGGAACAATTACACACTTATTAAATTAACAAATCCTTAACACAAAATATTAGCTATTATTTTTATCACTTTTTTTAAAATCATATAATACACTTTAAACCATAATTTTAGGATTAATTACACTTTTTACCCTTATAATTTGATCTAAATTTCACTTTAATTAATCTCTATAGTTTCAAATTGAACAATTGGTTCCTACATTATAAGTATAGTTTCAATTTGGTCATTCCATCTAAATTAAAAGTTAAAATTAATAATTTTGAGACATTTGTCAATTTCATAAACAAAATTAATAAAAATTTAGACGGAAGAATTAAATTGAAATTAAACTCAAAGTCTAGGGACCAAATTGTTCAAATTAAAATTATATGGACTAAAGTGAAATTTGAACCAAATTATATGGATAAGAAAAATAATTAACCCATAATTTTGATATCACAATTGGAGATGCTTTTAAACTAGGGTTGAACTTCTTTCATGTTGGCCATCTCAATTTCAGAGCGTTTTGGTTTGGTAGGCTCATTTTAAAATCGATTTCAGTGATTTGAACCTTTCACCCTTTAGGACTCATTAAGTAGGATATTCACTCAAAAAATCAAGATGATCGGATATCGGTAGTTATATGTTTGAATCAAATTTGTATTACAAAAATGGATGGCTATTCTTGAAATTATATTTGTCATCCATTTTTTTAAAACAAATATGATTCAAATATATAGTTACCGATATCTAATCATCTTGATGTTTTGCATTAATATTGTATGAGTACTAAAAATGAACGTTTTAAATCACCGAAATCGATTCCAAAATGGGCACATGAAATTTTGTGGCCGTGCAACTCTCACTTGCATCCCTCTATGTTTTCGTAATTTTTTTCTTCTACCCTACTAGACAGTAATTCCCCAAAAGAAAATAAAAATAAATAAAGAGCACGGAAGAGAGAGATAATTTGGTCGAGATGGGTGTGTTGGTTGAGTGGGATATGAAACCACTTATGGTGGTTCACAAACAAACACAAAAGAGAGAATTTATAATTTGAAAAACATATTTATTTCACTCAAATAATTTAGAACACAAACAAAGAGAGAGGAAATTATCTTTCTCTTCAAACACTCTGACTCTCTAATTCTTTTATTCTTCTACTCAACTTCCACACTTAAAACACTAACTACATAAGTTATTTATAGATAAAACTCATAATATAAAAGCATTAAATGAAACTACAACAACTTTATTCAGACTAAAACTCTTTTAATCTTCAAACTAGCAGCCATCTTTGAACCCATATCTTTAGTTTCCGTGCTTCATACTCTTAGCTAGGCCGGTGCAATTAGGCTTACTCCCCTTAAGCCTAATTCTCTTACTAAGATTCATCCCTTGTCCTTTTCAACAACGTCACAGTATGCCATGAGCAACATCACTTCTTCATCATCTGCGAAATTTACGTATTCATCAATTTCGTCATATGTTACTTCTTCCATGCACTCATGACTATAGTATTTATACTGATTGTAGTTGTAGCATTGTACTTTGATTAAGGCCGAATTGTGCAATACTGAGGCCGTTAATTAGGATTCCTTAACTTTACTTGCTTGACAAATTATACATTTTATACCTATTTAATGTCAACTAGGTTTGTACATAGTGGGAGCATAAAATGAGCAAAAAATTGCTTCCCGCACATGCGGAGGCCCATTCCCGCAGCCAAACAGAGCCTTAGCTTCTCGTACATGCGGAGGGTTTTTCCCGCACGTGCAGCACCCCTTCTTATGGTGACCACCCCTGCACGTGCGGCCATACCGGAAAATTGTGCTGCTGTTTTAAACCTATTTGGAAGACAACAGAGGTATAAAAAGACAAAAAATAGGCTGGAATAGGGTTTTGAAAAATTTCAAGAGAAAGAAGAGGCTAGGGTTTGGAAGGGAGGATTCTTAAACTTGCTATTCCATGGATGGTTCTTCTACCTCTACCTCTTCCTATTCCTCCATGAGTGGCTAGGCTTCCTTTTCTAAGGTTTTGATGAAACCTTAGCTATGTAATTAGGTTTTCTCTTTGCTTTTTGATTAGGTAAAGGTTTGAAAAAATTGTATGGTGTTTAAGAAGTTTCAAACATATATTTTTCATTATCTCTTGAAGTATTCTATTTTCTGTGATTGTTGAATGCTTTCCATACAATGGTTTTCTACTATTTTATATTCAAGGTATGAGATGAACCATACTACGAAGGATGAGTCGTGTCGCTATCCTAGTTTAGAGCGAACGATTCGTACTACTTGAGATGATTTGTGCCGGTACATTGAATGTGATGATTTTCTTAATAAATACTTCGAACTTGTAGTTGCGAAGTATTATTCCGATTCGAATCGTAGCATAATTGATTTCAAATTGAAGCCTCATTTACGTAACTAGCGAATGAACTCATTGCCCTAGATTTTTTTCCAAATCAGTAAATTCATCTTTATTTATAATTGCTAGTTTATTCGCTTTGTTTAATTTAATTATTATTAAGTTATGAACAATTAATCTTTTATCAAAATTAATTTAGGAATTTAACAATTAAATTAGTTTAATTTTTTGTTTGTCCTTGTGGATTGATACCTAGACTTACCATTATTCTAAGGAATTTGATATAGTTTATTATTTAATTTTGGTGTATGAAACGACCCATCAAATTTTGGTGCCGTTGCCGAGGACTTTTGACGTAAAGTTACATTCCTATTTTAATTTTTAGTTTAGGATTTTATATTTTTTTTGTATTGCTAAGTGTGCAGAGCGTTTGCAATTGGGCCATCACTGAAGTGCAAGCGAAGCACAGCCAAATTTTAAACAAAAAACCGCAGCACCAAAGTGCTAAAAAAAACTAGAAGCAAATACTTGCAAACAGAGCACCAAAGTGCTAAAAAGAAAGAAAGAGCTTAAGTGGATTGGAGACAACGGTCTACACGTCAAGTACCCGCAAGACGAGTAAAGCGTTCTCATTTAACCGCTGTGAGTATTTTCTTCTTTGGTATTCTGCTTTCATAACTTAGTGAACAGAATCGGAAGTTAGTGTGTGTGTGTGTGTATGTGAGTAGTGTATGCACGGGCACCGTTCTTGTCACCCTAACTTGTGGAATTTGGACCTTGAACTAGAAAAGACTCTTAGGAAACTTAGAGCCTCTTCCCGTGTTCCCAGGCTTGAATATCCATACCCATACCTCAAACCAATTGATATGGTGAATCCGAATGGCCTAAATGGGCCCAATCGAACCCTTAAGGATTACTTCACACTCATTGCATATACATCACCATCATGCATCAAATTACTTGACACCATTGCTGCTCATTATGAGATTAAGTCTAGCACCATCCAAATGCTCCCATCATTCCATGGACTAGCTCACGATAACCCTTACAAGCATCTGCATGAATTTCTGGAAATTTGCTCTATAGTGGGGATCCAAAACTTCACTAATGAGGCCCTAATGTTGCGTCTGTTTCCATTTTCACTAAAAGACAAAGCCAAACATTGGCTGAACTCTTTACCTGCGAATTCTGTCACAACATGGGATCAATTACAGCAGAAGGTTTTGGAGAAGTACTTTTCCATTGGTAAGACCAACCAACTTAGGCCAGCCATCACCAATTTTGCTCAAATTGATGTTGAGCAATTTCATGAAACATGGGAAAGACTTCGTGACCTTCTCTAATAGTGTCCCCACCACCAAGTGCCTGATTGACAACTTGTTCAGACCTTTTACTATGGCTTAACTGAGCCTCACCGCCAAATAGTGGATTCTTCTTGTGAGGGGACATTCATGTCCAAAAATGACACCGAGGCATGGCAACTATTTGAGAACTTAAGTGATAAGTCCTTTCACCATACCTCCGTAGCCCAGCACGTCCGGCAACCGGTAATTGGAGCCCTAAAAAGAGGGGGCATTTATGAGGTAGGGCAAAACCTAGAGTTAGCCCAACAGTAGAGGCCTTGCCTCATAAGATGGACCAATTATTAGCTTCGGGACATGGCCTTACATAGTAAGATTAACCTCAATTTCATGAGACATGTGCTATTTGTGCGAGCCCTGCTCATGACTTGAGTGAGTGCCCTTTGGCATCATAATTTTTGGAATTAGTCCAAGAGCATGTGAATGTGGCTCAAGGATTCTCTAACTCGGGTAATGACCCATATTCCAATACATATAATCCGGGATGGAGAAATCACCATAATTTTTCATAGAGACCTCCTTCACAAGGCACTTCTTATAATCCTCCACCACCAAGGCAAAATTTTAATAATTTTGTCAACCAATCTTCTTACCGACTACCACAACCTTACCGACCACCACAACCTTACCGGTAACCACAAACCCCATATGTTCCTTAGGGCAACTCGGCCTTTGAGACTCAAGTGTTAGAAGTTCTCTTAGAACTTAATGGGTTAGCACCAGTAGTTCACTCCCATACTCACTCCATTGCTAAGCTAGAGGCCCAATTAGTTCAAATGGCTAATAACATGAATAGGAGAGAGGAGGGAAAATTACCGAGTCAACCAGTGGCCAACCCTAAGGGTCAATATGGGGCAGAGAGGTTGGTGGGAATGGAAAGCACCATGAGAATGTACAAACGGTGATTACCTTGAGAAGTGGAAGGGAGTTAGAGCCTCGACCAATTGTGTCTGATGCAACTAAGGCTAAGAAGGGTGATCACGGTGGTCAACCCAAAGAGAGCAAGGGTGATGAAGAGACATCTAAGGGAGATAACTTAGTCCCTAACACTTCACATGAGCCTAAAGCACCATATGTGCCCAAGGCACCCTTTCCCCAATGCCTTGATACATCGTCCCCTTTTAATAAGAAGGTGGCATCCATGGAAACGATGATGGATGTGTTTAAACAAGTTAAAATCAACCTCTCTCTGTTGGAGGTGATTAAACAAGTACCTTCTTATGCTAAATTTTTGAAGGACCTTTATACGTAAAAGCGTAAATCTAGGATACACGTGTCCCAAAAGGTCATACTCACGGAGCAAGTAAGCTCCATCTTATTAAGTGACACACTCTCTAAGCTTAAAGACCCAGGTGCCCTAACCATTGCATGCATTATAGGGGACCATTTCATTGATAGGGCCTTGTTAGATTTAGGGGTTAGTGTCAATTTGTTACCGTACTCTATGTACGAGGAATTCAGGCTTGGCGAGTTAAAGCCCACTACTGTTACTCTCCAGTTGGCTAATCGGTCCCTCAAAGTGTCACGTGGCATGATTGAGGATGTTCTAGTAAAGGTCCATAGGTTTTATTTTCATGTTGACTTTTTGGTTTTAGATATGGAACCAGTAGCTAGCTCTAGGAAGCAAATCCCAGTGATCTTAGGTTGACCTTTCTTGGCTACGGCCAATGCGTGCAAAAATTGTCGTACCGGGGTTATGGATGTTTCATTTGGAAATATGCAAGTGAAACTTAATGTTTTTCAAGTATCCCAACAACCCTATGAAAGAGAGGAGTGTTTATTTGTGGATGGGATTGTTGAGGAGGCTTTACCCTCCATTCTTGTAGAGGACCCTCTAGAGGCTTGTCTAGCTCATTTTGCATTTGAAAATTTTGATATTGATGGGTCAGTTAAGGAGGTGAACTCCTTACTTAATTCTTCTTCTACATCGGATTTTCCTTTGTGGAAAGCCCAGTTTGACCCTCTTCCTCTTCTGTCTAGGGAACCTGCCACACCATCTCTAGTGTTACCACCTAAACTTGAGTTGAAGCCACTCCCAGCCATACTCAAGTATGAATTTTTAGGGCCAAAGGATACTTTACCCGTCATCATTGCATCTAACTTAACTGCAGAGCATGAAAGTCAATTAATGAGTGTTCTTGTGGCACATCGAAGTGTTATAGGGTGTTTGATGGCTGATTTGAAAGGGATTGATCCCTCCGTGTGCATGCATCATATACATCTAGAGGAGGACACCAAACCTTCTTGAGAAATGCAACAGAGACTCAATCCCATCATGAAAGAGGTTGTGAAAAAAGAGGTTTTGAAATTGTTAGATGCGGGTATTATATACCCCATCTTAGATAGCAAGTGGGTGAGTCCCACACAAGTAGTGGACAAAAAATTGAGCATCATTGTTGTAGAGAATGAGCAAGGAGAGTTGGTCTCCACACAAACCACTACTGGGTGGCAAGTGTGTATTGATTATAGGAGATTCAATTCCATGACTAGGAAGGACCATTTTCCTTTACCATTTATTGATCAAATTCTTGAGAGGTTAGCGGGGCAGGGTTTTTATTGTTTTCTTGATGGCTACTCGAGGTATAATCAAGTCTTGGTGTACCCTGCTGACCAAGAAAAGACCACGTTCACTTTTCCTTTTGGCACTTTTGATTACAGGCGCATGCCCTTTGGGTTATGTAATGCACAAGTGACTTTTTAACGGTATATGATGGCCATTTTCTCCAATATGGTGGAGAAATTTCTAGAGGTTTTCATGGATGATTTTTCAGTATTTAGACCATCTTTTAAGGAATGCCTTAGGAATTTGACTAGAGTGTTGAAACGATGTATTGAGACAAACCTGATTTTGAGCTGGAAGAAGAGTCATTTTATGGTTCATGAAGGTATAGTGTTGTGACACATTGTGTCCCCTCGAGATATAGAGGTAAACAAAGCTAAAGTTGACCTCATTGCAGGCCTACCTCCACCCACTTCTGTGCGTCAAGTCTGATCTTTCTTAGGGCATACAAGTTTTTACCATAGATTCATCAAGGACTTCAGTAAAATATCCCCTCTTTTGTGTAGTTTACTTGCTAAGGATGCACCTTTTATCTTTGATGAGGCATGCTTGAAAGCCTTTGAAGCACTAAGAGTGGCCCTTATTACCGCCCCAATCATGAAATCATCGGATTAGGCGCTTCCCTTTGAAATCATGTGTGATACCTCAGCTTATGTTGTCGGGGTGTAGACACCCCATTTTTGACAGCCATTACGACTTGGGCACCATTGCATGCACACCCGATGATGATTCTATATGCTCACCAAGTGCTCGAAGTCCTCAGCGGAATGCCACAGCTTTGAGCCTTTCAAACCCTACACCCTTGTTGCCTCATTCTTGGACCAAGCCTTGATCTTTCAAGCTCACGGTATTCGCCTGCCACCTTTTTGGGCTATCGGCAACTGATGTGGCTTGCTAGCCACCAGTGATGGTCGGCCGGCCACCAGTGATGGTCGACCGGCCACCAGTTTCTTTTGCAGATATTTTGTGATAGTTGTGCCAGTTGGTTGCACAGATGTATGCATCTACTCCACGCAGGGCTGGATATCCTTGTGGGAAATTCATGTTTTATATATATAGAAGACCCCTTTCTCATGTTTTAAAGTTAGAAAATTTTGAGTAAAATTTTTTCCTCTCTCTATACGATTCTCTCTCTCTTTATAGCAAATTTCTATACTTTAGCCTATACACTCTCAACCTTTGCCTATACACCCTTAACCAAATCTCTCCATATTTAAGCTGAGGTGTCATTGAGGCTTGTTGGAGCTCTTGAGGATGTTATTTGCTTAGTTTTATAGCTTGGACTTCATTTCTTCTTCAAGAGGTATAAGGTTTTGTCCCTTTACTTGCTTTTTCTACTATTGTACTTGCTATTTTCCAACTAATTTTGGGCTGTAAAGCTTCTATATTTTTGGGTTGAAACTTGGGTTCTAAGGCTATTAAAGGTTGAGGGGTGTTCTACCATTCTTTGTACCTTGTTTTGGAGGCCTTTGCCCTTGTGTTTCCCACCCTTTTACTATCTTTTTTTTGAGCTTTTAAATACTAATTTTTAGAACTTTTCAATGGCCAAAATCATGTTTTGAAATCCAAATTTGGAGGGATTAGCCTCCCCTCCTTGTGTCTTGCTTACTAGCTTGGTTTGTGCCATGTTTTGGCATCTTAATCTAGCTTTTGTTAGCTCAATTCTAGCATATTTTAGGACTTGTTTTAGATTGTTTTAGCATCGTTTTGGACTGTTGGTTGCATTTGAGCTTTGTTTTGCATACTTATAGTGTAATAGTTCTCATGAGTTTGGTGTTCTAGGCCTTAAACACCATCTTATTTGAGTTGATAGCATTTATTTATGTTTTTCTCACTCATTTTCAGCACTAATAAACTCTACATCCTCCCTCATTTCTTGACTTTTTGTTTTGCTTTGAAAGTGGTTCAAATAACTTGTTAAAGGCATGAGATTGAGGTGTCATGCTTAATGGTTTAATCCCTTAACGGGTTCATTACCAACGGTATGATATCTCTTTCATGCCTAAGACAACTTTTAGTTTGAGCCTTCTTTCCATTAGAGGACTTAAACTCACCCTTTGGACTCAATTGAATTAAATGATGGAAAGGTAACTAAAATGGAGTAAATAAAATTGAGGCTAAAATGGTGAAAGATAATAATTTGGTCATGTTCAATCAGACATTAATTGAACATGTGGAAGCTTGAACCATTTCATACTTACTAGTGACGAAATGATTCAAGTTTCCAAGGTCTCCACTTCCCTTGATCATTCATGATAGGGAGGTAGTTTTGAGAGTCTCATATCATTGCATTTATTAAACTTACACACTTGGTTTCATAAGCCATCATGCAATGAAATTGCATTCATTGATGGTTTGTGAACCAAACTTGCTACTCCTTTGATTTGTTCATGAAAATAAGGGGTGAGTTGTGAAAACAAACCCCTGAAATACCCTGTATATGCTCTGTTTGTCCTCTGTTGCAGCAAGAAGAACTGGGCAGTAGTGGCCGGCAGGCCACTTTCCATGGCCAACAGGTAGCCGACAGACTACCATTGATGGTCGGCCAGCCATCACTGGTGGTTGGCAACCCTTATCACTGGCCAGCTGGCCATTGATGCAAAATTCAGCAGTATGTTTCTGAGGCAAAGCAGAGTTATTCTGGAAGTGGGCAACAATGTGTGTGTTCTATTGTGCAACAAAGGCTCTCCGGAAGCAAAACAGTGACTTTTCGGGTGGAAACCGAGCACGTGCATGAGCATCCCTTGCATTCCGAGTAACTAATTAGTTAGTCAACTAGTTATTCAATTTCGTGTTGTAATTAGTTAGTTAACTAGAATAGAAAGTTAATTCATTTGTTGTAATAAGTAGTTAAGTAGTTTAGCTAATTTCATTTGTTTTGTAATAATTAGCTTAGCTTAATTTAGTTAGTTAGTTAGTTATATAGCTAGTTCATTTGAACTCTCCTTTGTGAGAGCACAATATTGTAATAATGTGTATGTCTTCCAACCCCACATCTTTCTCCCTTTTATTTAACTGCTTACGATGGTTAGTTTAGGAACATCATGTTTCGTTTAGCATACTTCATGTTTGCATCCATTTATATTGCGTGCACCGAGGCTCGGTGCATCATTCTAACTTGCATTGTTCGTTTAAATGCTTCTTTGAATACGTGCTTAGACCGCATGCTATTTAATCAATTCATATATCATATTAGTAGCTGAGTCTATTTAGATTGCATATTGCATGTGTTACATTAGTCATATCGCATAAGTTAGGATTATGCATTTTTCTAACTCTTTTCTTTTTTGGCTTGGAGTACTAGGTGAGCCTTTACTCGCTTTAGCATATCGCATGTGTGTACTTGTTGCCATGTTTAACATGCTTGCCATGAGGCTAATTGCTTAAGTGCTATAACTGTTTGAATGCCTATGGATGAAGGCTATTTGCTTGAATTGGAATAATTTGAGTAAATGTTCATATGCGATCACTTTTTCAAATGGTACATATTTCTAAACAATTTTCAAAACAAACATGACTCGAAGTGTTCCAATTCTTGCAAGTTAGTCTATACTTGTGTACGTGTGCATCACATAGTAATGCTAGCCTAATAAATCGGAACAAGAGCATATAATATACATAATATTCATACCATGATTAGTAGAGACCGATCTTTGATCGAGCTAGCGGGGGTGCTCAAATATATTCATGACCTTCCCCTCTCGTACCTAGGTTCCTGAGCCGAGACAATCTTGGTGATGACGGACATGTGGCCTTTGGCACGAGTCATGGGTTTCCTAAATTTCCCCAAAATAAAATATTTAATTGGCGACTCAGATTCAGCAAAGTCCTTTTTTGGCAATTTGATTCAAAATCGATTTTTCAAAAGATTTTCTGGATTTGGACTCTTTGGTGTTTATCAATTTCACATTGCACTTGTAAGATTAGATTTAGAACCGCATGAGTCTGAACTGTAGGGCATATATTGCGAACTTCCGAAAGGGGGGCGCAAAAAAGTCGAGCTATATGGGGTTGTGTTGGGCCAAAGGGTCAATAAGGCACCATATGCTATATACTATGCTAGTTATACTCTCTCGGATGCACAATTGAATTACACCACCACCGAGAAAGAGTTGGTAGCTGTGGTCTTTGCCTTAGATAAATTCTGGTCCTATCTCCTAGGTTCCATGGTCATAGTCTCCATTGATCATGCCGCTTTGCGGTATTTACTATCTAACAAAGAGACCAAACCTAGGTTGATTAGATGGATTTTGTTGCTATAGGAATTTGACCTAGAGATCCGAGATAAGAAAGGATCTGAGAATGTGGTAGCAGATCACCTCTCCCGAGTCTTTGTTGAGTATACTAGTGACCCTTTAACTTTGCATGATTCGTTCCTGAACTTGTTGTGGTGTCACGAGCGAGCCCTCCGTGGTTTGCACATATTGTGAATTACTTAGCCATTGGGCAAATTCCTAAAGATTGGTCTAAGCAAGACAAAGACTGATTTTTTTTGCAAGTCAAGTATTATTTTTGGGAGGATCCAGAGTTGTTTAAATATTGCTCTGACCAAGTGATCCGATGGTGTGTACCGGAAAGAGAAGTGCATAGCATTCTTACATTTTGTCATTCTTCTGTATGTGGCGATCATTTTAGTGGGCATACAACGGCCGCCAAGGTTTTACAAAGCGGGTTTTACTGGCCCATCATTTTTAAAGATGCCCATCAATTTTGTAGAACTTATTTGCGCTGTCAGCAAATGGGTTCGATATCTTGTCGTGATATGATGCCAATGTCCCATATTCTTGTGGTAGAGATCTTTGATGTTTGGGGGATTGATTTTATGGGCCCGTTTCCATTGTCGTTCAGGTTTGAGTATATTCTCTTAGCAGTGGATTATGTGTCTAAGTAGGTGGAGACAATAGCTACCCGATCAAATGATCATAAAGTAGTAATTAAATTCTTACATGAAAGCATCTTTAGTTGTTTTGGGTTTCCTAGGGCCATAATAAGTGATCAGGGTACGCATTTTTGTAACTGGTTCTTTGAGTCGATAGTTAAGAAATACTTTATCACTTATAAACTTGGCACTCCATACCACCCTCAAACTAGTGGCTAAGTGGAAGTCTCTAATAGGGAGGTGAAGTACATAATAGAGAAAACGGTGAGGCCAGATAGGAAAGATTGGTCAAAACGTTTGATTGATGCATTATGGGCCTACCGCACTACTTATAAGACACCCATTGAGATGTCACCATATAGGGCGGTGTTTGGCAAAGCTTGCCACCTCCTAGTTGAACTTAAGCACCGAGCATTGTGGGCCATAAAGAAGTTTAACTTCGATATGGCCGTGGCTGGGATCAACTGGAAATTGCAACTCAATGAATTAGAGGAAATTCGAAATGATGCATATGAGAGTTCGAGAATTTTTAAAGCTCGGACTAAGGAATTCCATGATAAGCACATTAATAGAAAATCCTTTGAACTCGACCAAAAAGTATGGGTTTTTAACTCAAAATTGAGACTCTTTCCGAGTAAGCTTAGATCAAGATGGGATGGTCCCTCTGTGATTGTAAAGGCATTTATTCATGACACCATTGAGGTACAAGATCCAAACAATGGCCACACTTTTAAAGTGAATGGCCAAAGACTGAAGCCATATATAGAGGGGATTGGGAATGGGGATATAATTAAGTCCATTGCTTTGATGGACCCTTTTTGTTTTGACTGAGAGATTGATGTCTTGCTCTTTTTTCTTTCCTTTCTATTCTATTATATTTTTGTTTATTGTTGCTATGCTTTATTTGACATCTAAGAGACTTTAAATCCTCTAAAGGTGTAATTCTTTTGGTGTTAGCCATGCTTGAACGACATTTGACGGTCTGGTATAGCCACCTAACTGTGTTTGTAGTGGATTCCTAGGAGACCAACTTAGACGGTGAAAACTAGAGTTCGAATGGCAAAGCCTAGAACGCAAAGGTTTGGAAGTTCCGAGACTAAAGTCTAGTTTAAATACTTAGGGGTGTGGAAATTGCTTCAAAATCACCCCAGCTTGAACTCTGTATAGCAGCCCCATAGGTTGACTTAGCTTTATGCGCCTCGATTCTAGATACTGATTCAACCTAGTTTGTCACCCTCTTAGAGAATAGGGAAAGTTACAAACATTGTTAGGGAGAAAAGTAGTACCTGTGTTTTTCACGTAAAGATTATACCTTTGTTGAGTATTTAGTTATTTTTAAAATACTATATTTATTGCGGATGTAAAATGAAAGTAGAAATGGTTTGAAATGTTTTGGGTGGTAGTTGGGTAAGTAATGGTTCAATCTCTTTAGATTTAAAAAAATAAAAAATAAAAAAATTCCATACGTATGACATAATCCACCGCGCGTGTGGCAAAAATCCCCTTCCCCAATTTTTTTTCATCTAAATACAAGTGCGAGATGATGCACCGCGATCGTGACGTCTGGGTCCCGCACGTGTGGGAAATTTCCTAGTCAAATGGCCTTTGCTTTATATGCAAAACGGTTCTGTCTGTAAGTGCATCACCACACATGCGATGTGGGCTCCCGCACGTGCGACATGACTTTAGTATTAAAAAATAAAATAAAATAAAAAATTTAGATTTCTTTGTTCAATGTTTTTATTTTATTTTATTTTCGTTTTTGAAAAAAAAAATTCAGATTTCTTTGTTTAAACTTTTATTTATTTATTTTATTTTATTTTCGTTTTTGAAAATAATAATAATAATAATAATTTGAAGATCTAACCCTAGACCCACTTTTCACTCTCACTTTCATAGATTCTCTCTCTCTCTCTCTCTACCTCTCATATTCTCTCCCTCTTCTTTACCTTATCATCTTCTTCATCCCTTTCTCTTTCACTCAAACCCCACCACCACCCCCAACTTTCTTCATTCTTTTTCCTACCATCACTAACCTGCACCCAACCTCTTCTCAACATCACTCTACCACCAGAGCCTCACCGTCGGCGCCCTACCCTCTCTTCGTCCGTCGATCTCCCTTCTTTCTTTCTCTTTCTTCACTATTTAAAGGTAAATCCTTCCTTTTTGTTTAAACTTTATATTTATTCTTTCAATCTTCCCTTGTAATGAGGTTTAGGGATAGTCTAATAGAGATCTATTGTTCATAATGCCTTGTTTGCCTGACATTTCCACCGCCACCACTGGATTCTTAGTAGTACTAGACTATCTTTTTCTTTGTCTCTTTTATTTCTGTATTTACTTTTAGTTGTTTCTCTTTCTAAAAACACAACAAAACAAAAAAAAGTGTGTATGTGTGTATGTTACTATTTGTCTACCTGGATGTGCACCTACAATCTCTGGTAATATTCTTTCTTGCATTGAGGACAATGTCATATTCAAGTTGGGGGATAAGGGTATTTTCTTTTGTGCATTTCTATTGGGCTCGTAATTCATGCTTATACCTGCTTCACTTGATTGCACTACTTCACTTGATGTCGACTTATTGCTAGTAGGGCGATGATATTTGCATATGTTAATTGGGAAGCATTGTCTACTTGTATGAAAAAGGGTTTATTAGGTAAACACTTGCATGTGATGTTTACACTAAGATAGTTAGTTGTGGTTGTGGTATTAGTACACATATCATAAACATGCCTTGATTCACATGAACACTATCATAGCGGTGACCTCTCTATTATAATCCCTGGTGTACATCATTGATAATTGCTAGTGTTGCAGAAAATGATAAATGACTAGCCTTGATTCTCAAAATAAATAAATTTAAAAAAAAAAAAAACAACAACAAATACTTGACTTGTTCGGATTTGTAGCATTTTTAGCTTGAATTATTAAGCCTGTAGGGGTGTCTTCACACCTAGTGCCCTAAAACTGTTTAGTTTGGGAGTCATTAGCCCAATGCTTATTACATGGGTTGATTAGAAAGCTTAATGGATCAAGACATTGCACAGTCTTTAAAAAAATTTAAAAAAAAAAAAACATTTTGAGAATCCTGGTTACAAAAGTTTGATCTTGTTTGTATATGTTGAGGGTATATAAGTTACATTGAGCTATTATAGTGGTCAATTAGCTAATATGGAAATTGCACGTTACACCGAGGTTACTGATGATGTGTTCTACTAGCATTCACAAGTACATAGAACTTGATTTGTCTAATACTGAATTGCGGTCTCTACTCAATAGATTCCTTCATGCTTGTCTACTGTGCCTTCAATGACTCATCATGTCTTAATATTGCACTATAGTGGCACATAAGTTAATTCTTGAGTGGTGTAGTGTGATTGATTGTTGCGGGATAGATGTAAATATGTTAATGTTTGTGGGTATCATTTCTGGAAACCCTCACGAGACTTTACTCGTCCACTTGGGGTAACTTTATGGTTTAAAGCCTTGTTGCATATGCTAAATGCAACCGTTCTTCCCACGAAAGAAAAGATAGTTAGATTTTGTTTAAGTTTATTTTTCTTTCTCTTTTTTTTTTTCCCCTTGCTTGAGGACTAGCAAGTTGTAAGTTGAGGGATGTGATTAAGGCCGAATTGTGCAATACCAAGGGCCGTTAATTAGGATCTCTTAACTTTACTTGCTTGACAAACTATACATTTTATACCTGTTTAATGTCAATCAGGTTTATACATAGTAGGAGCATAAAATGAGCAGAAAACTACTTCCTGCACGTACGGAGGCCCATTCCTGCACATGCGACCTTTACCTCGCAGCCAAACAGAGCCTCAATTTCCCGCACGTGCAAAGGGTTTTTCCCGCACGTGCGGCACCCTTTCCCGCACGTGCGATGACCACTCCCGCATGTGCGGCCATACCTCGAAAATTACGCCGCTATTTTGAACCTGTTTGGAAGACAACAAAGGTATAAAAAGACAGAAAATAGGCTGGAATAGGGTCCTGAAAAATTTCAAGAGAAAGAAGAGGCTAGGGTTTGGAAGGGAACATTCTCAAACTTGCTATTCCATGGATGGTTCTTCTATCTCTACCTCTTCCCGCTCCTCCATGAATGGCTAGGCTTCCCTTTCTAAGGTTTTGATGAAACCCTAGCTATGTAATTACGTTTTCTCTTTACTTTTTGATTATGTAAAAGTTTGAACAAATTATATGGTGTTTAAGAAGTTTCAAACATATATTTTTCATTATCTCTTCAAGTATTTTGCTTTATGTGATTGTTGAATGCTTTCCATACAATGATTTTCTATTATTTCATATTCAATGTATGAGACAAATCATACTACGATGGACGAGTCGTATCGCTGCCCTAGTTTAGAGCGAACGATTTGTACTACTTGAGATGGTTTGTGCCCGTACATTGAACGTGATGATTTTCTTGATAAATGCTTCGAACTTGTAGTTGCAAAGTATTATTCCATTCAAACTGTAGCATAATTGATTTCAAATTGAAATCTCATTTACGTAACTAGTGGTAAACTCATTATCCTAGATTTTTTCCCAAATCAGTAAATTCATCTTTATTTATAATTGCTAATTTATTTGCTTTGTTTAATTTAATTATTATTAGGCTATGAACAATCAATCTTTTTATCAAAATTAATTGAAAATTTTAACAATTAAATTAGTTTAATTTTCCGTTTGTCCCTGTGAATCGATACTTGGACTTACCATTATTCTAAGGAATTTGGTATAGTTTAGTATTTAATTTTGGTGTATGAAACGACCCATCACACTTTTTTGGGGCATTCACTACTATAGTGACCATTCTCATTGTAATTATAGCATTGCACGTAGCTTTTGTCATGACCTTTTCCTCTAACGTCAACCCATTGTTGCCCTTTCTTTTTGTGGAGCAACCATCTGTTGCCCTCTCCTGTCAACCATTTGTTGACTTCTGTCTCTCTGAACAACCATATATTGTTCTCTACTGTCAACCATCTGTTGACCACTTTTGTCTCATAGAACAACCATCTGTTGTTTGTCTCGTGGAACAACCACCTGTTATCCATTGTTGTCAACCAACTGTTTACTTATGCTCCCCTTGTTAGGGTCACTTCTATCTTGTCCACGACCTCTTCCTTCACTTCTTTGTGGTGTTCCCCATTGCTCTTGTTCATTCCTTCTGAACGTCAACTTTGACTGAAGAGCTTACTCTAGGAAACTTGCGGAAATTCTTTTGTTTATCCCCTGCTCGTGGATCTCCAACGTAGCCATCAACTTATCTACGACCATGGTGATAAGGTCCTTTGATTCCGTAACTGCAACAACTACGTGTTCAAACTTCGAACTTAGGGATTAGATTATCTTTTCTATCACTTGAACATCATCCATCTTGTCTCCACATCTTCTGATTTGTTCACAATGGTCTAAGTCTTTGTAAAGTACTCAGAAGTTGACTCATTTGTCCTCCATTTGCAATAATTAGAACTCCTCTTAATACTTGGAGTCGAATTCTAATGGTTTTTTCAATTCCTCAATGTGAACTCCGAAGAATACTCCATGCCTCTTTAGAGGTTGTTGCGGCTGAAATCCTTTCAAACCTTGACTCATCAATGCCTTGATAGAGTAGATACAACGTTTATTATTATTATTATTATTATTATTATTATTATTATTATTATTATCTTTCTTCCTTGAATCTTCTAACGCCATCTTTTGAGTTTTGTTTAACTTTCCTTCATCTTCAGCAGTGGCCAGCTCGTCATATCCTCGATCTACTAATTCCCCACAAATCTTGTGAGACTCGTATAACTTGCATCTGAATGCTTCAATTTTCATAGTTCTCTTCGCTTAATTTTGGAAACCGGGGCAACAAAAAAATTGTTCATGTTGGCTATCAGTTGATCTTTGTGATTCAAATGAGCTACACACAATTGTCAAGTTTGAATTTAGAGAAACAGACCCCCACGGATGAGTCTGAAATGATCAAAATAGCTGGAAACGGCTATTGGATTGTTAAAATTGGACTCTAGATAGCTTAGATCAAACCAAAATAATTTGATAGAGTTCAGATCAGTTGGATTTGTGAAGCACTAAATAATTTCTCTTGATTGACTGAAATTACCAATCTTAATGAGAAGACGCATGTACTGCGCATGTTGACTATGTTTCGAGCTTTAATTGGAGGTGTGGTTCACTCGATATCCGTTTGAGCTTATTTTTGCGTTGCTGAACTCGTATTGTGGAGAAACACCTCCTATCATACTAAAAATTAAATTTTGAGCAACTTGATTTCTGGACAGATTTGAAAAACTCAACGATGTTGCTCAGTTATGGCTCGATTTGGCTTTGATACCACTATTGGTGAGAGTGGGGTATGAAACCACTTATGATGGTTCACGAACAAACACAAAAGAGAGAATTTATAATTTAAAAAACAGATTTATTTCACTCAAATAATTTAAACACAAACAAGGAGTGAGGAAATTATCTTTCTATTTCAAACACTCATACTCTCTAGCTCTCTTATTCTTCTACTCAACTCCCACACTTAAAACACTGAACTACAAAACCTATTTATAGATAAAACTCATAATATAAAAGCATTAAATGAAGTTACAACAATTTTATTCAAACTAAAACTCTTCAATCTTCAAACCAGCAGCCATCTGGAACCCATATCTTCAGCTTCCATTCTTCCTACTCCTAGCTAGGCTGGTTCAATCAGGCATACTCACAACAGGGTGTAGTAGTTCATGGAATCACAGCAACTTTACAAGAGCCAACCTTAGGTTTTTCACAAGATCCTTCGCTGTCATGTTAAATCCATTGTCCATCTGTGCCAAAAATCGAGATTAATGAATAATAATTTTTCACCTACTAAAATTACAAATTTATTTGCATGAGAAACAAATAAAAAAAGCTCTAGTTAAGTGAAAAAAACCTCTCTTTTTTTTTTAATTTTTAATTTTTAACTTTATTTTTTCCTATCTTTTCATTTCTGATTATTACAAATCCAAATTCTAACTGAAATTGAGGGCAGGTCACAAAATACTATTTTGTGGATTTAGGTTCTCTCTATTTCACGATCAATAATTGTCAAAGATTCACATAAAAATTATATATTTTAAATTTAAGAACAATTCAGAAAAATTATAAAACTTATAAAATGTGACAAATATAAATTATTAATTTTAAATTTTAATTAATGATGAAAATACCTGAGCGATAATAGTCATATCAATAGCGGCATTGCCAAATGGAACAACAACGCTATTGGTGACATTCAGATGAAGTGTTTGCATTTCGCTTAATATTTTTGCCGGTATATCAGTACGATGACGTTTATCACAGTGAATTCTAATGAGCACATTATTGTCAGACAGTCTTGCTTCAATTTCAGGAGATAATTGCTTCAACTTTTCATCAAAGTTATCTTCAGATGAAACATCATCATCGTCGATAGAAGATTGAAATCTCTTCGAAGAAAATACAGTTGGCTCAACCAGTTTTCTCTTGCACACTTTCTCCAAAGTTCTCTCACGCTCTTGAAGTTGCTTTATGTACTTAACAGTACCTTCCAGAATTGAAGCCTTGTCCATCTGTGTTTCATATTGATGAACATTAAAAACAAATGTATTTACTATTCTTGCTCTAAAAATAAGAAAAGGATCATCAGGCTGCCATGAATCTCATTTTAATGATTTGAGCTATCTAATTTGCAAATTCTTGTGTAATAACGTTGCAATTAATGACCAAATTTCATTTATCATCTCATATTTTATAATTGTATGAGTTAAATAGGTCATCACATTCATATTTATTACTAATGCAGTGAAAACACATCTATGATAAACTAAATATGATATAAAAATGTATTATTGTGTATAGATCACTTAAAAAAGAATTGATCTGATAATCATAATTACATGATAGCATATTTGTTTTCAAAATAATAGATAACTGGTATGATTTTAAAAATAGTTTATGAAAGTTTTTTGCAAACAAATATAATAAAATTATGTAATTTTTTACATTATTCATCTATATACAACCTTTTACAAAATTTTTGAATTTTTTTTAGTCGATCAAAATAACTGATTCAGAGATCATGGGTCAGTACATAGTAATGAACCCATCATAATCTAATAATAGAATCGGACACAATTATATGAAATGGGTCTATTGAATATGCAGATTCCATTTCCTATGAGAAAATAGTTTCTAATTACGTGCACGTAAAATAATTATTGATTAGTACCCTGGCTAGGCCTGGAATGAGGGCGCAGAGAGAGATGATCATCTGGCTTAGTCTTTCGCGACGCTTTCTCTCTGCCAAAATGTGATTTCGGGCATGCAACGATCCCCTAGTTCGGCCTCCAACCCTTTTGTTTCTTTTCCTAGTTTCCGATGCATCATTTTGGTTCTCTTCCGAACTCTGTCCAGAATTCAGTGACGACGACAAGTTCATGTTTTCTTGAGCCATCAATTCATCGTCGTTAGGCTTCCCAATACAGTATGTATTTGCACCATTGACTTGCTCTGGCTGGGTCGATGGTGAGCCCAACCGCTTCAACGAAATATCATTATCTTTGAAAGTAGACGAGTCAACGAGTGCCATATTGTGATTGGTGTCAGTCTTGACATTTTCGGCTGCGATTTGTTCGGAAGTTTCAATGGGTATGCTCTCATTATTGATAGAGGTGTAAGAAGAGTACACTTCTGGGGATAGACACTTGAAAAAAAATTCATCAAGTGACTCATCGACGGCCGAATTCATCTGAATTGAGAAGGGTAAATTTGGAATAAAAATATCATTTCGGAGAATTAAACTTTTTAAGAAAAGGTTATTAAAAACAAAATTAATTAACTGTCCATTTAAAATTTGGTAGATTTGGATAGTAAATTTGAGAGTAAAATAAAACTAATTAACAAACTTACCAGTTCATGTAGCCATTCACTTGATGCCAACGCATCCATTGTTTAATCGTATTTAAACAGCTTATTCTAGAAGAAGTCACTAAAATGTCACAAATGAAAAAGTCAGTTTGTTGGGTCATTATAACAAAAAAAATATATCATGCCAATGTAGTGTGTCTAACTAATAAAATTTAAAAACAAAAAAGAAAAATTGTAGTTTGTTTTTAATCAATAACACATTGGCGAAATTGCTAAAATTTCTTCATGTATTGTGGCTTTTTTTTTTTTTTTTTTTCATATCTATTTAGGATTAAGTTATTTTAGTTGGTTTTTGACTTTTCCTGATAATGATAATAATAATAATAATAATATATGTATAAAAAAAATAGAGTGAATGATATGATTATGTGTCTTATCTTTTTTTACTATCTTAGCCAAAAAAGTTCACCCCCAACAGAAGCAAAGCTAGAAAAGTGGGAGACTAAACGGAAATGAATAGGATAGATTCTGTTATATAGAAAATCTAATCAGATCGGTTCTAATAAAATTTTGAATTACTCAAATAAAAATAATTAAAAACAACTTAAAATTTAAATTTATTACTTATTTTATAATTTGTGTGTATATAAATTATTATCTTATAAATTTATTAAGATATTGAGCAAGTGAGGCATTACAATTTTGAAAACAGCATAGCGGTTAAAATAGTTTAATTATTGGGGCATTTATACACAAGTTTTAATTTACGAACTTATACCCCATTAGGTCTCATTTGACAACATTATTTTTTAGTCTAAAAGTCAAAAAGTCACTAAAAAACCAAAAAGCTAATAACTTATATAAAAAATTCAAAAATTTTATTTTCTCTTTATTTTTTACACACCATTTCATAAAAAATCAAAAAGTCATCCCAAACATACTAGTTTTTTTTACATCATATTTTAGCAAAAAAGTTAAAAAATTACTAAAAAAGTTTGTTCCCAAACGAGGCCATAATTAAGATTTTTTAGACTTTCAAGTCCCATTAAATTTTTAATAGTCGAAATTGTCCTTCAAACAATTATTGTTCATCATGTATGATTATCTGTAAAGAAATATTGATTTTACATTTATTTTGATTTTCAAAACTTTAAAACATTAACTTTCAAATTGAAAAAAAAAAAAAAAAAAAAATTTTACGTGCAAATTTTTTTTTTTTAAATTGAAAAAACTGAATTATTTTTTTTGTACAAAATTGAAATTTGTGTTTATAAAGGAGCACGGTGATGGAATATTGATGTGTAAAACTTTTATAAAAAAAAAATTTAAATGAAAAAACTGATAATGTTCTCAGTTTTAAAACTAGCAAAATTGATAATCTTCTCAGTTTTATTAGATAGTTGAATCAAACCAATAAGTAGAAGAGAAAAAACGTTTAATCTCATACTCTGTTTTTTTTTATTAGTTGGTGAAACAATTATCTGAAACATTACTATGCAAAATTGATAATGTTTTGATTTTTAAAAATTTGAAAAAACTGATAATATTATCAATTTTACTAAATAAGAATTATTAATTCTAAAAAATTTAGATAAAATCTGAATTACCATAACATTTATAAATACAACTTTTAAATAATTAACTCTTAATTATTTCTTTGTGTTAAAATAAATTCAACTGCCAACAAGCTTTTGACCATGGTCCAAATAAAAAATGATTGTGTCAAACTTAAATATATATATATATACTTTCTAAGGGCCACAACCCCCTTACCCCTCTTTCCTTAAGTCTGGATCCTTGGCCGCCCTCTCCAGTGGCCCATTCGGCGGCGCCCAAATTTCAATTAAAAAAAAAAAAAGACAAAGTAGGAGCAACTTAGAGAGGGAGAAGAAGGAAGGCAGAGAAAGAAAGGAAAAGGAGAAGGAGAAGGAGAAGGAGGAGGAGGAGGAGGAGGAGAAGGAGGAAGAAGAAGAAAAAGAGTGAACAAAAATTCAGAGACCAAAATTTTTGAGTTTCTCAATTTTCAGAGACCAAAATAAGAAACATTAACTACAAATTTTCCCTTTCATTTGACTTGGTTTTCTCCATATCCAAACACAGTGAACAGAAATTCAAAAGAAGAGAGATAGAGAGAGAGAGAGAGAGAGAGAGAATGGGACAAACTTGAAGATGTCTTTGTTGTCAAACACTTCACATGAAACCCTCGCCCGCAACCACCACACATCAAAATCTCTCCCTTCGGTAGCGAAGGTGGGGCAACGTCGAGGGTTTCGCGATGAGAGAGCAGAGGGGTTGGAAATTGGTACCAGGTTTGAATAAATCTGTGAACACCATTGTTAAAGGGAAAAAAAGTTTCGATCCTCCTCATCTTCTCTCCTTCTATCCCTTGTCTTTCCTCTTCTTAATCCTACCTTCTTTCTTCTTTTCCCTCTCTAGGTTGCTTCTGTTCTGTCTTTTTTTTTTTTTTTTTTATAATTGAAATTTGGCCCCAAAACGACGTTGTTTTCGGGCACTGTAGAAATGGTCGCTGGAGAGGGTGGCTGAGGATCAGAACTCCCGTTCCCTCTACCTTGACCAAACATAAAGGTTGTTTCCATTGGTCAAGCACACTATTGACATGATATGCCAGACTCATAGAATAACTTCTCGTCACTATAGAGTCCCAATCAATTTATAAATTAAGAATAAAAAGATAAATAAAATAAAATATAAATATTATAATATAAAAGAATTGACAATTTTACTTTTCTATACTTTTCTATCTCTATGACTACCAAATTAATGATGAAAAAGGATTAAATATTATGTGAATTAAAATTAAAAAAATAATAATATAATTATGTTAAACTAATGAGATTTATTAGGATAAATTATAATTATAGTCTCTAAAGTTTTACACTTTTTTCGTTTAACTCCCTAAAATTTCAATTTTGTCAATTAAGTCCTTAAAGTATTAAATTCAAATCAATTTAGTCGTGAAGACAATATAAATAAAACATAATCCCAAAGGTTATATAAAATTGTTATAAAACCCGAATTTTAATTTATTGTTAACTTAATTATCCTCCGCGTTTGTGTTATAGAATTGATATCAGAGTTTGGTTTCTTAATTTTGCTACATGAGCATTAGATACATTGAAGAATTTGAATAAGACAATTTAAATAATAGTATTACACTATAAATAATTATTGAACAAAATAACATTATAATCAGGCTATTTAAAGAGCCTGACGAAAATCTTAAAGAACATCAAATTGAAATTATACATAAAGTTGAACATCTAGTATTGGATGAAAGGTCACCCGTTCATCTAGTATTGGATGAAAGGTCACCCGTTAGCTCTTGTAGAAGATAATACAAATAATTATTCCTATTTTTATAGGGAAACTCTCCAAGTGAATCTTTTCAATTATTACCACCAAAAAAAAAAAAAGTGAATCTTTTCAATTATTACCACCAAAAAAAAAAAAAAAAGATCTAAGTAATTATAGTTTAGAAGAATTATAAATAATGGTGAAACAAGAAAAAGAATATAAAATAATATCAAAAATAGCCAAAAAATCAGATGAAATGGATAATTGCGTATTACAAGAAATAAATAACAGCAGGAAAAAAAATAGAAAATGATTTATATAAGCAATTAGAATTAATTAGTCTATGAGAAATATATCAATTATAAAAACACATGTCTAGAAGATACATTAAGTTAACAATAAATTAAAATTTGGGCCTAATCACAATTTTATATAACTTTTAGGCTTATGTTCTATTTTTATATTGTCCTCAAGACTAAGGTCTTGTTTGGAAACATATTTTTTTAGTAATTTTTTGACTTTTTGGTTAAAATATGATGCAAAAAAAATTAGTATATTTGGGATGACTTTTTATTTTTTGCAAAAAGATGTGCAGAAGGTAGGAAGAAAATAAAATTTTTGACTTTTTTATATAAGTTGTTGGCTTTTTATTTTTTTAGTGACTTTTTGACTTTTAAACTAAAAAGTAATGTTACCAAACGAGATCTAAATTGATTCGAATTTAACACTTTAGATATTTAACTAACAAAATTAAAACTTTAGAAAATTAAACAAAAAAGGGGTTACACTTTAAGGATTATAATTATAATTTATCCAATTTATTATATATTATTAAACCCATGAGAGTTCAGTGTAATGTACTCTTAAATCAATGATAATATCTTTTCACTACATTAATAAATTAAAGATTTTAAATACTCATAATCCAATTAATAGACACAATCCTCTCTCATAGGAGTTATCAGATTTTGTACCCGTAAAATAATTGAAAACAAAGAAGCAGCTTTTTTTCTCACTATTTTTAGTTATTTTCCTCGGCAGAAAACACCGATACAGTTGAAAAACCGATGAACGTGGTTTGAAAGAAACATGACCTGTTATCACATTGATCACTTGAAGAAACAAAAACAACACTCAGAAATTTTTGAGAAGTATCAAGAAGCAAAACACAATGGCACCAAAAAAAGACCATGAATATAATCGAAAGCATACCTGACCTTAAAAAGAGATGAGGTTTTTCTCTTTCTAAATGCCTTCTCCCTCAAGAATTAATGGAGAACTTGGCGTCCTTAGCTTTGTATTTATAGTTTGCAAACACTTTTTTTTGTTTTTGCAGGGCCAATTGATTTCAATTGTCAGCATTTTTTTTATGGCAAATATACATATGAGAGACCTATGCCATATTTTTACGAAAAAAATTATAAAGTTGATCAATTAAGTGACTTAATCTCAATTAATTTAGTGGTCATTTAAAAATCTAAGAATTGAAAAATCAAAATTAAATTAATTAAAAATATAGAAACCAAATGACACAAGTAGCAAAATACAAAGACTACGGCTTGTTTTGGGAAGTTGACTTTTAGCCACTTTTTTTGGTTTGCAGTAAAAGTCAAAAGTTAGCTTTTTTGAATTTTTTTTTTTCATTTGAGAAGGTAGTTTTTAGACAATGGTGAAATTACAATTTTACCCCTCATGAGTCAAAATATGCTACATGGGTGAAGTTGTAATATTCTAAACTAAATAGGGGTAATTTGGTCATTTGATTATGATTTGACATCATAAACAAATATTAATCAAAAAAGCTAAAAGTGACTTTTTACCAACTTCCTAAATCATTTGTCTAAAAAAGCCAAAAGCTTGGTTAAAAATAAAAAAGTCACTTTTTACCATCTTTCCAAAATAACCCTACTAACATACTTTGCCTCCTTTTTTTCTTTTGAAATTACATAGACTTTTGTTGAGGTTTTGAATAATTGCAAGAATCTTCTTATGATTTCAATAATTACATAAATTTCATTTATAGTTGAAATTGTTATAAAGTATAACACTGCAGTGGTGTTAGTGTAATTTAATTATATATTAATGAAAAGATTTATAATTTTAATTATTAATATTTGTAATATTTTTTTATTTTTATAATTAATTTTTTCTATCCCACTGCATTGCTACTTTCCCAAACTATTTCTCTTTCCATTATCTTAACTTCAAAAAAAAGTTAAATTTTATAATGAAATAATAAAATTTCTCTTCCTTATTTATGGAATGGGTTATTTTAATGGTTTTTTTCACTAAGCCTTTTTCAATTTTAGTGATTTTTTTAAAAATAAAAACTTAAGAAATTTTACACTTTCAAAAACACCCTTTCTTTTACACTTTCAAAAAAATTCAAGAAACTTTACACTTTTTTTTTTTTTTGGATACTTGTTAGTCACAGCTAACTAACAAATAAGGAAAATTACACGCAGGTAAAAAAAATAGATAAATAAAAATAAAATTACCAATACATAAAAGAATACAAGTAACATTGGCACCTTCACAATCTTTTATTTACATTCCATCACAAACACACTTAGAGCTCATTTGGGATGTGAATTAACTTTTTAGCTTTTTAATTTTTTTAGCTTGAGGCTAAAAAACTTCATTTATGATAGACTTTTTAGCCTTTTGACTTTTTTGATTTTTGTAAAAGAAAAAATGAAATAATTATGAATTAAATGTGACATTTGGGGGTAATTCTATTTACACACCATCATTATTCTCAATACACATTATTGTCCAATTTTTTTTAATTACCAATGTGTCCTTGAATGAAATTATCATATTAGATAAAAACTCTAAAATCAAATCCACCAGCAGACCCCTCATTCGGTGACACCATCAACCAACCACCACTGGCATCTTTCCCAGCCCATCGCACCAACTCCTCCTTTGCCGGCAACTCTCAATCTTCTCTCTCTCTCTCTCTCTCTCTCTCTCCTTCTTCTTCTTCTTCTTCTTCTTCTTCTTCTTCCAACCTTCATCTTTCGCGCTTCCCTTCTCCACCGTTACCGCTGCAACTCGCACTTTCGTCTGAGATTTGAAAACTCTAGGTTTCTCTCTTTCTCTCTCTTCATGCGGTGGACAAGAGTTGGGTTACGATAGAAAGGGTGAGGAGATGAATTGTAATGACGATAGGAAAGTGGGTTGTTCGTGATGGTAGAGTTGCAATTGTCTTGGTGGCTGGAGATGGCGGTTGTAGTTAGGGATTAAGAGACAAGCGTTGGTAGTGGTGAAGAGGATGATGGCGATGAACAACAAGGCTGAAAGAAAAGGCAATAGCAGAGAGTAGAAGTGGTGATGGAGATTCATCGAAAGGAGATGAGGCTTAAGGGGGTTGTCTGAAGTGATGAGCTAAGAAGGGGTGGCGGTCAGCACTCGGTGGTGCTAGAAGGGTAGGCGATTGAAGAGAAAGTGGTGGCCAGAGGTGATGGTTAAGGTTAGTAGGGTTTGGGATGGAGAGTTGAAGAAGATAAGGGTAATTTAGGGTTTTTGAAAATTGATGTTGTGAAGTAAGAAGAAATCAAAAAATGAAAAATATGTGGTATGTATTGAGAAAATGATGTGTACTAAAAAATTTGTTGGTGTGTAAATAGAATCACTCGACATTTTATTTTATTTGACTAAAGCAGTCAAATTTATCCTATATATGGGTGTTTGAGAAGTTGCTATTTTATTGGCTATTTTAGGTGTCGTTTGGCAACGGCTCTTTAGGGTTTTTTTGGCTCTTTGAGCCACAAAAGACAGAATAGGCTCTTTGAGTCACAACAGATAAAACATCACATCTAACCCATAATCATTACACTCTTCTCTCACAAAAAAAGTCAAAAAAGCTAAAAAGTCAAAAAGTCTTTCCCAAACTAAGCTTTTGAGCCTAGGCTCATATAGTTAAAAAAGCCAAAAAGTTAACCCACTTCCCAAACGAAGGCTTAGTAGGTTAAAATTTTTCTGTTTGAGAAGATAGTTGAATTTTTTTATAATTAAATGTGATATTTGTGAGAGAAAAAAATAAAATAATTATGAATTTAATATAATTTTTTTTATTAATTATTTTAATTTATTTTATCTTTTTATAAATTTTAATCTAAAAACAAAAAAATAATCTTGGCCGAACATCCCCATAATAACTATTTTAGTCAAATATGTATCCCAAAACGGAGCCTTACACACTATTTTAGTCAAATGTGTACCCCACAACGGAGCCTTACACATGTAATCCTTATCCCCTTCTCTCACATGCTGTAGTTGCGCCAGCAAACAATGAGACAGATACTCCAATGATGGTGTTAGTGTATTGGCTAAAGTGATTAGACACTGTGCTAGCTGTACAGCGGGAACAGAAGATGTAAACCAATGTCAGGCTTTGTTGGGGAAGTAAGTTGATGTTTCTGTTTTTTTTACTATTTTAATTTAGAATTAAAATTTTTTATTTGGAAAGAGTTTTTTAATTTTTTAAAATTTTTATGAGAGAAAAAATATAATGATTATAAATTAAATATAATATTTTACTTTATTAGACGAAAAAAATTATTTTATTTTTTTGTAATTAAAATAATCTTAAACCCAACCTATCTTTCCAAATAAAGGCTTAGGCATATTAAATTTTCTTTTAAATAAATAATCAAATGTCTTGTATAAATATGAGATTCGTAATTTTATAGATCTCACACTTATGTGAGATATTTAATTATTTATTTAATAAAAAATTTAGAACTTTTAATATTTTTAACCTTAAATTAATAGAAAATTTTTGAAAATTACAAAGGAATGAGAAATTGGTAGTCATTTACCATTTTATCCTTAACTCTCAAATCTCTGACATCTCACATCCCAGTTGTCCCCCCCCCCCCTCTCTCTCTCTCTCTCTCTCTCCAGATTACACATCACATCACTCATCTCACATTTTTTTAATTAAAAAATAAAACATATTTTATTTTAAAAAGACAGTTAAAAGTTAATTTTTAAAATTTTTTTTAACTTTTTAATTTTTTTTGATATAAAAGGTAATATAATCCAAAATAAATTAAAAAATAATTTTTGACTTTTTTTTGGATATTTCCAAATGGCCCCTTTATTTTATTCTATTTTAATAAAATACATAAATTTTGAATGTATAAATTTAATTTTCATAAAATTAATATTTTTTAAAAAAATATCAATGAAATCTTTAAAATGAGACTAATATTTAACAGACTTAATAAAAATTTAAATTAGCAATTCAAAAAATATATAAAAAAACTTACATAATTAAATTGATATGTTTGATTTAAAATTAATGTAAACAATAATTATTTAGAATTACTTTATGAAAAGAAACATATTATTTTTATTTACTAAAAAAAAAGTAAAGACTAATAAAAATAAAAATAAAAATAAAAATATTAACTCTAACGGTACAAAATAATAATTTTTGAACTACACAAATGTAATTCAGATTGTATAAATAAAAAATAACAAATCATACAAATAATAATTAAATCACACAAATATTATTTTATATTTTTATTAACTTAAATCATACAGTAAAAATAAGGGAATTTTTTTTACAGTCCCTTGTATTAAGATTTTATAGGATAAAAGACATATAATATTTCATAGTAATTAGAGTCCCTCAAAATTTTTCTAAAGAAATTTTGATCTAGAGATATTTCAAAACTAGAGAAATTTCGTTGAGTATGTTTATGTGTTCACATTTGGAATTTCTCTGGACACATCAGAATCCTCTTAGAAATTTTCTAAGTGTGTTTGTGTGTTAATGTTTAGAATTTCTCTAGGCATTTTCTCTGAAATTTCTCTAGAAACATCACAATCCCATAGTGTATGAGAAAATTCACAAAGTGACCATAGCTAGAGAAAAATCACGAAATTACAAACAGTGACCTCAACCAGAGAAAATTCATACAGTGATCACAATGTGAGAAAATTCATACAACTAGAAAAAATTCACACAATTAGAGAAAATTCATAAAATTACAAAAAATGGTCACAACCAGAGAAAATTCACACAGTTCCCATATCTAAAGAAAATTTACACAGTCTAGAGAAAATTCAATATGATTCTTGGGCTGCATTGTCGATGGAATTGATGTTGTCCATCGAGGAAACATCTCCATATCTCACATTGATGGCATCGGCGATTTCTCTAACAAACTCACAAGAGAAGTAGCCGTCTTTGGCCTCTTGGAACCACCGCTTCACGCAGTTTGACACCACAGATTGGCTGCATTGTGCGGTGATTCTGCTTATCACTGTTGTTGCTTCTACTGCCATTCTTCTTCTTCTTCTTCTTCTTCTTCTTCTTCTTTCAACCTTAATTTGCTGCCAATTCTGGTGAGTTTCGTGCTTTTGGGACCCAACTACTGTTGTAGATTTAGTTGTTGTTGCTCTGATTTGTATATATATATACATATATTTGTTCTTGGTGAGTTTGGAAGATAATTCGATGAATATTTGATTTCATGATCCAAATTTTGCGGATTTATATAGGGTTTTCAGTGGAGGGAGATGAATTTTTTGATCAAGTTCTAGGAGAACGAGAGGTTTGGTGCGAAAAGAGAGAGGAGAGAGAATGAGAAAGTAGGTGTTATATATGGGTGTGGGTGTGGGTGTGGGTGTGGGTGTGGGTGTGGGTGTGGGACCTTAGGTTACAAAAAAAATTATTGTGGACCTCTCTCATTATTAAAAGTTAAAGAGAGATGTTAGACTAATTTTTCCTAAAAATAATACTTATTAATACAAAAAAGTTCATTAAAAATAATCAAAAAAATAAAAAATATTAACATATATTTTAGCATTAAAAATAGTTTTAAAAAATTAGGACATGAGAAATTCAATTCATCATTTTTTATTGAATTCTGACTTTTATCTTTCTTAAAAAAAATAAAACTAATTTGTAAAAAAAAAAAAAAAATCAATTTCATATGATTCTATCTTTTTTGGAAGGAAAATAATTTAATTTTTTTTTAAACAAAAAAATAGAATCATATGATAGAAGACAAAATTTAATCAAATATGGTGAATTGAAAGTTTAGTTTGTGTGGAGTGCAAGTTTAGTGTGTGTATGGGTGCCAGTTGTGGGGTGCCAGTCGAATTTGTGTAGGAGTGCAAGTCAAATATATGGGGCTACAAGTCCAGTTTATGTGGGATGTAAGTCGAAAGTGCAAATTAGTCTGTGTGGGGTGCAAATTTGTATGATTTGAATTAATATTTATACAGGTGGAACACTATTTATTATTATTTTTATTACTATTTGTATAATATTAAATCAAATCCCATATATATGATAAAAATAGTGAAAGGGTAAATTGCACTTACACCCCCTGAGATTTGAGTTTAATATATATCACCCTTGATGTTTGGTAAATTACACTAAGCGTCCTATCATTGTAATTATTTAGACGGATTAACATTGATATCAAAAGACATTGAATTCATTCACTCTCTCTTTTCTTACTTTGTTTTACTTCTTTTTTTTTTCCTCTCTTTTTTTTCAATATAATTTCCTCAACTTTTCTATCAGGAGTTGTTACCTTTTATATAAATAAGGGGTTTGTGAAATGAGACTATTAACCGTAGAGGTAGGAATGTAATTTCTATAACGTTAGGGGATGGGATGTAATTGGATCAAATCTTAAGGGGTGTCAGTGTAATTTACCCTAGTTGAAAATATAAAATGTTTACAAATATTAAATTTTTTGTAATATTTTAAATTAATTATTTCAACTTTTAAGCTTCAACCAAATATTAGTTACAAAAAATAATTTTTATATTATATTTCAACTTTAAACTATAAATAATTTTTATATTAATTCAAATCATACAAATAAAATATATATATATATATATATTCAAACCATAAAAATATTAATTCACAAATTGGACTTGCACTGTACTAGCACATAGATTCGACTTGCATTCCAGACAGACTGGACTTACAGCCCCACACATATTCGTCTTGCAATCCATACAAACTGGACTTACACCTCACACAAAACTAAACTTGCACTCCCACACAGATTCGACTTGCACCTCACACAAATTGGACTTGCACCCTACCTAGATTGGATTTGCAAGGCAATTAAATTGTACCCCACTCAAAAATTTTTAAAGCTACAAATATATTATGTGAATTATTTTTTTGTAACTATTTTTTGCTATTTTTATAACTATTTATAAAATTGAAATATACTATGTGATTAATTTTTTTAAACTAATTTTTGTAACTATTTTTAGTATATGATTTGAGTTAATATTTTTATGTTTCAGTCTTATTTTTTATTTTTTGTTGATAACTATTCTTTTTATTGATAATTTTATTGACTTTTTTATTTTTCTTTTCATAAATTATGTAAAAATTTTAAAATACAAATGTAATCTTTTTAAAAATTAATAGCATTGAGATGATATGGATCATACTTTTAAAACAACAGTAATATTAAGAATATTTAATTAAAAAATATAAAATAACAATTAAAAAAAATAAAAGTTACATTATTTTGAAATATTTGAATAATTAAAATGTGATGTGTGGCTAAAGTTGATACAAAAATTACTTTTGATAAATTAAATTTAGAAAATATATTTTTAAATTAAAAAAAAACATAATTTTAAGATTTAAAAAATATCTTCTTTTTTTTCATCAAACTTACTTATAGTTCAAAAAATAATAATTTTGAAAACGTAACCACATAGTGATCATTAGTGTTTGAAGTCTTAAAAATTGAAAAATTATTTTGATTTAAAATTTAAATAGTTTATAGAAAAATATTTAAGACCTGCAAATAATCTCTTACAATTTGATCGACAATGATATGGTAAGATGCATGTCAACTCTTGATTTATCATATATTCAATTGCGTAGGACCTATCTTTCTTGCCACATCATAGTGGGTAAATTTGAGGATACAAATAGTGGGTCTCTAACATTACTCTTCTCTTTATTTTTTTAAACATTTTTCGTAAAATTTTTAAAAAATCAACTAAATTTGTCAATTCTCAAACAGTTTCGCTAGGTAGCTCAAATTCATTGTGGCTCAAATGGCTTGACATGCTAAAACGACGTCATTTTGGCACCTATTTATTTATTTATTTATTTATTTTTTTCTTGTTTCTCTCCCTTTCTTCTTCCTCTTCTTTCTTCCCCTTCTGCTCTGCTCTGCTCTGCTTTACTCTTCGAAAAAATCTAAATCTAAATCAAAATTAAAATTAAAATCAAAATCAAAATCAAAGTCAAAAAAATCAAAAAAAAAAAAACCAAATCTACATGGATCTACACAAATCTACCAAATCTACGCAAATCAAAAAAATCTAAATCTAAATCTAAAATAAAAATAAAAACCAAATCCAAAAACAAACCCACTACTACAGAGGAGAGGAGAGGAGAGAAAAGAGATAGAGCAGAGACAGATCTATATATGTATACACAGAGGACCATCGCGACGGTTATGGTGACAATGCTAGTGGGTGGATCTTTCTTCTCTCTTCTTTCCTCTTTCCTCTTTCTTCTTTCCTCTTTTCTCTTTTTTCTTTCTTCTCTCTTTCCTTTTCTCCCTGTTTCCCTCTTCTCCCTGTTTTACAGAGAAAAGAGAGGGAAAAAAAAAAAGTCAAAAGAATGTTGTTTTGAAATTTGAGCCAGTCGAGCCTTGAAAATTTCAAGCTACCAAGTTTTATTCATTCTCAAACGAGCTCAATTTTTGTTCGTATCAATTTTAATAAGACATTTCATTTTAATCATTTAAATATTTTTAAAAAACATACTTTTAAATTATTATGTTAAATTTAATAAATATATTCACTATTAATATCATTTTAAATGCATTGTCGATATATTTTAACAGTATTAATTTTATAAAAAAAATTATTCGTAGTTTAAAAGTTATACATTTTTTGTCAAAATAATAATAATTATTATTATTATTATTTGTATGGTTTAATTATTATTTGTATGATTTATTATTATTTTTATTTATACAATCTAAGTTAACATTTATATGGTTTGATTATTATTATTATTTTGTACAATTTGAGTTAATATTTTAATTTTATTAGTCTTTACATTTTTTTATTAAATAAAAAAATATTTTTCTATTCAAAAAGTAATTATAAATAATTATTATTTACATTAATTTCAAATCATACAAATTATTTGAATTATGTAAGTTTTTTTTATATATATTCTTTGAATTATTAATTTAAATTTTTATTAAATATGGTTAATATTAGTCTCATTTTAAATATTTTGTTGATATTTTTTGAATAATATTAATTAAAAAAAATTGAATTTATATATTAAAAATTATATGTAAAATAAAGGGCAAATTACATATACCTCCCTCGAGATTTAGCTAAATTACAGATACTCCTGAGGTTTTGAAAATTACAGATACCCCCCTGAGGTTTATATTTTCATAACAAATTACTCTCTGAGGTTTATATTTTCATAACAATTTGTCCCATAATTTGTTATGCAAATAGTACCTTCAGGGGGGTATCTGTAATTTTGCTAAACCTCGAGGGGTATATGTAATTTTCCCTAAAATAAAATACAGGAAAATGTATTTTGTTTTTTAATTAAAAAAAGTGATGTGGGTGATGTGATATGTGGTCTGTAGAGAGAGAGAGAGAGAGAGAGAAAGAGAGAGAGAGAGAGGAGAGTGACGTGAGTGGGGGTGGTTTGACTGTGTCAGTAAGTGATGTGAGATGAGAGAGATTTGAGAGTTAAGGGTAAAATGGTAAATGACTATCGATTTTTCATGTATTTATAAGGAAAATATTTGGGACCCCTTTAGGAATAACCCCACACCCTCAAAGTAATCCTGACCTTCCATGTATATGTGGAGTCTACATCATGAGTGGTCCAGATTGGTGGGAGTCTTGTGAGGATGAGAGTCTCAATTATTACTCTGTTTATAATTTTCAAAGATTTCTTAGAGTCTGTTTGATAACTATTTCGTTTTAATTTTCAGTTTATATTAATAAAAATTTAAAAAACTGTCATAAAAACTTGTTTGATAATTTTTTTGGTTTATAAATGATCAGTTCTGCTACGTAGCTCGAAATTTTCGAGCTTGAATTTGGCCTGAATTCAAAACGACGTTGTTTTGATTTTTTGTTTTGTTAATATTTTTTTCTCTTTCTTTCCATAACTGGGTGAAGAACAAAGAAGAACAAAGTAGAAGAAGAAGAAGAAGAATAAGAAAAGAGGAGAGGAGCAGAGAGATCATCGTCAACAAAAATCAAACCCACCCAACACATCTAACACATCATCGTCAACACAGTAGAGAAAGAGAGAGAGCATCTTCATCATCAACCAAACACATCATCATTACACATAAAGATCAACTAAAAAACAAATCCACCATAGGAATCAACTAAAAAAAAAAAAATGTAAAAACCTGAAAAAATTTCAACACATCATCATCATACACAGATCGGAGGCTGAGATCAGAGATTGAAGGTCGGAGATCGGAGGCAAATGATCGACCCTCTCTCTTTATTCCCTCTTCCCTCTCTTCTCTCCTCTCTTTCTCTTTCTCTTCATTTTCTCCTCTCTTCTCTCGCTCTCTATTTCGGACATGGAAAAAAATAAAAATGAAATCACCAAAAATGATGTCGTTTTGGACAATGAGCCATTTAAGAGAGATTCGAGCTACGAAGGACTTTCCTATAAATGATTGTCTCAGTTTATAAATTTGAGGAAAAAACGTAAATTCAAAAAATGAGTTTATTCTGGCTTTTGAATAGAAATTTAAAAATTTGACTAGCAATTATTTTTTTTCAAATATATATATTTTTTTCAATTATAATGTGTATGATCCCATTGTCATAAATAATAAAAAATAAATATAAATATTTTAGGTTTGAACAAACATATTTTTTAGTTTATGTTTTTAAAAATTTTCAAATATTTTGTTCAAACCAAACACATTTGTAATTTATGTTTTTTTTAAAAATAAACAAAGACCAATTTATAATTTTTTTTATAAATATAAACTAAAAACGTAAACATTACCTAATATTACCTAGTGATTTGTTGTTCACATCTTTTGCTTCCACTGACAGGTAATTTCCCATATTTGCTAAAGTGATGAGAGGATGTTTGGAAAATGACTATTTTAGGTAAATTTACCATCGAGGGTGGTGGCCTAGTGCAGAAGGCATCATTTTTCACAGATGTGACCTAGGTTCGAATTTTAGGAGGGGCGAAAAATGGTTACTTTGTAACCAGTTCTGTTCGAAGACCTTGTCTTGTACTCTGATTGAAATCTAGGCTCATTTGTTGCGTATGGTTAAACTTTGCTGGTACTTCGGTGGTGGGTCCCTTCTTATGGTTGGGTCAAATCAGGCCGACAATCGGTTATTCCCGAGCTTGGGTTCATGAATGTCGTGATGACATTTCAGAGTATTTTTTTTTTTTTAGTTAAAAAAAAGGTTAGTTATTTTATGTTTTTAAAAAATATGTAATTATGTGTTTTGATTTTTTTTTTGTTATTTAAATTAAAAAGTCAACGTCGTGGTGTGCAAATGGGGGAGAACAAGTTTGCATACCTTGTGTGTGAGAGAAGAAGAAAGTGTGAAAGTATGTAGGGGTGAATATGATTTGAATTGATTTGGATTAGAATAAAATTACGATTAATTTGTTATTTATAATTTTTGAAAAATTAAAATTAATTTAATTTGTTTAAATCGTGAAACTAATTCGAATTAATCTATTTAAATGCGGATTTCAACGGTTAGGATTACGGATTTACATAATTAAATAATAAAAAAATATAGAACATTTTAATTTCATAAAAACATAAACATAGTATTATATTAGTTTCAAAATAGTAACATGTATTTCCATAATTACGTCATATTGTTCTAGAATTTAAACAATTATTAGAAAACTAGATCCACTATAAGCATTTAGACTATTACAAATTAAAACTTAAAACCAACAAACAAAAGTAATAAAAGAAGATACTATGCGAGTTTAGGTTTTGGTTTAGGTTTTATATGGAATAAGATAAAATACTATGCGCGAGGTGTATAATGTAAATATAGGTTATTTGTATAAAGTGCGGATCGGTTTCAACTGAACCGTGAAGTTCAATCCGAACCGATTCATGAATTCTGATTTTTAATTTTTAATCGAGTAACCTAACCACAATTCAAAAAATTAATCCAAATCTATTGAATTGAATTAAACTAGATCAGATTACGGATTGTATAAATTCCTTACTAAGCTCTAAAAGTATGTGGCTGACAAGAAGGTGTATGATATTATTATTTTTATTTATTTTATTTAAATTAAATATACATATAAGAGCTTGTTTGGGTTGCCTCATTGGGGGTAAAATAGTCGCGTAAGATAAAATAGGTTATTTTAATTAAATAAGACAAAATCTCACATTTAACTCATAATTATTTTATTTTTTCTCTCACAAAAATCAAAAAAAAAAAAAAATCTATTCCAAAGAAGACTTTTTCATTTTAAACTAAAATAATCAAAAAAATTAAAAAGCCAAAAACTCAATTCACATCCCAGACTAGCTCTAAGTGGATCTCATACTACGAAGATTTGAGAGCGCTTATATATAAAAGGAATTCCAATAACTATGACTTATTTATCCCAAGCTTAGTATTTTTTTTTTTTCATATCTTAATCTATTCATTTTTTTAAATACTTTTTAGATATGTCTAATTTGGATATATTTAAAAACAAAATATTTATGAAAAATATAAAAATGTTTTATTTTTTGTTTTTATTTTTAGAATTTTTTATTTCAATTTTCTTCAAAAAAAAATTTTTAGGTGCATTTAAACATTAAAAAAAAAATTGAAAAAAAGTATGAAAAAAAAAAACTAAAAACTAAAAAAAAAAATTATGAAAAAATATTCAAAAATAAATTTTGAATTTGAAAGCCAAACAAGATAACCATTTGTGTGATAATGACATTAATACCTTAGGCAGATGTTGAAATGAGGAATGTATTCAATTCCAAATGTTCATTTGAAAAAAAAAAAAAAAAAAAAACTAACGACAGTCTAAATGACTATTATTAAAAATGGTAAATCATTAATAAATCTCAAATAGTAATCTTATTAAGAATTGTTTGGTCTTTTTTTTTTTTTTTAAGACCCAAAAACCTCATTCTAGTATGAATTACATAAAGAGTTAAGTATAAACGCGCATGTGATATGTGTTAAGGAACAAATGTAGGTTTCTTTATAATGTTGAAATTACTAAACGTAACACTTCAAAAAAAAAAAAAAAAATTTTTTTAATATACTTTTTCCAAACATAACACTTCAATGTAACACTAAAAAACTCATTAATGTATGTTTATCAAACATAACAACGCAACATTCTAAAAAAACTTTTTAATGTATTTATACTAAACGTAACACTGCAATATAATACAATAAAAAATTTCTTAGTGTACTGCTCTTAAATGTAATAACGTAACATTAAAAAACACCTTAGTTTGCTTTTTAAAAAATTCATTAGTATATTTTTCTCAAACGTAACAACGCAATATTGTAGAAAACACTCCTTAGTAGATTTTTTTAAAATGTAACATTTTAATTAATGTAACACAAAACATAATACTCTAACGTAACATTCCAATGTAATACTAAAAAACCATACTAATAGAAATGTAGATTTCTACGCTCGACAACCAACACTTCAGTCACCAATCCCCCCAAAAAAACTCTTCCACACCTCACATTTCTATTCTCATCCCAAAAATGAATTAACAAATTGAAAAAACAAATCACCAAAGGGTATTCAGTTAAACTCCAATGAAAATCAAACAAATACAACTTTTCAAAACAAAAATAACTAATTAATTTATAAGAAAATTCTTAAGACTAAATGGATTAATATTATCCCATCTGACATTTATGGGTAAATTTTCCTATTAAAAAGCACATAATATAAAAAAAAATTATATTTTAACACTTTTTTTTTTTTTTTATCTATTTCAAAATATTTTTACTTATGTTCATATTATATATATATATATATATATTAATACATTTTTCAATATTTAGATCTCGTTCAGAAACATATTATTGTAATAATTTTTTGACTTTTTTTTTAAAAAAAAATACATAAAAATAGAAAAGATGATATAAAAATTTATAATAACTATTTGACTAAAATGTTTAGTCCTCAATTGAGACCTTAAGAATTGTTTTAAGCATTTTCTGAAAAAAAAATAAAATAAAATAAAAAATGTCTTCGGCATGATAAACGTGTTTACTTTCTGAAAACCTATAAAATGTAAAATAAACGGCTCGTAAATGTTCAATCAATTCAAAAGTTGAATCATGAGTTAAAAAAGAAAAAAAAGCAGAGGAGTTAATTTTACTTTTGGTTTATTCTCATATGGAGCGGTCCTATATTTTGAAGATAATTAATTGGTTGTTATTGTTTGTTAATTTATTAGACGTGTAACTGAGGATGATGAAATAGGGGATGAGATATTTCTCAAAAAATAAATCAATCAAAAGTTGAATGATGATAGGACTAAGGTCTCGTTTAGAAATAAATTATTTTAATAATTTTTTAACTTTTATAAAAGATATATAAAAAAATAGAGAGTGATATGATAATTTATAGTGATTTTTTGACTAAAATAGTTACTCTCCAAAATAAAATAAAAAAACTATGAATAAAATACAAATACATCATTTGAGATTTGTTTAAAATATGATTTATCCCCTTTGATTTTAGAAATTACATTATACTCCTTGAAATTTCTAATTTAATAATAAATGGCCATTTTATTATTAAATTATTAAGTCTAATTAACAATTTTTAATGATGTTAAGAATTTATTTCAATTAATAATTCAAAAAATTTTATCGTTGTATAGAAAAACAATTAGAAATTTTATTCTGTTAAATAAAATTTTTTGACAATGGGATAGTTATAATTTTTTAAATCACAAGAGGTAATTGTCATTAAATCTCAAAAATATATTTATAATTTATTAAAGAATTAATTTAGGCCTAGTTTGGAAAGACTAAATAAGTGTACTTTTTGACTTTTTATAAAATATGGGTTGGGTTTGGATTGGATTTGAAGTGATGTGTTAGAGAGGTGATGTGATTTAAATAAGATGATGTGACTTAAATAGGATAGTGACTTTTTAACTTTTTATCTTTTTTTCAATCTTTCCAAACTAGGCCTTATTGTCTAGTGCCACGTCATTTTTACATGGAACTGACAAAATCACGTGTAATGTTTGATATATTAACATTTATTTTAACAAAAATTTGATTGTATAGGGAAGTATTATGGCGCACACCTTTTAAAGAATATGTATCATGTATGATTTATAATTAAAGAAGAAAATGATATAATTTTATATTTTTTACATATGAGACATAATTAAATATTTCAAAATAATGTATAATTAAAAAATTAGTTATAATTAAAAAAAATAATATAATTAAGATGTGTAAGATAAAATTGTCCATCCTTTCATTATTAAAATATAAAAGGATAACCTTGTAAGCTATAAAGGTAGCCCAGAGAGAGATTAAAACAAAAATATTATAAAGTTGATCACAAATGTTTTTTTACTCAACACTTTAAAAAAAAAAAATCTCTGCAACACATGACATTTGTTATCGGTTGCATTATGAATTGGGCTGATTTTTTGGTGCTTTAGAAATACGGTCGCATAATATTTTATGGTAATATAATTGATAAAAAAAACAAAATATTAATTATTTATATTAAGTAATTAATAAACATAAAAAAAAACATTACAAAAAATCACATGATACTTTGAAATTATTATATAACAAAAATGATTTGTCCCTCTAAAAACAATCCCTCTAATCCCCCTAATTTTTTTTTTGGAAAATTGTTTTCTTTTTTTTTTTTGTTTTCTTTTTTTTTTTTTTTTTTTTTCCTTGATTAGGCAATTCGGGGGATTCGGGGTCACCCAATTCGGGGACATATCACTGCCCATTATATAATTTTCCGGTAATAATAATATAGTTTGTCCTGCAATCAATATTGTACCATGCATCAACTACAAGCAAACCAAAATCTTTTGTACCATCCCTTTACAGTAACTGTCACGACCCAAACCCGGCTCTATGGGTTTAGCACCGTAACTGGCCAGTAATCCGAGATTACCAAAGGTCTCATTAACAATAAAAGCCCAAAGCAGTCTGAGACTGAAGCCAATACAGTAAATAACTAGTGTCCATTGAGCTGTGAAAATCTGTATGTCAAAAATATTTTTATGCATTCATACAGTTCAAAACAGTACAATCCATATACAGTCTATACAATCATATACAGTCAGTCAGAATAGGGATCAAGTCCCTAGACAACAGTACAGTACAACAGTGAGGAGACCGACAGGGGACACAAAAACACCCCAAGCCATAGCATGGCGTCTCGGAACCTCGCAGTGAGGCACATAGGCTGGCTTGACAAAACTAGGGATCAATCCCACGCTTCTAACTCCGGTCTGGCTGCTGAGAACCTACATATATATATATATATATATATATAAACAGTGAGCTAAAGCCCAGTGAATAACATAACGTGTAAAGAGGTTATGAATGAATGTCCCTCACAGTAATGAAATCAATTCATTATACAGTATTTCAGTCAATCAGTATTTCAATCTTTCAATCATATGTGGTACATCCATTAGCCTATAAACATGAGGGTCCAAAGGACCGCCTTATGAACCCAACAATAATGATGGCCATCAAACAAGTATGGTTCCACAAGGAAACCGACAGAGCTCAGAATACCAATAACGATGGGTGCTAAGGATGCCTGTCTGATTCGAAATCAGGGACATACATTCATTCAATAAACAATATCAGTTCAGTTCGGTATTCAAAATATAACCATTTGAACATATCTTTACACAATCTGTTACTCACAGAGATTGGGCTATAGCAGCTAGAGCGCGTCCCCGGGAGCCAACCCTAAACAGTTAACAAATAGAACACACACTAAGTTCACAATCGGAAAGGATGATAATTAAATCCCTAAATTTCCTCGGTGTGGTTCTATGTCTAAATCCTCATTAAGATGTCTTAAACTAGGCCTAAGAATGCCTAGGATGGGATGAGGATGCAAAAATACAGTTGGAAGGCATTTTTCAAAAGTTGCTGAAAACAGGGGTCTCGCTCGAGCGAGCCTTCCTTCGCTCGAGCGAGGTTGCAAAAACAAAGGCTTCGCTCGAGCGAACAATCCTTCGCTCGAGCGGTCTGATGAAACAGTGAAAGTACTGGATGCTCAATTTTTACGCGCGATGCTCGCTCGAGCGAGCTTCCAAAATCAAAGGGTTCGCTCGAGCGAGCCTTCCTTCGCTCGAGCGGTCTGATGAAACAGTAAAAGTACTGGATGTTCGATTTTTACGCTCGAGCCACCAATCCTTCGCTCGAGCGTGGCTCAGAGGAAACGTTGGTCGCTCGAGCGAGGAATCCTTCGCTCGAGCGAAGAAGCCAAATCTGGAATTTCCAGATTTGCCTTCCAAGCTCAAACCAAGCATTCTCAACTCAATTCTCGACCTCTTGGGCTCAAATTCTGGAGAATACATCCCAAAACAATGTACAACAAGTTTCAAAAGCCAATTTATGAATTCAAGCCCCAAAGGTGAGTCAATTAAAACCATTTTTCAAACTCATTTTCAAGAATACTTTCAAACATGCAATGCATGAGTTTTAATCCAAAATCAACCTTCAAATCTTGCTCTAATGAGCTCAATAGTTGGAAAATGAAGTGAAAACATGGACTATAATTTAAACATGGACATGCATGTATGATTCTCCAAGAATTTAACTTCAAAACATGCCAAATGACCATGCATGCAACATTCAAGCTTCAATTCAACAATTATGAACAATTTCATGACTTAATTGTACAATGATGCAAGAATCATGCAAACTTAGCTCAAAGACAACAATAAGGAGATGAATGTCCTACCTTAATCTTGTAGCTTAAGCCTAGAAGCTCAATTAGACAATCAACACTTCAATTCTTCAAGATTCAAGCTAGTTCCACAAGATGAGTTCAATATTCTCTTAACTCTCACTCTCTCTTACTTCTTGGTCGGTTGGGTGTGAGAAGAATGGCTGATCAAATTGTTGCATCTAAGTGTAAACAAGTCTCTAAGTGTGTGTGATGTAGTGGCCACTAAGTGGCAATTCCGTAATTAAGCCAAAGTTTGCAATATACCAACATTTAATCTAATTTAATCATCCCTAACCGAGTTTTTAGATAAATATACCATAAAATCAGAAATATTCTACTGAGTCTAAAACATCAAACGGTTTCGAAATCGGCCGCCGATAAGGCCTTCAATTAACAGTTTAAACATACGAATTCAAACAGATAGTCATTCAAGCAAACAGATACAATATGCAATATAACAGACAAACTTATTCAATTTGATTTGGTTTCATTCACTGCTCAAGAGGTTCATCCAGTTCACTTATCAGTCATTATCAGGTCAGTTAGCAGTAATCAGTAGATAATTTAGTGGTTATTCAGTAATCGGTACGAGGGTTGTTACAGTTTCCCCTCCTTATAAGGAGTTTAGTCCTCTAAACTCGAGTTACCTTCAGTTTGGAAGAAAACAGGGTTCAGCGGGAACAAATCAGGATATCGCCTAGCCATGTCATCTTCCCTTTCCCAAGTGGCATACACACCACCATGGTTCTGCCAATCAACTTTCACTAGCGGGATCTCTTTGTTTCTCAGTTTCTTGATCCGTCGGTTTACAATCTGTATAGGCCGTTCCTCGTAAGTGTAGTCATCACTAAGCACTATCCGAGTAGGCTCAATCACATGAAATGGATCTCGAAGATAGTCTCTCAACATCGAAATGTGGAAGACGTTGTGCATATGCTCCATTTCAGGAGGAAGTGCAACTTGATACACCACCAGATTGATTTTCTCGATAATCTGATACGGTCCGACATATCTTGGCGCTAACTTGCCCTTGACTCCAAAACGAGTCTGGCCTTTCATTGGTGTCACTTTCACAAAAACGTGATCACCCACTTCATACTCTCTGTCCCGTCTTCTAACATCCGCATAACTTTTTCTGGCTCGCTTCATGCGCTTTTACCTCAGATCAATTTTATCTTTTCAGTCGTTTCATACACAATCTCGGGCCCAAGTAACGGCCCATCTCCAACTTCTGCCCAGCAAATTGGGGATCTACACTTTCTGCCATACAATGCCTCGAAAGGCGCCATACCGATACTCGAATGGTAGCTGTTGTTGTAGGCGAGAATTCACCAACAAATGACTTTCCCAATTTCCCTGAAAATCAAGGACACACATTCTCAGTAAATCCTCTAGAGTCTGGATGGTCCTTTCTGACTGTCCATCTGTCTGAGGATGATAGGCACTACTCAGCCTCAATTCAGTACCCAATGCAGTCTGTAGGCTTTGCCAGAACCTCGATGTAAACTTCGAATCCCTGTCAGAAACAATAGACACAGGCACTCCGTGCAGTCTAACAATTTCGTCAATATAGATAACAGCTAATTTATCCGCATTATAAATTGTCTTGACAGGTAGGAAGTGTGCAGATTTAGTCAGTCTATCAACAATAACCCAAATAGAGTCCATACCTTTCCTGGAGCGAGGTAATCCAACGATAAAATCCATCGTGATATGCTCCCATTTCCACTCTGGTATGGGTAAGGGTTGTAGTAAGCCTGCGGGTCGCTGATGTTCCGCTTTGACTTGTTGGCAATGAAGACACTTAGACACAAAGTCGGCAATTTCCTTCTTCATTCCTGGCCACCAGAAATTTTGTTTCAGATCTTGGTACATTTTCGTATTCCCTGGATGAATCGAAAACTTCGAACTGTGGCCTTCTTGCAGAACTCTTCTTTTCAATTCAGTGTCATTTGGTACGCACAGTCTTTCTTGAAATTTCAATACATCGCTGTCAAATTTGAACCCCGGTCTTGGTTTCGAATCTCTTTCTTCAACAATCTTCTTCAAGTAATCATCCAGTTGCTGTTTTTCTTTAATTTCTTTAATCAAAGCTGGTTGAGCAGAAATAGCAGCTAAGGTTCCACCTTGTTCTCTCAAAACGATTTCAATTTCAGACTTTACCAGATCAAGAAGCAACTCTTTCTGTCCAGTCAGCAAACAGGCTAAGTTGGCGATCGATTTTCGGCTCAAGGCATCGGCAACGGTGTTGGCTTTTCCCGGATGATACAATATCTGTAGGTCATAATCTTTGATCGCCGGCCATCTCCGCTGTCTCATATTGATTTTTTGAGTGAAAAAGTACTTGAGCTCTTGTGGTCGATACACTTCACATGTTGCTCCATACAAATAGTGACGCCAAATTTTCAAAGGCAAAAACCATGCGACAAGTTCTAAGTCATGGGTAGGGTAGTTCTTTTCATGGTCTCAACTGCCGGAAGCATAAGCAATAACTCTCCCATTCTGCATTAAAACACATCCCAAACCCTTATGAGAAGCATCACTAAATACAGTATAACCATCCGTACCTGAAGGTAGAGTCAGAATCGGTGCAGTTACAAGTCTAGTTTTCAACTCTTGAAATGCTGATTCCCTTTGGTCAGTCCAGTCAAATGATACCCCTTTCTGAGTCAACTGAGTCAGTGGTAAGGCAATTTTGGAGAAGTCTTTGACAAACCTTCTGTAATATCCAGCCAGTCCCAAAAAGCTTCGAACTTCGATTACATTTGTTGGTTTAGGCCAGTTCACTACAGCTTCAATTTTCTGCGGATCAACAGAGATTCCATCTTTGCTAACAACATGCCCCAAAAACATCACATGGTCAAGCCAAAACTCACATTTAGATAATTTAGCATACAGTTTCTGTTCTCTTAAGGTTTGCAAGGCTAGTCTCAGATGATGTTCATGTTCTTCAACAGTCTTAGAATAAATCAATATGTCATCAATGAATACCACAATAAAATCATCAAGGTATGGTTTAAAAATTCTGTTCATGAGGTCCATAAATGCAAATAGGGCATTCGTAACTCGAACGGCATAACTAAAAATTCATAATGGCCATACCTCGTTCTAAAAGCGCTTTTATCAATATCTTCGGTTTAACTTTCATTGGTGATACCCGATCCGAGATCAATCTTGAAAACACTTGTGCACCAGAATCGGTCAAATAAATCATCAATACGCGGTAATGGGTATTTATTCTTTACAGTTACCTTGTTCAATTCCCGATAATCAATGCACAGTCTCAGAGAGCCGTCTTTCTTCTTTACAAACAAAACAGGTGCACCCCACGGTGAAGTACTGGGTCTGATAAACTTATTGTCTAACAGTTCCTGCAATTGCACTTTCAATTCTTTCAGTTCAGTTGGAGCCATTCGATAAGGAGCTTTAGATATCGGCTGTGTACCCGGAACCACATCCACAATAAATTCAATTTCCCTGTCAATCAAATCCCTTGGCAAATCATCTGGAAATACATCTGGGAATTCTCTGACTATAGGAATGCAATTCACATCAGTTTTAACATTATCATTAGCAGAATGATCAATACGAACAGATACCCTTTACACCCCTTTCTAATCAATTTGACAGCTTTTACAGAAGAAATCAGATATGGAGGAGGTACTACTCCACTCCCATTAAACACAAATTCAGGCAAACCCGGTGGACGGAAAACTACTTGTTTTGTTACACAGTCTATAGTGGCATGGTATTTTTGTAGCCAATCCATCCCCAATATTACATCAAAATGATCTATGTTCAACGGTAGTAAATCAATAAACAGATGCATATCCCCAACAATAATCTCACAAGCAGGATACATATATGCACATGTCATGGATCCCCAACAGTGATGATACTGACTAGCAGATAGTTCATGGGTTCTAGGGTCTATTCAATTTACGCGAAAAAGCATGCACATAAGAATGTGTAGACCGAATCAATCAATACATAAGCATTTTGAGCACAGATAGAGAGGATACGACACAACAGCCTCAAGGTGTTTTGCGTCTCCGGATTAGGGCAAATACTTACCGCCTCATAGGCTCTTTCCTGTAGCTTTGGGGTTCGGTTTTGGTGTTGCGGATGCCGCTTTGCGCAGTTTTTTACTACTGGGTCAAGGGGCAGAGGGACGATCTTTAATTTCATGGCCCACCTTGCCACACGAAACAAGCTCTAGAAATCGTAGCAAACCCCTTTGTGCTTATTGCCACATATGGAGCGGTGGAGTAAACCCACTCCTTGGTGGGGCTAGTCGTCGACCCGTATTCTCGCTTTCTTGTTTTTGGGTTATGCTTGCCTTTCTTAAATTTGAAACTCGCTTTTGCCTTGCCACTCGGTTGTCGGTGTTTGATTGTTTCACCCGCAATATTTGTCTCGCCATCAATGCCCGATCGAGAACACCCACATAAGTTGGCATTTTCAAAACACTTATCCAGTCCTGGATAGCAACACTAAGGCCGCCTTCAAACCTCCTGGCCTTCTTATAATCGGTATCCACCATATGTGGTGCATACCTAGCAAGTTCGGTAAATTGCTTCTCATACTCGGCAACAGACGTTTTGCCCTGTCTTAGCTGTTCAAACTCGGTCACTTTTCTGTCTCTGATGCACTGAGGAAAATACTTTTTAAAGAAGGACTCCTTGAATTGAGCCCAAGTCACAATAGTATTTGCATCACGGGTTAACATCCACCACCTTCTTGCTTCTTCCTGAAGGGTGAAGGTTGCCAACAATACTTTGTTTGCTTCAGAGCACGGAAAAACCTCAAACAACTTTTCAGTCTCAAGAACCCAAGCTTCAGCCTTTAACGGTTCTAAGCCTCCCTAGAAGGACTAGCTTTCATTTCTTTGAATTTCTCGAGTCAAGGTAATAATGTCCACCTCATTAGCATTCACATTCAGACATTCGGTTCGCTGCACCGGAGGAGGAGGAGGTGAAATTGGTTGATTGTTGTTCGAGTCTTTCAATTATCATCCCATCATTTGTTCAAGTCCGCCATTACGCCTCAGAGGATGATGCTTCAGTTTCATTTGCAGTGTTTGTGTTATCCATTTCACTATAAGCAGTTATGACAGTTATCATTATAAGCAGTTGTATGACTAAACAGTTTAACATTTTAACATATAATCAGTCAATCATAAGCACACACTTTTCAAATTCATGAGATACCCTAATTACTTTTCTAGGACACCCTATAGCTCGTTTGGACACGTGTGTGCGGTATAACTCGTGGTTAAGTATCGCTCTGATACCACTCTGTCACGACCCAAACCCGGCCTTATGGGTTTAGCAATCAGAATCGCCAAGAATCCGAGATTACCAAAGCGCCTCCTCAACAAGAAACAATCAAACAGCAGTATGTTCTGGCGGAAGCCAATACAGTAAATAACTAGTGTCCATTGAGCTGTGAAAATCTGTATATCAAAAACATTTTTATGCATTCATACAGTTCAAAACAGTACAATCCATATACAGTCTATACAATCATATACAACAATGTAGCAGGATCAAGTCCCTAGACAACAGTATAGTACAACAGTGAGGAGACCGACGGGGGATACAAAAACACCCCAAGCCATAGCATGGCATCTCGGAACCTCGCAGTGAGGCACATAGGCTGGCTTGACAAAATTGGGGATCAATCCCACGCTCCTAGCTCCGTGCAGGCCGAGAACCTACATATATATATAAACAGTGAGCTAAAGCCCAGTGAATAACATAACGTGTAAAGAGGTTATGAATGAATGTCCCTCACAGTAATGAAATCAATTCATTATACAGTATTTCAATCTTTCAAGATTTCACCAATCAAGATTTCAATCTTTCACCATATGTGGTACATCCATTAGCCTATAAACAAGAGGGTCCAAAGGACCGCCTTAATGAACCCAACAATAATGATGGCCATCAAACAAGATGGTTCCACAAGGAAACCGACAGAGCTCAGAATACCAATAACAATGGGTGCTAAGGATGCCACAATCTGATTCGAAATGCAGGACATACATTCATTCAATAAACAATATCAGTTCAATAAACAGTTCAGTTCGGTATTCAAAATATAACCATTTGAACATATCTTTACACAATCTGTTACTCACAGAGATTGGGCTATAGCTGCTAGAGCGTCCCCTGAGCCAACCCTAAACAGTTAACAAATAGAACACACACTAAGTTCACAGTCGGAAAGGATGATAATTAAATCCCTAAATTTCCTTGGTGTGGTTCTATGTCTAAATCCTCATTAAGATGTCTTAAACTAGGCCTAAGAGTGCCTAGAATGGGATGAGGATGCAAAAATACAGTTGGAAGGCATTTTTCAAAAGTTGCTGAAAACGGGGGTCCCGCTCGAGCGAGCCTTCCTTCGCCGAGCAAGGTTGCAAAAACAAAAGCTTCGCTCGAGCGAACAATCCTTCGATGAAACAGATGAAAGTAATCTTGGATGCTCAATTTTACGCAGCGATGCTCGCCGAGCGAAGCTTCCAAAATCAAAGGGTTCGCCGGCGAGCCTTCCTTCGCCGGCGGTCCGATGAAACAAAGAAAAAATCGGATGTTCGATTTTACGCCGATCCACCAATCCTTCGCCGGCGTGGCTCGAGGAAGCGTTGGTCGCCGGCGAGGAATCCTTCGCTGAAGGAAGCCAACTGGAATTTCCAGTTGCCTTCCAAGCTCAAACCAAGCATTCTCAACTCAATTCTCGACCTCTTGGGCTCAAATTCTGGAGAATACATCCCAAAACAATGTACAACAAGTTTCAAAAGCCAATTTATGAATTCAAGCCCCAAAGGTAAGTCAATTAAAACCATTTTTCAAACTCATTTTCAAGAATACTTTCAAACATGCAATGCATGAGTTTTAATCCAAAATCAACCTTCAAATCTTGCTCTAATGAGCTCAATAGTTGGAAAATGAAGTGAAAACATGGACTATAATTTAAACATGGACATGCATGTATGATTCTCCAAGAATTTAACTTCAAAACATGCCAAATGACCATGTATGCAACATTCAAGCTTCAATTCAACAATTATGAACAATTTCATGACTTAATTGTACAATGATGCAAGAATCATGCAAACTTAGCTCAAAGACAACAATAAGGAGATGAATGTCCTACCTTAATCTTGTAGCTTAAGCCTAGAAGCTCAATTAGACAATCAACACTTCAATTCTTCAAGATTCAAGCTAGTTCCACAAGATGAGTTCAATATTCTCTTAACTCTCACTCTCTCTTACTTCTTGGTCGGTTGGGTGTGAGAAGAATGGCTGATCAAATTGTTGTATCTAAGTGTAAACAAGTCTCTAAGTGTGTGTGATGTAGTGGCCACTAAGTGGCAATTCCGTAATTAAGCCAAAGTTTGCAATATACCAATATTTAATCTAATTTAATCAACCCTAACCGAGTTTTTAGATAAATATACCATAAAATCAGAAATATTCTACTGAGTCTAAAACATCAAACGGTTTCGAAATCGGCCGCCGATAAGGCCTTCAATTAACAGTTTAAACATACGAATTCAAACAGATAGTCATTCAAGCAAACAGATACAATATGCAATATAACAGACAAACTTATTCAATTTCAGTTTCAGTTTTATTCAGTCTGTTCAGTAGTTCATCCAGTTCACTTATTAGTCATTATCAGGTCAGTTAGCAGTAATCAGTAGATAATTCAGTGGTTATTCAGTAATCGGTACGAGAGTTGTTACAGTAACCATTTGAAAAATATATTGAATATTCTGTTACTATATTGAATTGTTAATTAGCAATTTATTTAAAAAGTTGAATTATTGAAAAGAGAGATCTTTTAAGGCTCATTTGAAATGTGGGTAGATTTTTTTTTTTTTTTTTTTTAGCATGAGACTACAAAATCTCGTTTGTTATAGATTTTTTTGACATTTTAAATTTTTGTGAGAGAAAAAATAAAATGATAATGGTTTAGATATGATATTTTGTCTTATTAGGTTAAAAAATTTATTTATTTTTTCTTGTGATTAATTTTTTTTTTTAGATTATATCAAATGAAAGCTTAATTATTTATATCCTCAACTAATGAATTTCAGCTCTAGAATATGATAATTGTAGAATTAACTCGATCAGAACCATGTCATGCCTTTGATAGTTGGTTTGTGATGTGAGTTGATTTTTTGATTTTTAAAATTTTTAAATATTCTAGCATAGAATTAAAAGGTCTTTTTTGTGATAGGTTTGTTTTTTGATTTTTTTGACTTTTATAAAAGAGAAAATAAAATAATTATGAGTTAGATGTGATATTTTGTCATATTTGGTTAAAATAACCTATTTTATCCTATATAACTATTGAGTAATGTTAGAGATTCTAAAAAATTATACTAAAAGTTCTACCAAATGTCTCACATGAGTGTGAGACTACACAATGTAGGTCCCATGTGGGTCCTACACCCATGTAAAATATTTGGTAGAACTTTTGATACATGTGAGTCCCATACCAATATGAAATATTTGATAAAATTTTTGAGATCTCTAGTATTTTTGTAATTATTTTAGTCCAAATATGTATGGCAAATAGAGCCTTATGCAGTTTCAACACTTGGCACGTGTATAGGCTAGTCCCCCTCACGTGCGCCACCAGCTAGTGGATGACGTGTCTCATAACTCTTTTTGAACAAGACGTGTCTCATAACTTTTTTCCGAACAAAACGTGTCTTATAACTTGAGTATGCCTCGTTATGGTAAGACACGTGTCTTATACTTGAGTTGCCTAGTTATGTTAAGACACGTGGCATTTCATTATTAGTGAAAGGGTGAGATGCCACCGGCCGTAAATGGTGTGTCCTATAAAATATTTGAGTGAGCTATTCATAAATTTTAATAATTAAACTTTTAATTCTTATTAATTTTTATTAGAAATAAGTTTTGATAAATTTGCCGCCAAAATTAATTTTTTATGACGATTTTTGCATATCGTTAAAATTAACAATTAGTAACTTTTTTTATCATAATTTTTATAAATTGTTACTAAAATTTGTAATTAATGACATTTTTCTGTGATAAAATTTTCACATTATCGTTCAAAGTTGAAAATTAATAACATTTTTTGTGACAATTTTTTTAAATTATAGCTAATTGTCATTGAAATTTATGATAAAATATTTTTTGTGACGCAATTTTTAAATTGTTACTGAAATTTAACATTTAGTGATATTTTTTTAATAGTATTTAATGAAAAATGTCATTAATTATTATAGGACCTATTAGATAATAAGTCTATATATTAAGACCTACATATAAGTCTTTTAATATATTTTTCATGCTTGTCATATCAATGGTACACCATATTTTTTGTACTTTCATTCTCTCTGATTATTTTTTTTTTCTAAGAACATCAATATCAGTCTCTTTAAAATTTTAGTCAAATTATAACTTAAAAAGTCATTTTTCTATTTTAGCTAGTTACCTTACTGCATCAAACTCTCTATTTTAACTCAATCCTATTAAAATGTTTGTTATTTTATTTTTTATTTTTTATAATTAAATTGATGAGCTATAAACCAAACAATTCTTATATTTTACAAAAGGTAAAATTGGAGGTAAAAAAAAAAAAAAAAAAGTTGCCGTTGATCACGTTGACTTCAGACTCGCTTGTTGTGGCGAAATCAGAACGTTCGTATATTAACGATGAACAATAACGAGACTGATGTAGACCATTTTTGATGAACAATACCACTAATTTATCTAAAAAATAAGTTTAGCTAATTTAATATGGATATTCTAATCATATCTAATTTAATCGTCAGAATGTCTTGAGAAAGAATATCTACCTGTGAGTTCTCAAGAATCAGTTTGCAAGTCTCTCGGAGAAGAAGCTCATCACCATCCTTCCTGGTCCAACTCAGCTATTGATCCAGCCTAGTCCATAAGCCTATTTATTTTGATTGATTCAATTATAAAATGACATTACTTTTACCTTTTCAAAAAGGAATTTGTATGTTTTTCTATATTTGAGTGGAGTCAAAATATATGAATTCATAAATAATAGGTAAAATAAAATTCTTAATAGTTAAGAGGATGTTGATGTAATTATTATTATTATTTTTTGGGACAAATTAAAATTTTAAACATAATTTAAAAGGGATTCGATGATAAATTGGTCCAGGAAAGACCCAAGATGGCTCCATAGATTGTGGATTTTATATGAAAGTAGCTCATGATTGCGGAAGTCTAATGTTGTTATAAAATGTGGACACTACTAATTAAGCGATCCTCGGCATATTGATTTATGCTTATTTATTTACTTCTTGCGAAGATTAGACAGCAAACTATGCATGTGTAATGAAATTTCGACAAAAACAAAGTTAAAAACAAAATGCATGATAGAGTTATTTATACGAAAATTTCTTAAATTGTAGAGAAGTATTATTTTGATATCTTAAACTATAAAAATATATAAATAAATTCTTAAATTATTAAAAAATAGAGGAGTGATGGAGACCTCCTCCAATCACCACCCCCACCATCCCCACACACGTGGAATGTAATGATTGGAGGACAAGAGAAACCAAAAAAAAAAAGAAAAGGAAATCCAACCAATAAGAGAGAGAGAGGGTCAAAGGAGATGAGAAAAAAAAAAAGATCTTAAACATTTTTGTAAAAAAAATCACTTTACCTCTTAAAGTATAAAAATATACCAACAGACTTCCTAAACCATAAGCGCAATGATTAAAACATGGAACAGAGCACATTGGCTTAGCTGGTGGGACTCTCTGCTAGTAGCATTTCCTATTGGGCCTGAAAGCTTTCCCTTCCCACAACATTATCATCCATATGGACCTACCAAAAGCAAAAAATAAAAAAAATAAAAAAAAATTCAATTCAGAATGCATATGTTGTTGATCCATAAACTTTCAAACACGCTACATTTAGCGGGTGTAATTTGAGCTCAACCTGGTCCGGCCCACTCAGGTTTGGGTTGGGTTGGCCCGTCTTATGTTTTATATAGTAATATTTAATTATATATGACTTATATATTTTTAGTTACGATTAAAAAAAGTATAAAATTATCTAAATTTCTTCTTTTGAAATAAATAATTTTGTATATATTAAAATGAAACAAAATATTACAATCATTAAATAAAATAAAATAATATTTATTTAATGAATAATTTTTTATTTCAAAACGAAATAAATATTATAAAAATTTATATCATTAAATAAAATAAATATAAATTATTGATGATGATAGAAAAATTACATCACCATATTACATCTTAACTAGATTGACACCTACTTGTTTACTAATCATTTATATTATACTCTATCTTAATAATCTAATGGCTACATTATGGAATGAAATAGTGAAAAAAAAATTGTTGATTAATCATCGGAGGAGATAGACAATTCACTTCTGTGCCTGAAAATATATCATCCAAATCGCTTTGGAAACTCTCATTTCACTATAATTTTGTATTTTCGTAAGTGCATGCATATGATCTTTTGATATCATTAGTGCCTCAATTATTTGATGTGAAAGTCTGTTGCGGTAATTGCTCAACACTCTTCTATCTACACTAAAAACTATTTTAGAAGCCATTGTAAAAATATGAACGGTTAGTATATCATGGGCCTTTTGTGAAAGCATATGCCACATAGGTTGATTTTGTTTTCAACAATCCAAAATATCAAAATCATCATTATCATCCACTGGTGGGTTATTCAAATAATATTGTAATTTAGAACTAGTTATATTTATATGTTGAGATATTCTTTTACTTTTTATTACTAAGAAAACATTTAATCTTCCATCTTGAGATGAGACTGGTGTAGTGTATATATGTGTATTTGCAAATACAGTTTCCTTATATTCTTCAAATAATTTTGTGCATATTTTCATAATATGGACAAATTATTTTTTATCAGCAAAAATATGATCTAAAAATTTTTGTAAACTAATTTCTATACACCTAAAATTAATTACGATGGCTAAACATAAAAAATGAGACAATGGATCAAAATATTTATCAAAATTTTCTTTCATTGCAGTAATAATGGTTATATAATATGCATTACCCATATAATTTGTGAACATTTTATAATTTCTGCTAATATATGTAAAACAAATAGTGAAGTAAGAATATATATATATAAGAAAATAATTTTATTTCTGTGATACCCCTGTTTCGTAATTAGTTAATTGGTCCTTAATCTGAATATGATTATGTGTTTCGTATGATTTTGTGTGCCATTGTGTGATAATATGTGATATTGAATTTCTATCTATTTACCGTAGGAATATCTGTTTGAATAATTTGCTTTGGGAATTAAATTGAGGGCCCTATCGGCTACAGAACCCAAAATTGACTACGCCTTTGTAATTAGCGCAATTTTTAGAGCCTACGGTGAAATTTAATTGGAAATTGATTCGGATCAGATTAAATTGATTTAATCAGTGAATTAGTGCTCAATTATTTTATAATAAAATAATGTGACCAAGGGAGCTTTTATAAGGGCCACTACACTCTCATTTTTGTTCTTTGGAAGCTCAAACATATGAGATTATGTTATAGAGAGAGGGAGGAGCCGAATTTAGAGAGAGAGAAGGCTCTAAGTAGAGATTTGGCTAGAAGACTTGGTGATCTTGAAGGCACACTCAAGAATTTACCATAAATTGGAAAGATTAAGCTCCTAGGTGAGTAATCAACCTTTGGTTCATGGGTTTGAGTTGTAATTTCGTGAATTGAAGATTAATTAGTGAGTTGGGCCATGAATTAAGTAAGATTTAAGTTGATATGAGCATGCATGTAAAGGATTCCTATGAAATCACTTAATCTAGCATGAAATATATAAATTATGAAGGATTGTGAGTTGAATCATACATGCAAGCATGTTTTTGTTGAGTTTCATGGGAATGAGCACTAATTGCATTATTAGAAGTGAAAATGAAAGTCAAATTGGGCGTGCATGTTGTTTATTAAAAATGGAAACTTTGAATGCATGAGTTTGTTATGTTGGTGTTGAGTTTAACACATTTTGGAACATGCATGTAGATAAATCAATAAATTGAGCTCCATAATGTTATAATCTTGCATTGGTGCCATGTTAGTATGATTATATTGGGATTTGAGTCATTGCATGCAAGTATTGTGGCTGCAAAGTCGAAATGAAGCTCAAGAACACAGTTCTGGGTTTTCCAGAATTTTGAGGTCTGCTCGAGCGGGGAACATGACGTTCGAGCGGGAAAATCGTGCTCCTAGCACTTTTTGCAGAGTTGGATGTGCGCTCGAGCGGGATATCTCACGCCGGCGGGAGCTACGAGAGTGAAGTCCGCTTGAGCGGCCGAGTTCACGCTCGAGCGGGAATTTGAGGTAACCAGCACTTTTGCAGGCTTAAGGGTCCGCTCGAGTGGGGAAGTCCACGCTCGAGCGGGGACCCTGTTTTCTGAAATTTTGAAAATGCGTTCTGTGTTCTGTTTTCTGTTTCCTTTCACTTCTAAACACTCTTAGGCATGTATTGAACATTGTGATTGAATTAAAGAGATAAGAATAAAGCATAAAGAGGAATGTGTGAATCAAAGAACGGATTGAACTATTTGTGACCCATATGTGTTATGTGATATGTAGGGTCAAGCTCCAGGGCAAATCTACATGCCGACCACTGTGAGTAATATCTAAATTATGTTATTGTCCCATTTGCTTACTCTTATGTAAGTTTTGTAAAGTTCATTAATTTGAACGGTGGACAAGTTTGATATATAAAGGCCTATGTGCCAGTTTGATATGAAAGGCCTATGTGCCAGTTTGGTATGAAAGGCCTATGAGCCAGTTTGATAAAATGTGGGCCGAAGGCCGATTGATATAAGTATGGGCGAAAAGCGTTTGATATAAAATGTGGGCCGAAGGCCGATTGATATAAATATGGGCCGAAGGCCGTTTGATATAAAATGTGGGCCGAAGGTCGATTGATATAAATATGGGCCGAAGGCCGATTGATAAAATGTGGGCCGAAGGTCGATTGATAAAATGTGGGCCGAAGGCCGTTTGATATAAATGTGGGTCGAAGGCCGATTGATAAAATGTGGGCCGAAGGCCGTTTGACACGAAAGTGTATTTGGGCCTAAGAGCCGTTTTGACACGAAAGTGTATTTGGGCCTAAGAGCCGTTTGACACGAAAGTGTGATTGGGCCAAAGGCTGTTTTGACAAGAACGAATGAGTGGGCCAGAGGCCGTTTTGACATAAATGAAAGATAAAGAGGCCAAAAGGCCAGTATGTTTAGAACCACAGTCACTTGACTTACATTGTGTATATATATGTTAATTAGAAATATGAATTGGGCCCAAGGCCGTTCGGAATATGTTGTTCTACATATTGTTGTATCTCCTTATTTGATATTATTCACTGGGCTTTCGCTCACGCTCATTCGTGTGTTTGTAGGTGAGCTATGAGAGGTCCAGACCCAGCCCCTGTGAAGCCAGTGTGGAACAACCAAGTCTTTGAGAGTCAGCCCTTGTGTCTCACGTACGAGACCCGTCTTTGCCATTTTGTCATGTATTGTATTTTGTCATGTGGGCGAGGACTTTGTGTATATCTATATATAGTTTTGTTTGGCTGACTTAGCTTTGAATGATCCTGTCTGTACAGAATTTTATGTCATTGTACTTTCTGTCGTGAGTTATTAACATATGTATATAATGATGTGCATATAAGCACGGCTCTATGGACAAAGTTTCAAATTGCTTCCATTTGGCCCCCATGAACTCTGTTAAATACGTTTGGTTTGGTTTGAGGCCGTAGGTAATCTTACGATTACTGGCCGGTTATGTCCTTAACCCACAGGGGCGGGTTCGGGTCGTGACAATTTCAGTATTAAATTTTTTTAGAAAATCTCTATATGAGGTTACTTGGTACTAATTAAGTTCTGTGTGAATCAGTACTTCTCTTATTGATATTGTTGCAAAAAATATATCTATTGTTTTTCTTTGTTTACAAGTTCTCTTTAACATATTATACGCTGAATTCCATCTGCTGTCTATATTTAACATTAATTTTTTAAATGGCATGCCTTCTCGTTAACAAATATTCCTATATTTTGAAATTCAATTAGCAGAAGATATAATAGTAACAACGCATGTTTTATTATCAATACAGAAGTCTCATATATATGCATATTTTCTTTAGCAATCAAGTTTAAAATATAAGTACAACAACAAACATAAAATATATCATCATCAACAAGTAATTGTTAAGTTGATTTCAAATGGGTTAAAATCTGATTGTAATATGTTGTATTATCTAAACTAATGGTAAATATTTTATTTTACAAAACATACTCATATAATACATTTCTTATTTCTACCCCAAGTGAATGATTAGTGTGTGGAAGTCCAACTAATTTAAATGAAATGATTATTTTATTTAATTTTCAATCATCATCAATAAAATGTACAGTAACATATTGATATTTTACACCATTATTTGACCACAGATCAGATGTTAATCAAACTCTTTCATTCAAATTTTTGAAAATGTTAAATAATTCACTTTTAATATTCTCATTTTTTTTATAAAAATTTTGTTTCTAGTTGTATTTCTTGAAAAACCTTGATATTGCGGTTCAAAACTTCCGTGAATCATTTCTAAAAAATCAGGACATTCGTTAATAGTAAAAGGTCGTTATTTTTTAATAATATAATCAATTACAAAATTTTGTGCATACATAGGATAATATGAAAATGGTTGCAAATTATCAATTAATGAACTCCCTAATTGTATTTAAGTTCTAATATTAGGTTATTGACTTTGTAAATGTCTTTGAGTATGTCTTTTTAGATGGCTAATACTCTCGTTGATGCAACACTAAGTAAATATGCACAATATTTACATTTTGCTTTAAATATAGTTGTACTATCAAGATTAGTTATAGATACTCTTTCAAAATGCTCCCAAACAATACTAGACGTGCCTCTAGATGATGATGCTACTGTTGGAAGAGGAATATTAGGCATGAGAAGGAGAATCATCAGATTCATGTTGTGTATATATATCAATATTGACATAAACATTATGAATATTATGATTCATAGTAATGTAAGTAAAATAGTATATATGAACTAACAATTAATTAAAATAATGAGTAAATAATAACAATTTAACAATAGCAACTAATATATGTTAAGAAATAATTAATGTAAAAAGTTGAGTAACGAATAAATATTAATTCAAATAATTAATGTTACCGACTAGCGAATGTGATAAACAAATTAGTTTCTTCTGATAAAAGTTTACAATTGTAATTGCCACTTAGGGATGAGGTTTCATAATTAATTGAGAGAGTTGAGAGAGAATGAAAGTTTGAGAGAAAGATTTGCTTGTAAGAAATAAAATGTAAGATGAGTGGCATTTATAGGAGCTGAGGGAGGAAGGGGTTTATTTATATAATTTTATTTTTTGGCTGTTGTGGAATTAACGGTCAAATGATCGTTTAAAATTTGTTTTTTGTTTTGTTTTTTTTTTTAAATTTTACCGTTGCATAGTGGAGGGAGCCATTGGGTTGGTCGGGCCAGGGAGGGGAGACGAAATTTTTCGGGTCAAGCAGGGTCGGGCCAGTGGGGGACAAAATTTTCAGGTCGGGTCTAGTCAGGGCCAAGCCAAGCTCCGAAACACATGGCTTAAGCCCAAGCCCAAGGTCTCGGGCTAGGTTCAGACCTGGGCTTGGCTGTGCGCACCTGGGCCTTTTTTTTTTTTCCTCATATTAGAATTATTATGTGAACTATGTTATCTTTATAGACTCTTATTATAATATATATATATAATGATTATACCATATATTTAAGAGATAGAATATCAATTATTAAATATATTTTATTTGGGGTATATATAAAATATTATATATAGAATATGGAAGATTACTATTCTTAGTATTTTCTTTGTTTCAATGTAAGGGATTCACTGAATCAAGGATCTTCTTTCACTATTATTTTTGTCACGCCCCGAACCCGCCCCTAGAAGTTCGGTGACGAGACCGGCCAGTAATCCGGGGATTACCACAGGCCTCTCCATACAAAACATAAATAAAGGGGCTCGCGGAAGCACATGCAGATAAAATAAAGAGTCCGAGAGCTATGCGTAATAAGAACATTTATATACATGCCGAAAATAAGTTATTTACCCACACCTGTACATTACATAACATGTGATCAACAAAACATATTCCAATATCATGTACAACACATAAGCCTAAGCCACAGATGCAAGACAAAACAACACAAAACTCACACCGGCCTTCCAGGCCTAGCCTCAACTCGGAGGTTCTCAAAACTGGTAGGCTTCAAAACGGCGGCTCGGCTCGAGACTCCGCCTAGGTTTGACTCCCCGAAAGATCACCTATAAATACATATATACGGGGGTGAGCTAAAGCCCAGCAAGTAACAGTAACGTAAAGGGGTTAGGGAATGAAGTCTAACATTTTAAGTAAAACCGTAATAAAACATCATAATCAATCAGTCAACAGTCATCATATAGAACATACATAATGGCGTACTCCATAGTTCATATAATAACATAACATAACATGTGTCGATTTAACGACTAGAGTAACGGTCCGGACACCGATTAAACACATACCGAGATCTCAGAATCGGTCATGGGCCTACATATCCGCAGCCCCCCATGACTCAACCGCATGGGCCTCCACGCCTATGTCGTTCCCCACAACTAAAACTATCTATGGACGCCATACTAGATTCGCAATCAAGACATTCATTCACGTAAAACATTATCATTTAAACATATCATAACATTTGTCATTGAACATAATTCATAATAACATATCTTTACGAAAATGTTACTTACAGGGATTCTTGGCACCGATAGCACGGTCTTCACGTTGTCCTGTAAACATCAACAGTAGCACATTCTTAACATATCATCATCAATACATAACTCATGTCATTTCCTTTCTTCTTTTACATTCTTTCATATACATTTCATGCTCATAAGATGCTAAATAATGCCATTAATATGCTGTAAATCATGTAGAACATCTTCCCAAACTTTCCTGAAAATAAGCCCTTACGCTCGAGCGCCCATGTGTCCGCTCGAGCGACAAAGACATTTTAACAAAACTTCGGGAAGGCTGTTTTCCCCCCTCGAGCGACCTCCTCCCCGCTCGAGCGGACCCTGCGAAAACCAGATTTTCTGGTTCTTCTCCCTCATCTCATCCTCTACTTCACTTTTCTTCTTTACAACAACTATTACTCATACAAAAATTCAACATCAAGGCTTCAATCAAAACCCACATAAACCATAACAAGATCAAACCCATATATTGAGGTGAAGAATCATAAACATATAGATACAAGCTTCATATCTCTATTCATGGAGGTTTTACTTCCCATAAGCCAAATCTTCATAAATTCATGGATTCATCTCATACATGCAAAATTACCCATTCTATTCCCTTTTCTTGTCATGAACTATGGATGATCAACCTTAATTGAAGAACTTAGAGAGGATTCTTACCTTAGTTGCCAATTTGGAGAGACAAAGCTTGAATCCCTTTCTTCTTTCCCTTTCTTTCTTTCCGATTTCTCTCTCTCTCTCTCTTTTCTAGATTTAATTTCCTTTTGTTGAGTCAAATGGGTCAACATGTTTATCTATAACCATATATATCATAAAAAGTAGACTTATCACACAAATTCAAGCCAAACGCCTTAACGATTCGCATGATTTCAAATTTGACCTTCAATTTATCGTTTGAATAGTTCTAAATATTTCCAAAGATCGCATAGGTATTTTCAATTTCATTTTCTGAACTCATTCTGGTCATTATTTTCAGTCCCGAAGATGTCATGTCACCAGATTTCTTCTCATTACAAACAGATAATTCTCAATTAACTCAATTATTCCCGTAATTAAGGAACGGTAAGGACGTCATATGGGTCCGGGTCATTACATTCTCCCCAACTTAAGGAGTTTGGTCCTCCAAACTTTTCTTATCCTAGTAAAAGTTCAACTAAAGTTCATGTAGTAACCTCATAGAAGCCAGACATAGAACAAACATACTTGTCACGTACTGAAGTCGACTGTCAAGTTCCATCAGGATCAATGCATAGATAGTAACGTAGATATGACAGTTCATAAGAATTCATAGCAAAGGGAATCTAAATCATTTCATCTGAGTCATATGTTCATATGTTCAATATTGCCATGGCATAGGTAATAGTGCCATCATCATAAGGAATAATAAAGTCATACCTGCCGGTGCTTTTCCAGTATTTTGTGTCTTTTCTGGTATTAAGCTATAAACTCTTGCTTGCCTTAAACCACTCCCTTCGAATGTTGCAATCGTCGGTGTTCTTTGTTGAGTTAACTCCACTAGCAAAGGATTTCTCATTCTGGAAGAAATTTGTGGGCGTGCTTTAGCTATATGTCCTCTTTGTCCACATCGATAACACACTCTGCTCCACGGCGACATACGCCCAATGTTTGTTTTCCACAATCTTCTGGTAGGTACACTTCCCTTTGTGTTATCAAGAATAGATTAAGTTTGATTTATCATTTATGAGCCCACCGATTCACTAACCATTTCTATTCTCTGTTTCTTGAACTTCTTATTTTCTCCTCAATCATAGTAGTTGCTTGAGATGTCTTCAAAGTCGCAATATTAGTTTCCGCCATCAAGGCTCACAAGCACGCCAACATACTTTTCCAATTTCAACACATTCACTCTATCCAAGACTCGACATGTAGAACACCCTAGAATTTTCTTAACTTCTTATATTCCATGTCAACCATATGTGGGGCATAACGAGCCAACTCAGAACTTGCTCTCATACTACCATCGACATCATACCGCTTGAGCCGCTCAAACTCGATATCTTTCTATCCCGCATGCAATCGTGGAAAATACTTTTCATAAAACATCTCCTTAAATCATCCCATGTCAATTCTCTATTTTGATCACGCATCAAAGATCCACCATCTTCTTGCTTCTTCACCAAAGTGAATGTCGCCAATGAACTTTATATACATCATTACATGGGAACACTTCAAAAATTTTCTCTGCTTTCTAACACCCATGCTTCGCTTTTAACGGCTCAAGGCCTCCTGCGAACTCTGGCGGTTTCAGTTTCTTATACTTCTGGGTCAATGCAATCACATCATCATTATTCATATGTTCTACTTGCACCGGTGGTGGTGGAGGAGGCGGAAATGGCTGTCTCTGTGGTGGTTGACCTTGCTCTAGTTGGTGTCTAACCAATCCTGTAAAGTTTCCATCATTCTTTCCAACCGTTCTATTCTAGCATCAGATGCTTCAGTTTCATTTACATTCGTTGTACTAGTCTCCTCCATTCATCTATAGAGTCCATAGCAGATATAACATTTCATTTGCCATATATTGTCTCCTTTACTGTCTTATCCTCATTCAATTCTTGTTTCCCATATTCAGAAACACACACACACATGCACATATGCTCATGCCATGCCCTATATCTTTTCTAATGCACCTAACAGCTCTTATGGGCACGTGTAGGAAATAACTCGTGCTCGATACCACTGTCACACGCCCGAACCCGCCTAGAAGTTCGGTGATTGAGACCGCCAAGAATCCGGGATTACCCCAGCCCTCTCCATACAAAACATAAATAATCGGGCTCGCGGAAGCACATGCAGATAAAATAAAGAGTCCGAGAGCTGTGCGTAATATGAACATTTATATACATGCCGAAAATAAGTTATTTACCCACACCTGTACATTACATAACATGTGATCAACAAAACATATTCCAATATCATGTACAACACATAAGCCTAAGCCACGAGATGCAAGACAAAACAACACAAAACTCACACCGCCTTCCGTGCCTAGCCTCAACTTCGGAGGTTCTCAAACTGGTAGGCTTCAAAACGGCGGCTCGGCTCGAGACTCCGCCTAGGTTTGACTCCCCGAAAGATCACCTATAAATACATATATACGGGGGTGAGCTAAAGCCCAGCAAGTAACAGTAACGTAAAGGGGTTAGGGAATGAAGTCTAACATTTTAAGTAAAACCGTAATAAAACATCATAATCAATCACCAACAATCATATAGAACATACATAATGGCGCATCTATAGTTCATATAATAACATAACATAACATGTGTCGATTTAACGACTAGAGTAACCGGTCCGGACACCGATTAAACACATACCGAGATCTCAGAATCGGTCATGGGCCTACATATCCGCGTTGCCCCCATGACTCAACCGCATGGGCCTACACGCCTATGTCGTTCCCCACAACTAAAACTATCTATGGACGCCATACTAGATTCGCAATCAAGACATTCATTCACGAAACATTATCATTTAAACATATCATAACATTTGTCATTGAACATAATTCATAATAACATATCTTTACGAAAATGTTACTTACAGGATTCTTGGCACCGATAGCACGGTCTTCACGTTGTCCTCAGAACATCAACAAGAGCACATTCTTAACATATCATCATCAATACATAACTCATGTCATTTCCTTTCTTCTTTTACATTCTTTCATATACATTTCATGCTCATAAGATGCTAAATAATGCCATTAATATCTCAGAAATCATGTAGAACATCTTCCCAAACTTTCCGAAAATAAGCCCTTACGCCGAAGCGCCCATGTGTCCGCCGAGCGACAAAGACATTTTACAAAACTTCGAAGGTGATTTTCCCGCTCGAGCGGACTTCTCCACGCTCGAGCGGACCCTGCGAAAACCAGATTTTCTGGTTCTTCTCCCTCATCTCATCCTCTACTTCACTTTTCTTCTTTACAACAACTATTACTCATACAAAAATTCAACATCAAGGCTTCAATCAAAACCCACATAAACCATAACAAGATCAAACCCATATATTGAGGTGAAGAATCATAAACATATAGATACAAGCTTCATATCTCTATTCATGGAGGTTTTACTTCCCATAAGCCAAATCTTCATAAATTCATGGATTCATCTCATACATGCGCAAATTACCCATTCTATTCCCTTTTCTTGTCATGAACTATGGATGATCAACCTTAATTGAAGAACTTAGAGAGGGATTCTTACCTTAGTTGCCAATTTGGAGAGACAAAGCTTGAATCCCCTTTCTTTCCCTTTCTTCTTTTCTTTCCGATTTCTCTCTTTCTCTCTCTTTCTAGATTTAATTTCCTTTTGTTGAGTCAAATGGGTCAACATGTTTCTCTATAACCATATATATCATAACAAGTAGACTTATGACATAAATTCAAGCCAAACGCCTTAACGATTCGAGACAGATTTCACCTTCAATTTATCGTTTGAATAGTTCTAAATATTTCCAGCATCGCATAGGTATTTTCAATTTCATTTTCTGAACTCATTCTGGTCATTATTTTCAGTCCCGAAGATGTCATGTCACCAGATTTCTTCTCATTACAAACAGATAATTCTCAATTAACTCAATTATTCCTGTAATTAAGGAACGGTAATGACGTCATATGGGTCCGGGTCATTACAATTTTGCATTACGATCCAGTCATAGAAGAACATTTAGAATGGAAGGTTAGTTGTAGATCGATTATAGAGAAGATAATGGACTCGCAACAGATATGATGGTAAATTGGCGATGAACAATCATTTTTTTACCACTGTTACACATAATTATAATATATTCGTTGATTTGTGTAGCAATCAGTATTGTGTAGTATATTCATTAGTATTATACCAGAGTTGATTATATACAGATTTTTCTAAAAAGGTGCGTCAATATATATGAACTATTTGATGAGTTTTTATATATTCTTTGATGTTTTTTTTGTATATGGTTTGTTACTATGCTTGTTATTTGAACAATCATTTTTTGTTATTAAATAATTGGAATTGTCGATCTTTTTCTTTCAATTTTGTTTCATGTTGTAGTGTGAATGTTACATTGGTATGAATTTAATTTTTTTTAAGGTTAGTTGTATATTAATTGTAAATTGTGAATATTCACATTGTATTTTAGTATAAGTTTTTTGTTAAGTTTTTTCAAAAATTAGTTATATGTTTATTATTTTTGTTATTATACTTATTGGTTGAACAATCATTTTTATTACCATTGAACAATCAAAATAGTCAATTTTCATTTTTTTCCAATTTGGTTTTATATTTTCAAGTTGCAGTGTAGATGTTCACATTAATATGAGTTTATTTTTTTAAAAGCTAGTTGTATGTTAATTGTAAACTGTGAATATTTATAATGTATTTTGATATGAGTTTTATTTTGTCGAAGGTTAATTTAATGTTTGTTGTTTATTGTGAATATTCAAATTGTATTTTAGTATGTGTTTTGTTTTTTCGAAAGTTAATTGTATGTTTGTTGTTTACCGTGAACATTTATATTATATTTTAATTTTCGTTCAGATTTGTTATTGCGTTATTTTTAAAATTTTCACATTATAAAAAAGTTGAAAGTTCATAATTTGAGATTTTTTCTGTGAAATGAGGGAGAAATTTTTTCCATAAAAAGAGAGACTATTGTTATTGTTTATTTTATATTAATTTCAAAATAGAAACCTGTGCAAAAAATTAGAATGGTGATTTAGGCTTGGTTTGGGAACATGCTATTTTAGCAACTTTTTGGCTTTTTACGAAAAGGTGTACAGAAAAGTGGAGAGGTGATATGATGTGTTTTAGTTAGCTTTTTGGCTTTTTGGCTATTTTAGCCACTTCCCAAACATAGTTAGTCTATTACATTAAACAAAATCTAATGGAATATTAAAAAAGAAGATGGGTTAGATAGAATAAAACACTTAAAAAGAGAATTTATCAAAAAATAATTTTTTTTTTCTTTTTCATAATAGTTTTCCCTTAAAAAGAAATCGTAAATGAATAATATATTCTTAAACTAAATTAAAAAAATAATTCGAGAGTTTGACCAGTGTAGCAACTTATACCTTAAAATTTTAATGGGTTAATTTACAAACAAAAAATTTCAGATTTTTGTGTGTTTTTCAATTTAAGCCCCAGAATTTCAATGTCGACAAATTAAATTCTAGAGTTTCATATGTGTTTCAATCTGGCCCCTTCATCCATCGCCATCATTTTCATTACACTCTTCATACACCTTGTTCCACATCTTTTTACTTGTCGTCGGAGCTCCGAAAGTTGGCCAAAAAAAATATTTTTCTCTGTTTGGGCAAAATTTTCATATTCAAATCTACATATTCAAGTACTTATATCTCTCTCGTCGTAACTCTATTTCACCTCATTTTTACATCGTTAGATTTAACTCATGGCCTAATTTTTATTCCACTCCTTATATGCCTTGTTTCACCTCGTTAGCTTTTTCTTTTTCTTTTTTTCTTCTTCCTCTTCCTCCTCCTCCATGGCTTGTCGCTTCTTGTCTTCTTTGTTTCATCATCATTATCTGCAAGATGAAGTGATGGTGTCGCCAAGTAGTGATAGGTATACAACTACATATAAAAATTAAAAACCAAATGGGTTGGTGAGCATGTTAGGACGCCTTGGTTTCCAATCAAGCATCATCCATTGCCTCTTTACTACCAAGAATAATGTTGTGATAGTAGCAAGAAAAAACGAGAGAGAGAGAGAGAGAGAGAGAGAGAGAGAGAGAGAGAGAGAGAAATATTATTTTTGGCCAACTTTCGGAGTGCCGACTCCATGCAAAAAGAGATGAAACAAGGTATATGAGGGGTGAAATAAAAATTAAGCTATGAGTTGAATCTAATAACATGAAAATGAGGTGAAACAGAATTACGACGAGGGAGATATAAATGCTTGAATATGGATTTGAATTTGAAAATTTTGCCAAAAGAGAGAAAAATCTTATTTTTGGCCAATTTTCGGAGCTCCAACGGTAAGTAAAAAGATGTGGAACAAGGCGTATGAAAAGTAGAATGAAATTAGGCCATGAGATGAATCCAACGACGTAAAAATGAGGCGAAACAGAATTACGATGAAGGAGATACAAGTGCTTGAACATGTGTATTTGAATATGAAATTTTGCCAAAATTTCCATTAATTTAATATGACAGAAATAGACGGATGGGTTAGATTGAAATATCGATGAAACTGTAAGGTTTAATTTGTCGAAATTGAAATTTTGGGATTTAAATTAAAAAACACGCGAAACTCTGAGAATTTATTTTATTTTTATTTTATTTTATTTTTTATAATTAACCCAATTTTAATTGTATGAGATAAAATTATGAACTTTTAAAATGGACACAATCTTAACTATCTATCCATTCTCCTTTTAACTTATTCAACAATTTTTTTTAATACGTGGCACTGTCTCATTTGCTCTTTCATCTAAATATAGACCCTAACTTTAAAATTGGCCATACCATATCATCGTCATATCTGCCAATCCAATCATTTATTTTAATCAAAACCATGCATCGTCAAAAGTTCTATGGGCTTGATACATAAGATCGGAAAATGTCTCGTAGCTCAAATTTTGTGGTTAAAAAGTGGTTTAAATGGCCAAAACGACGTCGTTTTGGCCATTTTTATATTGTTCTGTACTCAAAACGACGTCGTTTTGACCATTTGAGCCACGTTTGAGTTACAAAATTTGAGTTACATAGCATTGTCGCATAAGATCACATCACACGCTATTTCCTTCACATTCTATTGTCTTGATCTCCTTCGTTCACCTCCACCCGACCCAGGTATTCATTCCCCTCGGAGCACTGCCGCTTCCTTTCCCACATCTCACTGCCCACCCTCATTCTCCCCATCCAATTTCAGCGTCATCACTTTCCATCTCCACCATTCAACGGACAACAATACCTTTTTATCACATAATTTTTTAGGTGAGTGTTTTTGTAGTAAAAATTAAATTTGTGTAGTGTAAGTATGTGTAAAATAAATTTAAATTATAAAATATTTAACTTTTTATAATTTTTTAGTAGTTAAATTTAAATTAATTACCAACCCCCTCAAAAAAAAAGTTTAAATTAATAGGGTCGTAGAATAGTAGAGGGGGAATTTTTTTTGGCAGGTGAGTTATAAGTTATATAATAAAAAATAGATATTATAGTGAGACTCATCATATATTCAGAGACAACACATCCTTCGAGGAAAGAAGAAAAAAGCCTAGTTTCTACACAAAATTTAACAAGTAATCTATACTATATATTAAGTAAAAGGGAGTTTTTAACCCCAAGGTTTGTAGGAGTTTCAATATCCCAATCTAAATTTTTAAAATTTTTTATTAAAAAAAAAAAAAACTCAACATTTATTGATTTGGTCAAAATTTCCTGATTAACATTTGTTAACTTTTCTCAATCCACTTGTCTTTCCACATGCCTGCATTTATTGATTTGGTCAAAATCTTCTGATTAGCATTTAAAATCCCCTCATACAAATAATTATAAATACAATCCGTGCATAGTTACTGTAGTACCCTTTTTAACTTCTCTTATACACTATGGTTAGTGATAAGATTATTAAATTATTTTTATAAAAAATCTTAAAAAACATAATTTATATATTAAAAAAAATCTAAAACAAATATAAATATTTATATTTATCCCGTGCATAGCATGGGTGATAGGCTAGTCTATTATATAAGGAAAATGGTTTTTTTAACTCACAAGCTTTGTGGGAGTTCCAATATTCTAATATAAATTTATTAATTTTCTGATTTAAAAAAAAAAACTTCGACCCACTCTTTTTAAATAACCCTAAACCCTATCTTTTACTTACCCTATTTTTTTTTTACGCCTCCACAATCGCATCTTATTTCTCACATTCACTTTCCACAGCTGTATCTTATTTCTCACCTCCACTTTTTCTGTGAGTAATCTTTCATTGACTTTGTTGTTTTTCTTTTTGGCTTATTTTTTTAATACTTGCTTTCATTGTTTTTCTTTTCATTTAATTTTTTAATGCTTGCGTTTCTTCTCATCTATTTCTTTATCTAATTGACTTCCTTGCTTCAATAGCCGTCTAACTTCATTACTTCCACAATTAGCTATTATTTTTCTGTAAGTAATCTTCAATTGATTTCATTGCTTTTCTTTTCATTTATTTCTTTATTCAATTGACACCATTGCTTTTGTTTTCATTTATTTTTTTATTATGAGAATGAATGAAAATATGATTATGTTTTTTTACATACATTCTGTTTTGATCAGATGGTGTGCAAAACAAATGTGATTGTATTTTTTAACTGAATGTATTTCTTAATTTTCTTATTTAAAAAAAAAAAAAACTTTCCCGCCCTTGTGTAAACAAACCCACTCCTACTTATTACTATTAACCTAAACCCTATCACAACAACCTAAACAAAAAAGTTTGGGAGAAAGCAGCAACCTTACACAGTAGTTTGGGAGAGAGAGTAAGACAAAATCTTGAAAGAAAAACATTTCAAAGTTACTAAGTAAATCATTTATTTTTTTAATATGATTGAATTGTATTTTGTGATTGTGATTGGATTTAATTTATTTTTCAATATTTTAATTTTAATCTATGTTTTTCGAAAAAAAAAAAAAGAGATTGTATTCATTAGGTTCACATAAAGTACGTATTATTGATGATGATGAATAGATTGTATTTTGTAATTGGGTTTTTTAACTCACTATATTTTTTTTAAAAAAATGATTGTGCTTTTTAACTATCAATTAACTTAATTTGTGATTGAGTTTTTCACTCACTACGTTTTTTGAAAAAAAAAAATGATTGTATTTTTTAATGACCAATTGATTTCATCGTTTTTATTTTTTATTTATATATATATATATATATATAAATTGTTTATGAGCAAAAATGTGATTATGTTTTTTTACACTCTGTTTTGATCACATGGTGATTTTATTTTTTAAATAGTTGTGTTTTTTTATACTCCATTTAATCGGCGTTTTTTTTTTAAAAAAAATAAAAATAAAATTGTATTCATGTTTTTTGAATACAATCACACGGTGATTGTATTTTTAATCTATGTTTTTTGAAAAAAAAAAAGATTGTATTTATTAAGTTCACATAAAGTATCCACTGTTGATGATGATTAAATTGTATTTTGAATATGAATTTCTTAACTTTTTGATTTAAAAAAAAATAAACAACAACTTCTTTCCCGCCCTTGCGCAAAGAAACCCACTGCTATCTATTATTATTAACCAACAATAATAGAGACCCCCTTTGGAAGGGGGTCTCACTTATTTTCAAAAAGGGGGTCTCACTTATTTTCCTATTATTAACCTAAACCCTATAACACAGTAGCCTAAACAAAAAGTTTGGAAGAGAGTAGCAGCCTTACGCAACAGTTTAGGAGAGAGAGTAAGACAAAATCTTGGAAGAAAAACATTTCAAAATCTGTAAGTAGATCATTTATTTTTTAATATGGTGATTAAAATTTTAAATTGATTAAGAATAATTGTATTTATTAGTGTTGCTCAACTTTTTCGCGCCCCTCCTTTCAAAAGTTTCAAATATAAGCCCTACAGTTCGAACTCCCGCGGTTCTGAATCTAATCTCACAAGTGCAATGTGAAATTGATAAACACCAAAGAGTCCAAATCCAGCAAATCTTTTGAAAAATCAATTTTGAATCAAATTGCCAAAAATAGATTGCTTTGCTAGATACAGAGTTGCAACATAAATATTTTATTTTTGGAAAATTTAGGAGACCCATGACTCGTGCCAAAGGCCATGTGTCCATCATCACCAAGATTGTCTTGGCTCGGGAACTTAGGTACGAGAGGGGAATGTCATGAATTGAGCACCTCCGCTCACCTGATCAAAGATCGGCCTCTACTAATCATGATATGATTTTTATGTACATTATATACTCTTGTTCCGGTTATTAGACTAGCATTAGAATGTGATGCGCACACACACAAGTATAGACTAACTTTGCAAGTATTGGAACACTTTGAGTCATGTTTATTTAAAAATTGTTTCGAAATATGTACTACTTGAAAAAGTGATCACATACGAACTTTGCTCAAATTATTCCATAAGCAATAAGCCTTTATCCACAGGCATACAAGCAGTTTTATCAATTAAGCAATTAGTCTCATGGCAAGCATGCTAGACATGGCAACATCAACACTCATGCGATAAGCTAAAGCGAGTAAAGACTCACCTAGTACTCCAAGCCAAAATAAACAAAAGAGTTAAAAAAATGCATGATTCCTAACTATGCAATATGACTAATGTAACACATGCGATATGTAATTATTAGGCTCGGCTACTAATATGGCCTATGAAGCAATTTAAATAGCATGCGGTTTAAGAATGTATTCAAAGAAGTATTGAACTAACAATGTAGTTCGAATGATGAACCGAGCCTCGGTGCATGCAATACAAATGGAAGCAAACATGGAGAATGCTAATTGAAACGTGAGATCCCTAAACTAACCATCATAAGCAGTTAAATAAAAAGGAGAAAGATGTAGGGTTGGAAGACATACACATTATTACATTACGCTCTCACGAAAGAGAGTCCGAATGAATAAACTGGCTAACTGGCTAACTAGCTAACTAATTAAAGCTAAAGCTAATTAAGCTAACTATTACAAACCGAATTGAATAAACTAGCTAAGCTACTTAACTAATTATTACAACAAATTAATTAACTAACTAGTTAACTAACTAATTAAATAATTACAACGCAAGTGCAATTAAAATAAGTAATTAAACTAAACAACTAACTACTACGCCTCGGGAAACAAGGGATGTGTATGCGCATGCTCGGTTTCCACCTGAAAAGACCACCGTTTTGCTTCTGAATGTCTTTGTTTGCACAGTTGAACACCAATATTGTTGCCCACTTCCAGAACAACTTTGCTCCACCTTACCAATACACTGCTCAATTTTACATTAGTGGCTGGCCGGCCAGTGATGAAGGTTGCCGGCCACCAATGATGGCCGGCCAGCCATCTACTGGCTACTTGCCAGCCATGAAAAGTGGCTTGCTGGCCACTGTTGCACAGGTTCATCTTGCTGCAACAGAGGACAAACAGAGTATATACAGGGTATTTCAAGGGTTTGTTTGCACAACTCACCCACCTGCCGGCCATGAAAAGTGGCCGGCCAGGCCACTGCTGCACAGGTTCATCTTGCTACAATAGAGGACAAACAGAGCATATACAGGGTATTTCAAGGGTTTGTTTGCACAACTCATCCCTCATTTTCATGAGCAAATCAAAGGAGTAGAAGTTTGGTTCACAAACCATCAATAGATGCAATTTCATTGCATGATGGCTTATGAAACCAAGTGTGCAAGTTCAATAAATGCAAAACAAGACACAAACCTCCTCTCTTTCATGAATGATCAAGGGAAGTGGTGACCTTGGAACCTTGAATCATTTCATCACTAATGAGTGTGAAATGGTTCAAGTTTTCATGTGTTCAATTAATGTTCGATCGAACACAATCAAATTATTATCTTGCTCACTTTTAATTCCAAGTTTTAGTTACTCCATTTTAGTTACCTTTCCATCCTTTAATTCAATTAAGTCCAAAGGGTGATATTAAGTCCTCTAATGGAAAGAAGGCTCAAACTAAGAGTTGTTGTAGGCATGAAAGAGACATTATACCATTGGTAATGAACCTCCTAAGGGATTAAACCATTAAGTATGACATCTCAATCTCATGCTTTAAACAAACAAATAGTTTAAACCTCTTTCAAACAAAAATAAAAAGGCAAGAAAGGAGGGAGGTTGCAGAGACGATTAAGTGCTGAAAATAAGTGAGAAAAGCATAAATAAATGCTATCAACTCAAACAAGATGGTGTCTAAGGCTTAGAACATCAAACTCATGAGGACTATTACACTATAAGCATGCAAAACAAAGATCAAATACAACTAATAGCCTAAAATAGTGCTAAAACACGTCTAATACAGTCCTAAAATATGCTGGACTTGAGCTAAAAAATAGCTAGATTAACATGCTAAAACATGGCACAAACTAGGCTAGTAAGCAAGACACAAGGATGAGAGGCTAACCCCTCAAAATTTGGACTTCAATACATGATTTTGGCCACTAAAAAAGGTCTAAAAATCAGTGTTTAAAAGCTTGGAAAAATATAGTAAAAGGGTGGGAAGCACAAGGGCAAAGACCTCCAAAACAAGGTATAAAGAAGGGCTATCAACCCTTCAACCTTTAATGGCCTCAAACCAAAGCTTCAGCCCAATAAACACAGAGTTTTGACAGCCCAAAACAATGGAAAAATAGTAAGAAAAATAGTAGAAAAAACAGGCCAATAGGTAAAGCCTTATACCTTTTGAAGGAAAGAAGCAATTCAAGTAACAAAACCAAGCAAATAACACCCTCAAGAGCTCAAACCAAGCTTAAGAATACCTCATCTCAAAGATGAGAAGATTTGGTTAAGGGTGTATAGGCAAAGGTTGGAGATTTGTAGGCAAAAGTGTAGAGATTTGGTAGAGAGAGGAAAATTTTTGTTCTCAAAATTTTCTAACCTTAAAACATGAGAGAGGGGCCTGCTATATATAGAAAACATGAAATTCCCTCAAAGAGATCTAGCCATACATGTGGGGATAGATGCATGCATCTGTGCAAACAGCTGGCACAATTAGCATAAAATATCTACAAAATACACTGGTGGCCGGCAAACCACATCAATGGCTGGCAGCCCAAAAGTGATGGCCAGCAGCCCAAAAGGGGTGGCTAGCAGGCCACCAGAGGTTGCAGGTTGGAAAAGCTAGGCTTGGTCCAAAACTGGGACAACAAAGGTATAGGGTTTGAAAGGCTCAAAATTGTGGCATTCTGCTGAGGACTTTGAGCGCTTGGCGAGCATATAAACTCATCATCAGGTGTGCATGCAATAGTGTCCAAATCGTAAGGGCCGTAAAAAATGGGGTGTCTACAGTTGTCCCTTTTTGATAGAACTCGGAGTCATGAAATGATGTGAGTGAATGTCAAAGCTTGAAGACGATCCATTTTGACAAGGCTGTAAGACTTGGACAAACAATCAAGACAGAAATAAATGGTTGCGCCTGTAGGCTACCTACATATCCCTTTGCAAGGAATCAAACCAACTTAGTTCTGGGGCAAAATGCAAATGATATGCACAAAAACTTTGAAGGCTAGACTCACACGCTACGCGAAGCCGGCTATTTTGAAAAATTATGATCATGCAAGATGATGCAATAAGTGAGAACACATGCAAAAAGTAAGATAACAAGATAACAACAGCTTCAAGCTTAAAACCAACACAGGTTCCATGAAAAAAGAAGAAGATAAAACCACACTCTAACCACGCCAAAACCAAGAGATGAGGAAAGAAAACACCGCTCAGGGTTGCGTCTCACGCATACTGAGAAACTGAGAACAAAAATAGCTCGGGGTTGTGTTTCACACGTCTCAAGAAACTAAGAATGAAAACCGCTTGGAGTTACGCTTCATGCGTCCCGAGGAACAAGAAAGACCGCTCGGGGTCGCGCTTCGCATGTCCTGAGAAACAAAAGAACCCGTTTGAGCTCGCATTTCACGTGTCCCGAGACACAAGAGAACTTGCTTGGGCTCGTATTTCACGCGTCCCGAGATACAACACGCCTAGGGCCGTACGTCACGCGTCTTGAGATAAAATCGGTTGGGCACTCGCTTCACACGTCCCGAGATGAAACCCACCTAGGGCCGTATGTCACGTGTCCTGAGATATAAGAAAACTGCTTGGGCTGGTGCTTCGTACGTCTCGAGAAACAAAGAAACCTACTTGAGCTTGCTTTTTACGCATCCCGAGATAACAAGAAAATTGCTTGGGCTCGTGCTTCGCATGTCCCAAGAAGGAACTAGCCTAGGGCCATGCGTTACATGTCTTGAGATAACAAGAAAACTGCTTTGCCTAGGGTCGCGTGTCACGCGTCCTTAGATAAAATAAAATTGCTCGGGCGCATGCCTCGCATGTCCCAAGATAAAACCCGCTCAGAGCCGTGTTTCACGCGTCCTGAGATAAAACAAAATTGCTTAGGTGCATGCTTCACATGTCCCAAGATAAAACCCGCCCAGAGCCGCGCGTCACGCGTCCTGAGATAAAAGAAAACCACTCAGGCGTGTGCTTCACACGTCCTAAGATGAAACCCGCCCAGGGTCGCGCGTCATGCATCCTGAGATAACAAGAAAATTGCTTGAGCTCGTGCTTTGCACGTCCTAAGATAAAACCCACCCAAGGCCGCACGCCATGCATCCTGAGATAACAAGAAAATCGCTTGGGCTTGGACTTCGCACGTCCTGAGATGAAACTGGCCCAAGGCTGCGCGTCACGCGTCTTGAGATAACAAGAAAACCGTTCGGGAGCGTGCTTCGCACGTCCCGAGATGAAACTTGCCCAGGGCCGTGCTTCACACGTCCTGAAATAAAAGAAAACCACTCGAGCACGTGCTTTGTACGTCCCGAAATGAAACTCGCCCAGAGCTGCGCGTCATGCGTCCTGAGATAAAATAGAGAGGTGTGCGATAGATGCACAAAGAAAACAAGTGCGATAGATGCACAAAGACAAGCAAATGCCAAGTGCGATAGATGCACAAAGGACTTGCATGCGATAGATGCTCAAAGGATTTAATCTGGAACTCCCCTGAATGAACCGAACATACAATATGTTTTCCTTTGTTGGCAAAGGAAGAAAGAAAAGAACTTTCCTATTTACAAAAGCATAACTAACATGAACAGTGTGCGATACAGTGACAATGCACATTCTACGCAAGCTAAACAATCAAGATAGAGGGCATGTTCTATGCGTGAAGCATGAATAATGTAAAATATGCATGCAACGTATGTAATGCATATGCTATGCAACAAAACAAAGTGAAAAGAGATGGGACTTTCCGATTCACCTCTCGGAGGAATTACAATATGGTTCAAAGGATACACCTCATTCATGTTGACAAGTGATGAACATCGTGTGCCAAAACACAGTTTTGAGCTTCCGTAGAGACAATCTGAACCCAACAGTGAATCTCCCTTGTACTTCTTGGGGAAACAAAGACACAAAACATCATCAAAACACAACAGAAGGCCACTACCATTGGCCGGCCACTAAATAGCCTTGTTGGCCCCCTATTGGCCACCCATGGCAGTGTAGCGGTTTTTCGGTCTTTTTGGCTTGGGTCTTTAAGTATGGACCAAGGCCTTTCATTTCCTCACTACCACACATATGAAATTGCTCTCTCTCTCTCTCTCTAGGTACTTTCCCTCTCTAGATCCGGGCTTTTTACACATTTTCCAACACCCCACGCAAACTTTATTCGCTATACCCTCTCAATTCTCTTCACTTTAAACCGATTGGAATTTGATTTCGACACTTTTTTCCTCATTTCACCCTTATAGGCTTGTTCCCCTTGAGTTTCTCTCGAGTTTCGTACACTTTTTGTGAAGCCCCCGAAATATGTATTTACTTTGAAGACCCTAATGATGAATTATTTTCTTAAAGTCCCTCGGTTACTTGAATAAATTCAAATCTTGTTGGTTAGCATTACTATTTTATTTATTTATTTATTTATTTTTATCAAAACATGAATTACACTAGCCGGATTAGGTTTCCTAACCTAATTTAATTTAATTCTACCTAAGTAGGGTCCCAATACAAGAAATTAATTCCAAGCCCTCACACTTTATTTAAATTCTAAATTTACCCCAAACTAGTACTTGTACCTTGAAGTGACCATCAATCTTGTAATATATATATATATATATATGTATACACCTTGAGGAGTGTGCCTAGGACATAAAATAATTAAAAAATTTCCCTTCACCCTTCCCTATGCCTAGCCTTCCTAGAAGAAAGTAAGAAATCAATTTTCAAGAAACATCATCATGAACTTCTAGGAAAAACTACCAACCTAGTACCTAGACCTAGGGTGCTAATTCCAAAACTAGTTCCCTTTTAACTAAGTGTTGCCTAAATCATTGACCAAGCCTTCCAATCCCTTCCATTTCCTTAGAATCCAAACAAATCCTAACATTTCCATCCATTTCCAACTAAGGGACCTTTTAGGCTTTTTGCCTCAAAGGTTTGTCTATAAATACCAACACCCCCCCTAGCTTGCAAGCACACATAACACTCTCACCCACACACACATTTCGGTTAGAAAGAGGGAGGAGAGCAAGAGAGAAAGGAGTCTAGAGAAGAAGAGGAAGGGAGAAGAGAGCATTCTTGTGCAAAATTAGCAAGTAAGCCACAACACAACCTTCTCTTTCATTTCCTTTTTCAAATACATGTTTCTAAGGGTTCTAAATAATGTTTTCAGATCTGTTGTTGATGAGTTCTTATGTTAAAAATACTAAGATTTGAGTATTGATTCCATCTCTCTTGTATTTTCCCCTTTTTGGCACAAAACCATCCTCTTTTATTACCAATCTCTCAACTTTCCAAGGCACACTTTCAAGCAAACTTTCTGAGTAAATATATGTTAGTTAGCATGTTTTCTTCACAAAATAAATGAAAACTTTCTCTTAGTGGAACCCTTTTCTCACAAATCTTCATGTTTTGGACATTCTACCTTAGAATCTGTTTTTGCAGCCCACTTTCAAAAATTCCAGAAAAATGTACAAAAATATTCTGGACCTCTATTTTATGTCAAAACCTTCCTTAATGAGTTATCTTTCAACTAAAATTGTTTTCATCGATAAACATTAAGCGGTTTACAATAAAATCAAGTTTTCGTAACGGTCGACGGATCTAGACAGATTCTGGACAGCACTGGACTATTTTCTAAATAACTTAAAATCTGGAAAATTAATCCCATTTCCGAAAAATGTTCTAGAAACTAGATCAAATTCTCTATGAACCATAGGAAGACCAAGTCCGGTGGAAGATCTAAAATAGTCCTTTCATTTTAATCTTTATGTGATGCTAAATCTGGAAAATTTGTTATGCATGGATGTTTTATGCCCTTGTATTCATAAAAATGTTTATTAGCTTATGATCATATCTTGGCATGATATTGTATGTGTTATGTTATGTTCTTTACCTTCTTCACATTATGGATGCATGCTTGTGTGGACATTTTTATCTGGTTAAGTTGTCTAACCTTGATGTAAAATATTTAATTCAATCTGAAACCTAATGGGGAGGGTATTGGGTTTTCGAAGACTTGAGTAATGAAAAGATGAGAATATGTGATATATGGATTGTTGGGATGCGTTCCCTATTCGAAAGTTAAAGTCTTGTGTGAATGGTTTTCGGAACCCTTGAACGGAGCGGTTGTATTCGGACCCTAGGTAGCTTGGTGTAAGGAGGGATTCGGGCAAGGCCCTATTTTTACCATCTCTTTTGAGGCCCTGCGGTTGGTGCTACGCGGCATATAACTGTTGGTAGGCATCCGAGGTTAATTCTGCAACAAAGCAGCAAAAGAGGGGGCATACCGAATAATCCGCGTCCGATTCTTGTGGTTGGGAGGACGAAATCTCTTTGGGGGATTTCTAGTTTACTAACATCTAACTTAACTCCTTATTTATTTATTTAAATATCATGTTTACTACTTGATGTTATAATTGTGATTGTGTATTGGACTGGGAAAAAGGGACGGGGTGTGTGTGTGTTTACTGGGCATTCAAAGCTCACGGCGTATCATACCAGGTGACGAAGAGGAACTTATAGCGGGAGACGTCGAACCTGAAACCTTTGAAAACTTTTGGCTATCTTAGGAAAGTTAGATGCTCTTTTGATATTTTGTAAGACTCATGTGAGGATTTAAACTTACTTTTGGGATGTAATGTAATGGAACAAGTTTTTTTTTTTAAAATTAAGTATTCGTGGTTGTTATGTACTTATATTCTATTACTTATATGTACACACCTTATCGTTGCTTATGAGACCTTGTGTCAATACCGGTTAAGATCTCATCAAAGGGTAGTCTTGTTGCCCTAAGCCGGACATAGAAGGGAGGCTAATTTGACTCCTCCGGCGATCTGGGATCTTATTGGTTATTGACCATAGGACTCATTAGTGACTCTCTATTGACTGCAACCTATAGTGTAGAATCGGGGCGTCACACTTTTCTCGGCTTTGACTTTTTCTTCCATTTTCTCTCTTATAGGGTTGACTTTTTCCAAGTTTACCCTCTTTTCCCTATTTTTCTTCGTTTTTCACCTACTTTTCACCCATTTTCTAGATGGCGGATGGTTCACCACATGACGGAGCCCCACCCGAGGTTTCCCCCGTATTTCTACTTGTTCCTAAAGCGGATGAGTTGATTGTTGCCGAGGCGGCTAGAGGTATTGAGGTTGACCTCGAGGCAGAGTTCGAGCTTGAGCCTGAGCCTGAGCCTGAGTCACTACCAGTGAGGGTACAGCCATTTGATTCGGAGAGGTACCATCCTCGGATACATATCTTGCCAACTGGTGGCATTAGGTGCTTTAGCGACTTCGTTCTCGGTGTGTCGGAAGACCTCCTACTGAGGGAGCTGGCTTCTCACCTTTCATCCATTGCCGTTAAGGTATGAGCACTGTTCTCATGCATTCCTGCCTGTCTTTACTTGCATTTCTTGCACTGCATTTTATTTGACTGTACTTTTATCACTGCCTGATCTGATTCATCTATTCTTTGCCACAGGGAGAGTCTCGTGGCTTTAGAGGGTACAGAGCCATGACTGCGCGAGATTAGTATGATGAGCCCCCCGCAGGAGTTTGCGACATCGTAGACGAGACCAGCTTCGGCCTATTCTGCTCTGGCCTGATGCGGGTTATCGCTAGCCGTCCACTTCTGGGCGCACTTGTGAAGAGGTGGTGGGACACCACCAACTCCTTCCACTTTTCCACTACTGGGGAGATGACGATGACTTTTTACGACTTCACCATGATCACGGGCTTAGGAGTAGGGGGCAATCTAATCCCTTTCGATTCAGACATGGGAGAGTGGAAGGCGGGCTGGGTTGAGTTGCTGGGAGCGCATCCACCTATATACCAAACCTACATTGTCAGATATACCCGGTTCATCGAGCAGTTCAGAAGGAGCGAGCTCAAGATAGTAGAGGAGGTGGAGTAGTATGCCAGAGGCTTTCTGATGTTCGTCTTTGGTACTGCCTTGTTTTTAAACATGTGAAACATTGTAGGCTTGTATCTGCTGAGCACCGTAATGACCCTTCCTCGGGTGCGCTTCTATAACTGGGGAGGAGTTGGCCTTGCCACCTTGTATAGCTATATGAGCTTTACCTCCTGTTTGAGAGGAGACTTGATCGGAGGCTACTGGCGAGCTTGGGAGGTATGCATCTCAGTTCCCTCTTTGTACTTTACATCTTACGCTTTACACTGCTCAACACTGCTTGTACTTTGCACTTTCTGCATCCGTTCATATATTGTGCTTTCTGCTTTGCACTTTCTGCATCTGTTCATACATTGTGCTTTCTGCTTTGCACTTTCTACATCTGTTCGTATATTATGTTCTCACATATGACTGCATTTTCTCCGTAGCTATGAGTGTATGCTTATTTTCTAGCTTTGGCTCCAGAGCCCATAGAGGAGCTCCCATTGGCAGTCCCTTACTCATGGAGGTATGACGGCCGGCACTAGTGTAGGGCCGGCGAGATCTTCACATTCTTTCGCCATTACTTTGACACAGTGTAGACACCCCATTTTTGATCGTCCTCAAGACTTTGATGTTCTTGTAGGTACATCCAGCAACAAGTTTGATTGCTTGTCGAATACTCGACTTTCACGACGAAATGCTCTAGGTTTGATCCTTCCAGACCCTATTTCCATTCTGTCTCATATTTGAACCATGTGTTGGTCTTGGCATGGAGATGTTATTGATGGCCTGCCAGCCATCATTAAGGGCTACCGGCCATTGGATTTTCCTTGTCGGCCATCTATAGGCCCCATCGGCCATCAATGAGGCCACAGCCGGCCACCACTGATGGCTGGCCGGCCACTAATGCTTCAGTAGATATTTTTGCAAATATTTTGACAGCTGTTTGCATAGATTAGCTCATCTGCATGCACGTGGATGGCTGGATCTCTTCAAGGGGCTTTTGTATCTTCTATATATAGAGCTAATCTATATGCATGCAAAGGGTTACAAAGTTTGAGTTGAGCTATATTTCTCTCTCTCTCTCTCTAGAATCCTCTCTCTCCATATTTTGTGCTTGAAAGTGATCTTTCTCCACATATTTGCACTAGCACCCTTAGCCAAACACCTTCACCTTAGAATTGAGGTTCTTGGAGGCCTTGTTTGAGCTCCTTGGAGTGGTTTTGGTTCAGAAGTTTGGCTGTTAGCTTGCTGTTTTTATGCTGTGCTTCAAAGGTAAGGATTTCACCCTTTTAAGCTTTGTTTTGGTTCATTGCTTGGCCACTTTTGTATGCTACTTTAAAGCTGGTTTTAGCCTCTAAAAATTTTTGTTTTTAAGGTCTTAAAATGTTGGTTTAAGCCTTGTGTGGTTAGGGGGTGGTTTCCTCCCTTGGCTCTTTGGCTTGTAAAGCCTTTTGAGCCAACTTCCTAAGCTCTTGGAACACCCTTTGTTTGGCCTTTCTACCACTGAAACTCAGAGGAATTTCAGTGGTAGAAAGTTGGTTTTGAGGACCAAAATAGGAGGGGGTGGTCCCCCCTCCTCATATCTTGTTTGCATGTGTTGATGGCTTAGTAGTTGAGCATGTTTTTCTACCATATCATGGCTTGATCTCAGCATGTTTTTGGCCTTTTTTTAACATGTTTCAACTCTGTTTGTGGCTGGTTGGAGCACTCCTTGCTTACTTCTTACACTTATAGTGTAATCTTGCTTACTAGTCTAGTGCACTTGATGATTTAGCCTATCATTCTATCTTGTCTTAGCTCCACTCTAGTACATTTTGCTCATGTTTTAGCATGCTTTAACTCTGTTTCAAGTGGTCTTGATCATATGAGGCTCGCTTTGTATAGCTATATGTAGACACCCCATTTTTGACCGTCCTCAAGACTCGGTTGTGCTTGCAGGTACATCCAGCCACAAGTTCGATTGCTCGTCGGGTATTCGACTTTCGCGGCGGAACGTCACAGGTTTGAGCTTTCCAGACCCTGTATCCTTTCTACCCCATTCTTGGACCATGACTTGGTCATTTCAGAATGTGTTTCTTGGTGTACTGTCGGCCACCTTTTGGCCCTGCTGGCCTTCACTTTGTTGGTGCCGGCCATTGATTAAGCTTGCCGGCCATCAATGAGCCACTGCTGGCCATCCCTGATGGCCGGTACCCCCCCTGTCTCAGCAGGTTTCACTCCAGATCTCTTGCCAAGCTTCTTGAAGAAGCTTTGCATTGTTTTTCTTCTATATAAGGAGAGAGTCTCTCTCTTTAGCAGAAGTTTAGATTTTTGAGAAGAAAGATCTCTCTCTCTCTCTCTCTCTCTCTCTCTCTCTTTATATATATATATTGTTGTTGATTTGTGCCTTGAAGTCCATTTTCCTTACACTTTTACACTACAACACTTAGAGATACACCACCATCTTTGGATTGAGGTTCTTGGGAGGACTTCTTGAGCTCTAAAAGTGAGGTTTTACCCCCTAAAGTTGCTGGTTTTGAAGTTGATGTTCAAGGGTGAGCTTCTTTCCCTTTTGAGCACTTTTTTGTACCTCATTTTGGCCATACTTACATATTGTTTTAGGCCTTACTTTCAACTGAAAAAAGTCTTGTATTTAAGTGCTTTTGAATTTTGTGTAAGGTCTTTTGGCTGTTGAGGGTCTTCAACCCTCTTGTTGGCCTTGTTTGGCCTTGTTTTGAGCCATGCCTTAAGGCCTCCGAGCTAGCCTTGGTTTGGCCTTCTAACTACTGAAATCCAGTGGATTTTCAGTGGTAGGCATGTGGTTTTGAGGCCTCAAATTAAAGGGGGTGGCCCCCTCTCTTTTGGTTTTTGTTTGCTTGCATTTTTGGCCTTCCAAAGGAGCATGCCTCTCTGTACTTTTGAGGCTTAGTTTAGGCCCTTTTTTGTGACTTTTAGGACCTGCCTTGGCTCTGTCCATGGCTGGTTTGGTCACCTTTTGCATGCATCTTTTATTTGTAGTGTAATCCCATTTGTAGCTCATCAAAGTAGCATGTTTGCCTAGCTTGTATTGAGTCCATTTCAGTAGGTTTTTGGTGATGTTTTACCATGCCTTAGATCTGTTTTGGGTTGGTTTTGTCACTCCATGCATGTATGATACACTTGTAGTGTAAATCCCATAAACTAGCTTTGTATGCTTATTGCTTTAGCATGTTATCCTAGCTTACGTTGAGTCCATTTCAGCATGTTTTTGGTGATGTTTTGCCATGTCATGACTCTGTCCATAGCTAGTTTGGTCATCCTTTGCATGCTCCATATACTTGTAGAACAAATCTTGCTTACTAGCTTTATGTGCATGATGTTTTGACTCATTATCCTAGCATATTTTGGCTTTGCTCCAGGATGATTTTGGGCTGTTCTTGGACTGTTTTGGGTTGCCATGGCCATATCACTCATACTTTGTATAGCTATAGTGTAAATGCTTAGGCTAGCCTTGGGTTTTGAGGCCCCTACCATGCCATTCATGTGATGTTTGCATGCTTTACTATCATTCTAAATGTTATTTCAGTCCATGAAATGTGGCCATACACTTGCATTTGACATGCTTTCAATGCGTTGGAGGGTTTCCCCTTTATGCCTTAACATGAACCATTGCGTATGCCTTCATGCCATAGCTTGTGAGCCATCATTTCAGTGATTATTTGGGGTTATTATGCCATGATATAACTCTGTTTTTTATTGCTTAAGTCATTCCATGCTTGGTCCTAATAGGTGTAGTGTAATTCACCCTATTTGCCTTGTATATTCCATGCCTTATGCCCTTCATGTTAGCACATTTTGGCTTCCTTCCTTGCATGTTTTAGTATTGTTTTAACATTTCCTAGGACTTTTTTGGGTTGCCTTAACCGTATGCTTCATGTTTTGTATACTTGTAGTACAAATGCTCTTGCTTGTCTCAAGCTTTGAGCACCATTGCATGCTATCTTTGAGCTATTTAGATGATTTGGCATCATTTAATATTTCATTTCAGAGCCTACGGTATTGCCATGTTCCCATTTCATTCATGCTTTGAATGCCTTTAAGTGTTATGCATTGTTGCCTTATTTGCGGCCTAGCATGCATGCCATCTTGCCTAGGTATTTGAGCCACCATCTCAGCATGTTTAGGTCCTTATTTTGACCTATTTGAGCTTTGCCCATGTTTGGTTCATGCATATTTTCCATGTATTGCATGCCTTCTTTGTAGTCTTCTTTGCTAGCTCAATGCTTTAAAGACCCTAGCATGCCATACTTGTGTTGTTTGAATGATTTGGCATCATTTCTTACCTCATTTTAGTGCACTTAGTGTTGTTACACTTGCACATTTGTCACTCCTTAAGCACTCTAAAGAGTTGTGCTCTTGGGCCTCTTTGATGAGCCATTGCATTTTGCATGCTTGTGTGTGTTTTGGTGACTTAATTCCATTACCATTGGCCACTGATTTGGGCATATCTGAGGTCTGCCTATTTTGGTTTAAGTCTATCCCTTGCATGTTGTTGCATGCTTGTCTTGCATATTGTTGTATGCTTGCTCCATCTTTTCATGTTTTCGCATGCTAGTTCCATTACATGTTGTTGCATGTTTATTACACTACATTTTGCATGCTTAAGTCACATTGCATGATTGCATGTTCAAGTTAGCATTGTGTATGCCATCCTTGCATTGCATTGTTGTTTGGATTAAGTATTAATCCCAGCACGAGGAACGAGGGGCGTTTCATACTCCAAGTGATGAAACGTGTCTCAATTCTCGGTCGCCGACGCTCTTGATGATCCATGATAGAGTTCTAGGCGCTTATGTGTTTATTGGTGCATTTATTTCACATTGATTTGCACAAGTTGGATCTTTGGCCATCATGCATCGGGATGCGTGATTGATGGTCGTGGATCCAACTATGCCTCTTCCTTGATGTTTCGAGGTGATATGGGGTGGCATAGGGCATACATATCCTTGGGAGACCCTCCATTTTCTCTGTTTTGTGCTCTCATCGGCTTGGTGTCCCAAAGACATCGGTATGGCGGTGCCTTGCAGATGGCCAGCAGTGCCTTATTGTTGGCTGGCACTCCTTCATTTTTGGTCGGCAGTGGCTCCCCATGGCTGGCAGGCCACTGATGCACTCCCCAGTATGTTTTTGGTAAGGTTCAGCAGGAATTCCTTGAGGACACCCTGCAGACAGAGCCTCTAAAGAGCAACCGGAGAGCTTTTTAGGGCGACATCCGAGCATGTATCCTCTCTTTCTTCGAACAGAGCTGGAGCAGCTTATTTTTCATGCTTACTTGTTAGTTAGCATTAATTTGTAATAATTAATTAATTTGTTAATTAGTTAATTATTGTAATAATTAGTTGTAGCTAGTTATTCAATTCGGTTGTGTAATAACTAATTAGCTTGTTAGTTAGTTAATTAGTCGGCATGTATTATTTATTGGGACCCTTCGTCGAGAGGGCCAATTTTGTAATAAGTGTGCGTGCATGTGTGCATGTCTTCCAACCTCCATTTCTTTCTCCCTTTTACTTACTTGCTTTCGTTGGTTAGTTTTAGGTCATGTTTCAAATTAGCATACTTATGCTTTGCATATTTGCATCCATCCATCTGTCTAGTATCCTTATGCTTTGCATGTTTGCATACGTTCATCTATTTTGCATGCACTGGGCTTGGCGCATCATACTAACCGCATTGTACTTCAATTCCAATTTGAATACATGTATCAATTATCGCATCTCATATGTCATTTTAGAATAGCCAAGCCTATTTCTAGTTGCATCTTGCATGTGTTGCATTAGCCATCTTATCATGAACTAGGATCATGCATTGATTACTAACTAGTCTCTGTTTTGGCTCGGAGTATACTGTAAGTGTTTATGCTTTAGTATCCCCACATGTGTGTTATTGATTGCCATGAAAGCATGCTTGCCATGACGCTAACTGCTTAATTGATATAAATTGCCTGAATGCCTGTGGGTGAAGGTTGGATTGCTTGAATTGGAACAATTCATTAAATCCGTGTTTTAGCCTACTTACGAGTAGCAAACTTCAAACCATTTCCAAACAAACGGATATGCAATGCTTTTTTCCAAATTAGGCGATCTAGTCTATACTTGTGTGTTGTGCGCATCACATAGTAAGATTAGCTAATTAACCGAAATAAGAACACATGTGTTTTTCAAAAACTAGATATCATGTTTAGTACAGGCCGATCTTTGATCGGGCGAGCGGCGGTGCTCATAGCTGACCTTCCCCAATCGTACCCAAGTTCTTAAGCCGAGGCAACTTTGATGATGACGGACACGTGGCCTTAGGCAACGAGTCAGGGTTTCCTAAATTTCCCCCAAAATAAAATATTTAGGTGGCGACTCTGTATCTGGCAAAGCAGTCCATGTTTGGCACTTCTTTCTTAAAAATTAGTTTTCCAAAACGATTTGCCGAATTTGGACTCTTTGGTGATTTATCAATCTTACATTGCACATTGTGAGATCAGATTAAGAACTGTGACAATTTGAGTCCGAACTGTAGCATGAGGCCCTTGGGGCGCGTCTACGCTATAGTGTAAATGGAATTGACTAGCTTTGACTTTCAAGGTCTTTAACATGCTATGCTTAAGTTGTTTGCATGTTTTGGCATCATTTCACACATGATTTCAGTGCTTGTGGCTTAGTCACACTCTCACATATTCCACTCTTTCATTGTGTTTGAGAGGTATGCTTTGTGCCTTGTTTATAAGCCAATACATGAGCATAATTTTCTTGCTTTTCATGCTACCATCTCAGCACATTTTGGTCACTGTTTTGGCATGTTAGAGGTCTTTCCATAGCTGGTTTGACCATTTGAGCATTGTATTGCATGGTTCTAGTAAAGCTTTTCACTAGTTTTAATGCTTAAGTCTCTTAACATGTTGTACATGAGTTGTTTGCATGTTAGAGTCTTGTGTTTCATGCTAGTTCAGCACTGAAATTCTGCCAACTCCCTTATTTCTTCACTTTTGATTTGTTTTGAGGCTTGGTTAGTCTTAAAGTTGTGCTTAAGCCATGGGATTGAGGCTTATGCTTAAATGGCTTTAACCTTCTTTTAGGGGTTTCTACTAGTCAAAGGCATGGCTTCTCTCATGTCTTATGTCATCTTTTGATTGACCTTCCTCTCATTAGAGGACTTTCACATTGGACAAATCAATTAAAGAATGGTTTGGTAACTTAAAATGTGTAAACAAGAATTGAATCAAGTAAAACATGTCAAGATAAGCATGATGCATTTGCATGGTGTAGACACTCCATTTTTGACCGACCTTAAGACTCAGACGTCATCGATTGAGCGCTCGGTGATGGTGCATGATGTGCTCGTTCTGAGGTTTCGGAGTCTCGGCTGAGAGTCTTGCCTCCGGACTTCGGGACTCTTTTGTGCTTTGCCTCAGTTTGCGAACCAGGTTCTGTTTTCTCTTCCCGAAGGGAGGGAGAGGTCTTGTAGACCATCTCTTAGTGGTCATAGGCTACTTTTCGTGGTCGTAGACCACTGTTCCCGTTTGGAGACCAATTTCTGATTTTCAGAGCCATCGGCTATGCGCCTCGGTTCGGGACCGCTTAACTTTCTCCGTTTGCTCCAGTTTTTGGCACACACCTTGTTTCCTCTCTCTAGAGGGACACTGTGGCTCGGGAGACCACCTTTGTGGTCACACGCCACTTCGATATGCTGATAAGTTTTCGGGGCACCCAGCTGCGCATTTTGGCCCCCGAACCCTCGTTTTGCATCCGTCTTGGTTCATTTTTGGCATGGACCCTATTTTCATTGTTTGGAAGGTGGTACAAGGGTGGGAGACCACCTTTTCTCCTTAGAGACCACCTTTCTCTTTGTCGGCCGATTTTCTTGACAGGAAGCTGGTCTCCTTGGTTTTTGGGCCACATTTACTGGTCTCCCACTATACCACTTGCTTGTATTTCATGTGGAGACCACCTTGGGAGGCTGTCGACCACTTGACCCTTTTGAACTGGTCAGCCGACCAGGGGAAGTGGTCAATCGACCATCTGAACTGGTCGGCCTGCCTCCCTCAGCTCTGTCTTTGTGAGTTGTTGCCAACTGTGCCAGCTGGAAGGCACAGAATGGATCCTCCATACACGTGTATGGAGGATCTTCAAACTTTGTTTTTAGCTTCTTTGAGAAGCTAAGGGCTTCTATCTCTATAAGAGAGACCCTCTCTTTCATGGAAAAGGTTCAGATTTTGGTTTGAAGGCATACCATACATCTCTCCCTATATCTCTACACTTTGGCTCAAAAGTTGCTTGTTTCTTGGCCTATTGCACACCACCTCCTAGCCTAACACCTCCACCATTGCTTTGAGGTCCTTGGAGGCCATTTTCAGAGGTTGAAGGTATGAGTTTTTGGCCTCAAAGTTGCTGTCTTGCTGAGCTTCAAGGGTAACACACATTTTCCCTCTTTTAAGCATTATTTTGCTCCATCTTTTAGCCATACTTGCAAGCATATTTAAGCTTTGGTGTAAACTAAAAAAAGTCTTATTTTGAGGCCCTTAACATGTTTGTTTAAGATCATTTTTCTGTTGGGGGTCATCTACCCCCTTGCATGCTTCATTTTACCTTGTTTTGAGCCATGCCTTAGAGCATTTGTGTTGGCCTTTGTTTGGCCTTTTAGCCACTGAAATCCAGTGGATTTTCAGTGGCTAAAATGCTATTTTGACTGCAAAAATCAGAGAGAGGTGACCCTCTCTCTCCTTGTTTTGATTTCTAGCATATTTGGCCTAACAAAAGAGCCCTTATTTGCATGCTTCCAAGCCATGTTTTAGGCCATTTTTGGTGAGTTTTAGGACTTGCATAGGCTCTGTCCAGAGCTTGTTTTACCATATTGGGTGTCCATCTTGCATGCGTAGAATAACCCTCTTCATAGCTTATCAAAAGAGCATCTCATTCTTGCATGCATTAACCATGTTTCAGTGGATTTTTGGGCTTTATTTGGCATGTCATAGCTCTAAATTTTTCTGATTTAGTGGCCTCTTGAATGCCTCACATGCTTGTAGTGCAAATCCTCTTTACTAGCTTACATTGCATGCTATTTTGGTCTTTGATTCTAGCACTTTTTGGCCATGCCTTAAACTGATTTTGTGCATGTTTTGGACTGCCTTAGCTCTGTTTTTATGCCTCATGGTTGAATGATGCTTGCTATTCATGGTTGTAATGTAATACCCTTGTTTAGCCTTGAGTTTTGAAGCCTATTGCATGCTTATACTGAGGTGTTTTCATGTTTTGGGGCCATTGAGCATGTCATTTCAGAGCCTATACTTGTGCCATGTTCCCATGTTTTCCATTCTTTGAACGTGTTTGAGAGTTGTGCATGAATACCTCATTTTTGGACCATTGCACGAGCTTCATTTCCACGCTTTGCGAGCCATCATTTTAGTCCATATTTGCTACTGTTTTGGCCTGCATAGGGACTGTTTGGGGCTTGTTTGGCCATTTTAGTATTGCTTTGCATGCCTATAGGGTAATCCACTTCACTAGTTTCGGTATTTGGGCCATCTAGCATGCATTGTGTGAGGTGTTTGCATGATTCGGGACCATCTTGCATGTCATTTCAGAGCTAGAAAATATGTGATTGTATGCCATATTTCATGCTTACTATGCTTTGGTGGAGTTGCACTTTGTGCCTTAGGTTTGGTCCCTTGCATTTGTGTATGTTTACATGTGTGTTGTTGCTTCATTTTTATCATGTATGGCCACTGATTTGAGTGTGGCTGAGGCCCATGCATTTTAGTTTAAGTCCATCTTGCATTATGTATGCCATATCCATGTTGTCGCATGCTTGATCGTCGCATTGTGTATGCCTTGTTCACGCCTTCGTGCATGTCCATCTTCGTATGTGCATTGCGTATGCCATATAGTCCATGTGCATTGAGTATGCCATTCTTAGTTCATAGCATTGTGTATGCTAGTTGCATGTTTGCATAGCATCCCTCGTATGCTAGCATGATTAGGTTGCATTGCGTTTAGGGTTGCATGCTAGTCATATTGTGTATGCCATGTATATTGCATTGTGTTTGGAATAGGGTTTAGTCCAAACACGGGAAACGAGGGACGTTTCGTACTCCAAGTGACGAAACGTGCCTCGATTCTCGATCCCCGACACTCCGGATTACCCATGATGGAGTTTAGGACTTCTTGTGTTTATATGTGCATTCATTTTACATCAAGTTGTGCAATCCGACTCCTCGGCCATCATGCATCGAGATGTGTGATTGGTGGCACGAGGATCGAGGACTACACTCCCTGGAGCTTGTGCAATGATGGGGAGAGTGGTCATGCACACATATGTTGAAAATACTTTGCCACATATTTCTATTTCCATTCCGAAATAGAGAGAGGCGAAGTAGCTCCATCTATACTTGATGTTCAACTTCATCTTATTGATACCGAAAATATTTAGACAAAATTTCAACAATTTCCTTCTTCACAATAGGCCACCAGCATATTTATTTCAGATGTCAGCTAACTTTACCATAGAAGTTCAGTCTATTCCCTTGTCATAAAAGTTCAACTCATTCTTCGATAACTCCGCAATTCACAGTCTGATTCGGTATTTAGTTCAGTGACTCATCACAGTTATCCAAGGTTAATCAAAAGTCTATAGGAATTTAAAGCGGATCCAGACACTGATTCCCGAGTCAACAAAGATAACAACGAAGTAATCAACCACACGACATACGTAACTCATGTATCCCCATAGTACCAATTGTAAAGTACAATAACATCGAGGCAGTTGACTTCTAACAGAATACACGTGTTCTCAATTCATTCAACAGTTTATAGTTTACAATTTGGTTCAACATTCAATTCCCTGTTCCTTCGAGTCTTTCCACACTATCTCATAGTCGCCAAAAGCGAAGCATTTTCGTATATTAATCCCCATGATGTCAAAGATGATATCAAAATAGTCAATCACATGTTAAACACAACTTACACATCCTCAGAGCCCCAATTGCAGAATATAATGGCACTAAGCAGCTATTTACACAAGGCGTATTGAATTCACATACTTTCAGACAATCAGGGTTTTTAAAAGCTTCTTGGATGTTAATAACATCTACATAATACCAAAGGATGACATTCCGGACAAAACAAATGAATAATCGTCTCAGAATCAAAGCACACCCGTTCACGACCGTCGGTGGCCAACCCGAGATCGATTAGACAAACCCACCCGTATAAAACCGTCAGTGGCAAAAGAGATATCTCAACAAAGGTGCTACATAGACTTAACGTCCCCTAGCACGAAAGGACGTCTCAAGAATGTCATCAAAACAAACACAGTACCACTCAAATAACCTGATTTCCCAAAATCCGATAACACTGAAGCAGACATATGAAACATATTCTGATTAGTTGAGGATAAATATTCATTACCGTTTACAGTCAAATTAATTTGTTGTCATCGGCTTCCATAGCGTCAAATAAGCAAGAGTATGACAATACACAAGCATTGTTCCTTAAGACACCCGATCACTGGATTTGCACAATTCAGTTCATTTCTAACACATGTGTCCTCAATAGTTGAAGGTTGGTTCTCAACGGTGTTCATGGTTAGATTAATCTGTTGATAGCCCACAAAAGGTCTTTCATGTAAGTCAAGTACTCCAAACAGATTCAAGTTTTGGGTCTATCAATTTTTCTGCCAAGAATAATCTGGCTATTTATTCATACGTAATCCGTACTTCCCCTTAACAAGGTCAAATCAGATAGAGGGTCTCATCAAATTAATCCCGTCAAAGGTTTTGCCAAATCAAATCGAGCAAAGGCCCCATCAAATTATATCAAATGAGGGTTCTAACAGGCCCAATCAAACAAAAGTTCTATCAGATTGAATCAGATAAAAGTTTTCTCAATGGGGTATTTTTGGTTTTGTAAGGCTCGTTGCTTAGGTACATAGTCAATAGTTTCACAACTGTTCTAAGTTCATCAGTTCTCAAAGTCATATCGAAGTCATTCATCACAATTGTTCATATCAAAGTATTTCAAGTTATGTACAATATGGCATTGTCCACATAAGTTCCGGTGTAGTTACATATGCGTGCAATTATTCATATCAGGAGGTATGTATCATAACCAATACGGTAGTTCCCAAATAAGTCTTACATGCAAGCACATGGTGCACAGTAACACATTAAACAAAGTTCCTTAGTTGTACATAAGATAGGGTCTGTTACACAAAAGTTCCAAATTAGTCACAAAATGTAGGTTTATGAGTTGGGCCCAGTATAGTTACATAATCCAGTCAATTCTCTACAAATCAAAATGCACGGTCTCACAATTATCGAGTTCATCATTTAGGGTGCTCAACTCGGTCACACAATCACAGAGTCATAATTTCTGTGGCTTAGCCATTGAAGACAGTAATATAATAGATCACCCTGAGCATGGGTTTAGATGTACATGTGCATGTGTAGAGTTAATCGATATTCCAATACGTATTTCACAAATTTCCCAAATGGAGTATATACATTTAAGGGATACGGTCTCGATCTTGTGGGTCTAACCAATCTAAATACACATGCAGCAGATATGAAAAAATATGCCAATCCGAATCAAATAATATTCCAAGCAAAGATGTACACATGCACTAATTCAAAATCAATCAACACATAAGCATTCGTTTATAACGCCGTCTGACAGAATATGGATGGTCATGATATTTTGGCGCTTTACGGAAGACAGACACCGATAATCTGGCCACAGATTTTTGAGCGCTCGATGAGTGTGATTACTCTATCCTGATTAGCAATTCCTACAAGTGGTACAGATCTAGCTGAGGCAGAAGATTTATTCACATTTTGTTCAGTCCAGGGACAGTTCCACACCATACGGGCCATTTCACTACACCTATAACAAACCCTAGAAATCCAATAGCAAACTCCTCAATGTTTCTTACGCTGGTGGAGGCAAAGGTTCTTGTCATAGCGAATCGCATTGTTGTCTTAAGATCTCGGCCATTCTTGTACTATTCTTTCCACTCTATCAAGTCGGGCTGTGGAAGAGCCTTCCAGCTTGTATGCCCTTAATTTATTCACACTCTACACAAACTCTTATTAAACCTTGCCAATTACTTGGATGCCCAATACAAAAATAAACACAGATACATATGGGTACATTCGCACGTTGTTATATTCTCATTTTATGTATCATCAAGATACAATTAATCACATACGTAACAGATGATTGCATACTTATCAGATATCGTATGCTGAACACTTACTAAATCGTTATACACTTAGATCATGTTCATATTTCACCTAGACACCCAATTGCAGAGTCGAATGCACATAAGCAACTTTTCATGATTCATACGTTCATATTTGTGCATTAAAGCAAAACAAATTTGTTGTACACATTAGTGTAACAATTCATATCTCATATAATCTCATGTTCTCAACATTTGATTAAACTTGCATTATACTTTATACCAAAGATTCACAGGTATGCATATACGAAAGAGCATACATATTCAAATAATTTGCAATGCAAGCAAATCACAACTTATAGCACATAATCGTTCATATCAAAACAGTTAGGCATATTCTCGATGCTTCCAAATTCATACTTATCACATGAATGCATCCTAGATCTTTTCTAGACGTTTATTGCTCTTTTGGACAAGTGTGTGAGTTATTAACTCGTACTCTGATACCACTCTGTCACGACCCGAACCCACCTCTATGGGTTAAGGCCATAACCGGCCAGTAATCACGAGATTACCTATGGCCTCAAACCAAATAAGACAAAACTCATTAGAGTAAAGGGGCCAAACGGAAGCAATTTAAAACTGTCCATAGAGCCGTGCTTATATGTACATCATAACATTCCATACATACATATGTTAATAACTCACAACAGAAAGTATAGTAACATAAAGTTCTATACAGATAGGATCATTCACAACTAAGTCAACCCAGGAGAACTATATACAAACATGTTCAAAGACTTCGCCAACATGACAACGTAAAACAAAATGACAAAAGGTGAAGACGAGTCTTGTATGTGAGATGCAAGGGTTGACTCTCCAAAACCTTCGTTGTTCCACACAGACTTCACTGGGCTGGGTTTGAACTTCTCTTGGCTCACCTATAAACACATGAATGAGTGTGAGCGATAGCCCAGTGAATAATATCAAATAAAAAATATACATTGGAACGATATACATCAAACGGCCTTGGGCCTAATTTATATTTCTAGCTAATACATACGTACATAGACGTATGTGAGTTAAGTAACTGCGGTTCCAAACATATCATATGGCCTCGGGCCCAATTTATTCGTATCATTCAGGTCAAACTGGCCTTTGGCCCATTCATACCTTCATGTCAAACTGTTATTCGTGTCAGACTGTTATTCGTGTCAAACTGGCTTTCGGCCCATTTAAACTTTTATTTATGTCAAAATGGCCTTTGGCCCATTCAGATGACAAATTGGCCTTTGGCCCATTTAAACTTTCATTTGTGTCAAAACGGCCTTGGCCCATTCAGATGACAAACTAGCCTTTGGCCCATTCATTCGTTCTTGTCGAAATGGCCTCTGGCCCATTCATTTATGCCAAAACGGCCTCGAGCCCATTCGTTCATGTCAAACCGGCCTCCGGCCCATCCATTCATGTCAAAACGGCCTTCGGCCCATCCATTCATGTCAAAACGGCCTCGGGCCCATTCGTTCATGTCAAAACGGCCTTTGGCCCATTTATTCATTCTTGTCAAAATGGCCTCTGGCCCATTCACTCTATTATTCATATCAAACTGGCCTCTGGCCCACTCATTTGATATAGCGAACATTGTCCACCAATTGAATCAACGAACTTATAAAACTTACATAGAAGTAAGTAATTGGACAACAACATATTTCAGTTATCTTTGTTAAGATATTACTCACAATGATCGGCTGATTGACTTGTCCTGGAGCTTGACCCTACACATCATATAACACATATGGGTCACAACCGATTCAATCCCTTCTTAATTCACATATTCTTCTTTAGGCTAAATTCTTATTCTTTTAACTCATTTACAATGCTCAATGTATGCCTAAAAGTACTTACAAGTGAAAGAGGATGGAAAACGAAACACAGAACGCATAAACAAAATTTCAGAAAACAGGGTCCCCGCTTGAGCATGGACTTCCCCGCTCGAGCGGACCTAAGAGGCCTGCAAAAGTACTGGAAGCATCAAATTTACGCTCGAGCGTGAGTTCTGGCGCTCAAGCGAAAGGCCTCTCTACATGGCTCCCCGCTCGAGCGTGAACTTCCTCGCTCGAGCGAGAGTCATGTTCACAAAATATGCTAGGAGCCCGTATGTCACGTTTGAGCGGTGGTTTCCCCGCTCGAGCGAGCACCAAATTTTCTGGGTTTTCCAGCTAAGTTCTTGAGTTTCAACCTGACATTCCAACCAACATTTCTTGCATATAATAGCTGAAACTTCAAATATACTTGTGCTATCATGGTACCAACATTAAATTACAACACAATGAAGCTCAATTTCTTGTATTACTTACATGCATGTCCCAAATTAACCCAAATTCATCACCAGCACATCAAATTCAAACATGCAAAGCTTACACTTTCATGATTTACACTTGAATGTGGGAGTACATATTATTCCCAACTTAATTGGTGAAGAGATGATCTAACAAATGGATTTCAAACAAGATTCAACATGAATTACACTCTTTATGCCCAAACATGGGAATTTATAGCAATTTCCTACATGCATGCATCTATTGGCTTCAAATACAACAAAATCAACTCAATTTCCTCATAATCAATTTAATCCATGCTCTTGACCTTTATTCAAACTTGAATTCACAAGATTACAAACTAGGATCCATAAATTACTCACCTAGAGGCTTAATTTCCTAATCTATAGCAAAATCTTAAGTTTAATCTTCAAGAGGTTCAAGTCTCGAACCAAAATTGCACAATTCTCCCCTTTCTCTTCTATGGCCGACCCTCTCCCCATTTCCTAGAGTTCTTCTCAGCCAAATGAGAATTAAAGAGAGAATTTGAGTGAAAGTGGCCCACTATAAATCCCTACTTAACACAATATTTTAATATAAGGTATTCGGGCACTTAATCCATTAATTTAATCAATTTAATCTGATCCAAATCAATTTTCAATCAAATTTCACCGTAGGCTCTAAACATTATGCCAATCACAATGGCACAGTCAATTTTGATTTTTGTGGCCGATAGGGCCTTCAATTTAATTCCCAAAGCAGATAATCGAACAGATATTCCTACGGTGAACAGATAGAAATTCAAAACCACATATTTTCACATAATGGCACACAAAATCATATCAAACACATAATCATATTCATATTAAGCGCCAATTAGCATAATAGGGGACAGGGTTATCACAGGGAGAAGACTGCTTTTACTACCCTGTGGGGAATCTACTGCTATAGGATGATGCCGTTCGGTTTGAAGAACGCTGGGGCTACATATCAATGGGCTGCAACTACGATCTTGCACGATATGATCCACAAAGAGGTGGAGGTATACGTGGACGACATGATTGTCAAGTCCAAGCAAAAGAATGGGCCACTACACTGCCTTTAAATTTTTTTCCCAACGGATCAAGGAGTATCAGTTGCGGCTAAATCCTCAGAAATGTACTTTTGGCGTTACAGCAGGGAAAATGTTAGGGTTTTTGATCACACAGAGAGGCATCGAGGTCGATCCCTCTAAAATCAATGCCATCTTAGAAATGCCATCACCAAGGACTAAAAAGGAGGTGCGAGGCTTTCTAGCTAAAGTGCAATTCATATGACGGTTTATTGCAAAATTAACCTTGACTTGTGAACCACTATTTGGTCTCCTAAAGAAAGGAAAGAAGTTCTAATAGGATGACCGATGCCAAGTTGCTTTCGAATAGATCAAGCAGTATCTACAGAACCCACTTGTGTTGTTGCCGCCAGAGTCGGGGAAACCATTGATTCTGTATCTATTAGTGACCGACACGACAATGGGCTGCATGCTTGCGCAAGAATCTGAGTATAAGGTAGAGAAGGCCATCCACTACCTGAGTAAGAAAATGCTGGAATACGAGACCCACTACACTCCACTGGAGAAGGATTGTCTGGCCTTGGTATAGGCTACCAGGAAGTTGAGGCACTACCTGCTAGCTCACTTTGTAATTTTGGTTTCGAGATTAGATCCCATCAAATATCTCTTCGAGAAACTAGCACTTACGGGTAGGCTAACTCATTGGTTGCTTCTCCTTTTCGAATTTGATTTGAAGTACATGACGCGCAAGTCTATGAAAGGGAGAGTGGTAGCAGAGTTCCTAGCCGATCACCCAGTAGAAGGGGATGAAGCAGTAGAATATCTGTTCCTGGGCGAGGCCATTCTGCAGCTTGAAGAAGAGGTCTGGACTATGTACTTTGACGGAGCGTCTAATTAGTATGGGTATGGAATAGGGGCGTTGCTAATAGCGCCCGACAATTCCCACATACCCTTAGCTTTCAAACTCCGGTTCAAAGTATCGAACAACGAAGTAGAGTATGAGGCATGTATCGCTGGCTTGGAAGCCGCCCTAGAACTAGGGGCAAAAAGGTTGGATGTCATTGGGGACTTGAACCTGGTTGTGTCTCAAGTGAAAGGAAACTAGAAGGTGAAAGAAGAAAGGATGAAAATCTATCACCAAACCCTGGACGTCCTAATTCCCAGGTTTGAGAAGTTAACCTTCACCCATCTGTTGAGAGAGAGCAACCGGTTTGCAGACACTTTATCAACTCTATCTTCTATGATAGACATCCCTCTGGGAGTTCAGAAGTGTCCAATCATCATTGAACAGCGGTATGTACCGGCCTATGAGCTAATTGCTGCCATAGATGAAGTACAAGATCAGAACCCTTGGTATCATGACATCTGGAACTTCTTGGAAAAGGAGGCTTATCCACCAGGGGCAAATGCCAAAGGTAAGAGGGCAATATGACGAATGGCCGCTTAGTTCATCGTCTGCGGGGGTAAACTATACAAACAGGGTTATCTTGGGATGCATAAACCGTGTGTTGATGCTGAAGAGTCTAAACGCCTGATGGAGGCCATCCACGGGGGAGAGTGCGGAGCGCATATAAGCGGGGTGATGTTAGCCTGGAAGATTCTCAGATAGGGTTATTACCGGTCAACCATGGAGAAGGATTGTATTGGCTTTGTTCGGCGATGCCATAAATGCTAGATTCATGCAAATCGCATGAACATTCCGCCGTCGAAGTTGTACAACATGACTTCGCCATGGCCTTTTTTAGTCTAGGGGATTGATGTGATTGGGGCTGTTACTCCGAAGGGGTCGAATGGGCATGAGTATATCTTGGTGGCGATAGACTACTTTACAAAGTGGGTTGAGGCCCAATCTTACGCAGTGCTGAAGGCATCGGACGTTGCCAAGTTCATCAGGAACAACATTATCTGTCGCTATGGAGTCCCGAATGAGATTATTTCGGATAATGGTTTCCACTTCAAGAAGGAGGTGATCGACTTGTTGGAGAAGTACAATGTGGCTTTTCATAAGTCATCTACATATCGGCCGCAAACCAACGGAGCTGTTGAGGCTGCCAACAAGAACATCAAATACATTCTGCAGAAGATGGTGGAAACCTACAAGGACTGGCCAGATAAGCTGCCATTTGCTCTTTGGGGCTATAGAACATCAATTTGAACTTCTACTGGGGCAACTCTGTATTCCTTTATTTATGGGATGGAGGCTGTTCTACCTATCAAAGTTGAGATTCCGTTATTGCGGGTAATGGCTAAGTGCCGGATAGCTGAGGCAGATTGGTAGCAAAGTAGGTTTGAAGAACTCATGCTTTTCGACGAGAGAAAGCATCAGATCACATCCAGGGTTATCAACGAAGAATTGCGAGGGCTTTCAACAAGAAGGTTAAGTCTAGGAATTGGAAAGAAGGGGATTTGGTGCTCAAAGACAATCGAGCTCCCATTCACGACCCTAGGGGCAAGTTCAGACCTAATTGGACTGGTCCCTACATCATTAAGTCAATCTGGTTAGGTGGAGCTGTCGTTCTTATGGACCTAGATGGCCTAGAGTTCTCCCAACCGATCAACATGGACAAGTTGAAGAAATACTATCCCCGAGTGGCTCGCTAGGCCGAAAACCTGAAAGGGCGACCTAGGCAAAAGTTAGAGCACAAAAAAATTTAAAATGAGAAAAACTGAGCTCGTAAGCTTGAAAACCCAGAAAGGGCGGCCTTGGCAAAAGTTAGAGCACAAAAGAAGAGTATTAATACAAGAGTGAACTTGAACCGAACTACGTAAGGCTTGATTCCCATCTTCGGGATACGTAGGCAACTTCATTCTGAAGTCCAGCTATAAACACTTCCAAGATCAACTGTGTCCATGTGATTTTCTTGGCCATCTTTGTCTTTTCTGCATTCAAGAGCTTGGTTGTGATCTTCAGTGCAGTGCTATTTAGATAAGGGCAACTTTCCAGTTGTTGGATACGGGGTTGTACATCTCAAGGATTGTTTCCGGGCGTGTCCAGTTGTGATCCATATCGAAAATGGTTTTGAAAAGTTTTAATAAAAGTTGATTTTGCTCAAATTAATCTTTTTACAACTTAGACCATTTTTGGACCAAACGGAAAATTTTTAGTATCCACAACCTTCAATTTCATTGATTTCAATACAGAGTTCTCCGACTCTTGATATAAATTGAAGTTGCTTTTTATTACATTCAAAAAGAAAACTTGAAAATACAGATTAAAGCGATAAACTTGAGGCATAGTCAGGTATTCCTACGCCCCATCCTAGAGCTTGTGGAAGCTTCTGATGCTAAAGTAGGCCAGGTTTGTGCCTCATCTTCAAGCCAAGCAATGCATTCGCCAGAAAGGGCATATCTGAAAGTGGGAGCGGGGGCCAGAAGTTCTCTTGTTCTCCATGTTGTGGTATACCGAGCTAGCTGTGAGACTTGAATCGAAAATGAAGCTGGATACTCTATCCCTTCTTCCGAGCAAGTCTGGTCATGGCTGAACTGACGTCTGAATCGGAACGGGAAGTAAAAGATACAGTGTGTCAAGATAACCAATTGAATGCTAGGCTGCCGGGATATGTTGTAGCTCATCTCAAGTAGATCAATCCTGGGGCAGTGCCAAGCAATGTCGACATCAGACTTGCTGCACATCTAGTAGCACCGCCATCCCTCGTTTAAGAAGTCAACTAGTTGAGGGCAGAAGAAATAGCTGCGTGCTGAATATGTGGGACCAGCGTCCACTACCTTCAACTTCTCCATCAGCCATACCTAGGGAGGGATGAAAAATAAGAGAGATTAAAGAATAGAGAGGTATACGTGGAGAGAAAAGTGAGAAAAAGGGTTTTGAGAGAAAAACAGAGCTTGAGGGCCGAGTGATGTGAGAAACACATGTGAGAAGGGTGGGAAACATTACCTGCAATAGTAGTGGACTCCCCGCAAACTTGGTTGTCTCCCGACGGTGGAAAGCATCCAAACCCATTAAAGTCTCGGCTAGTGTCATGCCAATGCAGCTTTTGCCCTCTTTCAAGCCTTGGGCAACCTTGATTAAACGAATGCTTGACCCTCCAAAGCCAGGGGCAGGCAGAAAATGGGCCAACATACACAAGCAGAGGGCATGTTGCCGAAAACTTTGCCAAAAGTGGTTGCCGTGGTCACCAGCGTCGGAAAATTGATGAATCAAGTTGGGGATGTCCAACTCCTTGTTGTAAACTAAAGATCGAGCATCATGTGAAATGAGTCTGCACATCCTTCCTAAGGCTTGGATGTGGCTAAAACGAGACTGGGGCAAGATCTCTTCATCACACCGGAACTCCATCAAATTCTTCAATTGTGGGGCATAGCTCTTGTCTGCCAAAGCTAAAAACGTGTGTAACCGGATTCCAACATCTAGCCGCGGCATGGAGGAATGGAAAACACAGTGGAGTATGGCTCAGCGAGAATAGTGTGTTTAGCCCGAAACCCCGGAAATTCAACTTTTCCGAGCCATCCAAGTTCGCAATCCAAATGGAGAGCTTTTCGGCGAAGAATGGTTCCATTTGGGGAAAAAATGGAGCTGAAATGAAGAAATCACAAAGCTGGAACCTTTAGAGAAGATAAGGCAGTGAGTGGAGGCCAGGTGTCGACGTTTCGGAGGTTCTGCCATCGATGGCCGGCACTTGCTCATTGATGGGCGGCAGTGGCTCATCAATGGCCGGGAGAGGAGAGTGATGGCCGGCAGGCTCTCCCTCAGGCTCACTGGCCTCCTTTGTGAAGATTCAGATGTTTTTTGCAGTGGAGCCTTGTTATTTGTACCTTAGAAGGTCTTGTTTTGGTCCTCTTCGACTTGGGTGTGTTTTGTTTAAGACATAATAGTCTTCGTTTTGTTTATCGAGTTGTAATAGTCATCATTTTGTTTATCGAGTTGTAATCATCTTCGTTTGATTATTGAGTTGTTGTTTTGCTTATTGAGTTGTTGCAATTTGCTTATCGAGTTGTAATTACATTGATTGGCCTGTCAAGGCCTTGTGTTGTTTATCGAGTTGTTTTGTTCTTTCAGTTGTTAGTTGGTTCACTACCTGACTAAGAACAATGCATTTTGAATGTGCAGTTTTCAAACAAAGATCAATCTCTTTTTTCATGCTGTGCGATGTTATATGCAATGCTTAGAATGTAAAATGCAACAATTTTTAAACCAAAGCTGAGTTTTCATTCCAATCATGGTTTCTTTTTGCAAAAGAGTACAAGTTTTAAAGAAAATAAAACTGCCTAAGGCTGTACAATGTACTAACACTACTAGCAAAAAGGAAAATAAAGCAAAAAACATCTGAATCGATGCCGACTATCTCAAGCTCAAGAGGCCCTCTTCGTCCTCTTCCTCGGCCGAGCAGCCTCTGGAGCACTATCACCATCAAGACCATTGTCCGTCGGATCGAGCCTGAACTAGAACCCTCCTTAGCTTCTCCAGCCTCACCACTAGCAGAATCTGAGCTGACGTCGTCGCCTCCTCCATCAAATGACTCGGACTGTGGACTCACCGCCACCTCCGTGCTTGTCTCGTCATCATCATCGCCAGAATGGGCTCAAGGGCCACTCTCACGATGGCTACCTTTGGTTCTACCCGCCGCGGTTCGAGCTTGTCTTCCTCTCCTCTCTGCTTTGGGGTGCCCCGATGGCCGCATCTCGAAGGAATCAAAAGGGCAAGTTATAAGAATGCATTAGTCATGGTGTATACGATTGCAGTGTATGTACTGTGAATAGTGAATGATTGCAATGAATGTGCCGTGAGCAGTAACTGATTGTAGTGTATGTATGCTGTGGGTAGTGTGTGGGAACAATGTATCGATGCAGTATTTTAGTGCAATGTGTCAGATCGGTGAAGTGTGGAACATTTGAAGTGCTACTGTGTCAGCAGAAAAACTTTGTGATGAGAAGTGTAAGTTGAAGAAATTACCGGGATCTTGTAAAGGCTGAGTAGATCCAGGCTCGTCTGTACCATCTCTATCAAGGAAGCCACTAGCTCAAGGGCCCGCCTGTTAGACGCCCCAACGCCCGGAGGATGACTCCCGTCTTGTTCGTTTTGTGGGTCTACTACAGTTCGGACTCAAATTGTCACGGTTCTAAATCTGAACCAAAGAGTCCAAATTCGGCAAATCGTTTTGAGAAAATAGATTTTTTGAAAGAAGTGCCAAATATGGACTGCTTTGCCAGATACAGAGTCGCCACCTAAATATTTTTTTTTAATGGGGAAATTTAGGAAACCCTGACTCGGTGCCAAAGGCCACGCGTCTGTCATCACCAAAGTTGCCTCGGCTCGGGAACTTGGGTACGATCGGGGAAGGTCAGCTATGAGCACCCCCTCTCGCCCGGTCCGAAGACCGGCCTCTACTAACCGTGATATTCGATTTTGAAAACGTTATGTATTCTTATTCCGATTATTAGCCTAGATTTACTATGTTATGCGCACAACAAACAAGTATAGACCAAATCACCCAAATTGGAACAAAACATTTCAGGTTTGCTTTGAAAGTGATTTGCTACTCGCAAGTAGGCTAAAATGCAGGTTTTGCCACCCTCAAGTGGGCTTTAGAAAAGACGATTTTGCCACTATCTAGTGGGCTTAAAGCTCTTAGTTTTAATGCATTATTCCAACTTAGGTAATTTGACCTCCATCCACAGGCATTCAAGCAGTTATATCACATAAGCAGCTAGCCTCATGGTAATCATGCTATTATGGCAACATTCACACGCATGCGATATGCTAAAGCATAAAAGCTTACCTAGTACTCCAAGCCAAAACAAAAGCTAGTTAGTAATCAATGCGTGATCCTAGCTCATGTTAAGATGGCTAATGCAACACATACAAGATGCAGCTGAAATAGGCTCGGCTAATCTACAATGACATGTGAAATGCTACAGCTAACACGTATTCAATTTGGAATTGAAATACAGATGCAGTTAGTATGATGCGCCGAGCCCGGTGCATGCAAGACAAATGTATGGATGCACACATGTATTGCATAAGGTATGCTAATTTAAATGTGCCCTAATCTACCATCATAAGCAGGTAAATAAAAGGGAAGAAAGACGTGGGGTTGGAAGACATGCACACACTCATACACACTTATTACACAATTGCCCTCACTCGGAGGGACCAAAAGAACAATACAAACTGAATAAATAATCAACTATCCTAACTAATTAATTATTACAGACCCTCTAAGTAATTAACAAATTAAATGAGCTAAGAAAGCAGTAAAGGCCTCGGGAAGAGGGTCCAATGCACACGTGCTCGGGTTTGCTCAGAAATCCATCGTCATGTATAAGTTTGCCTCTGTTTTCCCTGCTCTGCTCTTCTGAAAATTGCACAACTCCCAGGGATGCTTCCATGAACACTGTGGAGTGCCACCGGCTGAGAGGAATGGCCACCGGCCATGGGGAATACTCACCGGCCACTTATTAATCCATCGGCCACCAATGGATGGCCGGTCGGCCAAGATCAGATGGCTGCCGCCAAAGTTTCCTCAGTAAAACTCGCTTTGACAAAGAAGCAGAGGGCAGACAAGGCATGGCAATGCATTTCCAAAGCAATGTTTGCACCACCACCCTCCTTATCATATTCATGACTCAAACGAGGATGGTCCTCGACCATCGGACCACCAATCGCGCATTTCAATGCGTGATGGCCCAAGAAGCCAAGTTGTGCATTTTGATTTCAAATGTAATGCAAACCAAGCAAATGAAAGCCCAACTTCTATCATGCTCAATCAAGAGGCAAGGCATGCATGCCAAATGCAACCTAAGCATGTGAGCTAAGCATGCAACATGAGCATCGAGGCAAGTATGCAAACATGCAATATGTACTAGGCACACAACTTAAGCTAACAAGCATGCAAGGCATGAAGCAATGCAACATGTAAAGAGTGGGCTTAAACTAATTTGGGCAGCCCTCAACTAGGCCCAAAACAGTGGCTAAAAGCTATGGAAATGGGGCCAAATGCACATACAAGCATGCATGCATACATGATCCAATTCCTAGGCATCAAAAGGCAACTTTTAAGCACACTTAAAAGAGGATAAACATGGACAAATGGCATGCATAGAAAGCTCTGAAATCATGTTAGAAGAGGTGCCAAACCAAGTAAACAAGACAAGCATGGCATGCAACAATGTCCAAAACTCAAGGCATGCCAAAGGGCTTAAACCATGGCCATGCCAACCAAGCCTCAAAGGGCCATAGGGACTCAAAACCATCCCAAGGCAGACCAAAGCAAGGGTAAAGGCACACCTAGATGGCATCCAAATGGCCTAAACATGGGAGCATACAAAAGGGGCCAAACATGGAGCATGAGATGACAACCTTATAAACTATTAAAGGGGCATCAAATGCAAGCATACAAGCATACCATGAGGACTGAAATGAAATGATAAGTGGTTCCAAACCACTGAAATGAAGCAAGTAAAGCATGCTAGAGGGGTCAATACTCAAGGCATACAAGAGAGGTTGCATGGTAGCTATACAAAGCAAGCCCTAGATGGCCTAAGAAACCAAAAATAGACCTTAAGCATGCCAAAATATGCATAAAAGCTTCACAAAGCTAAGCCAAAATCATGCTAGAAACAAGGCTCAAAGCACAAAGCATGTTAAGGCAATTTCATGGCATTACAAGACAAGTATGCTAAGCATGCATGGTGTGTCTAAACCAAGTAAAAACAGTGCTATATCATGGAAAAATAAGCACAAATAACACTTAAGACATGGCCAACATGAACTTAAAAAATGGTGCTCACACATGAGGCTAAAATGGCACTTTTTGAAGACAACAAGGAGAGGGGGTGGCCCTCTCCTTCTTAGGACCTTAAACCACCATCCTCACCACTAAAATCCCTTAAGATTTCAGTGGTGAGGAGGCCCAAACAAGGTGGTCCCGAAGCTCATAAAAAAATAGCACAAAATGGGGCCAAACAAGGCCTAAGAGTGGGTAAACGACCCCAAACACAAAAGGGTCCTTAATGAATTATCTTAAACACAAAAAAAATAGACCTTTTTTATGTTATACACAAAGCTCAAAACAGCAAGCAAGATAGGCTAAAAGCTGGTACAAAAACGGGGAATAAAAGACGGTTAAAGGTTCACCCTTGTAGACCAATGAAACCAGCAGCTTCTTGGATAAAAAACCAGTCCCTTAGCCTCTGAAAATGGCCTCCAAGCTCCTTAGGTTGATGATGGAGGTGTGTGCTTAGGAGTTGTGGTGAAAAGGGGCTAAGAATCACTCACTTTAGAGCACTCTAACACATACAAATGTAGAGAGAGAGAGAGAGAGACATAGAGAGAGAGTGATATATATTCTATATATATCAGATTTTCTAACCCTTGAAAATGGTGGAGAGGCTCTCTATATATAGAGCAAGACAAGGTGTTAGCCTTCTTAGAGAAGCTAACACAAAAAAGGGTCAAAGGGGGCAAGCTTCCAAGGGAAGCTAAGCAAAGGGGTCAAGCTTCTCTTAGAAGCTTGACAAGGGTTCAAGCTTCTTGGAGAAGCTAAAACAAAAGGTGCAAAAGGTGCAAGCTTCTCTTGGAAGCTTAGAAGGGTTCAAGCTTCTTGGAGAAGCTTGGAGCAAAGGGTTCAAGCTTCTTGGAGAAGCTTAGAACAAAGGTTCAAAAGGTTCAAGCTTCCTCAAGAAGCTAAAACCAAGGGTTCGAAAGGTTCAAGCTTCCTCAAGAAGCTAAAACCGAGGGTTCAAAAGGTTCAAGCTTCCTCAAGAAGCTAAAACAGGGGTTCAAAAGGGTCAAGCCTCCCTAAGAAGAGGTCTCGGCCAGAAAAGGGGGCCATCGGCCAAAACTATGGTCGGCCGGCCACACTGAATGCCGACCGGCCAATGGTATACTTCACCAATGGCCGGTAGCCTCAAAACACGGCCGGTGGGTACCAGGGGTAACTAAAAAAGCTACCGCCTCAAAACAAAAATGTAAGTGTTTGGTGCGAAACCGAACACAGAAGAGTCGAGTTGAGAGGTCCTGAGGCAAGGCGCGTAGCCGAGACCTCTGGTAACTCAAAACGAACACTAACATGGATGATAACCAAGTGTCCCAACGGTGACGTCCAAGTCTTGAGGACGGTCAAAAATGGGGTGTCTACACCTGTGTACTTTATGGGTGCCTGCAAGTGCATTGAAGGGATCAGTATTCTATAAAGCATAATTGAAATGAAGTAAATATGCAAAATGTAAAGTTTGGTGCATACCGGGGTCGGGCCTCGAACTCTGACAAGTGCATGACTAGCTGGTGCAGGCTCAATGGGGATTTGGCAAATCTCCCCAGAACGTCTCCGGTGAGTCACTGAGGTAGGCAGCTCTGGCCATCTTTGTCTTTGCCTCTCCCTAGAATCTCTCCTCCTACAAGACCTGGTCGCTCTGGCTCCTTTGTCTCTCTCTCTCTCGTAGCTGGAGCTCTCCCTCCCTTACCTCCGCGAACGTCAGTTAAAGGTGGCATCAGATGAGTCTGGATGAAGGTCACATAGTCGCCCTTTGCACAGAAGTACTCTGTTTCCAGTCCTACCATAAACTGGATCACCTCCTCAGCAGAAAGCCTGTGTGTCTCTCTCATCGATGCTGGGGTTGCCGTTGGCACGAATGGGATAGGCAGTCCTAAAGTCTAGTGCGTGAAGCACTCACTCAAGAACCAAGCACGACAGATCGGGCCCTCGAGGAGAATATGATAGTGAGCGACGACCCTGGTTGTGTTGTACTGATCTCGGAGCCTTGACGGTATCGCATCCCACGGCTGCCATGTGATCTGAGAATAAGAGAATGAACAGGTGATTAGTCACCATCAATCGATTAATTTGTGTACCAAATTGATTGAAATAACTTTGATGTGGGTTACCTCGCGCGCCGTCACTATGTCAAAGTACTGTTGGAAGAACATAAAGTTCTCTTGGGTCCTACGACGGAGCTGGCCATCGTATACCCGAGAGAACGGGACTGTCGTTGGGGTCTCGTCTATAGGCTCTGGAGCAAGAGCTGGGAAGTATGCGTACACCCAACTCTGCAGGAAAATGCGATTGGTACAGTGTATGAGTAGGTACAGAAAATGCAAAGCAGAAAGCATGTAGTGTACGAGCAGATACAGAAAATGCAAAACAGAAAGCATGTAGTGTATGAGCGGATACAGAAAATGCAGAATAGAAAGTACATGTGTTGAGCAAATGTATAGAAAGAAATGCTAAGCAGAAACTGTAAAGTGAAAAGGGGGAACTAAGCTGTGTACCTCCCAAGCCCGCCAGTAGTTGCCGATCAAGGTCCCGCTCATATGAGAGGTCGAGCTCATGTATCCATATGGTGTGGTGAGACCGGCTCTGCCCCAATTGTAGAATTGAACTCTCTAGAGTACCACCAATGCCCACAGAAAGTACAAACCTACGGTATTCCACTTGTTCGAGAACAAGGTGGTACCGAAGAGGAACATGAGGAAGCCCTTGGCATACTGCTCTACCTCCTAAACTGTCTTGGGCTCAGCTCCTCTAAACTGCTCCTCGAACCAGCTGTATCGGACCATACCTGTTTGGAGTGTCGCTGGTGTGTCCCGAGCAGTGCAGTCCATGCAGCCTCCCACTCTCCCATGTAAGGATCGAGAGGGATCGGATAACCCCCTATGCCTAAGCTAGTGATCATGGCGAAGTCGTAAGGAGTTATCGTCATCTCCCCCATTGTGGAAAAATGGAAGGAGTTGGTGGTATCCCACCACCTCTCCACAAGAGCCCCTAGGAGAGGGCGGCTTGCTACGACCCGCATCAAGCTAGAGCAAAATAGACCGAAACCGGTCTCGTCGATGATGTCACGGACCCTGGCCGGAAGCTCGCCGTACTAGTCTCGGGCTGTCATTGTACCATAGCCTCTGAAGGAGCAGGATCCGTCCTGTAGTAATGCATGAGATGTAATCAAATCAAGTACAGTTACAAGTACAATTGAATGTAAGGCAATGATGTATGAAATACAGTCAGATCAAGGCATGTGATGCAATCAGATTAAAACAGTGCAAGAAATGCAAATAGCTAAAACTAGTACTGCAGAAAAGTGGAGTTCATACCTCCACGGCAATGGCCGATAAGTGAGATGTAGGCTCTCTCAGCAAGAGATCGTCTGGCACGTCCTCAGCAAAATCAGTGAAGGCTTTGATGCCTCCCGTAACAGGTACTATGTGCGTCTCGGGGTGATACCTCGCCGGATCAAAATGGCGTATGCTCGGTGGTAATGGTTGAGGCTCGACCTCCGGCTCGGCCACAAAGTCTGCTACAAACTCTACCGGAGGAAGCGCGGGGAATTCCCCGTCACGTGGGACATCGTCTACCATCTGAAATGGATGCAAAATGAGCAAAAATGAGGAAAAATGCAGAAAATGGTGAAACTTTGAACAAAGCAAACCCTAGGAGAGAGGAAAAAGTCAAAGAAAGTCAAAACCCGGAAAGTGTGCTGACCTTGGGAGAAACTCGAGGGGAATGAGCCTTGAACGGTGGAAATGACGAAAGAAGCGTCGAAATCAAATTCTAATTGATTTAAAGTGAAGAGAACAAGAGGGTTTTTGCGAAGAAAATGTTCCTAGGGTGTTGGGAAACGCGTAGAATGCGTAGATCTAAAGAGAAGGAGAACCTAGTGAGCAAGGAAGAGCAATTTCGTGCAAGAAGTTGTGAGGAAATGAAGTGGTTTTGGGTGTACTTAAAGAGCCACAAATAAAATGACAATTTGCCCAAATCGCCATCGATGGTCTCAAGGGGCACATCGATGGCCAAAGACCTCTTTATTGATGGCGCCAAAGGGGCTGCCTCCCCGGTGGCCTAAGATGCTCCCACCAACTTTCTATGTCCTTTTGGCTTAGATGTGTGTCCTTGGATTTCAAGAAATGCAAGTTGTGCTCAAATTTTGATTCGAAATGCCTCCATAGAAGCCTAGAATTGCATTTGCAGTACGCGAGGGTCGTCACCCATCAACACAAACAAGGTGTATCCTTTTTAACATAGTGCAACTCTCCGAGAGGTAAATCGGGAGTTACCTTTGAGTTGCCTCTATCAAATGCTTTTGTCATTGCATAGAATGTGCATTACTTTCATCGTTGCATGCAGTATGCATTTTGAATTGTTGCATTGGACATGCATTACCATGTTTGCATTGAATATGCATCGTTAATTGTTGCATTGAACATGCATTACCATATTTGCATACAGTATGCATGTTGCATTGAATATGCCTCGTTGATCGTCTTGTGTAGAATATGCTTCTATTTCAATTCTTGCATGTTGTGCATGAACATACCTCAAACATCATGTTATGATCATTCGTCTCGAGTGAGACTTGCATTGTATTGCATTGTACCTATCTAGTTTCTTTCTCGTACATGCACAATATTATATGTACGGTTCATTTAGAAGAATTCTGGGTAAAATCATTCCTCTCCCTCATCCTGTAGGTTAGAGACATTCGGGTGCGCCCGGTGTCTAAATCGACATCTCGTTGGTTAGAGACGTTCGGGTACGCCCGATGTCTCACACTAACATTCCGCTGGTTAGAAACACCCGAGTACGCCCGATGTTTACACTGACACCCTGTTGAAAGCGTTTGGGTCATATGCCCAATGTTTGTTTCCCTTCACTCTCTCGCATGTGACTTGCTGAGAGGTGTTTCCTTTCCCTCTCTCGTGTGTGATACGCTGAGAGGTGTTTCCTTTCCCTCTCTCGCATGTGATAAGCTAAGAGGTGTTCCTTTCCCTCTATCGCGTGTGATACGCTGAGAGGTGTTTCCTTTCCCTCTTTCGTGTGTGATACGCTAAGAGGTGTTCCTTTCCCTCTCTCTCGTGTGATATGCTGAGAGGTGTTTCCTTTCCCTCTCTCGCGTGTGATACACAGAGAGGTGTTTCCTTTCCCTCTCTCGCGTGTGATACGTTGAGAGGTGCTTCTTTTTCCCCTCTCGCGTGTGATACGCTAAGAGGTGTTTTGTTTGAGACCTCGAGGATTCTCGGTAGTCGTTTTTAGCCTTTCCTGCGTGAGGCGCAGGGAAGATTGCATAATTTTTTTACATCCTTTCTATTGTGTGAGACTGCTATAACTTGTCGGTTTACTTAAAATGTTGTATTTATTTTGCATTAATGCTTCATTACAGCTTTCTTTGCATAATCAGAAGTTATGCTCTTGCGTCATGCATGTCATTTGCATTTTGCCTTAGCTTGTGGGCGCATCTATATTGTTACTTTGAATGCTTGTCTAAGTCTCCAGCCTTGTCAAAAATGGGTCGTCTCTGGGCTTTGACATTCACTCCCATCATTTCATGACTTTCAAGTTCTGTCAAAGAGGGGCAACTGTGGACACCCCATTTTTGACCGTCCTCAAGACTTTGATGTTCTTGTAGGTACATCCAGCAATAAGTTTGATTGCTCGTCGAGTACTCGACTTTCACGATGGAATGCTCCAGGTTTGATCCTTCCAGACCCTATTTCCATTTTGTCTCATATTTGGACCATGTGTTGGTCATTGCATGGAGATGTTATTGATGGCCTGCTAACCATCATTAAGGGCTATCGGCCATTGGATTTTCCCTGCCGGCCATCTATAGGCCCTGCCGGCCATCAATTAGGCCACTGCCGGCCACCACTGATGGCCGGCCGACCACTAATGCTTCAGTAGATATTTTTGTAGATATTTTGACAACTGTTTGCACAGATTAGTTCATCTGCATGCACGTGGATGGCTGGATCTCTTCCAGGGGCTTCTGTATCTTCTATATATAGAGCTCATCTATATGCATGCAAAGGGTTACAAAGTTTGAGCTGAGCTATATTTCTCTCTCTCTCTCTCTCTCTCTAGAATCCTCTCTCTCCATATTTTGTGCTTGAAAGTGATCTTTCTCTACATATTTGCACTAGCACCCTTAGCCAAGCACCTTCACCTTAGAATTGAGGTTCTTGGAGGCCTTGTTTGAGCTCCTTGGAGTGGTTTTGGCTCAGAAGTTTGGCTGTTAGCTTGCTGTTTTTGTGTTGTGCTTCAAGGGTAAGGATTTCACCCCTTTAAGCTTTGTTTTGGTTCATTGCTTGGCCACTTTTGTATGCTAGTTTAAAGCTGGTTTTAGCCTCTAAAAAGTTCTATTTTTAAGGTCTTAAAATGTTGGTTTAAGCCTTGTGTGGTTAGGGGGTGGTTTCCTCCCTTGGCTCTTTGGCTTAAAGCCTTTTGAGCTAACTTCCTAAGCTCTTGGAACACCCTTTGTTTGTTTTTCTACCACCAAACTCGTGAGAAATTTCAGTGGTAGAAAGTTGGTTTTGAGGACCAAAATAGGAGGGGGTGGTCCCCCCTCCTCATATCTTGTTTGTATGTGTTGATGGCTTAGTAGTTGAGCATGTTTTTCTACCATATCATGGCTTGATCTCAGCATATTTTTGGCCTTTTTTAAACATGTTTCAACTCTGTTTGTGGCTGGTTGGAGCACCCCTTGTTTAATTCTTACACTTGTATTGTAATCTTGCTTACTAGTCCAGTGCACTTGATGATTTAACCTATCATTCTATCTTGTGTTAGCTCCACTCCAGTACATTTTTCTCATGTTTTAGCATGCTTTAACTCTGTTTTGAGTGGTCTTGATCATATGAGGCTCGCTTTGTATAGCTATAGTGTAAATGGACTTGACTAGCTTTGAGTTTCAAGGTCTTTAACATGCTATGCTTGAGTTGTTTGCATGTTTTGGCATCATTTCACACATGATTTCAGTGCTTGTGGCTTAGTCACACTCTTACATATTCCACTCTTTCATTGTGTTTGAGAGGTATGCTTTGTGCCTTGTTTATAAGCCAATACATGAGCATGATTTTCTTGCTTTTCATGCTACCATCTCAGTACATTTTGGTCACTGTTTTGGCATGTTAGAGGTCTTTCCATAGCTGGTTTGACGATTTGAGCATTGTATTGCATGTTCTAGTGTAAAGCTTTTCACTAGTTTTAATGCTTAAGTCTCCTAACACGTTGTACATGAGTTGTTTGCATGTTAGAGTCTTGTGTTTCATGCCACTTCAACATTGAAATTCTGCCAACTCCCTCATTTCTTCACTTTTGATTTGTTTTGAGGCTTGGTTAGTCTTAAAGTTGTGCTTAAGCCATGGGATTGAGGCTTATGCTTAAATGGCTTTAACTTTCTTTTGAGGGTTTCTACTAGTTAAAGGTATGGCTTCTCTCATGTCTTATGTCATCTTTTGATTGACCTTCCTCTCATTAGAGGACGTTCACAATGGACAAATCAATTAAAGAATGGTTTGGTAACTTAAAATGTGTAAACAAGAATTGAATTAAGTAAAACATGTCAAGATAAGCATGTTGCATTTGTGTGGCATTGTGTTCAATTGGACGTCATATTGAACACAAGGTGAATTGGTCCATTTTGTACTCAAAGTGATGAAAATGAGCTAATTCCCTTTGTCTCCATTGCCTTTGATCATCCATGATAAGGTTGTGGTCCTAGAGCCTTGTTTGTCTTGCATTTATTGAAAGTGTGCAAGTTGGATCCTTGGTCATCATGCATTGAAAGTGCTTGATTGATGGTTTTGGATCCAATAGTGCCTCTCCTTTGATGTTTTGAGATGATAAGGAGTGGCACAGTACACACATACCCTTGGGAGACCCTCCATTTTCCTCTGGTTTGAGCTCTGTTACAGATGGTGATGCAGCACACCAGTGGCCGGCAGTGCCTCATAGATGGCCGGCACTGCTTCACCAGTGGCCGGCAGTGCACATTATTGGCCGGCAGATGGCCGGCAAGCCACTGGTGGATTCCTCAGCATGGAATTATTAAGGTTCAGCAGAAGGTTCTTGGAGACACCCTACAAACAGAGCCTCTCAAAAGCAAACCGGAAGGTGTTTCGAGGCGGCAACTGAGGGATGCATGTTCAACTTTTTCAAACAGAGCCGAGGCAGTGTTGTTTAATGCTTACCTGTTAATTAGCGTGGTTATGTAATTTAATTAATTAGTGTGCTAATTGGTTAAGTGTTGTAATAATTAAGTAGCTCAGCTTAACTATTTCTTTATCTGTTTGATTGTGTAATAATTAGTCTAATTAGTTTAATTAGATTAGTTGGCTTAGGTTAGCTTAGCATAGCTTAGCTCTTATTTATTTAGACCCTCCTTCGCGAGGGCGCAATGTTGTAATAAGCGTGCGAGTGTGTGTGCATGTCTTCCAACCCCATTTCTTTTTCCCTTTTATTTATCCGCTTTCAATGGTTAGATTAGGGCATGTTTTGATTAGCATACCTTATGCTTGCATGTTTGCATCATTCATTTGTATTGCATGCACCGGGCTCGGCGCATCATTCAAACTGCATCGTATTTCAATACACTTACTTGAATACGTGTTTCAAAGCATGTTATCAAGTGTTGCATTCATATGCCATTTTAGATAGCCGAGCCTATTTTAGTTGCATTTTTTTGCATGTGTTGTATTAGGCATCTTAAAATAGTTAGGATCATGCATTGATTTCTAACTAGCTTCTATTTTGGCTCGGAGTACACTGTAAGTGTTTACGTTTTAGCATACATGCATGAGTGTAAGTGTTGCCATGATAGCATGTTTGCCATGAGGCTATTTGCTTAAGTGATTAAACTACATGAATGCCTGTGGATGAAGGCTTTATTGCCTGAATTGGAACAACTCGATGATTGTGAGTTTTAATCCCACTTTGCGAAGTGACAAAACCATGTTTTAAAGCTCACTTGAGGATGGCAAATCCGCACTTTAGCTCACTTGAGGGTGGCACTTGCAAACTGTGGACGCGCCCCGCGTGAGGGCCTCACCCCACAGTTCGGACTCAATTTGTCACGGTTCGTAATCTGAACCAAAGAGTCCAAATCCGGCAAATTGTTTTGAGAAAACAGATTTTTAGAAAATAAGTGCCAAACATGGACTGCTTTGCCAGATACAGAGTCGCCACCTAAATATTTTTTAATAGGGGAATTTAGGAAACCCTTACTCGTTTGCCTAAGGCCACGTGTCCGTCATCACCAAAGTTGCCTCAGCTCGGGAACTTGGGTACGATTCGGGAAGGTCAGCTATGAGCACCCCCGCTTGCCCGATCCGAAAATCAGCCTCTACTAACCATGATATCTCGTTTTTGAAAACACATTCATTCTTATTTCGGTTATTAGCCTAGAATTACTATATGATGCGCACATCAAAACAAGTATAGACTAGATCGCCTAATTTGGAACAAAGCATTGCATATCTGTTCGTTTGGAAAATAATTTGAGATTTGCTACTCGCAAGTAGGCTAAAAACACGGATTTCAATGAGTTGTCCCAACGTAAACAATCCAACCTTCACCCACAGACATTCAAGCAGTATATATCACATAAGCAGCTAGCCACATGGTAATCATGCCATCATGTTAACATTCACACTCATGCGAGATGCTAAAACATAAAACACTTACAGTGTACTCCAAGCCAAAACAATGAACATGTTAGCAATCATGCATGCTCTAAGTCCATGTTAAGTGGCTAATGCAACGCATATAGAATGCCACTAGAATAGGCTCGGCTAATCCTAGGATGGCATGTGGAATGCAACAAGTAGCACGTATTCAATCTGGAATTGAAATACAATGTGGTTAGCATGATCCGCCGAGCCCGGTGCATGCAAGACAGATGTATGGATGCACGCATGCATAGCATAAGGTATGCTAAATTAAATATGACCTAATACTAACCATCAAAAGCAGGTAAGTAAAAGGGAGAAAGAAGTGGGGGTTGGAAGACATGCACACACGCTCACACTTATTACAACACGCCTCGCCGAGGGACCGAAAGAATAATACGATTTAACTAACCTACAAGCTAATTAAATATTACAGACTAATTAAACTAGTTAAGCAAATTACCTAATCTAATAAAACAAAGAAATGCCTCTGAAGAGGGCCCAATGCAATGCGTGTTTCGGCTCGCTTCTAAGTCCACTGCCATGCACAAGCTACTTCTATTTTCCTTGCTCTGCTCCTCTGATCATTGCAAAATTCCCAAGGTGCACTCTATGAACCCTGTGGGACACCACTGGCCAAGGGAATTGGTCGCTGGCTAAAGGAAATGGTCGCCGGCCAAAGGAAATGATCACCGGCCATCAATTGTTGGTCGGTCGGCACTAAAGATGGCTGGCCGGCCAAGTCTTCTTGCAAAGTCCTGTTTTGACAGCAGCAGAGGGCAAAACAAGGCATAGCAATGCATTCCAAGCAAATGTATGCACCAACACATCCCTTATCATGTTTATGGCTCAAAGGGACGTGGTCCTCGGTTCTTGGACCACCAACCACGCATTTCAATGCATGATGGCCCAAAAAATCAAGTATGCACTTTGATTGCAAATGAAATGCACACAAAAAACACCCAATAAATCCTAACCTCTATCATGCTCAATCAAGAGGTAAGGAATGCATGCTCAATGCAATGAGACCTAAGCATGTGAACTAGGAATGCAATATGAACATGCAATCAAATTATGATGCTAGGCACACAACCTAAGGAGTCAATCATGCAAGGCATGGGATGACAAGCATACAAAATGTAATGTGGGCATGCAAGTAGGCAAGGCATGTGACAACATGTTAGGCAACTTGACCAAGATAAATGCATGCCAAATGCAAAACCACTTAAACATGCAACAACACGTGATAAGCGAAGTATGCAATCAACACACAAAGGGTGGACTTAAACCAATTTAGGTAGCCCTCAAGCAAGCCCAAAACAGTGGCCAATGCTATGGAAATGAGGGACAATTACACATACAAACATGCATGCAAATGGGCCAACACTTAAGCATCAAACAAGCAACCTTTAAGCACACTTAAAAGAAGATAAACATAGACACATGGAAAGCATGCCAAACTCTGAAATAGCATAAAATAGAGGTGCCAAACCAACTAATTAAAGCAAGCAAAGCATGCTCATGACATCACACATTCAAGGCCTACGACCTAGAATGCAAAGAGACTATACAAGGCATGTTGAGCATGGCCAAAGCAACTGAAAACAGAGCTAAAGCATACTAAAGCAAGCATGAAAGCTTCACAAAGCTAGGCCTTAATCATGCTAGAACAAGGGTCAAAGCCTAAAGCATGTTAAGGCAAATTTAAGGCATTACAAGACAAGTGTGCTAAGCAAGCATGGTGTGTCTAAACCAATTAAAAAACAATGCTATATTATGACATAATAAGCATAAAAAACAGCTAAGGCATGGCCATCATACACTTAAACATGGTGCTCACATATGAGGCAAAAATAGCCATTTTCAAGGACAACAAGGAGAGGGGGTGGCCCTCTCCTTCTTGGGACCTCAAGGCACCATCCTCACCACTGAAATCCCTCAAGATTTCAGTGGTGAGGAGGCCCAAACAAGGTGGTCCCGGAGCTCACCAAAATAGGACAAAAATAGGGCCAAACAAGGCCTAAGTGGGGTGAAACAACCCCAAAGCTTAAAACACCCTTAACCAACTATTTAAAGCACTCAAAAATAGAACTTTTATTTGTTATATGCTAAGTCTAAAAATAGTTGCAAGATAGGTGAAAAAGCTATGCAAAAATGGGGTAAAAAGAGTGAAGTTCTTACCCTTGTTGACCCCTTTCAAGAACACAAGACCAGCTGGTTTTCCAAACTTGAATCCACCCAAAAACTCTGAAAATAGTCCCTTAGAACCTCAGTAGCCAAGGGAAGGTGTAATGGTAGGTGTTTGTGTGCAATTCTATGAACAAACACACACTAAACACACACAAGAGAGATATAGAGATAGGTGATATGTAAACCCTAACCCTAAAACTCAAAGCTCTGAAAAATTGTTCAACCCTAAACAAGAGAGAAGAGGCTCCCTCTTATAGAGCTTTCCTCTTGTAAAGCTTTCCAAACAAGCTAGTCAAGAGGGAGATCCCTCCATACACGTGTATGGAGGGGAGCAAAGTGTATGCCAGCTAGCACAGCTGGCATAAAAATATCTAAAAAAGCAGATGAACAGTGGTCGGCCAGCCAAAAATGCAATTTGACCAAAATAGATGGTCGGCCTACCACAAATAGTGCCAGTCGGCCAAACATTTGGCCGGTGGCAACAAACCAGTGGCCGGTGGCCTCAAGCCATGGCCGGTGATGTGTAGGGATGGCCAACAAGCCATTCCCTGCCCCTCAAAGGCAAAATACAAGTGTCTGGTGCAAAACCAGACACAAAACAGTCAAGCCGAGAGATCCTGAGGCAAGGCGCGTGGTCGAGACCTCCGGGAACTCAGGACGAACACACACATGGATGATCATCGAGTGCTCAAGCGGTGACGTCCAAGTCTTGAGGATGGTAAAAAATGGAGTGTCTACACAAACCATTTTCAAAAACAAACATGAGTTGTTTTGTTCCAATTCTCGTGATTGAGTCTATACTTGTATGCTGTGCGCATCACTTAGTAAGTTAGATTAATAACTGGAATAAGAACACATGTGTTTATGAAACAACATATCATGTTTAGTAGAGGCCGATCTTTGATCGAGTGAGCGGGGGTGCCCATTTCAGGACCTTCCCCTCTCGTACCCAAGTTCCCGAGCCGAGGCAACTTTGGTGATGATGGACACGTGGCCTTTGGCACGATTCAGGGTTTCCTAAATTTCCCAAAAATAAAATATTTAGGTGGCGACTCTGTAATCTGACAAAGCAGTCCATGTTTGGCGCTTTTTGATTCAAAATCGATTTTCCAAAACGATTTGCCAGATTTGGACTCTTTGGTATTTATCAGTCTCACATTGCACTTTGTGAGATTAGATTCAGAATCGTGAAAGGAGTTCGAACTGTAGTAGGACAACTAATTCGTGCCCTCTTTGAAAAGGGGGGCACGCGGAGAAAGTCGGGTCTACACACAGTGGCTGCTCATGAAGTAACCTGAAACACAGTCATTTTTGCTTTACATCTGTTCTATTTCACATTTAGCAATTGATAGCAACTAATGATCTGTACAACCTCTATTTATAGATTATGTGGCAGCCATGGGCCATAATGCCGGCTAGGATTCGGGACCAATATGCTCGGGCCTGGGCCACTGCTCACTTCCGCATTTTACTTGAGGGCCTAGTCTGCTGGGCCTGGTTCCTGAGTGAGTGGTTCGTGTGCCAGACTGTGGACCTGCTTGACCCGATCGTCCTGATGGCACCACCAGAGTCTATGAGATTAGCAGTCAGCCTCACTATAGATGCAGTCACTTAGTTTATGGTGGGCTTGGATGCTGATTACTTCAGGGTAGAGGGCGACTATGTGACCTTCATTCAGACACACCTTATGCCGCCTTTAACAGGCGCTCGTGGAGGTAAGGGAGTGGGAGCTCTTGCTGCGAGAAAGGCGCCCAGAGTGACCAGGGCAACCAAGGCCCATGCTAGAGGGACTTCCTAGGCGAGGTAGAGGATCGGTTGGCCAGAGCTTGCTACTACACTGACATGCTGGTGGCATACTGGGGATGCTTACCAGGTCTCGATTGAGCCTGCCACAGCTGGACATGAGCTTGTCGGAGTTCGAGGCCTGACTCAGGTATGGACCATTCTTTACAATTTGTACCCCACATTTCATTTCAGATATATTCATTGCGAACACTGATCATCCAAATGCATTTGCAAGCATGTATTGAGTACACAGGGAGCGCTCTTGAGCTGATAGCCTCCTTGATGGGTATGATATAAAGGAGGGAGACATTGCTCGGTCTCCACAACATGTTGGTAATTTCTTCAGTTTGCAATTTATGCTATCAAATTTCCACTGATGCACTAGCATTTCATCTATAGTTTGCTCCGAACTACATTGATGCACTACATTGTGTAGACGCGCCCGCATGGGCCTCAATGCTACAGTTCGGACTCGATTTGTGTCGGTGTAGACACCCCATTTTTGACCGTCCTCAAGACTTGGACGTCACCATTTGGACACTTGGTGATTATCCATGTTCGTGTTCGTTTGGAGTTCCCGGAGTTCTCAGCTACGCGCCTTGCCTCAGGACCTCCGAACTTAACCGTTTTGTGTCTGGTTTGCACCAAACACTTGTGCTTTGCCTTGGAGGGGCAGGGAATACCTTGTGAGGCACCCCCACACACCACCGGCACTAGATAGAGGCCACCGGCTGGTTGGTGTTGCCATCGGCACTGATTTCTCAAAAACTTTGGCCGGTCGGCACTTTATGTTGCCGACCGGCACCTTTTTGTGCCGATGATCTTTTTGGCTGGCCGGTGTGTACCCTGTACGCCTCTGAGGCATGGTGCATACCAGTTGTGCTAGCTGGAATGCACTATCACACTCCCCCGTGCACAGGGGTGATCCCTTTGCACCTTTGCACCCTTAAAGCTTCTAGAAGCTTGACCCTTTGGCCAAAGCTTCTTGGAGAAGCTTTGCCAGCTGTCTTGGCTTCTCCAAGAAGCCAAGACCCCTTTGCCCCCCCTTGATCTTTTGGTCTTGCTTAGCCATTAAGTCTTGGCATTAGTTTTGCCTATATAAGCTCATTTCATCTCCCTTGAGCTAGGTTAGGATTTTTGAAGGCAAAAACCAGAGATATATCTCTATATCTCTGGTATACATCCATATATATATATATCTATATCTCCCTCTCTTTCATTCTTGTGTGTGTGTTCTTGTCCTAAAAGGTGCGTTTTACCTTACTTTTGCACCATTACACACACCATTACACCTTAGCTCGAGATTGAGAGACTTAGAGGGTTATTTGTTGAAGTTTTGGACTGACTTTGACCACTAGAGAGTGGCTGGACCACCTGTTCTTCAAAGGATCTTCAAGGGTAAACTCTTTACTTTAGTTTCCCCATTCTTGCAACTAGTTTCTACCCCTTTTGCTTTGTGTTTTGAGCTTTGTTTATAACTAAAAAAAATCTTGTTTTTACTTGCTCTTGAACCTTCATTAAGGTCATTTTGTGGTTTGAGTAGAGGCTCACCCTTTTAGGCTTTGTTTAGCCATTTTGGTGCTCTTTTGGTAAGGCTTTGTTCACTTGGTATTTTGGGTCTTCTCACCACCGAAAACCAGTGGATTTTCAGTGGTAAGGAAGGTGTTTTGAAGTCTCATATAGGGGAGGGACACCCCTCTCCCCTTTGTTCCTTGTTTGCCTTTGCTTTGACCTAAAAAGTAGCATGTGTGCATGATCGGTTTTAGCTTCATTTCAGAGCATATTTAGGGTTAATATGACATGTTATGCCTGCTTTTAGGTTAGGTTTATGGCCCTTAACATGCCTCTCATACTTGCTTTTTAATGCCTTACTTTGCTTGGAAGTGTGCCATGTCATTAGCCTACCATACCCTCATGTTTTAGCCTTGCATGTTATAGCATTTGATCTTGATTTGCCATGAAAAGGGGCTGTTAGCCACTGTTTTTGCCATGTTTGGCATGTTTGGTATTGTTGTCTTGCTTGTTGGCTTGTAAGCTTTGGGTGTGTGAGTCCCTAACATGTTTAGTCTACCTTGATCTCATGATTTGGTATCATTCTAGATCACATTTCAGTCCTTATATCACGCCTATAAGTTTCCATTTACTATCTCATTCATGATTTGAAATGTTGTGATGTTATGCCTAGGAATAGGCCATTTGCATGCTTCCATGTTTCAAGGCATTTTGGGACTGCCATATAAGGGGATTAGGTGTAATTTTGCATGCTAAGAAACTGTTTTTGGTTGTCCAACATGTGCCATGAGTGGTCATATTGATGGTAGTTAGATGCTCTCTTTGGTGCCCTTAGTTTTGGGCCTATTTACTTGCATGCTCGTATAGCATTTTGCTCATGTTTTGGGGCACCTTTTGCCACTGTTTTGAGGAGATTTGAGGGCTGCCCCATTGTAGTTAAATCCACCATTGTATGCTTGCGTCATGTTTGTTGCATACTTGTTTCATTAAGTGTTATAGCATGATGAGCCTATGCTTGATTTGTCCATGCTTATATTGTATTTGCACCTTGCATGTTGCATTACATTTAGCATGTTGGCATTTTAGCATTGGATTGTGTTATGGAGTCATGTTTGCATAACATGCATGGCATTACTTGGTTTGGGGTTGTCAAACCAAGCATAGGGGTTGAGGGAAGTTCACACTACAAGTGGTGCAACTTGTTCCAACTCTTGGTCACCAAGGCCTTTGATCTATACATGATAAGGTTTTGGTCTCATTTGTGTGTTGCATGCATCACCATTAAAATGCAACCTTGGTTCCTTAGGCCATCATGTATCAACATGCATAATTGATGGCCCAAGAACCAAGGGTCATGCTTCCTTGAGTTCCCAAACATGATAGGAGGCAATGGCCGTGCATACATATGCCTAAAAACCCATGCCATGCATTGCTGGTCTGGCCGTCGCCAAACCGCCCCTCAGAACTTTCTGCCGACCGGCAGTATAATGTGCTGACCGGTACTATATTTTCAGCCGATAGCCTCCAGAACAGCCGGTGGTCAATTTAAGCAACCGGTGGCTATTTCCTCTAGCCGGTGGTGCACTACAGTGAATTTGGAAGATGTCCTGGGACTTTGGCAGTGTTTCAGAAAGGCAGGACAGTGGAAACAGAGGCAGTAGTGGTGCGGTGTGGGCTTTCCGGGCAAGTCGGGTTCGAGCATGCATCATTCGCGCATCCCGAGGTAGGGCTGAGGTCCCCCCTTCTTTTTACATTGAATTTAATTTGATGATTTGAAATTCTGTAATAATTCATTATGTATTCGGACTGTATTATTTTTGGACTGTATATTCTTTTGGTCCCTCCGAGCGAGGGCAAGTCTGTAATAAGTGTGGGTGAGTGTGGTGTATGTCTTCCAACCCCCATTTCTTTCTCCCTTTTACTTACCCGCTTTCAATGGTTAGTATTAGGGCACATTTATTTTAGCATACCTTATGCTATGCATGCGTGCATCCATGCATTTGTTGACATGCATCGGGCTCGGTACATCATACAAACTACATTGTATTCTCAATTCCAAATTGAATACGTGCATCGAATAAAGTGCATTTCACATGCCATCTTTAGGGTTAGCCGAGCCTACTCTAAATTGCATCTTCGCCTGCATTGCATTAGCCATTTAACATGATCTAGGGACATGCATGTCTGCTAACTAGTTTCTTGTTTTGGCACGGAGTACGATGTAAGTATTTATGCTTTAGCATATCGCACGTGTGTGAATGTTGCCATGATAGCATGACTACCATGAGGCTAAGTGCTTATGTGATATAACTGTTTGAATGCCTGTGGGTGGAGGTTGGATTGCTTGAGTTGGAAAGACTCATTCAAATTCGTGTTTTAGCCTACTTGCGAGTAGCAAATCCCAAAGCATTTTCAAAACGAACGGATATGCAATATTTGTTTCCAAATTAGGCAATCTAGTCTATACTTGTTTGCTGTGCGCATAACATAGTAATTCTAGGCTAATAATTGGAACAAGAGCGGTAATGTTTTCAAAATCGGATATCACGGTTAGTAGAGGACTCTGGAAAGGTGTTTATAGACCTTCCCAATCGCATTTAAGCTCGAGCTAAGACCACTTTGGTGATGACGACACGCCTTCGGCACCGAGTCGTGGTTTCTAAATTTCATTTTAAAATATTTAGGTGGCGACTCAGACCGCAGCAAATCCATGTTTGGCGCTACTTTTCAAAATCTGTTTTTCTTCAAAACGATTTGCCGGATTTGGACTCTTTGGTTCAGATTTAGAAACGTGACACAATTGAGTTCGAACTGTTAGATGGAAGCCCACGGGTGCGTCTACAGTCGGTTCTTAATTTGATCTCGCAATATGCAATGCAAGACTGATAAATCACCAAAGAGTCTAAATCCGACAAATCGTTTTGAAAAATAGATTTTTTTTGAAAGATGTGCCAAACATGGACTGCTTTGCCAGATATAGAGTCGCCACCTAAATATTTTTTATGGAGGAATTTAGGAAACCCTGACTCCTTTGCCTAAGGCCATGTGTTCGTCATCACCAAAGTGGCCTTGGCTCGGGAACTTGGGTACGATTGGGGAATGTCAGCTATGAGCACCCCCGCTCGCCTGATCAAAGATCGGCCTCTACTAACCATGATATCTTGTTTTGAAAATGTTATGTGTTCTTATTCTGGTTAATTAGCTAATCTTACTATGTGATGTGCACAGCACAAAAGTATAGACTAGATTGCCTAATTTGGAACAAAGCATTGCATATCCGTTCGTTTGGAAAATGGTTTGGAATTTGCTACTCGCGAGTAGGCTAAAACACGGATATCAATGAGTTGTTCCAACTCAAACAATCCAACCTTCACCCACAGGCATTCAGGCAGTTTATATCACATAAGCATATAGCCACATGGTAAGGATGTTATTATGTTAACATTCACACTCATGCGAGGTGCTAAAGCATAAATACTTACATCGTACTCCGTGCCAAAGCGGTTAGCATGATGTGCTGAGCCCGGTGCATGCAAGACTGATGAATGATGCATGCATGCATAGCATAAGGTATGCTAAATTAAACATGCCCTAATACTAACCATCAAAGTAGGTAAGTAAAAGGGAGAAAGAAGTGGGGGTTGGAAGATATGCACATACGCACCCACACTTATTGCAAATTCGCCCTCGCTCGGAGGGACCAAAAGAATAATACACTTTAATTAACCTACAAGCTAATTAAGCAATTTACAGACCACCTAATTAATTAACAAATCAATTAAGCTAAGGAAAGCATTAAAAGGCCTTGGGAAGAGGGAAGCGCGCGTGCTCGGATTGGCTTTGCCCGGAAATCCAATGCCATGCACAAGTTGCCTCTGTTTTTCCTGCTCTGCTCTTCTAAAAATGGCACAATTCCCAAAAAACAATCTCTGAACACTGTAGAACACCACCGGCCAAGGGGGAACACCACCGGCCAAAGGTAAGTGGCCATCGACCACAAATGAAGCCATCGGCTATAAATGGATGGCCGATCGGCACTGAATGAGGTCGGTCGGCTATCTATGCCTGCAGAATCCTACTTTGACAGCAACAGAGGACAAGCAAGGTATGGCAATGCATTTCAAGCAAATGTGTGCACCAACACACCCCTGATCATGTTTATGACTCAAAGGAGGATGTTCCTGGATTCTCGGACCACCAATCGCACATTTCAATGCGTGATGGCCCAAGAAGTCAAGTTGTGCATCTTGATTTCAAATGAAATGCAAACCAAATAAGCACATAAAGGCCCAACCTTTATCACTTGATTTCAAGAGGCAAGCCATGCATGTTCAATGCAATGCACCCTAGGCATGGAAACCAAGTATGTAACATGGGAATGCCAACAAGCATGCAAAGCATATAACAAGTATGCAAGCTAATTGAGCATGCAAGATGCAATGCCAACATGCAAATATGCAAAATATATGGCATGTTAAGCAATCAAAACAAAGATGAGAAAGCATACCAAATGCACTATGATTCAAGCATGCAACACATGCGATAGGCCAAATATGCAACAACACACAAGGCGAGCATGCAACAACATGCGAACAATGGACTGACACCCAGATGGACAGCCCTCTATTATGCCAAAATCAGTGGCCAAATGCTAAGGAAATGAGGGCCAAAATACACACAAACATGCATGCACACATGGTTGAAAACTTAAGCATCAAAGAGCAACTTTTAAGTACACTTAAAAGGGGATAATCATGGACAAATGGCATGCATAATAAGCTCTGAAATCATGTTATAAGAGGTGCCAAACCAAGTGAACAAGACAAGCCAATCATGCAACAATGCCCAAAACTCAAGACAAGCCAAGGGGCTTAAACCATGGCCATGCCAACCAAGCCTCACAAGGCTAAGAGGACTTAGAATAGTTCCAAGGCAAACCTAAACAAAGCCAAGGACACACCTAGATAGCACCTAAGTGGCCTACACATGGAAGCATACAAAAGAGGCCAAACATGGAGCACAAGATTACAACCTTTTAAAGCATTGAAGGAGCATCAAATGCAAGCATACAAGCATACCATGGGGACTGAAATGATGCTATAAGTGGCGCCAAACCACTGAAACAAGCTAAGCAATGCATGCTCAACACTCACACACCTGAGGCTAGCAAGCCAAAATACAAGGTGGCTATACAAAGCATGTCAAGCATGGCCGAAACAATTAAAAACAGAGCTAAAGCATACTAAAACACGCATAAAAGCTTCACAAAGCTTAGCCAAAATCATGCTAGAACAAGGGTCAAAGCCTAAAGCATGTTAAGGCAAATTCATGGCATTACAAGACAAGTCTGCTAAGCATGCATGGTGTGTCTAAACCAACTAAAAACAGTGCTATATCATAACAAAATAAGCACAAATAATACTTAAGACATGGCCAACATGAGATTAAAAATGGTGCTCACACATGAGGCAAAAATGACGCATTTTGAAGACAACAAGGAGAGGGGATGGCCCTCTCCTTCTTAGGACCTCAAACTGATCCTCACCACCGAAATCCCTCAAGATTTCAGTGGTGAGGAGGCCGAAACAAGGTGGTCTCAGAGCTCACCAAAATAGCACAAAATGGGGGCCAAACAAGGCCTAAGAGGAGTGAAACAACCCCAAAGCTCAAAGCAACTTAAACAACTATTTTAAGCAAGTAAAAATAAGACTGTTATATGTTATACACTAAGCTTAAAAACAGATGCAAGGTAGGAAAAAGGACTATGCAAAAATGGGGTATTTAAATGTAAAGTTCTTACCCTTGCAGACTCCTTCAAGAACAACACTCCAGCTGCTTTCCTTAGCTCAAAACTAGCTCAAAACTCTGAAAATCACTCCTTAGTACCTCAATGCCTAAAGGAAAGTGTAACACTAGGTGTTTGTATGCAAAACTATGAACAAACACACACTTAGACACTAAGAGAGGGAGAGATAGAGACAAATAGATATAATATGCTAACCCTAATCTCAGACCCTCTCCGGAGCTTTTTGTAGCCCTAGAGGAGGGAGGAGAGGCCCTCCCTTTATAAAGGATCACTCTTGCAAAGCTTACAAAACAAGCTAAGCAAGAGTGAAATCCCTCCATACACGTGTATGGGGGGGGGTGCAAGGTATATGCCAGCTAGCATAGCTGGCATAAAAATATCTGCAAAAGCAGATGCACAGTGGTCGGCCAGCCAAAAATGCCAAAATGGCCAAATACATGGTCGACCGACCAAAAATAGTGTCAGCCGGCCATCACCAATGGCCGGTGGCAACAAAACAGTGGCCGATGGCCTCAAGCCATGGCCGGTGAGGTGTTGGGATGGCCAACAAGCCATTCTCTGCCCCTCAAAAGCAAAACACAAGTGTTTGGTGCAAAACCAAACACAAAACAGTCGAGTCGAGAGATCCTGAGGCAAGGCGCGTGGCCGAGACCTCTGGGAACTCAAGATGAACACGAACATGGATGACCACCGAGTGTTCAAATGGTGATGTCCAAGTCTTGAGGACGGTCAAAAATGGGGTGTCTACACATTGGCACACTGCATTCACACACTGTACTTACACACTATATTTGACTTCTGCATACATTCATTTGCATTGCACGCTTGCATATGATACACACACTACATATTATGCTTGCATTTGATACACACATTGAAACTGATATGTTGGCAACTGTCTTTTTAGATCCCACCGACGCTGATGGCTCCGGCGGTGGGAGCACTAGCAACGACAGTACCCCCTCTAGTAGCAGGGAGGAGAGACAGAGACAGGAGTACCTGAGCCAAGAGTAGTCCTTCTGAGCCCATCTTGAGGGACGACGATGCTGAGACCAGTGGCTCGGAGGAGGCAGCGAGTCAGCACTCTAGATCCTCTGAGAGAGGAGATGATGACGCCAGCTAGGGTTCCGAGAACAGAGGTGACGATGCTGAGGAGGGTTATAGAGCAGAGAGTGGAAACGATGTCGGCTCTAGTTCCGGCTTAGAGGTAGATTCAGACAGCAGAGCCGATGGAGATAGTGCCCCAGAGTCCTCTCCTCCGAGGAAAAGGACGAAGAGGGCCTCTCGGGCCTGAGGCTACTGGCGCTGATTTTTGTACTTTTGCTTAGTTTCTTTTTGTTAGTAGCATCAGCACATGTATAGCCTCAGATAGTTTTTTTTTTTTTTTTTTGCTTTAAAACTTATACTCCTCTTTTGTAAAAACCATGATCAGGATAAAAACTCGTAGTCTTTATAAAAAGTGTTGTTATTTTTGCATCATGAGCACCATATTGCATGAAATGGACATGGAATTAAAATGGCCAAAAACACTTGATTGAAACAAAAGTCTTAATCGGGTAATGAATCGACCAACAACTAAAATACAAAAAGCAACATACAACTCGATAAACAAAATAACAACTAGATAAACAAAACAAAACAACTCAACAAACTTGCTAAAACCAAAAAGACCCAAAACAAGACCTTAAAACACACAAAGATCAAAACAAAACACAAGTTTCCAACACTATTTAGCACATGTGGATAATGTGGTGAAAAGAAGGCTACCGGAAAAAGGAGCATACCGCCATAAGAGATGGCTCGCCACCAATGTGGCTTGCCTACCACCGCCGCCATCTGCCGGCCATCAATGTGCAGAACCTCCAGATTGTTGACGGTTGGCTTCCACTTACTGCCTTATCTTCTATAAAAGGTTGAACTTCGTGAATTCTTCTCCAGAACTTCATTTCAGCTGTAATTTCTTCACAAATGGAACCATTTTTTGCTGAAAAGCTCTCGGACCAGATTGCGACTTTGGACAGCTCAAAAAAGGTGAATTTCTGGGTTTTCGGCATAAATGCACTTTTTTCGTTGAGCCGAACTCAACTTTGTTTTCTGTTCCTTCATGCAGTGGCTAGATGCTAGGACTTGATTACAAATGTCTTTAGCTTCGAGGGACAAGAAATATGTCCTTCAATTGAAGAATTTCAAGCATTAACGGAATCGCAGGGCGATGAGAAAATTATGCCTCAGCCCCGTTTTGGCCACGTTCAAGCTTTGGAATGGATGTGTGGGCTTACTCTGCATGGGGCTTACTCTGTACGTGGCTTGATCTGTGGCCCACAACAGAGAACTGGACATTTCTAGCTTGGTCCATCAATTTTTCGACGTTGGTGACTGCAGCGACCTTCTTTGGTGGGGTTTTCGGTAACATGCCCTCTGCTTATGTATGTTGGCTCATTTCCTTCTTGCCTCTAGTTTTGGCGGATCCAACATCCGATTGATTGAAGTGGCCCAAGATTTGAAAGAAGGAAAGAGTTGTATTGGCTTGGTGCTGGCCAAAACCTTAATGGGCTTATACACCTTTCATCGGTGGGAGACTATCAGATTTGCAGGGAGTCCACTACTTCTTCAAGTATTGTTTCCTACCCTTTCTTATATGTGTTTGTCATATCACATGGCACTTATGCTCTGTTTTCCTCTCAAAGCCCTTTTCTTACTTTTCTCTCAACATATATCTCTCTATTCTTAATCTCTCTTTTCTTTCATCCTTTCCCAGGTGTGGCTTATGGATAAGCTAAAGGTAGTGGACTCTTGCCCTGAATACTCAGCTCGAGGGTATTTCTTCCACCACCGACTAGTAGATTTCTTGAATGAGGGATAGTGGTGCCACTGGATATGCGACAGATCTACTGCTGACATAGCTTAGTGCTGCCTCTGGCTTAATCTTACCGAGATGAGCTATAACATGGCTCGGCAACCTGGGATTCGGCTGATCGGCCTCACACACTGTGTGTTCTACTTCCCGTTTAGGTTTAGACGTCAGTTTGGGCATGATCACATTCTCTCGGAGAAGGGGGTAGAGTACCTGATTTCATTCCCCATTCGAGGTTCACCCTTGGCTAGGTACCTTACTGCTTGGAGGATGAGAGAGCTTCTGGTCCCTACCCCTAATTTCGCTAAGGCCCTTTTGGTAGTGTTTGGCTTGGCTTGAGGATTAGGCATAAACCGGGCCCACTTTGGCTTAAGAAGCTTCCACAAGCACGAGTGGGGGATAGAGGAGCACCTGATTCATCTATGCCCTTAGTTTATTGCTTTGATATTTCTTTTCATGTTTTTTCAATGTAATAAAAGCCGACCAATGCTTCAGGCTACGTCATGAGATTCTAGATCTCATCGACAACAAGGTGATAGCACCACCCCAAAAACCAAATATGACTACCAACCCCTTCTTGACCCATAATCAAGTTCCCTTACCTCACAATCTAAACCTAATCCATACACTGGTCCTCCCCTACAACCCCAGCGTATATATTACCCCTTCCCACCTATCCAGACCAATCGTGTTCATTCTTGAAAGCACAAATTTGTGCATAATGGGCACGTCCACACTTCAACCTAAACCCGTGGTGGTGACAGTGGTAGAAGAAGGGAGGCTGCCCTTAGAGGAAAGTATCAGTCCGCTGCCTGAGTGCTCTAAGGATTTGATTGAGGGGGAGTATGATCCGTGCTGCTACATCGTGCTAGTTAGTCAAGCCAAGCCGGAAGTGTCATTGCCAACAGCAGTGGAGGTCAGTGTGGTTAGAGAGGATGTCCCAAGCCAAGGTTTGGATGATTTGGTAGAATTAGAAGAGGACTTAGACAATCTGCAGTTCTATGACGAACAAGATCAAGCAGATGGGCAGATTGGCTAGTTTAATTTGAATGGGTCACTAAACAATTCTGGGTGGTTAAGTGATGAACCTGACAGAGAGGAAGGAACTGAACCAAAATCTGAAGAAAAGGAAGCAAGAAGAGCTGCAGCGGGCCTAATGGCCGAGAAAAGGAAATCGCCAAAGAGCATCAAGGCCAAGATTTAGCTCAAGAATCGGGCATTGTGAGTACCGTGGACATCAAACAAGAAGTTGTGCTGAAGCAGTTTGCACAAGAAAAGGATCAAGACGAATAGGAAGCTGGAAAAGCCCAACACCCTATGGAGGATACTTCTGATGTGAGAATGATCAGACCAGAGTCGAACAATTGTTTGTCGGTTGTCGGAGGTGTATGGTGGGAGGATGGCCCACACCGATAAAGACTAGGGTGGATGCCTACCAGATAACACGTGGTACATTGAAGAGATTGACTAGATAACAAGGAGTGAGCGGTATTTCAAGCCTCCATATTTAGACCAAGCTGAAGCCTCTGGGAAAGATAATGAGGTTGAAAAACAGAAAGAAAAGCAGTTGGAAGAAGAGGAAGTACTCAAGTAACTGAAGAAAATCCAAGTAGATATCTCAATCTGGGGGCTGCTCATGGCTTCTTGAGTGCATCGACAGGCTGTGTTATCAGCAATGGATAAAGCCAAACTGTCCATTGACACCAGCCCTGAACAGCTTGTGGGATTAGTTTTCCCTAATGGTGCCAGTCTAACTCTAACCTTTTCAGAGAAAGAACTACTGCCAGAAGGCTTAGCACACAATAAACCTCTGTAAATATCTGTTGAGTGCAGAGAAAAATGGGTGCGAGTGGTGTTAGTCGATACTGGGTCGGCTATCAATGTTTACGTCTCGTACAACTTATGCCATCGATCTGAAACCAGTAGATTTTGTGCCTACAGCCTAAGTGATTCAGACATATGATAATACCAGCAGAGAGGTGATGGACATAATAGAAATCTGAGTTCAGGTCGGCCCAGCTCAACAGGACATCGAGTTTCATGTCCTAGACATCCCGGCCACCTTCAACTTACTGCTAGGGAGGCCCTGATTGCACCTTGTGAAAGTAGTCTCTTCTATCCTCTACCAAATGCTGAAATACCCTCATGGGAAGGGGGTGGCTATTGTGTTAATGAATTCATCCATCTATCCTCCGCCAAAGGTAACTACACCTGTGCTAGAAATTGTTCATGGCGATGGGGATGTATTCCTTTTAGGGTTTACCTTGGCCGATGTAACACGGCCGCGGGGGACCTCGCTACAGTTCGAGGACTCCTTTTTTGTGTCGCGGTTCTAAATCTGAACCAAAGAGTCCAGATCCGGCAAATCGTTTGAGAAAACATATTTTTGAAAAAGTAGAGCCAAACATGGACTGCTTTGCCAGATTACAGAGTCGCCACCTAAATATTTTTTTTTAAATGGGAAATTTAGGAAACTCGACTGTCTCAAGGCCACATGTCCGCTATCACCAAAGTGGTCTTGGCTCGGAGCTTGGGTACGACGGAAGGTCACTATGAGCATTCTTTCGCCGTCTCAAGACCGGCCTCTACTAACCTTGATATCCGTTTTTGAAAACTTTATGCATTCTTATTCCGATTATTAGCCTAGAATTTACCACGTGATGCGCACAACACAAAAGTATAGACTAGATTGCCTAATTTGGAAATAAGCATTGCATATCCGTTTTGTCTCGAAAAACGTGTTAGTTTTTGCTACTCGCAAGTAGGCTAAAATTCGGATTTCAACGAGTTGTTCCAACTCAGGCAATCCAACCTCCACCCACAGGCATTCAAACAGTTTATCTCACATAAGCACTTAGCCGCATGGTAAGCATACTGTCATGGTAAACATTCACACGCATGCGATATGCTAAAGCCATAAAAACTTACATCGTACTCCGTGCCAAAACAGTAAACTAGTTAGCAAACATGCATGACCTAGTTCATGTTAAGTGGCTGATCACACATACTGAGTGTAATCTAAACAGGCTCGGCTAACCCTAAACATGGCACATGAGATGCAACAACTATCACGTATTCAATTTGGAATTGAAAGTACGATGCGGTTTGCATGATGTGCCGAGCCCAATGTATGTAAACAAATGGATGAATGCACGCATGCATTGCATAAGGTATGCTAAAATAAACATGCCCTAGTCCATTACCATAGGCAGGTAAATAAAAGGGTTAGAAAGAAATGGGGGTTGGAAGATATACATCCACTCACGCACACTTATTACAATTTTGCCCTCGCTCGGAGGGACCAAAATAATAATACAGATTAATTAACTATGCAAGCTAATTAATTATTACAAATTAACTAAATTAATTAAATAAATTAATTAATCTAATTAAACAGTAAATCGCCTCGGGATGAGGGCCAAAAGCAAAGGCGCACGGATCAGCTCGGAACCGCCTTGCAAGTGTGCCTCTGTTTCCTCGCTCTCCTCTTGAGAAAATTACCAAAATCAGGAGTGCCTCTCGAGCACCGGAGATCACCACTGGGGTAGAACACCACTTGAAGGAGGAGGCTACCGCAGTAATTGTTCCATCGGCCGGAAAACACCGCCGGTCGGCACTAAAAGTGCTTGGCGGCCTAAAAAGTGCTGCCGGCACAAAATGTTCTGCAGATCCTGCAACTCACAGCAGTAGAGGGAAACAACATGCAAAGCAATGCAATTAAAGCCATTTATGCACCAAACACACTCCCTATCATGTTATTGACTCAAGGGGGCATGTGCCTCGGTTCCCGGACTACCAATCGCGTATTTTCATGCGTGATGGCCCTAAGAACCAAGAATGCAACTTCACTTTCAAATGCATGCAAAACACATAAGCACAAAAGGGTGCCAAACCTCTGTCAAACTCACTTCAAGAGGCTTGGCATGCATGTCAATATGGTGCAATCCTAAGCATGTTATCTAGGATGCAAGATGGACAATGTGATACACTTATGCAAGCATACAAACAAGCATATAAGGCAAGCATGAAAACCAATGAAATGATAGACTTAGACATGAATTAGGCAACTCAAAAAGGCCTAAAATCAGTAGCCAAAATGCCTACAATTGGGGACTAAACACACACACACATATGCACATGTTAAGGTACCAAACCCAAGGCATAAACAAGCAACATTCAAGCACACTTAAAGAGGCCAAACATGGACAACTAACATGCATTAAAGGCTCTTAAATTCATGCAAAAAAAAACATGATGCTAAATCATGCAATGAAGCATGCCAAACAAAGCATGCAAATGGTCTTAGGCTTAAGGCAAGCCAATGGGGCTTTGAACCACACCTATGCAAGGCAATTATGGCATGCACTTAACAACTCAAAACAGATTTTTAGCATGTCAAATTAGGCCCAAAGGACCACTTAGATGGCATCTAAGGGGCATGGAATCTAAGGCATGCAACAAGGCCTAAACATGGAGCATATAACACAAGCTTAAGAAGTCACGAAGGAGCATGCAAGGTAAGCATACAAGCACACCAAATGGACTGAAATAGCATGCTAGGTGATTCCAAACCATCAAAACAATGCAAACAAAGGCATGCTACACATCCAAACTCTTAAGGCCAACAAGCCAAATGCAAAGGGGCTATATTAAACATGCTAAGATTGACCAAAATACTTATGGACAGACCTAAAACATGGTAATATGAGCACAAAATCTTCACAAACACAAGCCTAAATCATGCTAGAAACCAAGGCTAACAAGCTAGTCATGTTAAGGCATCAAAAGGCATTACAAAGCAACTATGCAAAACATGCAAAGAGTGCTAAAACCAACTTAGAAACATGTTATATCATGACAATATAAGCATGAAAAACAACCAAGACATGCTCAACACACACTCAAGCATGGTGCTCCCTCAAGAGGCAAAACATGCCCTTTTCAAGGACATCAAGGAGAGGGGGTGGCCCTCCCCTTTCTAGGACTTTAAGGCACCATCTCCACCACTGAAATCCCTCAAGATTTCAGTGGTGGAGAGGTCCAAGCACACAAGTCCCGGATCTCTCCAAAATAGCACAAAAAGGGACCCTTTTCAAGGTCTAAAGGGGGTCAAACCTCCCCAAACCACAAAACACTCTTAATATACAACAAAGAGGGTTAAAAAACAGAACTTTTTTGTGCCAAACACTAAGCCCAAAAACTGTTTTAAACTATGTAAAAACAAGGTACAAAAATGGGAAAAAGAGAACTAGTGGCTCACCCTTGTAGACCTCTTCACAAAGCTTGGTGTTGTGGCTTCTTTGAGCTCAAAACCAGTCAAGAATCACCAAAAACCAACCTCTAGAACCTCTGTCCCAAGAGAAAGGTGAAACACTAGGTGCTATTGTGCAAAAGTAAGGCACAAAACACCTAGTTTAACAAGAGAAGGATAGATATAGGATGGATATATATTCTCTAACCTAAACCAGAGCTTCCTCTCGCCTAAAATGGCTGAAAACCTCTCAAGAAATCCAACCTTGAGCCAAGAGAAGAGCCTTCTCTCTTATAGAACTTGTAAGACTTACAAGCTAAGCAAACAAGGGCTCATCCCTCCATACACGTGTATGGAGGGGAAGCCAATGGCACACAGCTGTCTGAAAATATCTCAGAAAGCAAGTGCACAGTGTCCGCAAAAATGTCATTTTGACAAAATTGAGTGCCGACCGCACAATATAGTGCTTGGCAACTCTGACCCGGTGGCCTCTAGCCACAGCGGGTGGTGTGTGGGAATGCCTCACAAAGCATTCCCTATCCCTCTAAGGCAAAACACATGTGTGCAGTGCGTAACCAGGACACAAATGGCCAAGCCGGAGGTCACCGAGGCAAGGCGCGCGAGCCGAGAACTCCGGGAACTCCAAACGAACACACACATGGATGATCACCGAGTGTTCAAACGGTGATGTCCGAGTCTTGAGGACGGTCAAAAATGGGGTGTCTACAGCCGAGGCCCGAGCAGGGCAAACCATCTTGGCTGCAGATGAGGGCACGTATGTTAGTGCCTAATCAATCTATTTCATAAAGAAGCTCCAACATGTGCTAGGAATGGGGTTGGGAAGAAATGGCCAGAAAGGTGTCATAGCATTGGCCGATGTGCCACATAATCCACATGCCTTTGGTCTTGGCTATACGCCTACCAAAGAGGATTGGGTCAGGGAAAGAGAAGAGATGACAAGCAGAGCTAGAGCTAAGCAGGCCAGGAAATGCTATGAGCTTGTTCACAGATCAATCTGGGGAACGCTGGATGGACACTTTATCCTACAAAGCAGCATGTCCCCGGCTTCAAAATTTTCTTTGACTTGCAACTGAGTGATGCCAAGGAAAAGGTTGAGCCAAATACTGAAGTTGAAAAGAGCATGGAAAGTGACCTGGACAACGGCGAGCTTGAAGTAAGGGCAGCACTGGCATGTCTCCTTTCAGATTCTCCAGTCGACTCAGAGAGCTTGGGGGATCACCTGACCATCTCTATGATCGGGGACAAACCGGGTTTGAACCCGTCTAGCAGCATTTTGGATGCATCTGAAGGACCATCTCTTGTTTGGCAACTAGAGAAGGGTTATCTGTCTAGTAGTTCCGAGTCGGGTAGTGAGCCAGAATATAATTCCACAGAGTCTGTGGAGTCGGAATCAGATTCCGATTCTTCTAAGTCTGAGTCCAGTATTCCTGGAAGTGATAACTCGGATGCCAAGGTCTTGTCTAGGTCGTCTATTTCTTTTGCTTTTGAGTCGGTTGTAACCGAAGAGCTAGATAAGCTGGACTTCATGAATGAGAATGTCGTTGCAAATTCTGAGTATTTCTCTGTGCCGCTTGTTTATTGCATTGACCAGGACTTTCAGAGTTTTAATGAAAACGATGAGGAAGGAATTCCTCTGGTTTTGAAAATTTTGATTAATCGAGAGGAGGAGAGGTTTGCAAAACCCCTTGCTGACGAAATCGTTGCTTTTAATGTGGGTATGAGAAGGATCCACGTTTGGTCTAGATCAGGTCCACGTTGTCTTCGGAGGAGCGTGAGCACTTAGTCGCTTTATTGAAAGATTTCAAAGATGTTTTTGCATGGTCCTACGAAGACATGCCTGGAATCGATCCTAAGATTGTACAGCATTAGATCCCTCTCAATCCCGAGGCCCGACTCGTCAAGTAGAAGTTGTGGAGAATACGTCCGGATTGGGCGTTGAAGATTAAAGAAGAAGTTACCAAACAGATTGAGGCAGGGTTCTTGCTTGTGTTTGAGTATCCAACGTGGTTGGCCAACATTGTTCCAGTCCCAAATAAGGATGGCAAAATTAGGGTTTGTGTCGACTTCAGGGATCTGAATAAGGCTAGTCCGAAGGATGATTTTCCCCTGCCACATATTGATGAGTTGGTAGACTTCACTGCGGGTCATGCATTGCTCTCCTTCATGGATGGATTTTTCAGGTATAACTAGATTCGGATGGCATCCGAGGACAGAGAGAAAACCGTCTTCACTACGCCGTAGGGAACCTATTGCTATCGGGTGATGCCGTTTGGGCAGAAGAATGCCGGGGTTACCTATCAACGTGCTGCAACCACTACTCTGCATGATATGATCGACAAAGAGGTCGAGGTGTACATGGATGACATGATTGTCAAGTCCAAAGAAAGAGAGGGCCACTACACTGTAGACGCACCCTGAGGACTCTCGAGAAAATCTCGTTTTGTTTTCTAGCATACCACAGTTCAGACTCAAATGTCACGGTTCTGAATCTAATCTCACAAAGTGCAATGCAAGACCGATAAATCACCAAAGAGTCCAAATCCGACAAATCATTTTGGAAAACTAATTTTTAAGAAAGAAGTGCCAAACATGGACTGTTTTGCCAGATACAGAGTCGCTACCTAAATATTTTATTTTGGGGAAATTTAGGAAACCCTGACTCGTGCCTATGGCCACATGTTTGTCATTACCAAAGTTGTCTAGACTCGTGAACTTGGGTACAAGTGGGGAAGGTCATGCAATGAGCACCCCCACTCGCCTGATCAAAGATCGGCCTGTACTAAGCATGATATCTTGTTTTTGAAAACACATGCATTCTTATTCCAGTTATTAGGTAGAATTACTATGTGATGCGCACAACACACAAGTACAGACTAGATTGCCTAATTTGGAACAAAGCATCGCATATCCATTTGTTTGGAAACAGTTTGAAGTTTGCTACTTGCAAGTAGGCTAAAACACGGCTTTCAATGAATTGTTCCAATTCAAGTAATCCAACCTTCACCCACAGGCATTCAGGCAGTTATATCACATAAGCAATTAGCCTCATGGCAAGCATGCTGTCATGCCAACACTTACACATATGCAAGATGCTAAAGCATAAACACTCACAGTGTACTCCGAGCCAAAACAAAGAACTAGTTAGTAATCAACGCATGATCCTAATTCATGTCAAGATGGGTAATGCATCACAGGCAAAATGCAACTAGAATAGGCTCGGCTATTCTAAAATATCATGTGAAATGCAACACTTAGCATGTATTCAAATTGGTATTGAAATACAATGCATTTAGTATGATGCGCCGAGCCCGGTGCATGCAATACAGATGAATGGATGCAAACATGCATAGCATAAGGTATGCTAAATGAAATATGCCCTAAAACTAACCATCGTGAGTGGTTAAGTAAAAGGGAGAAAGATGTGGGGTTGGAAGACATGCATCACACACATGCATCACACACACGCACGCTTATTACAAAATTGTGCCCTCTCGACGGAGGGTTTGAAAGAATAATATAAACCATCTAATTAACTAACTCACAAGCTAATTAATTAGTACATAACTCTTAACTAATTAAACAAATTAATTAAGCTATGAAAATAGTAAAGCAGCCTCGGGAAGAGGAACAAATGCATACTTGGTCGGCTTCGCTTGAAAATCCGTTGCCATGCCTCATGTTGCCTTTGTTTGCATTATTTTTCACCTCCAAAAACTGCACAATTCTCTGTGATGATTCTGAATCACCTTAAGGACACGTTGAGAGGCCATCGGCCAAAAGGTAAGGCCATCGGCCAAGGGAAACTAGTCATCGACCAAAAATAAATCTCTCGGTCACACATTTGTAGCCGACCAGCACTAAAGATAGCCGACCGGCCATCTCTTCTTGTAAAATGCTCCTTTTGCAGCAGCAGAAGACAAACAGAGCATGGCAATACATTTACAAGACAATGTTTGCAACTACACACCTTATCAAGTTTAAGACTCAAAGGAGTGTAGTTCTCGACCCTTGGGCCACCAATCACGCATTCCAATGCATGATGGCCAAAGGAGCCAAGTGTGCAATTTAATTTCAAATGAAATGCACAAAACACATAATGGGCCCTAACCTCTATCATGCTTGATCAAGAGGCAAGGGATGCACACATAATGCAATGCAAACATGCAAGCGTGACGCGAACAACTCAAGCATGCAACAAGTATGCAACAAGATCATGCAATGCATCTAATATGCAATAGGCATATAACCTAAACATGGAGACATGCATGGCATGCAACAACATGCAAAATGAAGCAAGCATGCAACAACATGCAAGACAAGCATACAATAACATGCAAAGACGGACTTAAACTAAAGTGGACAACTCTTAAAACGTGCCCAAATTAGTGGCCAAAATGCTAAGAAATGATAGACAAAAGCACATACAAACATGCACATGTGATGGCCTATCACCTAGGCATGGGAGGGCAACTTTCAAGACCACTTAAAAGGGGACAAATATGGACATGTGAAAAATATGGTAAGCTCTAAAATCACACATGGAAAGGTGCCAAACTGAGCAATCAAAGCAAGCAAATCATGCAAGAAGGCATAAAACTTAAAACTAGCTAAGGGACTCAAACCATGGCCATGCGAGGCAAGCCCCAAAGGGCCAAGGGCTATCAAAATAGTCCCAAGGTAGGTCAATACAAGACCAAAAACATGCTTGAAACTAGTCAACACAAGCTAGAACACAACACCAAAAGCATGAGGCATGCAAGGCTACAAAAGGGGTGTTACACTACACCTATTACAACCACACATGGCATGAATTATCCAATGAAAAATAGAGTTATGGCATATCAAAATAAGCCCAAAAACCCACTTAGATGGCATCCCAAAGACCTAAGCATGGAGGCATACATAGCGGTCCATTCATGAAGCATGAAACATCAACTCTTTAAAGCGTTAAAGGTGTGATAGGTGCAAGTGTATGAGCATGAAACATGGACTGAAATAACATTTCAAATGATGCCAAATCATGATAACAATCCAAATAAAGCATGCTAGTGACTTGGACACTCAAAGCTAACAAGCTAGAATGCCTTATGACTATACAAAGCGTGACATATATGATCAAAACAACACAAAATAGAGCTCAAGCATGGTAAAACAAGGATAAAAGCTTCTTTGATTTGAGCCAAAACATGCAAGAATGGTGGTCTAAATGCAAGATGCATGTTAAGGCAAATGAGAGGATTGCAAGACAAGTACATGAAGCATGTAAGAGCCAACTACACCCACCCAAAAAAGAGTCATGGCATGCTAAAGAAAATCCCAAAACTCACTAAAATGGAGTCAACATAAGCTAGAAATACATGCTCAAACATGAAGCATATAAGACTAGTTTGTGTGATTTACACTACAAGTGTATTAGGCATGTATGGAGTGACAAAACCAAGAAAAAATAGTGTTGTATCATGGCAAAAAAAAGCCTAATACATACTAAAATGAAGCTAAAACAAGCTAAGCCAACATGCTACCAATATAAGCCACTTATGCAAGCATACAAAATAACAAGAGAGGGGATGACCCTCTCCCATTTAGGACTCCAAAACCACCTTTCCACCACTAAAAATCCTCTGGATTTCAGTGGTAGAAAGGTCATGCAAAACCTAAAACAAAGGCCAAAAAGGATGGCCTAAAACAAGGCCTAACAAGGCCTTGGAAGGAGGAGATGACCCCCAACCAAAAAGTGACCCTAACCAAAGATTTAAAGCATGTAAAAACAGAACTTTTATCAGTTAAGAGTTAAGCTTAAAACAATAAGCAAGTAAGTCTAAAAGCTAAAACAAGAATGGGGGTTTAAAAGTAAGGAACTCACCCTTGAAGACCACCTTCAAGAACACTGCTCTAGCAACCTTCTCTGATCAAAACCAGCCCAAAAACACTAAAATCAACCTCAAGGGACCTCAGCTCCAAGAAGATGGTGTTCTAGTGTGTGTTTGTGTACAATAGTAAGACAAAATGGCACTTTTGAAGCACAAAATAAGGAATCAAGGCAAGATAGATACAAAACTATATGTATCACTCAACCCTAATTTTTTTGAACCTCTGAGATGGGAGGAGGGGCTCCCTCTTTATAGAAGTTCAATTCCTAAGCTTGTTGAGCAAGCTGAGCAATTGAATCAAATCTCTCCATATACGTGTATAGAGGATGTGAATTGTGCATGCCAACTATAATAGCTGGCATACAATATCTACATAAAGAAGATGAACAGGGCTCAGCCAGAAAATATGGCTGATCGATGAACATAAGTGTCGATCGACCAAAAAAAGTGCCGATCGGCCAACACTTTTGGCCGATGGCAAGAAAACAAGGCCGATGGCTTCATGCCTTGGCCGATGAGTTGAGGGGATGGCCAACAAGCCACTCTCTTCCCTTAGAAGCAAAAACACAAGTCCTTGGTCCACAACCAAGCACAAAATAAACAAGTTAAGAGATCTTGAGGCAAGGCGCCCAACTAAGACCTCCGGGAACTCAAAACAAACACGAACATGGGTGATCATCGAGTGTTCAAAAGATGACGTCCAAGTCTTGAGGACGGTAAAAAATGGGGTGTCTATATACACCGCCTTGAAGAAATTCTTTTAACAGATTAGAGAATACAGACTGAGGTTGAATCCGCAAAAGTGCACTTTCGGCGTAACAGTAGGGAAAATGTTGGGCTTCTTGATCACACAGAGGGGAATCGAGGTAGATCCTTCTAAAATCAAGGCCATCCTAGAAGTGCCACCAACAAGGATTGAAAATGAGGTGTGAGGCTTTCTAGATAAAGTGCAATTCATAAGACGATTTATTTATAAATTAACATTGACTTGTGAACCACTTTTTGGTCTCCTGAAGAAAGAAAATAAATTCTGATGGGATGATCGATGTCAATTTGCTTTTGAGCGGATTAAGTAGTACCTTCAGAATCCACCTATGTTGTCGCCGCTAGAGCCGGGAAAGCCTTTGATTCTGTATCTGTCAATCACAGACACCACGATGGGATGCATGCTTGCTTAGGAATCTGAGGATAGGGTGGAGAAAGCCATCTATTATTTGAACAAGAAAATATTGGAATATGAGACCCTTTACACCCCGCTGGAGAAAACTTGCCTAGTTTTGGTATGGGCTACCAAGAAGTTGAGGCACTACTTGTTAGTTCACTCTGTATTTTTGGTTTCGAGATTAGATCCCATCCAATATCTCTTTGAAAAACCAGCACTTACGGGTAGGCTAGCCCGTTGGTTGCTTCTTCTCTCCAAATTCGATCTGAAGTATGTCACTCGTAAGTCAATCAAGGGAGGAGCAGTAGTGGAGTTCCTGGCAGATCACCCGGTAGAATGGGATAAAGCGATAGAATACCTGTTCCCAGATGAAGCCATTTTGCAAGTCGAGGAGGAGACTTGTACAATGTACTTTGACGGAGGGTCCAATCAATATGGCTCTATGGGATAGGTGTGTTGCTGATAGCACCCGATGACTCTCATATACCTTTAGCCTTTAAGCTCCAGTTCAAGGTCTCTAATAACGAAGCAGAATATGAAGCGTGTATCGCTGGTTTGGAAGCCGCCCTGGAACTAGGTGCAAAAAAGTTGGATGTTATCAGGGACTTGAATCTAGTTGTTTCTCAAGCAAATGGAGATTGGAAGGTCAAAGAAGAAAAGACGAAGATTTATCACCAGACCCTGGACGTTCTGATTCCTGGGTTTGAAAAGCTGATTTTCACGCATCTTCTAAGAGAGAACAACAGGTTCGTTGATGTCTTATCAACTCTAACTTCTACGATAGACATCCCGCTTGGAGTCTGGATGCGTCCGATCATCATTGAGCAGAGATATATGCCGGCCTACGAAACTATCACCGTAATAGATGAAGCACAAGATCAAAACTCTTCGTACTATGATATCTGGAACTTCTTGGAAAAGGAGGTTTATTCACCAGGGGCAAATGCCAAAGACAAAAGGGCAATACGGTGGATGGCCATTCAATTGACGATCTGCGGAGGTAAATTGTACAAGAGTGGTCATCTGGGAATGCACAAGTTGTGCATCAAAGAAGAAGAGTCAAAGCACCTGATGGGGGCCATCCATGGGGGAGAGTGCGGAGCGCACATGAACGAAGTAATGTTGGCTCGGAAGATTCTAAGGTAGGTTACTACTGGTCTACTATAGAGGAGGATTTTATAGGTTTTGTTCGACGATGCCACAAATGCCAAATTCATGTCAACCGCATGAATATCCCGCTGTCGAAGCTGTACAACATGACTTCACCACGGCCTTTTTCAGTCTGGAGAATCGACGTCATCGGTGTAGTCACACCAAAAGGGTCGAATGGGCATGAATACATTCTAGTGGCAATTGATTACTTCACGAAATGGGTGGAAGCTTAATCTTATGCAGTGTTGAAAGTAGCGCATATGGCTAAGTTTATCCGAAACAACATCATTTGCCGATATGGAGTTCCAAATGAGATTATTTTTGATAATGGCTTCGAATTCAAGAAAAAAGTGATCGACTTGTTGGAGAAATACAATATGGCTTTCCATAAGTCATCTACATACCGGCCGTAAACCAACGGAGCTGTTGAGGTTGCTAACAAGAATATCAAGCATATTTTGGAAGATGGTTGAGACCTACATGGATTGGCCAGATAAATTGCCATTTGCACTCTGGGGTTACAGAACTTCAATCCGGATGTCTATAGGGGCAACTCCTTATTCTCTTATCTATGGGATGGAAGCTGTTCTACCAATCGATATAGAAACCCTGTCGCTACAAGTTATGGTTAAGTGTCAAATAGTAGAGGTGAACTAGGAACAGAGTAGGTTCGAAGAACTAATGCTGTTTCATGAGAGAAGACCGAAAGCATTGTACCATGTTTAGGGCTATCAACGAAAGATTGCTAGGGCTTTTAACAAGAAGGTTAAGTCCTAGAATCTCAGAGAGGGGCAAGTTCACGACCCTAGGGGCAAGTTCAAACCCAATTGGACTGGTCCTTACATCATCAAAACCATCAGTCGGGGTGAAGCTGTTATTCTCATGGACTTGGATGGCCTAGAATTTTCCTAACCGATCAACATGGACAAGTTGAAAAAAAAATATTCCTGAGAGCCTCGCTAGGTTGAAAACCCGAAAGGGCAACTTAGGCAAAAGTTAGAGCACAAAAAATTAGAAATAAAGAAAAACTGAGCTCGCAAGGCTGAAAACCCTAAAAGGCGGCCTTGGCAAAAGTTAGAGTACAAAAGGAGAGAGTTAATACTCAAGTGAACCTGAACCGAACTTCGTAAGGCCTGATTCCCATCTTCGGGATATGTAGGCAACTTCATCCTGAAGTTCGGTCATAAACACCTCCAAATCAACTGTCTTGTCCATGTGTTTGATCAGGTCATTTTTGTCTTTTCTTTACCTAAGAGTTCGGTTGTGATATTTACTCTGAGAGAAAAGCTGGTTACAATGCTGAGCAGTGGTGTTCAAACAATTGGCAATTTGTGATCTTTTGTTTCAGGGTTGTACATCTCAAGAATTGATTCCGTGCGTGTCAAGTGGTGATCCTTCTCGAAAATGGTTTTGGAAAATTTTAATAAAAGTGGATTTTGCTCAAATTTTACCTTTTACAACTTAGACCATTTTTGGACCAAAAGGAAAACTTTCAATGCTCACAACTTTAATTTCATTGATTTCAATACAAAGTTCTCCAACTCTCGATACAAATCAAAGTTTCTTTTATTACATCTTAAAAACTTGAAAAGAAAGATCAAAACAATAAACTAAGGGCATAGATGAGTCAAGTGCTCTTGCGCCCCTCGCTTGTGCTTGTAAAAGCTTTTGAAGCCAAAGTGGGCCTGGTTTGTGCCTCCCTATCGAGCCAAGCCAGGCATTCACCAGAAAGGGTGCAACTGAAACTAAGGGTAGGGGCCAGAAGTTCTCTCGTTCTCTAAGCAATGAGGTATTTAGCTATATGTGAACCTTGGATGAGGAATGAAACCGAGTACTCTACCCCCTTCTTTGGTCAGATCTGATCATACCCAAACTGACCCCAACGAACGGGAAGTAGAATACATAGTGTATCAAGTCGATCAACTGTATCCCAGGTTGTTGAGCCATGTTGTAGCTCATCTCGGTCAGTTTAAGCCAGAGGCAACTCCAGCTATGTTAGCAACAGACCTATTGCACATCCGCTCGCATCACCACCCTTTATTTGGGAAATCCACTAGTTGATGGCAGAAGAAATAGCCACAAGCTGAGTATTCAGGGCAAGAGTCCATTACGTTCAACTTGTCTATAAGCCACACCTGGGAAGGGATAAAAGAAAAAAAAGAGAGATAGATTAGAGAATAGAGAGATATATGTTGAGAGAAAAGTGAGAAAAGTTCTTTGAGAGAAAAATAGAGCACAAGTGCCGAGCGATGTGAGAAACACATATGAGAAAGGGTGGGAAACATTACCTAAAGAAGTAGTGGACTTCCTGCGAATCTGTCTCCTGTTGATGAAAGGCATCTAAGCCCATCAAAGTCTCGACAAGTGCTAAGCTAATACAACTTTTGCCTTCTTTCAGGCCTTGTGCCACTTCGATCAAGCGAATGCTAGACCCGCCGAAACTAGGGGCAAGAAGAAAATAAGCAAGTATACATAAGCAGAGGGCATGCTGTTGAAAACCCCGCCAAAGACGATCGCCGCAGTCACCCACGTTGGAAAATCGATGAATCAAATTGGGAATGTCTAGCTCTCGGTTGTGGGCCAGAGATTGAGCCTTGTGCATAGTGAGCCCACACATCTGTCCTAAAGCTTGGGCTTGGCCAATATGGGATTGAGGCATGATTTCCTCATCGCGCCGGGATTCCATTAACACCTGAAACTCTTCAATTGTCGGGCACATTTCTTGTCCCCCGAAGCTAAAGACGTGTGTAATCTGGTTCCATCATCTAGCCATGGCATGAAGGAACGGAAAACAAAGTGGAGTTTAGCTCAACGAAAAAAGTGCATTTATGTTGAAATCCCAAAAATTCACCTTTTACGAATCCTAAAGTTGCAATCCAATCAGAGAGTCTTTTGACGAAAAAGGGCTCCATTTGTGAAGAATTTGCAGTTGAAATGAAGAATCCCCGATGTTCAACCTTTTGTAGAAGATAAGACAGTGAGTGGATGCCAGCTATAAACAATCTGGAGGTTCTGCACGTTGATGGCTGACAAGTGGCCGGCAGGCCATTTCTTAAGGTCAGCAGGTGGCTGGAAAATTCCTCTTCTGGCTGGCACCCTTCCTCTCAAGTCAGTTGTCCACCTTTGTGCTGAACATTGCTGAAAATATGTGTTTTGTTTTGCTCTTTTTGTGTTTTAAGGTCTTGTTTTGAGTTCTTTTGGTTTTGGCAAGTTTGTTGAGTTGTTTTGTTTGTCGAGTTGTTATTTTGTTTATCGAGTTGTATAGTGCATTTTGTATTTTTGTTGTTGGTCTATTCATTACCTGATTAGAAATTTTGTTTCAATCAAGTGCTATCGGCCATTTTATTCCATGTCCATTTCATGCATATGTGGTGCTCATGATGCAAAATACAACACTTTTCATAAAAAACTGCAAAGTTTGATTCCGATCATGGCTTTTTACAAAAAGGGAGTACAAGTTTTAAATCAATAAAACCTGTCTAAAGCTATACACTGCACTAATGCTATAAACAAAAAGAAACTAAGAAAAAAAATACAAAAAAATCAGCACCGGTCGCCTAAGGCTCAAGAGGCCCTTTTCGTCCTCTTTTTCGGAAGAGAAAACTTTAGGGCACTGTCTCCATCAGCTTTGCTGTCTGAATCTGCCTAGGAGTCGGAACCTGAGCTGGCATCATCGTCTCTGCTCTCTGCTCTAGAGCTTGCCTCGTCGTCACCTCCGCTCTCGGAACCCGAGCCAACAACGTCTCCACCCTCAGATGACTCTGAATGCTGACTCACTACCTCCTCAAAGTCGCTCGTCTCAACATCATCATCACTCAGAATGGACTCTGAAGGACTGCTCTCATCTCGAGTGCCCCTTGCTCTGCCTCGGCCGCATGTTGGAGCCTGTCTTTCTCTCTCTCTCTCTCTCCTCCCTGTTGCTGGAGGAGATGTTGCTGGTGCTGCGGCTGCTGTTGGTGCCATCGGTATGGGTGGGATTTGAAAAGGATCGTTGTCACATATCAATTACAGTATGTGTATTAGATGCAAGCATAGTATGCAAAATGAGTGTATGCAGAAATCAAATACAGTGTATGAACACAGTGTGTGAGTGTAGTGTGTCAGATGCGGTGTGTCAGTGTAGTTTGGGAAGTTTTCTGTTGAAATGTCAATGTCAGTGTCAGTGTGCCAGTGGAAATTTGATGCCTGGAGTGTAAACTGAAGAACCTACCAGGATACCGTGTAGACCGAGCAGTGTCTCCCTCTTCTGTACCATCCCCATCAATGAGGCTATCAGCTTGAGAGCACCTCCTATGTACTCGATGGATGCTTGCAAATGTATTTGAATGATCAGTGTTTGCTGTAAACATATCTAAAATGAAATGTGAGGTGCGAAACATAAAGTGTGGTCCATACCTGAGTCGGGACTTAAACCCTGACAAGCTCATACCCAGCTATTGCAGGCTCAATCGAGACCTGGTAGGCATCCCCGGTATGCTGCCAGTATGTTAATGTGGCGGGGAGCTCTGGCTAGCCGATCCCCTACCTTGTCCGTGAAGCCCCTCTACCACGGGTCCTAGTCTCCCAGGACACTCTATACGCCTCTCATGTAGTAGGAGCTCTTACCTCTTCACCTCTACAAGCGCTTGTCAAAGATGGCATGAAATGTGTCTGGATGAAGGCCACATAGTCACCCTCTGCTCGGAAGTAGTCGGCATCCACGCCCACCATAAACTGAATAACCTCATCAATGGATAGGCCATTTGCTGATCGCATGGACTTTGGCAGTGCCATTGGAATGATTGGGTCAAGCAAGCTCACAGTCTGGTGCACGGAGAGCTCATTCAGGAACCAGACCTGGCAGACTGGGCCCTCGAGTAGAATACGAAAGCGAGAAGTGGCATAGGCCCCAGCATACTGGTCCCAAATCCCAGCCGACATCATGGTCCCTGGTTGCCACATGATCTACACATGGAAGTTGTATAGATTATTAGTTGCTATCAATTGCTAAATGTGAATCAGAATAGTTTTAAAGCAAAAATGACTATGTTTTGGGTTTCCTCATGAGCAGCCACGGTGTCGAAGTAGTGGCGAAAGAACGTGAAGGGCTCGGGGACCCTACACTGGAGATGACCATCATACCTCCATGAATAGGGGACTACCAGTGGAAGCTCCTCCGCAGGCTTTGAGGCGAGAGTTGGAAAATATGCATAGACCCATAGCTGCGGAGAAAATACAGTGATATGTGATCAATACAGTATGAACTGGTACAGAAAGTGCAAAGCAAAAGGCACAATGTATGAACAGGTACAGAAAATGCGAAGCAGAATGCATAGATGTTGAACAGGTTTAAGGTAGAAAATCTAAAGCAGAAAATGTAAAGTGCAAAGAAGAAATTGAGATGCATACCTCCCAGGCTCGCCAGTAGCCCCCAATCAAGTATCCGCTCAAACAGGAGGTCGAGCTCATGTATCCATATAGTGTGGCGAGGCTAGCTCCACCCCAGTTATAAAAGCACACCCAAGGAAAGGTCACCGGGGTGCTTAGCAGATATAAGCAGACGGTGTTCCACCTTTTCGAAAACAAGGTGGTACCGAAGACGAACATCAAAAACCCCTAGCATATTGTTCCATCTACTCTACGGTCTCTGGCTTACTCCCTTTGAATTGCTCGGCAAACCAAGTGTAGCTGACCATGCATGTTCGATATATAGGTAAATGCGCTCCCAATAGCTCAACCAAGGCCGCCTCCCACTCTCCTATGTTTGAATCGAGAGGTATCGGATCACCCCCAACGTCTAAGCCGGTGATCATGGCGAAGCCATAGGAAGTCATTATCATCTCCCCTGTAGCAAAAAAGTGGAAGGAGTTGGTGGTGTCCCACCACCTCTCCACGAGTGCTCCCAAAAAAGGACGGCTCGTGATGACTCACGTCAGGCAAGAGTAGAATAGGTAGAAGCCTGTCTCATCTATGATGTCGCGAACTCCTGGGAGGAGCTCGTTATACCAGTCTCACGCAGTAGTGGCTCCGTAGCCTCGGAAGGCATGAGACTCGCCCTGTGGCAAAGAACAGATGAATCAGATCAAGCAGTTATGAAAGTACACTCAGATGAAAGACAGTGCAAGAAATGCAGTGAAAAGTGATGAAAGTACAATCAGATATAAGGCAGTGCATGAAATACAGTCAGACAAATGTAGTGCAAGAAATGCAAGCAAAAACAGGCAGGAATGCATGGAAACAGAACTTATACCTCAACTGTGAGAGATGAGAGATGGGAAGCGAGCTCCCTCAATAGGAGATCCTCTGGCACATCGAGAATGAAGTCGCTGAAGCGCCTGATGCCTCCAGCTGGTAAGACATGTGTCCGAGGATGGTAGAATCAAATGGCCAAACTCTCATTGGTACTGGCTTTGGCTCCGGCTCAGGTGCGAACTTTACCTTAAGGTCAGCCTCAATACCTCCAGCTACCTTGGCAATGATCGGCTCATCTACCTCGGGAATAGATGGAAATACTAGGGGAGTCTCTGGAGGAGCTCCGTCATAGGGTACATCATCTGCCATCTAAAGAATGGGTGAACAACAGGTGAAAGTGAAGAAAAATAGAGAAAAAGGGTAAATTTGGAAAAAGTCAACCCTAGGAGAGAGAAAATGGGAGAAAAAGTCAAAGCCGGGAAAAGTGTACAGAACTCAAGAGAAAGTCGAGGAGAATAAGCCTACAAGGGTGAAAATGAGGAAAGAAGGGTAGAAATCAAATTTCAATCGGTTCAAAAGAAAGAGAACTAACAGGCTTTAGCAAATAAAGTTTGCGTGGGGCGTTGAAAAAAGCGTAAAAAGCTTGGATTTAAAGAGAAGAAGCATCTAGAGAGAGAGAGAGAGAGGGAAGAATTTCGGGCATGAGGATGTGTGGAAATGAAGTGGCAAGACCTATACTTAAAGACCTGAGACAAAAGGTCCAAAATTCCTCGAGTCAACCATCGGTGGCCGGTAGGGGGCCAACAAGGCTCATATGTGGCTGGCAAGACTAGGCAGTGGTTGGCAAGTAGCCAGTAGCCTCCATCTGTGACTAGTCAGTGGCCGGTGGCCTCCCTCTGTGCCCTGATGTTGTTTTGTGCCTTTTGTTCCCAAGAATTGTAAGGCAGGTTCATCGTTGGGTTCAGATTGTTCCGGTAGAAGCTCAAAATTGTGTTTCGGCGCATGATGCTCATCGTTTGTCAACATGAACAAGGTGTATCCTTTTTAAGCATGTTGCACTTCCTCCGAGAGGTAATTGGAAGGTGCCATCGAATGTTGCTTTTGTTCGTTTTGCCTTCGTTCTCTTTTGTTGCATATATTATGCATCATTTCATATATGTTGTCGCATAGAATATGCATTTCACATTACATATGTTGCATGCATGTCTTGCATCATTTATGATTCATGCATAGAATATGCACTTGTTCTTATTTCATGCATAGAATATACTTTTGTATCTTGCATAGAACATGCCATTAACATTGTAACTCGGTTGTTTGTCTTGCATAGAACGTGCATTCTTACTGTATCGCACTTGTTAAGTTTCTTTCTTACACAGGCAAACTGTAGTGAATGTGCGGTTCATTCAGAGGAGTTCCAGTTGAAGTCTTTGTGCATCTATCGCACTTGTTCACTTTGTGCGTCTATCATACTTGTTCACTTTGTTCATCTATCACATTTGTTCACTTTGTGCATCTATCGCACTTGTTTACCTTCATGCATCTATTGCACACCACTTCCATGTATCTCGGGACATGTGAAACACGGCCCCGAGCAGTTTTTGTTTCTCAGGACATGTGACGCACGGCTCTGGGTGGGTTTTACCTCAGGACATACAAAGTACGCACCCGAGTGGTCATTTCTCAGGACGCGTGAAACGCGGCCCTGGGCAGGATCTACCTCAGGACGTACAGGATGCTTGAAATGCGGCCCTGGGAGGGTTCTACCTCAGGATGTACGAAGTGCACGCCTGAGTGGTTGTTTCTCAGGATGCGTAAAACGCGGCCTTAGGCAGGTTTTACCTCGGGATGTAAGAAGTATGTGCTCGAGTGGTTGTTTCTCAAGACGTGTGAAGTGCGGCCTTGGACGGGTTTCATCTCAGGACGTGCGAAGCATGCTGTCATGACCCGAACCCGCCCCCATGGGTTAAGGACATAACCGGCCAGTAATCATGAGATTACCTGCGGCCTTAAACCATTGAAGGCAAAACTCATTAGGATAAAGGGGCCAAACGGAAGCAAGTTCAAACTTTTGTTCGTAGAGCTGTGCTTACATGGCACGTCATAACAATCCATACATAAACATGTTAATAACTCACATCAAGATATGTAATACCATAAACTTCTGTACATACAGGATCATTCAAGTCTAAGTCAGCCAATCAAAACTATATACAACTGTAAACCAAAGTTCTTGCCAACATGACAAAATATAGCAAACTAGAAAAAGGCGAAAACAAGTCTTGTGCGTGAGACGTATGGGCTGACTCTTTAAAACCTTAGCTATTCCTCACAAACTTCACTGAGGCTGGGTTTGGACCTCCCTTGGCTCACCTACAGACACATGAATGAGCGTGAGCGAAAGCCCAATGAATAATATTAAATACGGAAAATACACGAATAGTATTTAGAACAACATGCACCAAACGGCCTTAGGCCCAATTCACATTTCTGTCTAGTGTATATATATATATATCAATTAACTGCGGTTCCAAACACATCAGACGGCCTCGGGCCCAATCCATTCATGTCAAACGGCCTTTGGCCCATTCATTCTTCCGTTCATGTCATTCTTATAGCAAACATTCGTCCACCATTCAAATTAACGAACTTATAAGACTTACATAGAAGTAAGCAATTGGACAAATAACATACTTCAGATATCTTTATTAAGATATTACTCACAGTGATCGGCTGGATGATTTGCCTTGGAGCTCGATCCTACACATTCTATGAACACAATGGCTCACAAACAATTCAATCCGTTCTTAATTCACATATTCCTCTTTAGGCTTCATTCTTATCCTTTTAACCCATTTACAATGCTTAATACATGTCTAAGAGTACTTAGAAGTGAAAGAGAACGGAAAATGAAACACATGACACATTTACAAAATTTCAGAAACAGGGGTCCCCGCTCGAGTGTGGACTTGCCCGCTCGAGCAGACCCATTAGGTCTGCAAAAGTACCGGTTGCCTCGTTTTTACGCTCGAGCTTGAACTCGGACGCTCAAGCTGAAGATCATTCTACATAGCTCCCCGCTCGAGCGGACATCATGTCTGCAAAAAGTTATGGGAGCTCGTATTTCCCGCTCGAGCGGCGCCTTCCCCGCTCGAGCGGACATCCCAAATTCTGGAAAATCTAGAATTGTTCTTGAGCTCAAATTCAACATTCAAAAGGCTTTAAAGCTCAAATTAAGGCACCAAAAACATGCAAATACATCATATAGCATATGGATGTAAACAACATGAGGCCAATTATTCAAAATCATGGTCCAATCTTCAAAGTTAATCAACATTTCTTGGTATAATCAAGGCTCATGCATCCAAACTTCATATAATCTCCATATCTCCAATCAATTCAACATGCATGTTAGTCTTTGACCCCAATTCCATTTCAAATGGCACTAATGATGCTCATAACCATGAAAAACAACAAAACCATGCTTGCATGCATGCTTCAATGCTCATATTCCCATATTCAACTTAATACATGCTTGATTATGCCAAATCATGGTAGTTCTATGCATGCATGTACACATTAGCTTCAATTTCATCACTTATAACACAATTCTTGTTCTTGATCATCAATCAACTTTAAATTCACAAAATTACAATATCAAACTCATGAATTCCTAACCAATTACTCACCTAGAAGCTCAATCTTCCCAATTTATGATCAAATCTTGAGTTGGTCTTCAAGTTATTCAAGCTTCTTGAGCAATTCATCAACTTGACCTCTCTCTCTCTCTCTCTCTCTCTCTCTCTCTCTCTTTAACCGACCCTCACTCCCTCTTTTTAGAGTGATTCTTAGCTTTGAGCCCAAACAAATGAAATCAAAGTGTAGAAGAGTCCCTTATACAAGCCACCTCTCAACACATTTCATTAATATTTAAATAATTGAGCACTAACCCATTAATTTAATCTAATTAATTTGATCCAAATCAATTTTCAATTAAATTTCACTGCAGTCTCTAAAAATTACGCTAATCACAATGGCATAATCAATTTCGGGTTTTGTGGCCGATAAGGCCTTCAATTTAATTTCCAAAGCAGAAAGTCAAACAGATTTTCCTATGGTGAATGGATAGAAATTCAAAACCACATATATTCATATAAATGACACACAAAATCATATCAGACACATAATCACATCCATAATAAAGACCAATTAGCATGGTATGGACAAGGTTATCACACACGCCCCCGAGCGGTTTTTCTCAAGACGTGCGAAGCACGATCCTAGGCAGGTTTCATCTTTGGACGTGTGAAGCATGCGCCGAGCGATTTTTCTCAAGACGTGCGAAGCGTGGCCTTGATCGGTTGTTTATCTCGGGACGCATGAAATGCGAGCTCGAGCAGTTTTTCTTTTGTTTCTCGGGGCGTGTGAAACACAACCTCGTGTGGTTTTCTCAGTTTCTCAGGATGTGTGAAACGCAACCCTAAGCATTGTTTTCTTTCCTCGTCTCTTGCTTTGGCATGGTTAGAGTGTGGTTTTATTTTCTTTAAGCTTGAAACTGCTCATTCATATGTTGTTATCTTGCTTATTGTCCTATTATTGCTTCTTGCTTCATCTTGCATGATCATAAGTTTTCAAAATAGTCGGCTTCGCGAAGCATGTAAGTCTAGTTTTCAAAGTTGCATTGTGCATATCATTTGCATCTTGCTTCTAAACTACGCTGGTTTGATTCTTTGTAAATAGATATGTAGGCAGCCTGCGGGCGCAACCATTTATTTCTGTCTTGATTGTTTGTCCAAGTCTTATGGCCTTGTCAAAATGGGTTGTCTCTGGGCTTTGACATTCACTTATGTCATTTCATGACTTTGAGTTCTGTCAAAGAGGGGCAACTGTAGACATCCCATTTTTGACAGCCCTCACGACTTAGACGTCCTCATATGCACACCCGATGATGTGTCTGTTTGCTCACCAAGCACTCGAAGTCCTCGGCGGAATGCCACAACTTTGAGTCTTTCAAACCCTACACCTTTTTTGTCTCATTTTTGAACAATGCCTTGGTCTTTTTAGCCTGCAACCTCTGGTGCCCTACTGGCCATCCCTAAAGGCTGCCTGCCATCTTTTTTAGGCTGCCGGCCACTAATGTGGCTTCCCGGCCACCAGTGTTTTCTGCAGATATTTTATGCCAGCTTTGCTAGCTATTTGCACAGATGCATGCATCTATCCACACGTGGAGGGCTGGATCTCCATGTAGAGATTTCATGTTTTCTATATATAGGAGGCCCATCTCTCATATTTTGGGGTTAGAAAATTTTGAACTCAAAAATTTTACTCTCTTTCTCTATAATTCTCTCTCTTTCTACCAAATCTCTACACTTTTGCCTACAATTCTTCAACCTTTGCCTATACACCCTTAACCAAATCTCTTCACCTTTGAGCTGAGGTACTTTTGAGCTTGGTTTGAGCTCTAGAGGGTGTTGTTTGCTTGTGTTGTTGCTTGGAATTGCTTTTTCTCTTCAAGAGGTAGAAGGCTTTATCTATTTGCTTGCTTGCTTTGCTTTTATTCCTACTGTTTCTCCATTGTTTTGGGTGTCAAAACTTTGTGTTTTTTGGGCCGAAGCTTGAGTTTAAGACCATTAAAGGTTGAGGGGTTGATAACCCTTCTTTGTACCTTGTTTTGGAGGCCTTTGCCCTTGTGTTTCCCACCCTTTTACTATCCAAGCTTTTAAACAATGAATTTTAGAGTATTTTCAGTGGTGAAAATCATGTTTTAAAGTCCAAATTTGGAGGGGTTAGCCTCCCCTCCTTGTGTCTTGTTTACTAGCCTAGTTTATGCTATGTGTTAGCTTAATTTTCTAAACTTTTATAGCTTAATTCTAGCATGTTTTAAACTCTGATTTCAACTATTTTAACTCTATTTTGGGTTGGTTAAGTCATTTGAGTCTTGTTTTGCATGCTTCTAGTGTAAGTGTCCTCACAAGGTTGGTGTTTTAGGCCTTTAGATACCACTTGTTTGAGTTGATTGCATTGCTTTAGTGTTTTTCTCACTTAATTTCAATAAGTATAATCTTTGCAACCTCCCTCATTTCTTCACTCTTTGCTTTCTTTGAGGGTTGTTTCAACCTTGGGATTGTTTAAGCTTGAGATTGAGGTCCATGCTTAATGGTTTAATCCTCTTTTGAGGGTTCATTATCAACGGCATGACACCTCTCTCTTGCCTTGAATCACCCCTTGTTTGACACTTTCTTCTCTTTTAGAGGACATAACTTACCAATGAACTTAATTAATTGGTTAAAGAATGGAATGGTAATTAAAATGAGTAACTAAAAGTTGAAACTAAAATTGTGCAATGATAAAAATTTGGTTGTGTTTTGGTGTGTTCAATCGGACGTTAATTGAACACAAAGAAAATTGGGGCATTCCATACTCAAAGTGATGAAATGTGCCAATTTTTCTAATGTCTCTATTGCCCTTGATCATGCATGATAGGGTGATGGTTTTGGGTCTTGTTTGTGCATGTATTAAATTTGTACATCTTGGTTCCTTAGCCATCATGCAATGAAATTGCTTGAATTGATGGTTTGAGGACCAAGTGTATCACTCCTTTGACATGTTTTGATGATAAGAAGGGATACACCTGGACATACCTGGATGTTTTTAAGCGAAGGGGTGGTGTGAACACCGGGATGCACCCGAATGTTTTTAACTAAAGGGTGGAAGGAAGAGATCCAAAGGGCGCGAATGATTTTACCCGGAACTCCTTTGAATGAACCGTACATGCAATATCGTGCACTTCCAAGAAAGAAACCGTACATACAATAACGTGTGGTAAGAAATGACGAAATGAATTACGAACTGAACATGACAAGCCATCAATGACCAGAATAGTTTAACCAAGATAAATCATGAAGTTAAACTAATGAAATAAAATCAATATAAATCAATGCGCTCACGCAACGAAACAAAACAAAATGGATATCTTGCTCCGTCTCTTCATTTCCTTCGATCTCTTTGCTATTTTGCCTTCATTCTTTGTTTTCTCCTCTCTCTCTTTTCTTTCTTCGTCTTCTTCTTCTCTTTTTTTTTTCAACCCTGTAGACGTCCCCGAACGCCCCGGGAGGGTTAAGTCCCGTTCTGTTCACATTGGGTTCACTACAGTTCAAAGGACTCAATTTGTCACGGTTCTAAATCTGAACCAAAGAGTCCAAATCCGGCAAATCGTTTGAGAAAACAGATTTTTGAAAAAGTAGCGCCAAACATGGACTGCTTTGCCAGATTACAGAGTCGCCACCTAAATATTTTATTTTTGGGAAATTTAGGAAACCCTGACTCAGTGCCGAAGGCCACATGTCCGTCATCACCAAAGTGGTCTTGGCTCGGGAGCTTGGGTACGATCGGGGAAGGTCAGCTATGAGCACCCCCTTTCGCCCGGTCCGAAGTCCGGCCTCTACTAACCATGATATCCGTTTTTGAAAACTTTATGCGTTCTTATCCCGGTTATTAGCCTAGAATTACTATGTTATGCGCGCAGCAAACAAGTATAGCCTAGATCGCCTAATTTGGAAATAAACATTGCATATCCGTTTTGTCTCGAAAAACGTGTTAGGTTTTGCTACTCGCAAGTAGGCTAAAATGCGGATTTCAATGAGTTGTTCCAACTCAGGCAATCCAACCTCCACCCGAGCATTCAAACGGTTTATCATGTAAGCACTTAGCGCATGGTAAGCATCTTGTCATGGTAAGCATTCACGCATGCGTATGCTAAAGCCATAAAACTTACATCGTACTCCGTGCCAAAAGCGATGGCGGTTAGCAAACATGCATGACCTAGTTCATGTTAAGTGGCTAATGCGACACAGGCAGAAATGCAATCTAGAGTAGGCTCGGCTAACCCTAAACATGGCACGTGAAATGCAACAACTATCACGTATTCAATTTGGAATTGAAAGTACGATGCAGTTTGTATGATGTACCGAGCCCGGTGCATGTAAACAAATGCATGAATGCACACATGCATTGCATAAGGTAGGCTAAAATAGACGTGCCCTAATCTACCATCGAAAGCGGGTAAATAAAAGGGTTAGAAAGAAATGGGGGTTGGAAGACATACACCCACTCACGCACACTTATTACATTTTTGCCCTCGCTCGGAGGGACCGAAAGAATAATACAGTCCAACGAATAACTAATTAACCACACAAGCTAATTAAATATTACAAATTAACTAAATTAATTAAATAAATTAATTAATCTAATTAAGCAATAAATGGCCTCGGGATGAGGGTTCGATGCATGCGCGTGCCCGGGACTCGCTCGGAATCGCACTGTCATGCAAGTGTGCCTCTGTTTTCCCTGCTATCCTTCTCAGAAAATTGCCAAAATCCCAGGAGTGTCTCTCAGGGCATTGGGGAGTACCACCGTGGGCGAAGAACCACCGGCTAAAAGATATGGACACCGGCACTAAATGAAGTTATCGGTGCCAATTGGTCACGGTCGGCCTACTTGATGCGGTCGGCACAAATTCTGCAGAACCCGCATCACCAATAGAGGACAACAACAAGCATGGCAATACAATCCAAGCTATTTATGCACCAAACACATTTCCTATCATGTCATTGACTCAAGGGGGCATGTGCCTCGATTCCCGGACCACCAATCGCGCATTTCCATGCATGATGGCCCTAAGAACCAAGAGTGCAACTTCACTTTCAAATGCATGCAAAACACATAGGCACAAAAGAGTGCCAAACCTCTATCAAACTCACTTCAAGAGGCTTGGCATGCATGTCAATGTGGTGCAAACCTAAGCATGTCATCTAGGCATGCAAGATGTACAATGTCATGTGTCTATGCAAGCATACGAACAAGCATATAATGCAAGCATGCAAACCACAAGAGGGATGGACTTATACATGAGTTAGGCAACTCAAAATGGGCCTAAAATCAGTGGCCAAAGTGCCTAGAAAATGAGACCAAATGCACACACACACATGCAAGTGTTAAGGCTCAAGACTTAGGCATACAAAAGCAACTCTCATGCACACTTGAAGAGACCAAACATGGGCAACTAGTATGCACTTAAAGCTCTGAAATTCAAGTTAAACATGATGCCAAATCATGCAATGAAGCATGCCAAACAAAACATGCGAATGGCCTAGGTTTGAAAACAAGTCAATAGGGCATCAAACCACACTTATGCAAAGCAAATATGGCATGCATTGAAGAACCTAAAACAGAGTTTTAGCATGTTAAAACAAAGCCAAATGGCTACTTAGATGGCATCTAGGAGGCTTAAGCATAAAGGCATGCAACATGACCAAAACATGGAGCACTTAACACATACTCTTAAAGCATTAAAAGGGGCATGCAAGGCAATCAAACAAGCATATCATAAGGTCTGAAATGGCATGTTAGATGGTTTCAAACCATCAAAATAAGGCAAGCATGGCATACTACACATTCATGCTCTCAAGGCCAACAAGCCAAATACAAAGAGGCTACAAGATACATGCTAAGATTGGCCAAAACAACTATGGACAGAGCTAAAGCATGGCAAAATAAGCCTACAAGCTTCATGGATCTAGGCCTAAAACATGCTAGAAATGAAGGCACACTACCTAGACATGTTAAGGCATCAAATAGGCATTACATGATAACTATGCTAAGCATGCATAGGAGACCAAAACCAACTTAGAAACATGTTATATCATGGCAATATAAGCATGGAAAACAACTCAAACATACTCAACACACACTCAAGCATGGTGCTCTCTCAAGAGGCAAAACTTGCCCTTTTCAAGGACATCAAGGAGAGGGGGTGGCCCTCCCCTTTCGGAGACTTCAAGGCATGCTCTTCACCACTGAAATCCCTCAAGATTTCAGTGGTGAAGAGATCCTATCACCAAAATCTCGGATCTCTCACAAAATAGCACAAAAAAGTGCCTTTTCAAGGTCTAAGAGTGGTCAAACTTGCTCAAACCACAAAACACTCTTAATGAACAATAGAGAGGGCCTAAAAACAGAACTTTTATGTGTTATAGACTAAGCACAAAAACTGTTTAAAAGTAGACAAAAATGGAATGCAAAAATGGGGTAAATAAAGTTAGTTTCTTACCCTTGATGATCCTCTTCACAAAGGTTGTTGTGCTTGGTCCCTTGAGTTCCAAATCAGTCAAGAACTTAAAAAAACAGCTCCTAGAACCTCAGTTACAAGGAGAAGGTGAAACACTAGGTGTTTATGTGCAATAGTAAGGCACAAAACACCTAGTCTTACAAGAGAAGGATAGATATAGAGGGTATATGTAACTCTAACCCTAAAACCAGAACTTGGTCTGTCTAAACAATGTCTAGAATCTCTCCAACTTTTTGTAACCCTTGAGCCAAGAGAAGAAGTCCTTCTCTTATAGGCAAAAAGCTTACAAGCTTAGTCACCAAGCAAGCTCATCCCTCCATACACGTTTATGGAGGAAATAAACCATATATTGTATGAAAATATCTCATAAAGCAATCGCACAATGTCCCGGCAAAAAGTGTCATTTTGACAAAACTTAGTGCCGGTCGGCACAAAAAAGTGCCGGTCGGCACAATAAAGTGCCGGTGGAAACTCTAGCCAGCCGGTGGCCTCTAGCCCCAGCCGGTGATGTGTGGGGATGCCTCACAAAGCATTCCCTGCCCTTCCAAGGCAAAACATAAGTGATTGGTGCAAAATCAAACACAAACGGTCGAGTTCGGAGGTCCTGAGGCAAGGCGCCAGCGAGATCTCGGAACTCCAACGAACATAAACATGGAAAATCACCGAGTGTTCCAGCGGTGCCGTCCAATGCTTGAGAGGGGTCAGAACTGGGGTTTCTACTGTTTCCCCTCTTAGACAGAACTCGAAAGTCATAACAATGCCGGGAGTGAGTGCCAAAGCCCAGAGTCGACCCATTTTGACAAGGCGAAGACTTAGACAATCATGCAAAACAAGTAAGATATGCTTGGCGGGGGCAAAATGCAACTGAAAATGCAAGAAGCCGGGCATAACTTATGATCATGCAGAGAAAGCTGTAATGAAGCACACATGCAACAGTTATAAGCTGGCATACGCCAATCTACACCACAACGCAGAAAGGATGTAAGAGAATCATGCAATTCTCGAAACGTCTCACGCGGAGGATACAATACCTGTGCGGCTCGTCCGGTTGCACCGGCCTCAAATGAGCCGTACATACAATATCGTGCTGCAAAGGAAGTAAACTTAGGGTATAATATTGTTAGCAATATGCATGACATATGCAATGAATGCTAAATGATATGCAAAATGACACGCAATAATATATATATAACAATAATGCAACTAATAATGCAATGCAATTGAAACTATATGCAATGGACTATATGTGGCAATTGAATCATGATTCAAACCGAACGGTTCGAAACCGCACAAATGTCAAATAGATTGATGGAGGTGACAAGTCCGTCTCCCATAGAACGATGTCGATCTATGAGTACGCATACGGACACAAGAACAAGTATTGGGTGGAATGACATAAGTGGGGAAAGCGACCTACCGGGGAGAGAATAATGATCCTAATGCCGGACGCAATAACTACACTACAGTGTAATGGAAATGGATACAATGGATATGGCACGCGGGCCAAACCGTATTTTGCCTAGGAAAGGCATGTACGCATACAAACCGTATCTAGCACAGAAGCGGTGCCGCTACCCTCAAGGCTCGGACACAAAAGCTCGACAACTGTGTTTCAACACGAAAAAATATGGGCACATACCAGACCAAGCTTAACAAGGAAAGGTGCAAGCCATAGATGGAGGCGATGCAATGGATGCATGCAAGCTACAATGCAATGGATATGGATACAATGGATATGGCACGCGGGCCAAACCGTATTTTGCCTAGGAAAGGCATGTACGCATACAAACCATGTCTAACACAGAAGTGGTGCCGCTACCCTCAAGGCTCGGACACAAAAGCTCGACAACTGTGTTTTGACACGAAAAATATGGGCACATACCAGACCAAGCTCAACAAGGAAAGGTGCAAGCCATAGATGGAGGTGATGCAATGGATGCATGCAAGCCACAATGCAATGGATATGGATGCTTTACAGAAAATGCATGACATACACTATATTACAATGAAATGCATGACACATGCATGTTTTTTTTGTTTTTAAATGCATGACATATGCAGTATTTACATGATGCATGACGATGCACGATGATGCAATGGCTATGATTGCAGCTTTCCCTATCTTACCAACAGGGCGATATACTAGGTTGGTTCAGTATCCAGAATTGAGGCGTAAACACGCTGCCTCAACCTATGGGGCTTCCATACAGATTTCAAGCCGAGGGTACACCCCCTGGGTATTTAAACCAGACTTTAGTCTCGGAAATTCCGAACCTTTGCGTTCTAGGCATAAGCCGTTCGAACTCTAGCTTTCACCGTCCCAGCTGGTCTTCTAGGAACTCACCGCAGACACGGAAGTCGTTCGGGTATTTAAACCAGACTTTAGCTTTCACCGTCCCATTCTGACATTGCATTGATTTTCTGACACTATACTGTCATTCTGACATTGGATTGATATGTAACACTGCACTGATTTTTCAACACCGTACTGTCATTCTGACAATGCACTAATTTTTCGACACCATACTGTCATTCTGACATTGCACTGATATCTTACACTGCACTGATTTTTCGACATCATATTGTCATTCTGACATTGCACTGATATCTGACACTTCACTGATTTCTGACACCGTACTGTCATTCTGACATTGCACTGATTTTCTCAGGTTGAGTGGCACCCTTGGGCAGGCATTCCCCAAGTGTCGATGGTGACCTACACCATTATCTGGCATGCTTCCACAGTGAGGATCCTATTCGAGAACCCTTTTGGCCGGACATACTACCTGGGAGAGAGATTCATCCGTTAGACGCGAGGCGTTGCTGACCCTTATATTCCACATCCTCCTCTTATTGGCATAAGGATGGTAGATGATTTACAAGATGGTCCTGAACTCGACTTCTTGATGATAGGTGATGACGACGATTATCACCACGAGCCTGGCGACTTTGTAACTTTCTTACACACTCGAGTGATGGCGCCTCTTACTCCAGATGTGGCTCGAGCTGTGCCAGTGGTTGCTACTGCTCTTGCTGCTGGGGTTGGCGATGTGCCCATTGGAGGTGTCCCTACCATTGCTCCCATTCCTGGATTGCCAATGCTTCCCACCGAGATCGTATACATGTGTCCAGATAGAGTGATCGAGCAGATCCCACTTGAGCCTATCGAGGAGAGGGGTCGGAGACTTTTGTTTGCCCCTAGCGTTGAGCAGGTACACTTTCTTTTTATGCTAGTCCATGCTGCATTTTAGCTTATTTTTACTATTCACTGTTCAATTACTTCTATCTATTTTTCTCAGTTTCTATTCTTTTGCAGATTCCCCGGGCGTATGGTAACGAGCTCCTTTGGAGGATCGACTGACTACTCATCATGGTATGGAGGAGGTAGACTGCCTTAGTCACCTACAGTATTGAGGTACATTCTGTGTGTAGCCTACTGTCATTGCCATATTGTACACTTCTGATCACTCTATCCGATAACTGTTCTTTTTCAGCTTAAGCCAGCGCCGGCAGTGCCTACTGGACCTTCCACAGCTAGTAGGCAGATATGGGGCCCAGTGAGAGTCCAAGGAGGCGCTGATCGGGGGAGAGGTCGAGTGAGGTAGCGCTCGCCGTCCGAGGAGTCTTTGACGGGTCCACAACCCTAAAGGATGAGGGAGAGGAGATTGACCTACAGTCAAGCAGCCCCAGTGATGACAACGATGCACCTCCTCTACAGTTGAGGAGGAAGAGAGTGAGGATAGGCTACAGATGATGATGATGATTTTGCTTTCATTTTACTTTTGCTTTTGTATTGTTATGTACTTATAAAACTAGCTTCGAATAGACCTTTCATTTTTCAAAAACTTTCTTTTGTTTTAGTTATGTAAAATGATGATCGGGGTTGGGCCTGCCAATTGTGAAAGGCAAGTTTTGTAGAATGATTTATTTGCATAATATGATGAACTGCATTACCCTTGCATTTGTAACCTTCAAAACTATGAATGCTTTGTGCTTGAATTGATTCATGAATCGAATAATGACTTACAACCGATCAAAACATAAAATACAACTCGATAATGAAAAAAATAAACGAAAACAACTCGAAAAAGCTAACAAACACTTGGTACAAACAAAACAAAACTCAAAAGTATAATTGAAGTCCATTCAAACAAAGGTCAACTTTTGTCGCAACAGATCTGCACTAGGCTAGCATCAAGACCTAGCTGGGCTTCACTGATGCACGGTCGGCTATCACTGATGCACGACCGGCCATCAGTGTGATGTCGGTCAGTGCCGTCCAAGTGTCATGCTCAGCTCCTTCTCAGACTCTATCAATATTGCTCTCATGTTGTTTTTTTGGAAAACTCACAAGTCCTTGATATTTTGCTCTCAAAATGAAGATATTATTTGTTGGCAGGCTTCGAGACTAGATAGACACTTTGGATAGTTCGGAAAAGGTGAATTTCTATAGCTTTAGCCTAAATGACCTTTTTTCTTTGAGCCACACTTCTCTTCGCTTTCCGTTCCTTCATGTTGCGGTTCAGTGTTGGAACCCAATCACATATGTCTTTAGCTTCGGGGGACAGGAAATATGCCTGACAATTGAAGAATTTTAGGCATTAATGGAATCTCGGTGTGATGAGGAAATCATTCCCTAGCCCTGTTTCGGCCACGTCCAAGCTTTGGGACAGATGTGCAGGCTAACTCTACATGAGGTTTGATCTTTGGTCCACAATGGAGAACTGGATATTCCTAGTCTGATTCATAGATTTTCTAATGTTTGTGACCAAGGCGACCTTCTTTGGTGAGGTTTTAGGCAACACACCCTTTGCTTGTGTATCCTAGCATACTTCCTTTTTGCCCCTAATTTTGGTGGATCCAGTATTCAATTGGTCGAAGTGGCCCAAGGTTTAAAAGAAGGCAAGAGTTGCATTGGCTTGGTGCTGGCTGAGACTTTAATGGGCTTAGATGCCTTCCATCGGTAAGAGACTACGAAATTCATAGGGAGTCCACCACTCCTTTAGGTAATGTTTCCCACCGATTCTGTCGTGCTTCTCACATCACTCGGCATTCATGCTTTGTTTTTCTCTTAAAGCCCTTTTCTCACTTTCTCTCAACATATATCTCCCTATTCTTTAATCTCTCTTTTCTTTCTTCTTTGCCCAGGTGTGGCTTATGGATAAGTTGAATATAGTGGATTCTTGCCCTGAGTACTCAGCTCGAGATTGCTTCCACCAACAGCTAGTGGGTTTCGCGAATTAAGGGTGGTGGTGCCACTAGATGTGCAACATGTCTGCTGTTGACATTGCTTGGCATTGCCCTTGGCTTAATCTGACTGAAATCAGCTACAGCATGACTCGGCAGCCTGGCATACAACTGATTGGCCTTACACATTGTGTATTCTACTTTCCATTTTGACTCAGGCGCCAGTTTGGACATGATCAGACTTGCCCAGAAGAGAGGGTTGATACACCCAGTTTCATTCCCCGTTCGAGGTTCACATTGGACTAGATACCTCACTGCTTGGAGGATGATAGAACTTCTAGCTCCTACCCTTAGTTTCAGTTGCATCCTTTCTAGCAAGTGCTTGGCTTGGCTTGAGAATGAGGCACAAACCGGACCTACTTTAGCATGAGAAGCTTCCATGAGCACGAGCGGGGGACGTAGGAACAAATGACTCATCTATGCCCCTAGTTTATTGCTTTGATCTTTACTTTCCATGTTTTTATGATGTAATAAAAGCAACTTTGATTTGTATCAAGATTTGGAGAACTTTGTATTGAAATCAATGAAATTAAAGTTGTGAGTACTGAAAATTTTCCTTTTGATCCAAAAATGGTCTAAGTTGTAAAAGGTAAAGTTTGAGCAAAGTCAACTTTTATCAAAACTTTTCAAAACTATTCTCGATAAGGATCACTACTTTGACACACATGGAATCAATCTTCGAGATGTATAACCCGAATCCAGAGATAACAAATTGCCCCTTAACTGAAAAATGCTGCTCAGCACTATAACCAGCTCTCAGAATAAAGATCACAAATGAACTCTTAGATAAAGAACAGACAAAGATGACTTGACCAGACACAAGGATAGGACAGTTGATTTGGAGGTGTTTACGGCCGAACTTCAAAATGAAGTTGCCTACGTATTCTGAAGATGGGAATCAGGTCTTACGTAGTTCAGTTCGGGTTCATTCGAGTATTAACACTCTCCTTTTACGTTCTAACTTTTGCCAATGTCGCCCTTTAGCGTTTTCAACCTTACAAGCTCAAATTTTCTTCATTTCTAATTTTTTATGCTCTAACTTTTGCCTAGGTCGCCCTTCTGGGTTTTCGGCCTAGCGAGCCTCTCAGGGGTAGTATTTCTTCAACTTGTCCTTGTTGATCGGTTGGGAAAATTCTAGACCATCCAGGTCTATGAGAATAACAGCTCCACTTGACCAAAAAGTTTTGATGATGTAAGGACCAATCCAATTGGGTCTAAACTTGCCCTTAGGGACATGGATGGGAGTTCGGTTGTCTTTCAACACCAGATCCTCTTCTTTGAGATTCCGGGACTTAACTTTCTTGTTAAAAGTCTTGGCAATCCTACGTTGATAACCCTGAACATGGTACAATGCTTTCAGCTTTCTCTCATCAAGTAACATCAGTTCTTCAAACCAGCTCTGTTGCCAGTCTGCCTCTACTATTCGACACTTAGCCATAACCCGCAGCAACGAGACTTCTATTTCGATTGGCAGAACAACTTCCATCCCACAGATAAGAGAATAAGGAGTTACCCCAATAGACGTCCGGATTGAAGTTCTATAGCCCAGAGTGCGAATGGCAATTTGTCTGGATAGTCCCTGTAGGTCTCAACCATTTTCTGTAATATATGCTTGATGTTCTTGTTGGCGGCCTCAACAGCTCCGTTGGTTTGTGGCCGGTATGTAGATGACTTATGGAAAGCGACGTTGTATTTCTCCAACAAGTCAATCATTTCTTTCTTGAAATGAGAGCCATTATCTGAAATGATTTCATTTGGGACCCCATATCAGCAAATGATGTTGTTTCGGATGAACTTAGCCACATGGGCTGCTTTCAACACTGCGTAGGACTGAGCTTCCACCCACTTTGTAAAGTAATCAATTGCCACTTTAATGTATTCATGTCCATTTGACCCTTTTGGTGTGACTGCGCCGATGACATCGATTCCCCAGATTGAGAAAGGCCATGGTGAAGTCATCTTGTACAGCTTCGATGGCGGGATGTTCATGCGATTGGCGTAAATTTGACATTTGTGGTATTGCCCAACAAAACCAATACAATCATCCTCCATGGTAGACCAGTAGTAACCTTGCTTGAGAATCTTTCGGGCTAACATTACTTTATTCATGTGCATTCCGCACTCTCCCCCATGGATGGCCTCCATTAGGTGTTTTGATTCTTCTACATCGACACACAACTTATGCATTCCCAGATGACCCCTCTTGTACAGTTTACCTCCATAGATGATAAACTGAGTGGCCATCCGTTGTAATTCCTTCTTATCTTTGGCATTTTCCCAACCTCCTTTTCCAAGAAGTTCCAGATATCATAGAACTAAGGGTTTTGATCTTGCACTTCATCTATTGCGGTGATGGTCTCGTAAGCCGGCGTATACCTCTGCTCAATGATGATCAGATACATCTGGACTCCCAATGGGATGTCTATCATAAACGATAGAGTTGATAAGGCATCAGCAAACCTATTATTCTCTCTTAGTAAATGCATGAAAGTCAGCTTCTCAAACTTAGGAATCAGAACATCCAGGGTTTGGTGATAAATCTTCATCTTTTCTTCTTTGACCTTCCAGTCTCCTTTTGCTTGAGACACAACTAAGTTCGAGTCTCCGATGACGTCCAACCTTTTTGCCCTTAGTTCTAGGGTGGCTTCCAAACCAATGATACACGCCTTGTATTCTACCTCATTATTGGATTCCTTGAATCGGAGTTTGAAGGCAAAGGGTATATGGGAATTGTTGGGTGCTAGCAGCAACACATCTATCCCATAACCATATTGGTTAAACGCTCCATCAAAGTACATTGTCCAAATTTCTTACTCGACTTGTAGAATGGCTTCATCTAGAAATAGGTATTCTACCGCTCCATCCCCTTCTATCGGGCGATCTGCAAGAACTCCGCTATAGCTCTCCCCTTGACAGACTTGTGAGTAAAATACTTCAAATCAAATTCGGAAAGGAGAAGCAACCAATGAGCTAGCTTACTCGTAAGCGCTGGCTTCTCAAAGAGATATTTGATGGGATCTAATCTCGAAACCAGAATTTCGGAGTTAGCTAACAAGTAGTGCCTCAACTTCCTGGTAGCCCATACCAAGGCTAAGTAAGCTTTCTCCAGCGGGGTATAGCAGGTCTCGTAATCCAGCATTTTCTTGCTCAAGTAGTAGATGGCTTTCTCCACACTATCCTCAGATTCTTGAGCAAGTATGCATCCCATTGTGGTGTCTGTGACAAATAGATACAAAATCAAGGGCTTTCCTGGCTCTGGCGGCGACAACACAAGTGGATTATGAAGGTATTGCTTGATTTTCTCAAAGTGAAATGACATCGATCATCCCACTAGAACTTCTTTCCTTCTTTCAGGAGATCAAATAGTGGTTCACAAGTCAAAGTTAATTAAGAAATAAACTGTCTTATGAATTGTACTTTACCCAAAAAGCCTCGCACCTCCTTTTTAGTCCTTGGTGGTGGCATTTCTAGGATGGCCTTGATTTTGGAAGGATCTACCTCGATGCCCTTCTGTGTGATCAAGAAACCAAACATTTTCCCTGCTGTTACACTGAAAGTACACTTTTGTGGATTTAACCTCAGTCTGTATTCTCTGATCCGTTGAAAGAATTTCTTCAAGGTGATGTAGTGGCCCTCTCTTTCCTGGACTTGACAGTCATGTCGTCCACATATACCTTGATGTAGACACCCCATTTTTGACCGACCTTAAGACTCAGACGTCACCAATTGAGCGCTTGGTGATGTTGCATATCGTGCTCGTCCAGAGGTTTCAGAGTCTCGGCTGCGAGCCTTGCCTCCGGACTTTCGGACTCTTTCGTGCTTTGCCTTGGTTTGCGAACCAGGCTTTGTTTTCTCTGTTTTCTCTTCCCGAAGGGAGGGAGAGGTCTCGTAGATCATCTCTCAGTGGCCGTAGGCTACGTTTCGTGGTCGCAGGCCATTTTTCCCATTTCGGAGCCCGGTTTTCGGTTTTCGGAGCCGTCAGGCCGTGCGCCTCGGTTCGGGACCGCCTAACCACCTCCGTTTGCTTATCCATCAACTTTCTGCTTTTTCCCAGGGGCAAAAGCCCACAACTTTCTGCTTATCCATCAACCACCCAGGGGAGGGATTGAAAAATGAGAGATTGAAGAATAGAGAGATGTGTGATGAGAAAAAAAGTGAGAAAAGGGCTTTTTCAGAAAACTAGAGATTGAGTGCCAAGTGATGTGAGAATCACAAGTGAGAAAGGGTGGGAAACACTACCCGGTGAAACAGGCTCCCTGTGCACGTCCGAGTGTCGTGTCTTTTCGTTTGTCTCATTTCATCCCGAGCGTGTCTCGTTGTGTTTAGGTCGTTTACCTTTTGTTTTTCTGTGTTGAGTTGTTTTGGCTGTGGTCAGTTGTAGCCTTAATACCCATTTGAGAATCCTTTTCTCATTTTCAAAAAAATAAAATCGTTTTGTGCTATGAGTGCCGTGCCGTTCTCCACATTTGTGCAAAACAGAATTTGTTCTTTCAGAAAACCGCAGGGTTCAACCCAGGTCATATGAGAACAATGAAACCAGGACCTATCTAAAGCTATGAGTTTCGGGCTGCAAAGCGAAAGCAAAAGAGGAAAATGTCGGGCATCTGAGTTTGTTCCAACTTCAGTAGGCTCCGAGATTGTATTCCGTGTGTACCTCTTCAGGTCTTGCCAATGCTCCGAAGTATGAGTGTGCCTCTACCTCAAGCTCAAGATCAAGTCTACCTCAAGCCAGAATGGCGATCAGAAGTGCTCTCTCTGAGTACCAGTTCCTTGCCGGGGTCATCTTGGCTGTGTTCGCAATGAGTTCCTAGGAGACCAACTGCGACGGTGGAAACTAGAGTTCGAATGGCTGTTGCCTAGAACGCAAATGTTCGGGATTTCCGAGACTAAAGTCTGGTTTAAATACCCAGAGGCGTGTCCTCGGCTTGAAATCCGTATGGAAGCCCCATAGGTTGAGATAGTGTGTATGCACCTCAAATCTGGATATTGGACCAACCTAGTCTGTCACCCCGTTGGAGAATAGGGAAAGTTGTGAATATGATCAGGAAAACAAGCAGCAGCCGTAGCTCCTACATACAGATGTTGTTACTTGTCAGCATTTCAGAGCCTTTGTACTGTGAGTTCAAGGTAAAGTGTTCGAAGAGCACGAGGGGAGATCCCCGTCAGAGTAGAGCGGTTCACCGCCACTCACCTCAGGAGGTGCTTTCTAAAGCGCCGCTTTGTCCATTTATTGCTTTCCTTAAGCATCATGCATTGTAATGCATTGTACCTATCAAGTTTCTTTCTTAGTCATGCACAATATTGTATGTACGGTTCATCCAAAGAAGTTCCGTTTGAGATCATTTATTAGTGTATCAATCACACTTCATTCATTTTGTGTATCTATCACACACATTCTCACTTTTGCGTATCTATCACACACATTCTCACTTTTGCGTATCTATCACACACATTCTCACTTTGTGTATCTATCACGCACATATTCACTTTTTGTGTATCCATCGCACACCTTTAGTGTATCAAACAAACTTGTTCACTCAGTGCATCTATCACACTTTGTGTTCACCTTTTGTGTATCCATCACACACCTTTAGTGTATCAATCACACTTGTTCACATAGTGCATCTATCACACTTTGTGTTCACCTTTAGTATGTCTATCATACTCTACTCACTTTGTGTATCAATCACACTATGCTCATTCGTTGCATTGTTATGCACATTTGTCTAGCAGTGTTATGCTCATTACTTGCATTGTTATGCACACTTCACCTGCATTGTTATGCACCTTTTCACTTGCAATTATCACTCTTTCTCCTCGTGCGTGCGACGGGTTAGACCTCTTCGGTTAAAAGCGTTCGGAATACGTTCCAATGCTTACACCATTTTGAAACACCGGGATATGTCCCTATGTTTCTCCCTCTTCGGTTAAAAGCATTCGGAATACGTTCCAATGCTTACACCATTCTGAAACACCGGGATACGTCCCTATGTTTCTCCCTCTTCGGTTAAAAGCGTTCGGAATACGTTCCAATGCTTACACCATTCTGAAACACCAGGATACGTCCCTATGTTTCACATTCCTTGCGGAACACCGGGATACGTCCCTATGTTTCACATTCCTTGCAGAACACCGGGATACGTCCCTACGTTTCTTCTCTCTTTGCGGAACACCGGGATACGTCCCTATGTTTCACATTCCTTGCGGAACACCGGGATACGTCCCTATGTTTCACATTCCTTGCGGAATACCGGGATATGTCCCTATGTTTCACATTCCTTGCAGAACACTGGGATACGTCCCTATGTTTCTCCTTCTTTTCTAACCTCTGGGATACGTCCCTAATCTTTGGGATACGTCCCTAATCTTCGGGATACGTCCCTAATATCTGGGATACGTCCCTAACCTTTGGGATACGTCCCTAACCTTCGGGATGCGTCCCTAACCTTCGGGATACGTCCCTAATCCTCTGGGATACATCCCTAACCTTCGGGATGCGTCCCTAATCCTTGGGATATGTCCCTAACCTTTGGGATACGTCCCTAACCTCCAGGATACGTCCTTCTGCTCCCCCTCTTTGGTTAAGAGCATTTGGAATACGTTCCAATGCTTAAACCACTCCGAAACACTAGGATAAGTCCCTACGTTTCTCTCTTTGTTCCTTCCCCAGCATTTCATTCGCGCTGTCTTGCGCACCTCACCTGTACTTGTTAGTGCATTACATTGTTTTGCATACAAACCGGCTTCGCGTGGCGTATAAGTCCAATCTTCAAACCGGCTTCGCGTAGCATGTAAGTTCAATTTTCAAACCGGCTTCGCGTAGTGTATAAGTCCAATTATCAAAATCTTCCCGCATATCATTTGCATTTTGCCCCTGCCTGCGGGCACATTTTTGTCTATCTTGTCTGTTTTGTCTAAGTCTTCGACCTTGTCAAAAATGGGTCGTCTTTGGGCTTTGACATTCACCCCGTCATTCTTATGACTTTCGAGTTCTGTCAAAGAGGGGCAACTGTAGACACCCTATTTTTGACCGACCTTAAGACTCAGACGTCACCAATTGAGCGCTTGGTGATGTTGCTTATCGTGCTCGTCCAGAGGTTTCAGAGTCTCGGCTGCGAGCCTTGCCTCCGGACTTTCGGACTCTTTCGTGCTTTGCCTTGGTTTGCGAACCAGGCTCTGTTTTCTCTATTTTCTCTTCCCAAAGAGAGGGAGAGGTCTCGTAGATCATCTCTCAGTGGCCGTAGGCTACGTTTCGTGGTCGTAGGCCATTATTCCCATTTCGGAGCCCGGTTTCCAGTTTTCGGAGCCGTCAGGCCGTGTGCCTCGGTTCAGGACCGCCTAACCACCTCCGTTTGCTCCGGTTTTTGGCACACACCTTATTTCCTCCCTTTCGAGGGACACTGTGGTCCGAGAGACCAACTTCGTGGTCGGACACCACTTCCGGTGCCTAACAGCCCACTTTCGGGGCCCCGAATTGCGTGTTTCGGCTCCCGAACCTTCATTTTGCATTTTTGGGCTCCGACCCAAACTTGATATAGTCATATTTTGAGGTCCTTTTCATGTTTTATTAAGGACCTTTTGTTGTTTGACATCTCCATATACCACTTGCTTCTTTACCCCTCGTTTTTCCCCTTTTCTTGCACGGTACTTTAGGCGTACTTGTGGGCTGTGTTGGACTTGGTCATAAACTAAAAAGTGTATTATTTTGAGCCCCTCTTCAACTTTGTTGAAGGGATCTCAGCCATTTGAGACCCGAAGCTATCACTTACCCCTTTAGCTGACCTTTTGGCCATTTTGAGGAGAAATTTGAATTTCATTTCCCCCCCATTTTCCCCCCTCTTTTCTACACGTTTTTTTGCCTATATATACAGCATCCCAGGTCTGTAAAAAGGGTTAGAACATTTTTTTTGGAGCTCCTATATTATATATCTCTCTCTCTCTCTATAATTCCAAGCTTCAAAATCCTTAAGTTCATACACCCATTTACACTACAACCCATAGTATCACTCCTCCTTACTTCATTCCAGAAGATTGAGGGTCATTTCCAGAGGCTAGGAGCTCTTCTTCTTGGTTTAAAGGTTGTTAAAGTTTGGTTCTACAAGGGTGAGTTCCATTTTCCCTTTTTCTTGCATTTTTTTGTTCCATTTCTTAGGCCTATTTGCTTATTGTTTCAAGCTCCGACCAAAACTGAAAAGATCATTTTTTTGAGTTATATTCCATGTTTCATTAAGAGTTCATTACAGTTTTAAGCTTCATTTTGTCACTTTCTTCATTACCCCTCTTTATGCCACTATTTTGCGTAGCATTTCTAGCCTATGTGTGATCTATTTTCGAGCATAATGTAAACTGTAAGAGGGAATATTTTGAGCCCCTCTTCAAAATTGAAGAATGGATCAACCCTGTTTGGGCCCCCTATCTTGCACTTGCTTCATAATGTCTCCTATTTATCGTAAATTTGCATGATTTGTTTGACCTATATTTAAATTGTTTTGGAGCATGTCATGAACTGTTAGTAAGCTTATTTTGTGTCCCTCTACAAGATTTTAGAAGGGATCAACCTTGTTTGGGGCCTCCATGTTGTACCTACCACTATACCCCTCTTTGGCCCCCATTTTTGCATGCCTTTTTAGGCTTATCTAGCTTCTGTTTTCGGCCATCATCAGAACTGGAAATGGTCTTATTTTGACCCCCTGGTTATATTTCATGAAGGGTCTTTGCTGGTTTGTTGAATGTTTGGTGTACCTCATGTTATAGCCTTTTGTTATCCTAGTTCTTGCATGGCATTTTTAGCATGTTTGCATACTGATTTGGGGGTTGTCATAAACTGTAAATGTGCATATTTTTGGTCCCTCTTCAGTGTTGTAGAAATATATTTTTCTGTTTGGATTTTGTATATATCACTTGTTTCATAACCCTCCTTGTGGCCTATTTCTTACGTAGGAATTTTGCCATGCTTGTATATTGCTTTGTGGTTTGTTTTGAACTGGAAAAATGCTAGTTTTGGGGTTGCCTTGCTTCTGCCTTTTCATGTCATGTATCAGTTATGCATGTTTGGTGTAGCTATAGGCCATTTCGGGTGCCAAAATTCATGTTTCGGGACCATTCCTTGCATTTGGTGTCATTTTGCCATCTTTCGGGGCTGTTTTCCCCCATATTTCAGTGCTGAAATTCCATTGGCATGTTTGCATATCATTTTCTATGTCATTGCATTCTGTATGCCATTGTCTCGGTTTCGTGCCGTGTGCATTTCGAGGCACTTCATTTTCATCCACCGGCCTCTTATGTGAGTGTGGCTGAGGCCCACTCATGTTAGTATAAGTCCATTTGAATCCTGTATGCCATTTTAGTCTCATTGCATTCTGTATGCCATTGCCTCAGTTTGCGTGCCCGTGTGCACGCATTTCGAGGCACTTCATTTTCATCCATCGGCCTCTTATGTGAGTGTGGCTGAGGCTCACTCATGTTAGTATAAGTCCATTTTGCATCCCGTATGCCATTTTAGTCTCATTGCATTCCGTATGCCATTGCCTCGGTTTGCGTGCCCGTGTGCACGCATTTCGAGTCACTTCATTTTCATCCATCGGCTTCTTATGTGAGTGTGGCTGAGGCTCACCCATGTTAGTGTAAGTCCATTTTGCATTTGGTATGCCATTTTAGTCTCATTGCATCGTGTATGCCATTGCCTCGGTTTGCGTGCCCGTGTGCACGCATTTCTAGGTATCTCATTTTTCATCTCTTGGCCTCTTATATGAGTGTGGCTGAGGTCCTCTCATGTTAGTGTAAGCCTAATTGCATTGTGTATGCCATTGCCTCGATTTGCGTGCCCGTGTGCACGCATTTCGAGGCACCTCATTTTCATCTATCGGTCTCTTATGTGAGTGTGGCTGAGGTCCACTCATGTTAGTGTAAGCCCAATTGCATTGCGTATGCCATTTTATGCCTTAGGATCATTTTCTCGGTTTGCGTGCCCCGTGTGCACGCATTCCGAGACATCTCATTTTCATAGCATTGTGTATGTTAGGATTGTATCTTAATTGCATTTCATACATATCATGCATATGGCATTGTGTTCGGGATAGGAATTAGCCCGTCACGAGAAGCAGTGCGTTCGCACTCCGGTGAGAACGGGTCTCAATTCCCAAGTCACCGACACTCCGGATTATCCATGATGGAGTTAGGTTTTGTTGTAGCATTCATATGCATTCATCCTATATTGAGTTGTGCAATCCGATTCCTCGGCCATCATGCATCGAGATGCGTGATTGGTGGCACGAGGATCGAGGCATGCATATATTTGTGAAATACATTGCTATGCCCATTTCCTGCTCTCTGTTACAGCAAAATGAAGAATCAGCAACTTTTCGGAGTCTGGCAAGCATTTCAAGGAAAGGTGGAAACAGAGGCTAATTGGGGCATCGGTGGATTTCACGCAAAGCGACCAAATATATCATTCATCGAGTAAAGCCCCTGGCTTGCATGCCAGTTTACAATTTTTCTTAGTTAATCTGTTAATTAATTAGGAATCTGTATATTTATTCGGACTGTATTATTCTTTTATTTCGGACTGTATTATTCTTTTATTTCGGACTGTATTATTTATTCGGACCCTCTGTGCGAGGGCATAATTGTAATAAGTGTGGGTGAGTGTGATGTATGTCTTCCAACCCCACGTCTTTCTTCTCTTTTATTTACCTGCTTATGATGGTTAGATTAGGGCATATTTCAATTAGCATAACAGTATGACAGCATGTTTGCATCATTCATCTGTTTTGCATGCACCGGGCTCGGCGCATCATACAAACTGCATCTGTATTTCAATTCCAAGTTGAATACTTGATAGCTGTTGCATTTCATATGCCATGTTTAGAATAGTCGAGCCTGCTATAGTTACATCTTTGCATGTGTTGCATTAGGCAATTCTGTGCATCTAGGATCATGCATGGATTTCTAACAAGCTTCTGTTTTGGCTTGGAGTACTCGGTGAGTTTTTATGCTTTAGCATCCTTGCATTCGTGTGAGTGACTGCCATGAAAAGTATGCTTACCATGAGGCTAATTGCTTATGTGATACAACTACCTTGAATGCCTGTGGGTGGAGGTTGAGTTACTTAGAGTGGAACAAATCATTGACTGTTTGTTTTAAGCCCACTAGATAGTGGCAAAACCATTGTTTTCTAAAGCCCACCCGAGGGTGGCAAATCCATGTCTTAGCCTACCTGCGGGTAGCACCATCAAACCATTTTCAAAAACAAACATGAAGTGTTTTGTTCCAATTCAGGAAACTCAGTCTATACTTGTATGCTGTGCGCATCACATAGTAACCTAGGCTAATAATGGGAATAAGAACACACAATGTTTTCAAAATAAGATATCATGGTTAGTAGAGGCCGGTCTTTGACGGGCGAGTGCTCACAGTGACCTTCCCCAATCGTACCCAAGTCCCCGAGCCGAGGCAACTTTGGTGATAACGGACACGTGGCCTTCGGCACCGAGTCAGGGTTTCCTAAATTTCCCATTAAAAAACATTTAGGTGGCGACTCTGTATCTGACAAAGCAGTCCATGTTTGGCACTTCTTTCAAAAAAATCTGTTTTCAAAACGATTTGCCGGATTTGGACTCTTTGGTTCAAGATTAAGAACCGTGACATTTTGAGTCCTTCGAACTGTAGTGGCACAATATCGAACCGTAATGGTGGGGACTCGCACTCCTCGCCCGGGATGCGTTCGGGGACGTGTACACTTGACCTCTTTATGGATCATATCATGCAAAATTATGGTTACAGCCCTTTGATAGGTAGTCCTGGCATTCTTCAGCCCAAACGACATCACCATATAGTAGTAAGTTCCCCACGGCGTAGTGAAAGTAATTTTCTCTCTACCCTCAAGTGCCATCAGAATCTGGTTATACCCGAAAAATCCATCTATGAAGGAGAGCAATGCATGACCCGCGGTGAAGTCCACTAATTCATCGATGTACGGTAGAGGAAAGTTATCATTCGAACTAGCTTTGTTCAGATCTCTGAAATCCACACATATTGAATACGCCATCTTTCTTCGACATTGGAAAGATGGCGGAATTTAGGTGTGTGGATATTAATAACCAAGTGGGATACTCAGATACTAGCAAGAAACCTGCGTCGATCTACTTGGTGACTTCCTCTTTAATCTTCAAAGCCCAATTTGGGCCTATTATCTGCAACTTCTGTTTAATGGGTCGGGCCTCGGGGTCGAGATGGATTCGATGCTGTACAATCTCAGGATCGATTCCAGTCATGTCTTCGTAGGACCATGCGAAAACATCTTTGAAATTTTTTAACAAAGAGACTAAGCGCTTGTGCTCCTTTGAAGACAACGTGGATCTGATCTGAACCAGACCCGAATCCTTCTTAGTACCCACATTAAAAGCAATGATTTGATCAACAAGGGGTTTTCCAAACCTCTCCTCCTCTTGATTAATCAAAATTTTCAACACCAAAGGAATTCCTTCCTTTTCATTTTCATTAAAATTTTGAAAGTCTTGATCAATGCAATAAACAAGCGGCACAGAGAAATACTCAGAATCTGCAGTAGCATTCTCATTCACAAGGTCAAGGTCATCCAATTCCTCAGAGTAGACTCGACTTTTTCACGCCTCCTTTTGGAGAGCTCGAATTGGTCCTATTGTTCGGACTCCTGTCACAGTTCTAAATCTAGTCTCAAAAGTGTGAAACTGACAAACACAAAAGAGTCTAATCCGACAAATCATTTTAGAAAATAAATTTTAGATCAAATAATGCCAAAATTGGACTACTTTGCCAGATTATAGAGTCGCCACCTAAATATTTTTTTTTTGGGAAATTTAGGAAACCGTGACTCGTGCCAAAGGCCATGTATTCGTCATCACCAAAGTTGCCTTGACTCGAGAACTTGCGTACGAGAGGAGAAGGTCCGAAAATGAGCACCCTTGCTCGCCCGATCAAAGGATCGACCTCCACTAATCATGATATGTTCTTTTATAAACCTCATGTGTTCTTATTCTGATTATTAGTGAACTTTACTATGTGGCCTTTTTAAGCACGTATAGACTAAATCGCAAGACTTGGAACATTTCAACTCATGTTTGCTTTCGAAAATGGTTTGAATTTGCCACCCTCAAGTGGGCTTAAAACGTGATGATTTGCCACTTTGCAAAGTGGGCTTAAATCACACACTCGTTGAATTGTTCCAATTCAAGTAACAAAGCCGCCATCCACAGGCATTCATGGAGTTAATCATTTAAGCAAATAGCCTCATGGCAAGCATGCTATCATGGCAACAAGGAAATCACACTTATGCAAGCATGCTAAAACATAAAACTTACCGAGTACTCCAAGCCAAAACAAAAGCTAGTTAGAAAGAATGCATGATCCTAACTACGTTAAGTGACTAATTCAACACATGCAATAATGCGATTAATAGTCTCGGCTACTAATATGGCATATGATTTGATTTGACAACATGCTTTAAAACACGTATTCAAATAGGTATTGAATTTGCAATGCAGTTTGTGCGATGCGCTGAGCCCCGGTGCATGCAAGACAAATGAATGATGCATACATGAAAGCATAAGGTATGCTAATTGAAATATGTCCCTAATCTAACCATCAGCGGATAAATATAAGGGAGAAAAGGCGTGGGGTTGGAAGACATGCACACACACGCGCGCTTATTACAACACTACGACCTCATGAATGAGGGTCTGAATAAATGAGCAAAGCTAAACAATGCTAAGCTAATTATTACAAAAGCGAAACTAATTAACTATTTTAGCTAATTAATTATTACAACACAATTGAATAACCAGCTACACTAAGCTAATTAAGTACAACACTTGACTTGCATTTGCTATGCTAACTAACTTGTAAAGTGATTTAAGCGGCGTCGAGGAGGATGCATGCATGCTCGGTTGGCTTCTTTTCGAAAATGCTCTTGCCTTGCCATCTGATGCCTCTGTTTGCACTCATTTGATCTTGGAAAATTGCACCAACTTCCAGATTGCCTCTGTACCAACACAGGAACACAATTGCACAAAAATTCACTGGTGGCCGTTCGGCCACAAAAAGTGGTTGTCGGCCACCTCAATTGGCGATCGGCTAGTTCGATGGCGATCGGCCACCCTCATTCTGGACTTGTTTTTTTGTACAGAGAGCGGCGAGGCAAAACAAAGCATTTTCAAGGAATGTGTGTGTCTTTTACGCTCCTTATCATTTCTCAAGCTCAAAGGAGTATAGCTCTTGGCTCTCAGAGATCAACCAAGCATTTTCAATGCATGATGGCTAGAAAACCAAGTTTGTACAAAGTCAATGAATGCACAAATAAGACTCAAGGACCACCACCCTATCATGCATGATCAAGGGTGCGGTGACCAAGAAAAGTGGCGATTTCATCACTTTGAGTAAGCGTCCCATTTTCCTTGTGTTTGGATTAACATCGATCCAAACACATGCAATGTTCATAACATGCTTATCTTGCTCAAGTTTTACTTGGTTCATTTTATTTACACATTTTACATTACCGATTAGTCCTTTAACCGATTAAGTCCATAGTGAGAGTCCTCTAATTGGAAAGAGGGCTTAAGCCACAAGTACCTTGAGCATGAAAGAGGCCTCATGTTGTTGGTTAGTAGAAACCCACAAGAGAGGATTAAAACCATTAGGCATGAGAGCGTCAATTCCGCACTCAAGCCAACAAGGGGCTCCAGACCACTTTCAAAACAAAGTAAAAAGTGAAGAATAGAGGGAGGTTGTAGACTTTTCAGTGCTGAAATGGCATGCAAAAAGACACTAAGTCATGCAAGAAACACATGCAAGTCATGCTAAGAGCCTAAAGCATTAAACTAGTGAAGATCACAACACTATAAGCATGCAACACAAAGCTCAGTTGGCCAAACTAGCTCTGAACAGAGATAAAACATGCCAAAGCAGTGGCTAAAACATGCTAAGATTAAGCATAAAAGGCTAGAAAAAACATGCTCACATGTTAGCTCGCAAACAAGATTCAAAACACGACTCTCAAAAGCAATAAAAGAGTGAAATAAGTGAGAATGTGATAGAGCTATATACACTGAAATCATATGTAAAATGATGCTATAACATGCAAGGCACTCAAACACTTCATGCTTAAAGCTTCAAAACAATGAGCTGGTGAAGACCATTACACTATAGCCATGCAATACAAGCCTCGAAGGACTTAACCAGCCCAAAACAGAGTTAAAGTAGGGCAAAATAGTAGCTAAAATAACCTAAAGTTAAGCTAACACAAGCTACAAAAATAGGCTAAACCATTAAGCATGCCAGACTAGTAAGCACAATTGCACTACAAGTACAAAATGCAAGCAACAAATGCTCCAACCAACCCAAAAGAGAGTTGAAACATGCAAAAATGGGGCCTAAAACATGCTTGAACTAAGCTAACACAAGCTACAAAACCAAGCTAGCATGTGAAGCTAACTAGGCATGCAAGAGAGACACAAGGAGGGGAGGCTAACCCCTCCATTTTTGGACTTCAAAACATACTTTTTACCTCTGAAATACCTCTGAATTTCAGTGGTTTAAAGGCTGAGAAAGTTTGATTTAAAGGTGGTAAGAAATGGCACAAAAGGCTTCACAAGCTAAAGAGCAAAAAGTGAAGACAACCCCCTAACTCAACAAGACTCAAACCACCATTTTGAAACATTAAAAACAGAGTTTTTTTTTTTTGGTTGAAATCCAGGTCAAAACAGTGTAAAAAGATAGCCAAGCAAGCAACTAAAACAAAGCTTAAATGAGGTAAGTCTTATACTTTTGAAGCACAGCACTAAACAACCACAATTCTGAGCTAAAACCAGCCTTAAGAGCTCAAACTAAGCCTCAAAGAACCTTAGCTCCAAGATGAAGATGTTTGGTTAAGGGTCTTAGTGCAAAAGCGTAGAGAATTCTCACTTTCAAACACAAACTAAAGAGAGAGAGAGAGAGAGATGGAAAAATTTGCTCCAAATTGCGTAAACTCTCAAAATAGGGGAGAGACCTCCCCCCTTTTATAGAAAATCAAGCTAAGGGCTTGTATTCATCCCTTCATACACATGCATGGAGATGAGCATCAGTGAACAACAGTTGGCACAACTGGGAAATAAATATCTGAAAAAGGAGAAAAATGGCCGTTGGCCATCATTAGTGGCCGACTGGTCATTAATGTAGTCGATCGGCCACCACCGGTGGCCGGCAGGCACAAGTCATGGCCTGTAGGCTAAGGAGATGGCCAACAGGTTACCCTCTCCTCCAGAAGTGAAGCAACAAGCTCTTGGCCCACAACCAAGCACAAAATAGACAAGATTAGAGGCTCCGAGGCAAGGCGCTCAGCCGAGACCTTCAGGGACTTAAAGCGAACACGAGCGAGCACAATCATTGGGTGTTCAAATAATGACGTCCAAGTCTTGAGGATGGCCAAAAATGGGGTGTCTACAGTTGCCCCTCTTTGACAGAACTCGGAAGTCATGAAATGACGGAGTGAATGTCAAAGCCTAGAGACGACCTATTTTTGACAAGGCCGAAGACTTGGACAAAGAAGCAATCAAAACAAAGAATGGTTGCGCCTACTGGCTGCCTACGTATCGCTTTGCAAAGAATCAAACCAGCGTAGTTCTTGGGCAAGATGCAAATGATACGCAATATAACAAAACAATACAGATGATATGCAATGCAACGAAACAATGTACATGATATACAATGTAATTGAATTATCAAACCACAAGCAGTGCAAAACAACACAAATATCATAAAGAGACGGAGATGCAAAATCAAACTACGTTTAACATAGAAAAGGTGCCGGAACCCTCAAACCACAATTCTCTTAGTGGAGTAGGCGTGTGCACATGCAGAACTATGTGTTTTGCAGCAAGAATACAAGTAATTGGGTGGCATGATATAAGTGAGGAATGATCTGTTGAGGAAAGATCGTGATTCTAAATGCTGAGTGTAACAAAACAAAATACGATGCAATGGATGTAGTGAATAAGGCGCAGGCCCAACCACATTTTTACTAGAAAAGGCGTGGACACAAAACAGACCACGTCTAACACATAAAAGGTGCCGACACCTTCAGACCACAATTCTCTTAGTGGAATAGGCACGTACACATTATCACAGAACCAAGCGTCAACGAAGGAAATGTATGAGAACATGCGAAACTAAGCTTAACATGGAAAGGATGCAGGCGATAAAATGATATGATGTATTGGATGTAATAGATAGTGCAGTAGATGCAAAAGGGGTGACATACTCCAAGCTCGCTGGAATCGTGAGAGGAGGAAGAACAAATCCCAAACATTTGAAATTGTATGAGGAAGGAACACTCAAACCATCTTTGAAATTGTGAGAAGAGGTCCTAAGAAAAGCACTTTCGGTAGCGTTCCGTATCTGAGATGAATTCCAAACCATTTGAAATCGTTAGAAGAGGTCCAAAGAAAAGCAATCGAGTCGTTCTCACGCAACGAGATGAATTCCAAACAACGCTGAAATCGTGTGAAGAATGGGACACTCTAACCACGCTAAAATTGTGAAAAGAGGCCCAAAGAAAAGCAATCGGAGGCGTTCCATGCAACTTTGAGATGAATTCCAAACATCTTTGAAATCGTGTGAGAAAGGGACACTCTAACAACGTTGAAATTGTGAGAAGAGGTCTAAAGAAAAGCAATCAAGCGTGTTCCACGCATCTGAGAAGAATTCCAAATCTGTTGAAATCGTGAGAGGAAAGGGACACTCTAACCACGCTGAAGCAGGAAGAAGGGCCCAAAGAAAAGCAATTCTGGCGTGTTCCACGTAACTTTGATGAATTCAAACATGGTGAAATTGTGTAAGGAATGGGACACTCTAACCCTATTTGAAATAGTGAGAAGAGGTCGAAAACAACCACTTAGGGGCACGTTCCATGCAACTTGAGATGAATTCCAAACACTTGAAATCGTGTGAGGAATAGGACACTCTAACCACTTGAAATCGTGAGAAGAGGTCGATTTGAGGTCGCCCTTCTAGTTTTTGCCCATCGAGCCCCTCAAGGATAAAAAAAAGTTTAACCGTCCATGTTGATCGATTTGAGATCTCGAGGCCATCTGAATCAATAGAATGGTTGGCGTTCAGCTTGATGATGTAGGAGTCCATCAATGGGGTTGAATTTGCCCTAGTATTATAGATAGGAACTTCGGTTGTCCTTCAATAAATTTTCTTCTTCTAGTTCTTTGGAATTTGGCTTTCTTGCGATTTCATTGGTTTCTTAGTAACTCATCTTTGACTCTTGAGCACATCGACATTTTGCCCCTAGTTCAAGGGATGCTTCTGATCCATCTACGCAAGCTTCCTTTGATCATATTTGACTTTCTTGATATGACTTTCTTGCCCCTAATTCGAGGGCTGCTTTTGATCTGGCCGTGCAAGCCTCATATTGTGATTCATCATTGAACATTCTGAGTCAAGTTTCAAGGTCTGAAAGAAAAAGGGGATGAGTCTCCAGGCTGAGAGCGATCATATACTGCACAATCTCAAGAGCGGTTCCATAGGTCCTCGAGGATCACATAAAACATTTTTGAAATCTTTTAAGAAAGCGACTAGTCGCTCGCACTGAAGACAATGTGGAACCAATCTAGATCAAGCCAGGATCCTTCTCAGTACTCACATTAACAAATATGATCTTATTCATTAAGGGCTTAGCATGTCTCTCTTTCCCTCAATTGATCAAATTTTTGCAAATCCGAAGGAATTCCTCCCTCTTTGTTTTCATCACAGTGTTCAAAAAGTTTTGAAAAACTTAGGTCAATGTAATGATTTCAAGGCACAGAAAAGGTAGGTAAAAATACATTGCCATTTCATTCAGATCTTCTGGTACAACTTGCTCCATAGCAGATCTTCTGGTACAACTTGCTCCATGGCAGAAACAGACTCAAAAGAAAGGGTGTAAAAGATGAACACAAAACAAGCAAGTGATGTCCGAGGTAACACCACAAATCACGACTCTAACGTAACAATACTGACTCGATACAACAAGAAAGACCCGACTGACTAAGTACATGAAGACTCTCTCAAAGCAACATAACAGAACTGACCCAATACCCAAGTCAGAAAGTACAAAAACTAGTATTTGCAGATTGCTCAAAATAGTGTGTGCCATTCATCACATCTGAAGTAAATCGAGCGCCATCAGCAAGTGGTTCATCCCCCGATCATATAATCACATTATCCCCCAAGTTCACTGATCCAGTGCCAATAGACTTTGCAGAGCCTGGCGCGACAATAACCTTGTTATCAATCAGATCTTGTATTTCGTGGCAAAGATGAAAACACACGTCAGTGTCATGGCTGGTTTGTTGATGGAAGGCACAGTACTTGGCCGAATCATGGAAGGGAGGAAGTTTATTCGATAATGGCTGTGGCTCCAGGGGCTTCAGATGCCCCTTTCTGATTAGGACCTTCACCGCCATTGTGAGACATGTCTGATGGAGTGAACACCCTCTGGCCGAGGTGGGTATTTGGCGGGTTGTGAATTTGGTTGTCTTTGGATGGACGGCGAAAGGATTGGCAAGTGTTATTGGGTTTGCCAATCTCTTCCAAGTGTAGGATTGGGCGAAAGGGGTGTTTGATGCAGCGTCCCTTTTTCTGCTTGTCCTTTGATTCAGAATGCCCTCATCCCGAGTAGCAAAAGTCTCATCCATAGTTTTTGTAGCAACTGTGAGCACTTGTTGTTTATTCAGTCATTCGGCCTTTAAAACCTCAATAGCCCACTGAAGATGTTTGTAAGGACCAATGCTTGCCCCTACCTTATTCTGACCACTTGCCTCCACTTTGCCAAAGGATTGACCTTCTTCCAATGTTGACTGTCCCAAGATTGGGGAGCCCTTTGGTGTGAAATTTCTGGCATGTGATGTGGTTGATGACGGAGTCAAAATTCCAAAGGCTAAATTTGCCACAGTTCTTTGCAAATCTTCAATCATGCTCTCCAGCTCAGAAGTAGTGGGTTCACGGGTTTGAGATGATTGGGGTTCAGGTGCACCCATCATGCATAAGTCCATGCTTACTCGAATGAACACCTCAGGCTTGGGTAAATGGGCTGGGGTGATATATATACTGGGGTCAAACGCGTTGGCCGCTGTCTGGATGAAGTTTTCCTGCCTAGGTGGAGGGTTTTGATTGACATTTGGTTTGTCTGGAGGTGTTATTACCTTGTTGTCAATGAGATTTTGAATCTCATGGCGTAATCTGAAAGCAAGTCGATATCATGACCGTCTTTCGATGGAAAACCTGATATGTAGCGGGTCATGCTTTGGAGAGAGAGGATCGGGTAGAGGCCGTTGTTCTAATGGTTTCAGATGTCCTTTCTTGAGTAGGACCCCTAGAGCTTTAGACAAAGGCATATAAAGTGGGGGTGAAAACCCTCTTGCCTCGGGGTAGATAGTTTGAAGTTTGGGGGTTTGGATTGGACGTACCAACAAAGGGGATGGCTATTTTCGGAGTGGTGGTGACCATTCCAACTTCAGAAGATCTTGCAGCTGCATCACCATTGGTGGTCGCATTCGAACTGTGTGTATAACCCTTCTTGGGTGACTCCCTTTCATGGTCAATTAGACCTTGTTTCAGAGCATCTTCTATCCGTACCCCAATCTCATGGAGGTCAGCAAAGGTGGAGAGGGTAAGACAATCATCATCTACATCAACCGGTTGCAGATTAAAATCGACCATCCTTATCTGGTCTTTCTCAGCCGGCTTGGTGGACATCATAGAAGCCTTGGCTCTCCAATGGCTTACGAAGTCAGAGAAGCCCTCCTTCGGCTCTTGTCTAGTTGCCTCGAGATCATGAGTTGTGACCTCGATTTGTGTGTTGTATGAATATTGGGCAACGAAAGCCTCGACCATCTCTTCCCAACTCCTTTTTACCGAATCCTCCAACTTAGGATACTAGATGGCCGCTACACCTAACAGGGTCCGACCGAAGAGAGATAGCTTTTGTATTCTGGAGAGGCCCATTGGCCATAAAATATCTAAGAACAATCGCAGATGTACCATAGGATCTCCAGAACCGTAAAAACGGTCTATATGTGGCATCTTGAACCGGTCCGGCAATGTCACTGCTGAATCCGTGTAACCATCCTCTATGTCTGGAATGGAGTTAACTCCTTGAGCCCTCTTGAACAGCTTTTCAAGCTTGCTCACTTTTAATGCAGTTGGATCCACTTCGAACTTGAAAGGGGCCTCAATTGGGTGGGCTTGTGTTTTGGAAGTTTGAGGTGGAGTGGGATCCACTGGGACATCTTTATTCTCCTGGGCATTGGAACTCTGAAGTCTTTGTGGACATCATAGAAGCCCTGGCTCTCCAACGGCTTACGAAGTTAGAGAAGCCCTCCTTCGGCTCTTGCCTAGTTGCCTCGAGATCATGAGTTGTGACCTCGATTTGCGTGTTGTACGAAAATTGGGCGACGAAAGACTCGGCCATCTCTTCCCAACTCCTTTTTATCGAATCCTCTAACTTAGCATACTATATGGCCGCTACACCCAACAGGGTCTGACCGAAGAGAGATAGCTTTTGTAATCTGGAGAGGCCCATTGGCCGTAAAATATCAAAGAACAACCGCAGATGTACCATAGGATCTCCAGAACTATCAAAACGGTCTATATGTGGCATCTTAAACCGGTCCGGCAATGTCACTGCCGAATCCGTGTAACCATCCTCTATGTCTGGAATGGAGTTAACACCTTGAGCCCTCTTGAACAGCTTTTCAAGCTTGCTCACTTTTAATGCAGTTGGATCCGCTTCAAACTCGAAAGGGGCCTCAATTGGGTGGGCTTGTGCTTTGGAAGTTTGAGGTGGAGTGGGATCCACTGGGATATCTGTATTCTCTTGGGCATTGGTGGTAGGGGTAGGAGCCCTTGGTGCAGGAATTTCTACTGGAGGTGGATGGGTCGCAGAAGCTGTTCCCTGTTGCGTTTGTTGCTGCTGTTATTGAAGCCTGGCAATGAGTTCCTCCTGTTGGGCCACGACCTCGGTCTGGTCGGCAGTAACCTCCGCTTGGCGGGTAGCATCCCGTTGCATAGCTTCCATAGTCTATTGGAGCTGATGCATCATGTCTTCCATACTCATACTGACTAAAGGGGGCTGATCTATCGGATCTGATGAGTTTTCTCATACGAGGTGGAAAGCGAAACTAAGCTAAGCTAGCTACAGTGATATAGTTAGTGACCGCTGAACTAGAGATTGTTGAAGTGGTGATCTATATCTGACTGGCCTTTTTTTGCCTTGCCTCTGGCGAAGGAAACACTGGTTGCCCTTGAACAGAATCCCTGACCTGACAAAGTCTATTAGCACAAGTCCGGTGTACTCAGGGGATATTGGAGCCTTCTAAAGCTATGGTTCCAAGATTACCTTGCAAAAAAAGAAAACAGATAGCATCTCAGCCTGATTTCACTAGAACAAATATGAGCGGAGCTGAATAATTGCACTCTCTACTGAATTACGCCCAAAATTGCCTCAATCGATACCCTCGGTGATGCAGACTTGTGGCGATACATGCATTCCCTGTAAGGACATATCCTAACAGCGCATATCAAGCAAGTAAGGGCCAAACACCCCTATGGTGGGGTAGGGTTTCCCTATCCTAATTTGTCAGGAGCGAGGGTTTCACTACACACGCATGCGGTTTCAAACAACCTACATTCGGGCGAGCAACCTGTCCTAGTTTGGAATGGTCTCTACAGCTTCTGATATGCAACTAGGTCGATTGGTCAAATAGGGGCCTCAGCATAACCGAGGTTTGTGTTCCCATCGTGGCAGAGCTCATAACCGGTCAGCCTTATGACACGCTTTTCCAAGCAAGCCTCTGGCAAACCGTTCAGGAATAGCAGATGGCAAACACTATGACTTAAGCGCACCAATGCAAATGCAATGCAAAGAAACACATAAGTGTAGACAAAACAATATATCATGAGTTCGAGTCAAGTTCTCTAAATCCCGGCAGATGCGAAGCGTAAACTATCCGAACTCTCTTCGCGGGCCCCCATTTTGGAGAGGGCGCGAATTGGGCTCTAGCTACTACAGTTTGGACTCCTATCACGGTTCTGAATCTAATCTCACAAAGTGCAATGTAAGACTGATAAATCACCAAAGAGTCCAAATCTGGCAATTGGTTTTGAAAAATCAATTTTGAATCAAAAGCGCCAAACATGGATTGCTTTGCCAGATTTCAGAGTCGCCACCTAAATATTTTATTTTGAGAAATTTAGGAAACCTTGACTCGTGCCTAAGGCCACGTGTTCATCATCACCAAAGTTGCCTCGGCTCGGGAACTTGGGTACGAGAGGGAAAGGTCCTGAAATGAGCACCCCCGCTCGCCCGACCAAAGGATCGGCCTCTACTAAGCATGATATGTTGTTTTAAAAAACTTCATGTGTTCTTATTTGATTACGTAGCTAACTTACTATGTGATGTGCACAACAAACAAGTATAGACTAAATCGCTCGATTTGGAACAAAACATCTCATGTTTGCTTTTTGAAAATGGTTTGAAGATGCTACTTGCAAGTAGGCTAAAACGCGGATTTGCCATCAAACAAAGTGGGCTTAAAACAACATGATTTGCCACCCTCAAGTGGGCTTAAAACTCACATTTTGATGAATTGTTCTAATTCGAGTAAAAAAGCCTTCATCCACAGGCATTCATGCAATTTAGCATTTAAACAAGTAGCCTCATGGCAACACTCACACTCATGCAAATATGCTAAAGCATAAACACTTACAGTGTACTCCAAGCCAAAACAAAAGCTAGTGAGAAATATGCATGATCCTAACTATGTTAAAATGCCTAATGCAACACATGCAAAAATGCAACTAAGTAGGCTTGGCTATCTAAGATGGCATATGAATGCAACACTTGATAACATGCTTTGGAACCCGTATTCAAGAAAGTGTATTGAAATACAATGCAGTTTGAATGATGCGCCGAGCCCGGTGCATGCAAGACAAATGAATGATGCAAACATGCAAAGCATAAGGTATGCTAATTAAAAAAAATGCCGTTAAACTAACCATCGAAAGCGGTAAGTAAAAGGGAGAAAGAAGTGGGGTTGGAAGACATGCACACACACATGCACCCTTATTACAACATTGCGCCCTCTCGACGGAGGGTCAGAAAATGAATAACTAGCTAAGCTACACTAAGCTAAGCTAAGTAACTAACTAATCTAATTAAACTAATTAAACTAATTATTACAAATCAATCGAATAACTAGCAAACTAATTACTAATTATTACAACACTTTAATTAATTAACAAATTAACTAATCATGACATTTAACTAAGCATGTAAGATATGTAAACTAGGCTACCTTAGCTCTGCCTTGGACAATGAAGGATGCATGCGCTCGGCTGCCGCCATGAAATGCCTTTCGGTTTGCTCTTTTGAGGCTCTGTTTGCAGGGTGTCCCCAAGAAGTTCTGCTGAACCTTACCAAAATAATGCTAAGGAGTGCACTAGTGACCTACTGGCCATGAATGGTGGCTGCCGGCCAAGGATGAAGCATTACTGGCCATCTGTGAAGCTTCTTGAGCCTTGATGTCTTTGTGACACCAAAGCTAGCTGAGAAGCAGAGAAAAAGGGAGGGTCTCCCAACGGTATGTATGTATTGTGCCACTCCTTATCATCTCAAAACATCAAGGGAGAGGCACCATTGGATCCAAAACCATCAATCAAGCATCTCAATGCATGATGGCCAAGGATCCAACTTGCACAAATTCAATGAATGCACAACAAACAAGACACTAAGACCACTACCTTATCAAGGGTGATCAAAGGCAATGGAGACAAAGGGAATTGGCCCATTTTCATCACTTTGAGTATGAATGGACCAATTCACCTTGTGTTCAATATGACGTTTGATTGAACACGATGCAATGCAAACAATAATGCTTATCTTGGCATGTTTTACTTAGCTCAATTCTTGTTTACACATTTTAAGTTACCAAACCATCCTTAATTGATTTGTCCAAATGTTGAAGTCCTCTAATGGGAAAGATGGCCTCAGCCACAAGCACCCTGAGCATGAAAGAAGCCTCATGCTTTTGGTTGGTAGAAACCCTCAAGAGAAGGCTAAGACCATTAGGCATGAGAGCCTCAATTCCATGTTCAAGCCAACAAGGGGCTTAAGGCTACTTTCAAAGCAAATGAAAGAGTGAGGCATGAAGTGCAATGGCATATATTTAGTGCTGATATGGCATGACAAAGACACTAAACTATGCAAGCAACGCATGCACAACATGTTAAGGGCCAAAGGCATGGTGACTAGTGACAAGCATTACACTAGAGGCATGCATTACAATGCTCAAATGAGCAAACCAGCTTTGGACAGAGCTTAATCATGTTGAAATAATGGTCTAAACATGCTAAAATCTAGGCATAAAAAGCAAGAAGTACATGCTCATTTGGTAGCTCACAAACTAGGCATAAGACACAACTCTCAAACACATTGAAGGAGTGGAAAATGTGAGAGTGTCGTAGTGACATATACTCTAAAATCACCTGCTAAATGATGCTATGGCATGCAAACAATCCAAACAAAGCATGTTGGAAGCCTTAAATCACAAAACTAGTAAAGGCCAACTCTACTACAGCTATACAAAGCAAGCCTCAAAAGGCCAAGACCACTCAAAATAGTCCTAAAGCGTGCTAAATCAGAGCCAAAAACATGCTGAAGAAGAGCGTACACATGCTAGATTAATAGGCTAAACCATCAAGTACATTAGGCTAGTGAGCAAGTTTACACTACAAGTGCATGATGCAAATAATGAGTGGCCAAACCAGCCAAAAACAAAGTTTAAACATGTTAAAATATAGCCAAAAACATGCTCAAACTAAGCTAAGACAAGTCACAAAAACATGTTACTTTGTAAGGCTAACTAGGCATAGCATGGAGAGACAAGGAGGGGAGGCCACCCCCTCCTATTTGGGACCTCAAAAAAAGTTTTCTACCATTAAAATTCCTTTGGAATTCAGTGGTTTTAAGTCCAAAAAGAGATTGTTTGAAAAGCTTGGAAGATAGCCCAAAAGGCTTTACATGATAAGGAGCAAAAGGAAGGAAACACCTCCTAACCAATCAAGGCTTAAACCACCATTTTAGAACCTCAAAATAAGAGTTTTTTACAGTTGAAAACCAGCCCTAAAATGGTGGAAAAAGATGGCAAAGAAAGTATTTCAAACAAGCTTAAAGGGAGAGAGCTATACCTCTTGAAGCATAACACAACTTTAGGCCACAAAACCAAGCAAAATGACCTTAAAGAGCTCCAAGAAAACCTTCTAGCAACCTCAGCCCAAGGATCAACAACTTTGATCAAGGATTTATAGGCCAAGGGATAGTGTATCTACACTTGCAAGCTTTTATGAACAAAGGTTCAAGAGAGAGAGAAATGTAAAGAGAGAGGTGTAGAGAGAGAGGCCCCCAAAAATCTTCCTAAAATGTTCTAACCCTTGAATATGAGTTATAAGGCTTCAATATATAGCAAAATACAAGCTTTAGGTCCAAATATCTCAAGAGAGACAACTGTAACAAGCTGGAGCAAAATATCTGCCAAAAACTGTTTTCTGCCATCAATGGCCGACACATGACCATTGATGGCCGACACTTGACAAATGTTGGTCGGCATGGGACACCATTGGATGGCAGGGGTCCGGCCATTCATGGCCGGAACATGGCCCAAAAATCCCATTTATGGCCCACATTCTCCACCTCTGGTTCGACATAAAAATCTACTTTTTGGGCCCGACTTCAACCGGACATAACTCCTTCATCTAGACTCCTTTTCAGGTCATTATTGAGCCTAAATTGTAGCTCTGAAAGTCTTATTTCCAATGGTGGCAGCCTCATCTCAAAATGCCAACTGTGTAAAAAGTTATGCATGTTTGAGTAAAGACTGCTCGATTTTGATCCTACCCAGATTCATGCCCAACTGCTCGTCCAACTTTTTTTTTCTTCTCTCCTCTCCTCTTTTCTTCAAATCCAAACCCCTAAGCAAGGTGTTTTGAAAGATTTTTCAAACAGTTCTTTTCTCCTTCATTCATTTCCACTTTGTCCTTGCTCGGTTTACCGAAAAGCGCAGCATTTAACAAAACGCGAGCCTCGGAACATCGTAGAAACATTTTCAAAAGCTATTTTGAAAGAGAGGGTTTCAAGGTCTAAAATCTTTTGATCAAGATCATTTTAGTCCAAAATGGGTATGAAGTTGGGATTTGACACTCTCTTTGCCGAAGAAATCAACCCTTGCACTGCACAACTTTCATCACCAAGTAAACCATCAGTAGTGCCCAACTCTTAAGGGTGGTCAAAAATGGAGTGTCTACACTTGGCCCCCTACTGCTAATTTCAGCTATGCCCTTTATGGCGAATATGATGCCCTTTCTGACAAGTATGTTGCCTTTTCTGGCAAGTATGTTGACAATAGGAAAAAGACAGAAAACCTGACTCAAATGTGCCCCTAGTTCTTCATTTTGATCATTTTTTGTTTTTGGCTTTCTACTAAAACAAAATTTGACTAATATGAGAGTTAGATTAACATGCTTGTTCAATTTTCTGATTTCAAATCATGCAAGTCAAGTTATGAGCACTGAAAATTTTCCTTTTTTGGGTCCACGAAATGGTCTTGTTTTGGGAAAATGGAATAATTTTCGAGGGAATTAGTCAACCTCATTAAAAATTCTCAAAAACTATTTTTGCAAATGGCCACTGCTCGACAAACACAAAATCTACTCTCGAGATGCACAACCTCATATTTGAACTTTGAATCATCTTGCAGCTGAATATTTGTAACAGAATAGGACAACCGAGTTTGAACGAAGATGAGCCAATTTGCATATGAATAAGATAGCCGAGTTGAAGAAGGATAAGGCAATCAACATGGATGAGCCAAGCAGGCTGAAAATGGTTGAAATTTGAACCGGGATGAAGTTGCCTATGTATCCCAAAGATGGGAATCAGGCCGTCCATAATTCCAGGTTGAGGTTCACTCGGGTGTTGACACTCACCTTTTGCGCTCTAACTTTTGCCAAGGCCGCCTTTCTGGGTTTTCAACATTGCGAGCTATGTTTTTCTTTTCTTTTCATTTATTTTCTTCTTTTTCTTTTCTTTTCTTTTCTTCTTTTCTTCTTTTTTTTTTTTTTTTTGTCATTTTTTTCATTTTTGTTCTTTTTCTCTGTTCGAACTTTTGCCTAGATTGCCCTTCCGGGTTTTCGGCCCAGCGAGCCTCTCAAGGATAAAAAAAGTTTAACTTTGTCCATGTTGATTGGCCATAGGATCTCTAAGCCATTTGAATCCAAGAGAATGGTACGCTAGTTCTTGATGATGTAGGAGCTCATCCAATGGTGAATTTGCCCCTAGTGGATAAGAACTTCGATTCTCCTTCAACAATAAATTTTCTTCTTTCAAATTCTAGAATTTTGCTTTCTTGCCGTCCTCATTGGTTTCTTGGAATGACCCATTCTTTGGATCTTGAGCACATCGACATTTTGCCCCTAGTTCAAGGGCTACTTCTGATCTAGCTTTACAAGCTTCCTTTGATGACATCTGACCTTCTTAATCTGACCTTTTTGCCCCTATTTCAAGGGTTGCTTCTGATCCAGCCATATAAGCCTTATGTTTTGGTTGATCGTGGAACATTTTGAGTCACGGTTCAAGGTTTGAAAGCAAAAGGGATTGAGTCTTGAGGTCGAGCGTGATCCTATGCTGCACAATCTCAAGATCAATTTCCACGCATGTCTTCGCAGGACCACAAAAAAACATTTTTTTTGAAATTGTTTAAGAAAGCAACTAGTTCTTCGTGCTACAGACAATGTGGAACCAATTTGGATCAAGCTAGGATCTTTCTCAGTACTCACATTAGCAAATATGATCTCATTCATTAAAGGCTTAGCACGCCTCTCTTCCTCTCAATTGATCAAATTTATGCAAATCCCGAGAAATTTCTTCCTCTTTGTTTTCATCACAGTGTTAGAAAAGTTTTGAAAAACCTAGGTCAATGCAATGATTTCAAGGCACAAAAAAGTAGGTTAAAAACCTTTGCCATTTCATTGATTCTTTGGCACAATGGTGCATGGCAGAAATAGACTCAAAAGAAAAAAGTGTAAAAGACAAACACAAAAAGATAGTGATGTCTGAGGTAACACCCCGAAAATCACCCGACTCCAACACAACAGGACTGGCTCGATACAACAAGACAGACTTAATACAACACAATAAAACTGACTCAATACCCAAGTCAAAAAGTAAAGTAACCAACATTTGCACATTGCTCAAAATAGTGCGTGCCATCCACCATATCTGGAGTAAAAATGAGCGCCATCAACTGGTGGTTCATCTTCTGATTACATAGTCACATTATTCCCCAAGTTCACTGATCTAGTACCGATAGACTTTGCAGGACTTGGTGCGACGATGAACTCGTTATCAATCAAATCTTGTATTTCACGGCAAAGACAAAAGCAACTGTCAGTGCCATGACTGGTTTGTTGATGGAAGGCACAATACTTAGCAGCATCATGCTTGGCCCGAAGGGGATCCGGGAGAGGCCGAGGCTCAAGGGGCTTGAGATGGCCTTGTCCTATAAGGATTTGGAGAGCTTTGGACAAGGTCGTATAAAGTGGGGTGAAGACCCTCTGGCCTCGAGCTTGGTACTTCGAGGTTTGTGGAGTGTTGGATGTACTAGCAAAAGGGTTAGCAGGTGTTGACTGGAGTTGATGATCTCCTCCGAGTGTAGGATTGAAAATTTGAAAGGGGTTTCAGTGCAGCGGCCCTTCTTAAGCTTGCCCCTTGATTTAGAATGCTCTCATCCTGAGTGGCAAAAGTGTCATCCACGGTCTTTGCAACAACTGCAAGCACTTGATGGTTGTTAAGTCCTTCAGCTTTCAAAGCCTCAACAGCCCATTGAAGATGTTCATAGGGACCAATGCCTTCCCCTACCTTGTTCTTACCACTTGCCTCCACTTTGCCAAGGGATTGGCCTTCTTCCAATGCAGCCTGTCCCAAGATTGGGGACCTTTTTGGCGTGAAATTTCTGGCATGTGATGTGGTTGATGATGGAGCCAAAACCCCAAAGGCTAAATCTGCCATAGTTCTCTGAAGATCTTCAATCATTCTCATTAGCTCAGAAGTAGTGGGTTCACGGGTTTGAGATTATTGGGGCTCGAGTGCATCCATCATGCACAATTTCGTGCTTTCGGGAATAAACACCTCAGGCTTGGGTAGATGGGCCGGGCTGATGTATATACTGGGGTTGTAGGTAGATGGGAGTGTATGGATTAAATTGAGATATAGAGGTAATGGGTCAATACTAGCCCGAGGTCCTTTTGGTGGAGCTATAGTCTCTTCATCAATAAGGTCCTGAATCTTATGACGAAGGTAGATCTGTGATTTGTATCATGATTGTGTTATTGATGATAGGCACAGTATTTAGCTGGGTCATATCTTGGTGGAAAAGGATTTGGAAGGGGTTAGGGTTCTAAGAGCTGTAGGTACCCTTCTTCTCGTAGCATTTTCAAAGCTTGAGAGAGAGTCATGTAAAGAGGATGGAAATTTCGGGCTTGGGGCCGAGTTGAAGTGGTTGATTTTTGGCCATTGAAGGGAGTGGTGATAGTGTGTACTTCTGAACATTTCGCAGCTGTGCTACCATCAATAGTAGCATTGCACTGCGAGCACTGTTTTTCTTCAAAGGTTCATTATCTTCCATAAAGATCCCTTGTCTGATGGCATCCTTGATTTGAACCCTTGTTTCATGAAACTCTAGAAAGGTAAACAGAGGTAGAACGATCATCTTTTGCAGCAACTTGCCATTCAAATTCCAAACAATCATCTTGATCTGATCTTTGTTGGACGGCCTTATAGTCATCATCGAGGCCTTCACTCTCTATCTCTTCACGAACTCGGAGAAACCCTCCTTTAGCTTTTGGCGGGTGGTTTCGAGATCACAAGTTGTGACCTCGATCTCTGTGTTATAGGAGTAATGAGCAATAAAGGCCTCAACCATGTCTTCCCAGTTCTATTTCACAGAGTTCTCCAATTTAGCATACCAGATTACGGCTATCCCAGACATGGTTCGGCCGAAGAGAGACAACTTCTGGGCTGGGGTCAAACCCGTTGGCCTTAGGATATCAGAAAGCAAGCGGAGGTACACCATTGAGTCTCCAAAGCCGTCGAAGCGGTCAATATGTGGCATTTTAAACCGCTCCAATAAGGTAACTACAGATTTAGTATATTCGTCCTCTAAATCCGGGATGGAGTTCACTCCTTGTGCTCGTTTGAATAACTTCTCCAATTTATTGACCTTAAGTGCAGTTGGGTCAACCTCAAATTCAAATAGAGCTTCGGCTTGATAGACATGAGCTTTAGAGGCCTGTTCTAGGATTGGCTTCGCCGGATTACCCTGAGACTCTTGGACATTAGCAGTATGGGCAGTGGCTCAAATTGTCGGGTTACTCGTGGGAGGTGCATGAGATGCAGAAGCCGCTTGGCCATTTGTGGTATTGTTGTGGCAGGTTATCACTTGGCTGACGAGCCGTGACTTGACTGACAATTGCGTCTCTGCGATGCCTCGATTATGCATTCTTGCAGTGCTATATCTGTTCTTCCACATTGGCTGGGGGATACTGAGCCATAGGAATGGGTGATTGATCTTGTGCTGAGCTAAATGCAAACAACTGTTCCCAGACCAGACTAGACCCGGGTGAACTGAGGTGTGACTGCTGTAGAAACTGTATTGGTAAATTCTGCCTGAACCTCCTTCGTCTTGTAATTGGTGGTGGTGAGGTAAACAAAGGTTGCTTTTGAACCAATTCCAACTTGACAAAGTCTATCAATACAAGTCCAGAGTACCGGTGGGATATTGGAGCCTTCTGAAGGTATGGTTCTAGGACTACCTTGCAAAAAAGAAAACAAATAGCATCTTAGCCCAATTTCACTAGAACAGATATGATCACAACAAAATGACTATGCTTTTCTTGAATTACGCCACAAAATCAAATACCAAACTCGCACCTGATATGCCCATCCTTGTACAGTTTCACTGTAAAGCACATACCAGTTAAGTGAAAGCCAAAACACCCCTATGATGGGGTAGGGTTACCCTTTCCTAATTTCGTTAGGAATTAGGGGTTCCCTACCCAAGCAAGTGGTTTCAAACAAACCTACATTCGGGTGGCGACTTTGTCCTAGTTTGGAGCAGTCTTTATAACCGATATGCAACTAAGCGATTAGTCAAAAAGGGTACTTGAGCAAGACTACCTAATATACCTCTCACACCTAACGAGAAGTGAAAGGAGGATCAAGCGGTAATCGGTAGTCGAGATCCAAACTTGTGTTCCCATCATGGCGAGCCATAGCTGAGTCGACCTTATGGCACGCTTTTCCAAGCAAGTCTCCGGCAAACCGTTTTGGAATAGCAGATGGAAAACACTGTGACTTAGGCGCACCAATGCAAATGCAATGCAAAGAAACACATAAGTGTGAATAAAACAACATATCGTGAGTTTGAGTCAAGTTCTCCAAATCCCCAGCAGAGTCGCCAGAAACTGTAGACTCGACTTTTTCGCGCCCCCTTTCGAAGAGCTCAAATTGGTCCTACAGTTTGGACTCCTGTCACGGTTCTGAATCTAGTCTCACAAGTGCAATGTGAAACCGATAAACACCAAATAGTCCAATTCGGCAAATCATTTTGGAAAATCAATTTTGGATCAAATAATGCCAAAACTGGACTACTTTGCCAAATTACGGAGTCGCCACCTAAATATTTTATTTTTGGAAAATTTAGGAAACCCTGACTCGTGCCAAAGGCCATGTGTCCGTCATCACCAAAGTTGCGTCGCCTTGGAAACTTGGGTACAAGAGGGGAAGGTCCTGAAATGAGCACCCCCGCTCGCCTGATCAAAAGACCAGCGTCTACTAATCACGATATGTTGTTTTATAAATCTCATGTGTTGTTACTATGATTATTATCAAACTTTACTATATGACGCACATAAGCAAGTATAGACTAAGTCACAAGACTTGGAACAATTAAACTCATGTTTGCTTTCGAAAATGGTTTGAATTTGCCACCGTCAAGTGGGCTAAAACGCGGATTTGCCACCTCAAGTGGGCTTAAAACATGATGATTTGCCACTTCGCAAAGTGGGCTTAAAACTCACACTCATTGAATTGTTCCAATTCAAGAAACAAAGCCTCCATCCACTGACATTCATGCAGTTAATCATTTAAGCAAATAGCCTCATGGCAAGCATGCTATCATGGCAACATGGAAATCGCACTTATGCAAGCATGCTAAAGCATAAAACTTACCGAGTACTCCAAGCCAAAACCAAAGCTAGTTAGAAAGAATGCATGATCCTAACTATGTTTAGTGGCTAATGCAACACATGCAATATTGTGATTAATAGGCTTGGCTACTAATATGGCATATGATTCAATTTGACAACATGCTTTAAAACACGTATTCAAATAAGTATTGAATTTGCAATGCAGTTTGTATGATCCGCTAAGCCTCGGTGCATGCAAGACAAATGAATGATGCAGACATGCAAGCATAAGATATGCTAATTGAAATATGTCCCTAATCTAACCATCGAAAGCGGATAATGTAACGACCCAAAATTTTTCCCTCCGCTCGAGTGGAGGAGTTAATGCTCGAGCGGACTTTTGGGGTTTCCAGCAATTCTGCAGATGGCCGGAGATTCTGGGAGTTGTGATTCACCGCTCGGCGGGGAGTTCTGCTTCAGCGGACGGCTTTGTTAGTCTGCACGCTCGAGCGCAAGGTTGGGCGCTCGAGCGGGTCTCCTGGTTAAGTTGTATTTCTGAAGCACATGGGTTTGTTGTTGGACATTTTTATTTGTGTATTTGGAACTTTCTTATTTTATTTTGGAGTATTGGTTGAGGTGGTAATATGATGATAAAGTAAGATTGGACCAAAAGCTTTAATTAGAATAAATTATCTGCGACCAGCCATCACTCTTTTGTCCTTTTCCTTTTCTACACTTTGAATTTGGATGTGGGGTTAGAACCATTGGAAAGCTTATTTCCGGGGCTTCAATTTGGACACAAGAACGACCTAAAACGGAGTCCGGATGGGAGAGTTATACCTGTTCAAAGTTTCGAAATCTGTCTTTGAAAGCACGCGCTCGAGCGAGAATTCCTCCGCTCGAGCGGGAATTACGGGACAGCAGCTTAAAATGAGATTTTTTGGATCATTTCTCACATTTTCCTTTTCCCCTCTTCATCCCTCTCCCCTAGGTCCGAAAACCCTAGGTCCTTAATCTCCAAAACCTTCCATTTCTCTTAGTTTTGATCAAGATCATCCATCAAAAAGTGAAGAAGCATGAAGATTACTATGTTCTACCGATTGGAATTTTGAGATTTTGGAGGATTCTTCTCAATCCTTGCTCCTTTGTTTGATTCTTGAGGTAAGGGTTTTAATACTCTTCAATATTTACATCCATAGATAGATTTGAGGTATTTTCATTGTATAATGGTACAATTTTCATCCATGTTATGTATATAGAAGAAATTATGAGATTTTGGAAATTTTGGGTTTGAACATTGGGGGTTTTAAGGTTTGTGATGTTGGGAGTTAAATTGATGGGTTTAAGTGATGGATTGAGAATCCTAGATGTAAAATCATTTGGAAAATTGGAATTAGGAGTGATGATTTAATAAGTTTGATTTTTGTTAAAAATCCTCTTTTTCCTTGAAACCCTAGGTTGATTATTGATGATAACCAATGAATTGGCCCAAATTGGAAGTAAAGTAATGAAATTGAGATATTGAATTAGATGTGTTCAAGTTTAATTGGAATTTGGAAATGTTTGGAAATTATGTTTAAAATTTGCGAATGAACTTTGTTATAAATGTTGGAATTCATGCTATAATGTAAAAGAAAAATTAAGGAAATAATTTAATAAGGTTATGGATGACATGAACTCGGGTGTGGAATGTTGAAATGAGATTTAAGGATTTAATTTGATTTATGCTGAATTGCAAAGTGATGTGTAAATGGGATAAAGAGAATTAAACAAGCTAAGAACGGAATAATTATATGTGACCCGATTTCTATGTGTATTATGAATTGTGTAGAATTCGATTCTGAGAGGACCAAGCATCTAATCACGGTGAGTAGTAGTACAAAAATGTATATTTTATCTATTGTTGATAATTATTGTTACTAATGCTCTGTTCTTTGTAAGTGTTATACGAACATTTATGACAATTGGAATTCAATATGAGCGCATGAACAACTGAAAGATTAGTGTATGCGTCGGTATGATTTTGGAATCCTTTGTTCTATTAATGACAAATATTAACCCTTCATTATTTATAAGCATCCTATGTGATTTCTTAAAGGATAAGTGGAACTGATGTTCATCTTTGAAGAATCAGAATAATTGGAAAACTATGTGAATCCATATGAATCTGAAGTTATTTGGTTGTGTTACACATGAATGCAAAGGTTTAACATCCTTATGTGACTACATAAGAATATGAATTATTCTATTATGTTAGGCGCACAATAATGGCATAATATGACAAGAAAGGCCCTGTTTTCTGATATGTTACGTTATGACTTAATGAATGTTTACAAGTTTACGTATGTTCTAAGCTCAAGTCTGTTACAAGATTACGTATGTTATAAGTCAAGAATGTTACAAGTTAATATATGTGACAAATTCAAGTATGCGCAAGTTTAAGTAAGTTTATAAGTTCAAGTATATATAAGTTTAATATGTTATAAGTTCAAGTATGTTATAAGTTCATGTATGCTACGAGTCCAAGTATGCTATAAGTCTATGTATGTTACAAGTCCAAATATGTTACAAGTATACGCCTTTCAAGTATGGTCTAAGTATGGTTTCAAGTATATTACAAGTTCAAGGATGTTTCAGGTATGTTTCATGTATATGTTACAAGTTTAAGTATGCTTCATGCCATTTTCAAGGGCTTTAATGCCAACATGTTTTCAAGGGTTTCATGCCATTTTCAAGGGCTTTAATGCCTACATGTTTACAAGGGCTTCATGCCATTTTCAAGGGCTTTAATGCCAACTTGTTTTCAAGGGTTTCATGCCATTTTCAAGGGCTTTAATGCCAACATGTTTACAAGGGCTTCATGCCGTTTTCAAGGGCTTTTATGCCATTACAAGTTACAAGGGCTTTATGCCATTACAAGTTACTTATGCCATTACAAGTTATGAGGCTTTTATGCCATTACAAGTTACAAGGGCTTTATGCCATTACAAGTTACAAGGGCTTTGTGCCACATGTTCAAGGGCTTTATGCCACATGTTCAAGGGCTTTATGCCATATGTTTCAAGGGCTATATGCCAACATGTTTAAAAGTTTAATGCTATGATATTCAAGGGCTTAAAGCCGTTATGATTCAAGCTATTATGTCTCAAGCTATTATGTTTTAAGACTGGGCCTAAGGCCATTATAAAATTAGCACAGAATCAGACTAATTATGTAAACTCTGCATTTCTATATATGTGTTGATATGTATTATGTTTCAAGTTATGCATCATTTTATTTATGTATTACTATTCATTGAGCCCGGCTCACTCTCTTTTATGTCTGTTTCTGTAGGTCACCAATCAAGTGGTCAGTCCTAGCCAAGACGCCGCTTTCTTTTGTCAACCTTCATATGTCCAAGCCCCGTATAAGATGTTGGCTGTTTAGGGGTGTCCATCTAAGAGTGATGTATCTAACTTTCATGTTTATTTTGTTGTATACACCCAATCATAGGACTGGAACTGTAAATGTGTATGTATATGCTCCGGGTTATAGTTTGGGATTTATCTAGCAACTATAATGCATGTGATGAATGAGATCCTGGCATGTAGAAGTAGCTCAATGGAGTTTATTTGTTTAATTATTTTCATATTTCGTGCTTCCGTTCAGGTCCCATATGTTATGTATATCAGGTTTCAAGTCTGTTTTGAATAGGTCATGCCCAAACTTTTAGGGGTGGGTTTGGGGCATGACAGATAAATAAAAGGGAGAAAGACGTGGGGTTGGAAGACATGCACACACTCACACACGCTTATTACAACATTACGCCTTTGCGAAGGAGGGTCCGAATAAATAAGCTAAGCTAGACTAAGCTAAGCTAATTATTACAAAACAAAACTAATTAACTATTCTAGCTAATTAATTATTACAACACAATTGAATAACTAGCTACACTAAGCTAATTAAGTACAACACTTGAATTGAATTAGCTATGCTAACTAACTAGTAAAGCGATTTAAACGGCCTCGGGGGACGAAGGATGCATGCACGCTCGGTTGGCTTCTTTCTGAACATGCTCTTGCCTTGGCATCTGTAAATCAAAGTATTATAACGCAGTGGGAAAAATTTCAGAATCATACCTTTTAGTAGAGCCTAAAACGAAGAATCTCGTGGGTAAATCACATGCTTCCAGGATGTGAACAACCAACCCAGCAGTGGAGTGACACTACAAAATGAGTGTCACCCACACAGAATCCTGATCTTGGAAATTTGGATCGTTCTCATATGGGAGAGAGTTAGAGAGAGAGTCTGGGAAAAAAGGTTATGGGTAAAAACTATATAACGTATCTGATATCGATATTCTTCCCATTTGTAACAAGTCTGCGAGGGACTTTATGGGTTACAGTTCAGGACTCAATTTGTCACAATTCTTAATCTGAACCAAAGAGTCCAAATCCGGCAAATCGTTTTGAGAAAATAAATTTTTGAAAGAAGTGCCAAACATAGATTGCTTTGCTAGATACAGAGTCGGCACCTAAATATTTTTTAATGGGGGAATTTAGGAAACCCTGACTCGGTGCCAAAGGCCGCATGTCTGTCATCACCAAAGTTGCCTCGGCTTGGGAGCTTGGATACGATCGGGGAAGGTCAGCTATGAGCACCCCCTCTCGCCCGATCCGAAGATCGGCCTCTACTAACCGTGATATCTCATTTTGAAAACATTATGTGTTCTTGTTCCGGTTATTAGCCTAGAATTACTATGTTATGCACACAACAAACAAATATAGACTAGATCGCCTAATTTGGAACAAAACATTGCATATCCGTTTGTTTGGAAAACGCTTTGGAATTGGCTACTCGCAAGTAGGCTAAAATACGGATTCCAATGAGTTGTCCCAACTCAAACAATCCAACCTTCATCCACAGGCATTCAGACAGTTAATCAAATAAGCATCTAGCCTCATGGTAATCATGCTATCATGTTAACATTCACACTCATGCGAGATGCTAAAGCATAAAGGGCTCACCTAGTACTCCGTGCTAAACAAGAACATGTTAGCAATCATGCATGATCCAAGTCCATGTTTAAATGCCTAATGCAACGTATACAGAATGTCACTAGAGTAGGCTCGGCTAGTCTATAAATGACATGTGAAAATGCACAAGTAGCACGTATTCAAGTTTAGATTTGAAATACTTATGCGATTAGCATGATCGTAGAGCTCGGTGCATGCAATACTGATGAAAGATGCACGCATGTATAGCATAAGGTATGCTAAAGTAAACATGCCCTAAACTAATCATTGAAAGCAGGTAAGTAAAAGGGAGAAAGAAGTGGGGGTTGGAAGACATGCGCACACGCACCCACACTTATTACAGATTTGCCGTCGCTCGGAGAGGCCGAAAGAATAATACAATTTAACTAACCTACAAGCTAATTAAATATTACAAATTAACTAATCTAATTAAGCAGTAAACAACGGCCTCGGGAAGAGGGTCGAATGCATGAGTGCTCTAGAACACCACCGGCTGAAGGGATTGGTCACCGGCCCTGTATAATGGTCATCGGCGACAAAATGATCCATCGGCCAACAATAGATGGCCGATCGGCACTGAAGATGGCCGTTGGCCAAATCTTCCTGCAAAAACTGGTTTGACAGTAGCAGAGGACAGAACTTGGCATGACAATGTATTTCAAGCAATGTATGCACCAACCACACTCCTTATCATGTGTGTGACTCAAAGGAGGATGAGCCTCGATTCTCGGACCACCAATCGTGCATTTCCATGCATGATGGCCCAAAGAATCAAGTGTGCATCTTGATATGGAATGCAATTCACATAAACAAACCAATGGAACTCAACCTCTATCATAAGCATTTCAAGAGGCCAAGCATGCATGCAAATGGAATACAACCTAGGCATGGAGGCTAAGTATGCAAAATGAGCATGCAAGGCATGTGAGAACTATGCTAGTGGCAAACATGCAACGACATGTAAAGTGGACTAAGCATAGGAGCAATGCAAAGCAACTTAACCAATGAAATGCATGCCAAATGCATCATGATTTCAAGCAAGCAATAACATGTAATAGGCCAAATATGCAACAATGTACAAGGCAAGCATGCTATAACACATGAAGGATGGACTTAGACCAATTTAGGCAGCCCTCAAGCAAGCCTAAAACAGTGGCCATAAGCTATGGAAATGAGGCCAAATGCACATACAAGCATGCATGCAAACATGGTCCATGACTAGGCACAAAGCGCATCTCTCAAGCACACTTAAAAGAGGCTCAACATGGGTATATGGCATGCATTATAAGCTCTGAAATAACATGGTAAGTGGCTCCAAACCATTGAAATAATGCAAATAATGCATGCTCATGGTTCATGCACTTAAGGCTCACAATCCAAGAATACAAAGGGGCTATACTAAGCATGCCATGGTCGACCAAAACAACCAAAAATAGAGCTTATGCATGCTAAAAAAAATACAAAAGCTTCACAAAGCTAAGCCAAAAGCATGCTTGAACAAGGGTTAAATCCTAGATGCATGTTAAGGCTACAATATGGCATTACAAGACATGTATGCTAAACAAGCAAGGTGTGTCCAAACCAACTAAAAGTAGAGGCATATTATGACATAATAAGCATGAAAATCAGCTAAGGCATGGCCAACACACACTTAGACTAGGTGCTCCCTCAAGAGGCAAAAATGGCCCTTTTCAAGGACAACAAGGAGAGGGGGTGGCCCTCTCCTTCCTAGGACCTTAAGGCACCATCCTCACCTCTGAAATCCCTCAAGATTTCAGTGGTGAGGAGGCCCAAACACAATGGTCCCGGAACTTAAACAAAATGGCACAAAATGGAGCCTTTCAAGGCTTAAGAGGGGTCAAACAACCCCAAAGCTTAAAGCAACCTTTACCAACTATTTAGAGCACTAAAAATCAGAACTTTTTTATCTTATACACTAAGCCCAAAAATAGATGCAAGGTAGACAAAAAAGCTTTACAAAAATGGAGAATAAAAGGACAAGTTTCTTACCCTTGTAGACCTTCTTCACCAATGGTGGACCAGTTGGTTCTTCAAGGTCAAACCAGCTCCAAAACTCCAAAAAAAACCCTCAAGGGCCTCAGCTCCAAGAAAAGGTGTGATGGTGGGTGTTTGTGTGCAAAACTAAGGCAAAAACACTTACAAAACAAAAAGAGAGAGAGAGTGAGAGATAGAGATGGAGGACATATGAACCCTAACCCTAAAACTCAAAGCCCTCAGAAAATTCTGTCTAAAATCTCTAACCTCTCAAAGAGGGAGGGAAGACCCTCTTTTATAGAAAATATGTCTTTTAAAGCTTCCGAAGGAAGCTAACAAGAGGGCAATCCCTCCATACACGTGTATGGAGGGGGTGACAGTGTGTGCCAGCTGTCCAAAAATATCTGGAAAAGCAGATGCACAGTAGTCGGCCGGCCAAAAGTGCAATTGACCAAAGAAAGATAGCCGGCCAGCCATCTATAGTGCCAGCTGGCCAAACATTTGGCCGGTTGTAACAAAACACAGTCGGTGGCCTCAAGCCATGGCCGGTGGAGTGTGGGGATGGCCCACAAGCCATTCCCTGCCCCTTCAAGGCAAAACACAAGTGTTTGGTGCAAAACCAGACACGAAACAGTTGAGTCGAGATATCCTGAGGCAAGGCGCATAGCCGAGATGTCCGGGAACTCAAGACGTACACAAACATGGATAATCACCAAGTGTTCAAGCGGTGACGTCCAAGTCTTGAGAACGGTCAAAAATGGAGTGTCTACAGTTGCCCCTCTTTGACAGAACTCAAAAGTCATAACAATGACGAGAGTGAATGTCAAAGCCCAGAGATGACCCATTTTTGACAAGGCCGAAGACTTAGACAAAGCATGTAAGACAATAAAGGTATGCGCCTAAAGTCAGGGGCAAAATGCAAGACAATGCACAAAGCTGAGCATAGCTTATGATCATGCAAAGAAAGCTGTAATAAAGCATAACATGCGACAGTTTGAAGCTAGCATACACCAAACTACACTACAATGCAGAAAGGATGTAAGAGAATTATGCAATTCTCAATACATCTCACTCGGAGGATACAATACCTGTGCGGTTCGTCTGGTTGCACCAGTCTCAAATGAACCATACATACAATATCGTGCTTGAAAAGAAAGCAAACTTAACAGGTATAATATTGTTAGCAACATGCATGACAATGCAAAATAAAATGCAAAATGATATGCAATATATACAAAAACTATTTATAATAATGCAAATAGAAATGCAATGCAATTAAAACAATGCAAATGATATGCAATGCAATCGAATCATGATCCAATCATGAGCGGTTCAAAACCACACAAATGTCAAATAGATTGATGGAAGTAACATGTCACGCCCCAAATCCGCCCCTAAAAATTTGGGCATGACCCATTCGAAATGGACACCAAACCTGTTAAATATTATCTATGGGGCCTGAACGGAAGCATTTAATATCATATAATAGTATAAAATAATATCCATTGAGCTACCACTACTATGCCAGGATCACAGACATAACATAATGCAGATAAATATACATTGACGTATATCTGGAGATAGCTAAATACATATACATATACATCAAGCTTAATAAACACTTAGGGTACAAATTAAAACTTAGCAAAACTCCATAACTTGAACGGTCAACGCTTAAGAATCTAGATACCCAAGGCTTGGCAACTGGTAACGGAAGCCACAGGTTAAGATTGACCCCCAGGTTGAGTGCCTACAGAAACAGACATAAAATAAAGTGAGTCAAGCTCAGTGAATAATAGTACGTAAATCATGTAATGTTCAACTCAAACAATAAAGTATATAACTGCAGTATATGATTAACTACATTACGTAAAGATGTCTCAACCACACATGGGTCTAGTTTCCGTAACAGAGCAGCTTATCAGCCCAGAAATAACAGAATAGCCTTTCGGCCCAGAACATACTACTATGTACGTGTATCTTTTCAACATTTCATTCTCATTGAGTTCCAATCAACACATATGCTAATATTATGGCGGCGGAAATCAGAATGTTATTAACGAACATTATGTCACAAAACATACATTGAATCAAACAGAAGTTAATATCATGTTATAGCATAGCACAACCGAAATAGTAATAGAAATAACTTCAGTTTTCTTAAAATACCGTTCTGCTTAATAAGGACAGAATAACCCACATTCTAACGTGAGTCTCGTAATAATGTTAAACATTTACATACGTATCATAGATTCTCAACGACTTCGGGTCCATGTGTAACACAATGGAATATTCTCAGTTTCATACAGATATTTGGTTTAAAGATAAACATAATTTCGTTTATTCATTAAGAACGATGTAGTTTACCTATAGATAATAAAGAATTATTATTCGTTATTAATAAAACCGAGTTATTCCAAACTCATACCGATGTAGTCTAATCTTTCAACGTTCACATTGACTGTCAATCATCATAATGCTCATGTAACATGTTTGTGTAACACTTACAAGAAACAGAGCGTTAGTGATAATAATTGTCAATGATAAATAAAATATATATCTTCGTACTATTACTCACAGTGGTTAGATGCTAGGTCCGCCCCTGTAGTTAACCCTACACAAGTCAATTCAACAACATTTAACACAACCCAACATAATCAACATAACCTCACATAATCATCTCCAATTAATATAATCCACACTATTTAGCGTTATTTAACTCAATACCACCAAATATATTTCCACATAATTCTATTTAAATTGCTAAGGCCCAATTCAACATTCCAAAGCCAAGTTTACCTCATCCACATTATCAACAAACCTTTCTTCCCAATTTCCTTTCTCATTAAAACATAATTCACAATACTCAAACAAAGTTCATTTGTAAATTTTAAACATAATTTCCAAGTATCACTAAATTCCAATTAAACTTGTATATACCTAATTCAATATCCCAATTTCATTATTCTACTTTCGATTTGGACCAACTCTTTGGTTATCATCCTTAATCAACCTAGGGTTCCAAGAAAATATTGAAATTTCAAGAAATAATTAACTTATTAACCCAACACTTTATATTCTAATTTTTCCATTGATTAAACATCTAGGATTCATAATTCATCATTTAAATCAATTGGCCCCTCCATGCTTCAAATCCGAAATTCCCAAATCTTATAAGTTACTCTATTTGCTCCAAAAATGCAATTTATACATTAATACAATGGAACTACTACCACTCTAGCTCTTAATGTAAATCTTGAAGAATATTAGAACCCTTACCTCAAGAATCAACAAAGGAGCAAGCTTGAGAAGAAACCGCAAATCCATGTTCTAATCGGTTAAAAGCATTGATCTTTTCTTATTCTTCATCCTTGATGTCCAAACCATGGTGGATTGTTGTTCAAAATAGAGGGAATCAAGGGTTTGAGGCTAGGGTTTCGGAGGGTTTCAGACTTAGAAGAAGAGAAAAGAAGAGAGGGGAAAGAAAAATGGGGAAAAAGATCTCAAAATCCCGTTTTTAGAGTCAGCTGTCGTAATTTCGCTCGGCGGACTTATTTCCGCTCTAGCGGACTGCTCAAACCTGATTTGAAACTTCAAACATGCGTAACTCTCCCATCCGGACTCCGTTTTATAGGTCGTTCTTGTGTCCAAATGGAAGCCCCGAAAATAAGCTTTCCAACGATTCGAACCTCACATCCAAACTCAAAGTGTGGAAAAAGAAAACGACAAATGAGTGACGGTTAGTCGCAAACAAATTATTCAAAATAAAGTTTTTGATCCAATCTTACTCTACCATCATATTATCATCTCAATTAATATCCCAAAATAAGGTAAGAACATTTCAAATACACTAAGAAGAACATCAAAATGAATCCACATGCTTCAGAATCAAACTTACCCAGGCGACCCGCTCGAGCGCCCAACCTTGCGCTCGAGCGCCTTGAGATAACAAAGTGCTCCGCTCGAGCGTAAACTCCCCCGCTCGAGCGGAGAACCACAACTCCCAGAATCTCAGGCCGTCTGAAAAATTGCTGGAAACCCCAAAAGTCCGCTCAAGCGGCCACTCCTCCGCTCGAGCGGAGGAAAGGATTTCTGGGTCGTTACATAACAAGTCCGTCTACCATAGAAAAGGTGCCGCAACCCTTAAAGCGCGTACACATGCAGAACTATGAGTGATGTAGACAGACACAAGAACGAATATTGGGTGGAATGACATAAGTAGGGAAACAACCCGCTAACGAAAGAACAATGATCCTAATGCTGGATGCAAAAATTATACTACAATGTAATATATACAGTGGATATGGCATGCAACCAAACCAAATCTTGCCTAGGAAGGGCATGTACACATACAAGCCATGTCTAGCACAGAAAAGACGCCGCCACCCTCAAACCAAGTTCATCAAGGAATAGGCGCGTACACATGCAGAACTGTGCTTTAACGTGAAAAGTATGAGCACATACCAAACCAAGCTCAACAAGGAAAGGCGTAAGCCATATATGGAAGGGGTGATGCAGTGAATGCATGCAAGCTACAATGCGACATGCACTGGAATGGAATATTTACGGTGGATAAGGCACGCGAGCCAAACCAAATCTTGCCTAGGAAGGGCATGTACACAAACAAGCCATGTCTGACACAGAAAAGGTACTGCCACCCTCAAACCTAGTTCATCAAGGAATAGGCGCGTACACATGCAGAACTGTGCTTCAACGTGAAAAGTACGAGCACATACCAAACCAAGCTCAACAAGGAAAAGTGCAAGCCATAGATGGAGGTGATGTAATGAATGCATGCAAGCTACAATGCGATATGCACTAGAATGGATGTTTACAGAAAATGCATGACATATGCACTATATTGCGATGAAATGCATGACATATGCACTTTTTTTTTTTTTTTTTTTAAATGCATGACATATGCACTATATTACAATGATGCATGACATATGCATTATTTGAAATGAAATGCATGACATATGCACTTTTTTTGTTTTTGTTTTTGAAATGCATGACATATGCACTATATTACAATGCTGCATGACATATGCATCATTTGAAATGCGCGGCAACGCGCGGCTTTTGAAATGCATGACAATGCAAATGAACCGTACGCACCAATGCACCGAAGGTCTTGCACCTTCCAAGGATTTAAGGTCTCCTAGACCGTCTGCTGGGGAAATGCATAATAATGCAAGTGAGCTTAGAATGTGTGACAACGCGTGACTTTGAAATACATGACAATGTAACCGAGCGGTTTTAAGGTCTCGCCAGACCAAGCAGGTTTTAAGGTCTCGCCAGACCGAGCTGGTTTAAGGTCTCACCAAACCGTACGTGCACAGGGCAGTGTGATGTGCAAAATAGCGCGATTGAATGCATGCAAAATGCAATGAGATGCGCAAAATAGCGCGATTGAATGCATGCAAAAATGCAATAAGATGCGCAAAATAGCACGATTGAATGCATGCAAAATGCAATAAGATACGCAAAATAGCGCGATTGAAATGCGATGCACAAGACAGTGCGATTGAGGTGCGTAAGATAGCGCGAATGAGATGTGATGCACAAGACAGTGCGATTGATTTGAAATGCACATGGGGCAACTTTCGAGTTTTGTAAAAGTCAAAAAGATACGGAAAGGATAAACCTTGCACAAATTCGAGTGCCACGCACAGAAGACACGGTCCGAGGTCAAAACGGAGGCCGGTTGAGCTTCGGAGATGCCATTTCTTGCACTATTTTGAGCAATGAAGACCCCAAACCACTCATTTGACCCAAAAAAGGTTGTAGGAAGCTCACCAGCCACATGGGGAGGCCACTGGCCATGCACCGGCCACAAAAACACATCACTGGCCAAATATTTGGCCGACCGGCCAAAAATGTAGTCGACCGGCCAAAAATGCCTGATTCGGAGCAATTTTGACTTTTCATCTTGGGTCTTTTAAAATAGGGTTTCACACCCTATCTCTTTCATTCCCCCTAGCCGAAATTACCTTCTCTCTCTCTCTAGAAGATTTCCCCCCTTCCTTTCTCTGTTTTCTCGCATTTTACGCCCGTTCCATCGTTAGATTCGCGAAGTTTATCGCGTTTCAAACATTTTCATCCGATCGAAACTTCGTTTCGGTGTTTCCATTGCTATTTCCTCTTCTTGGGGTTTGTTTGCCCCAAGTTTTCCTTGATTTTCCTATATTTTCCACATTCCGACTTTTCCAGCCATTTTCCACCCTCCCAGGGTTGACTTTTCTGTTGACCCTTCGTATTCTAGCTCGGTTTTCCCTCTTCCAGCTATTTTCTGACCACCTTTGTTATGGCGAACGACATCCCACAGGGTGGGACTCCCCCGGATCATGAGATGGATCCCGGGGTCGAGCTTCTCCCCCTGAGTGTCCGTCCATTCGACCCGGCGACCTACTAGCCGGCGATTCATGTGCTACCCCCTGATGGACTTCGCCAGTTTCGGAGCTTTGACAGGGCGATGCCTCTGGAGCTTCTCCTGCGTGAGCCTGCATCTCATTTGTCCTTCGGCGCATCCGAGGCAACATTCCTTCCTCTGTTTTTATTTTCCGCAATGTAGAATATAACACTGCCATAGCTAATTATATTCTTTAACTGCTTAGCTCAAATACCCTGATGCACTATACACAGTAGTTGATCTCGAACAAACTTGCAACTGATATCTGTCTGAAACTGACACGTGCACACGCACTGCACTGACTCTGAATCACTCAAACACACTGACACAGTACGCACTGCACACACTGTAGTTTATTGCAATCATACCGGTACCCGATATCTGTTTGAAACTGAAAATATGCACACATGCTGTATTTGTACTGAACCACGCAAACACGTTGACATATCACACGTTGTAGTTTACTGTGAGCACACCAGACCCTGGTATCTGTTTAAATCTGAAAAACTACTATATTTTCACTGAACTACTCAAACACGCTGATACATCACATGTTGTAGTTCACTGTGAGCACTCCGGCACCCGGTACCTGTTCGAATTTGAAAATATGCACGCATGCTATATTTGTCTCAATTCCGAGTGCCTTTCAAAACTGGTATATTTAGCATAGCTTCGCAATTGTTTGCGTGAAAACAGGGGGATTCCCATACCGTCCGGGGGTATGGGAACATTCTTGCCGCCGAGACTGCACGCTTACCCGATGCGGTTCACCATATCGTGGACCAAGCCAGTTTTGGTGCATTCTGCAGAGGACTGTCCAGACTTACTACGAGGAGACCTCTCCTCGCTGCTCTAGCGGAGAGGTGGTGGGACACCACCGACGCGTTCCATCTTCTGCTGACGGAGACATGACGATGACTCCCTATGATTTCTCGATGCTCACAGGCATCGGGGTAGGGGGTGATCCGATCCCTTTTGACACTGATATGGACGAGTGGACTGTTGCTCAGATCTATCTACTCAGCGAGGTGCCACCTCTCGCGCTTCCAGGCTTCGTTCGTTATTCCTGGTTCGAGGTCCAGTTCAGGGTCCAGCTAGCCCTAGTGGAGGAGGCTCCGATGACTCAGGAGGCTGTGGAGCGATATCTTGTGCGACTTTCGCTATTCTTCTTTGGGGACCACTATTTTCGCCGGCGGCGAATATCGCCTCTTTGCTTCGGCGCCTTAGTGGATGTCACTCAGATCCTGCACTACGACTGGGGTGGCGCCGCTCTGGCCATCCTTTATGGATATATGAGCTCGGCTTCCCGTGGCAGCGGACAATTGCTCGGGGGTTACTGGCGTGCTTGGGAGGCACATTTCTTTTTCTGCTTTACATTTCTGCTTTCTATTATCTGTACTCTGTACACTGCACACACTGTAGTCTGCTTTTCACAGATATCGCATTACACGGCACATATACTACGCTTTACCTCAGTACCGCCACTCTGCATACACTCTACACAATACACTGTCTGCACAATACACTACACGACACACGGCTCCGTTATTTCTGCTTTATTCTGCATTCCACTTTATCTGATAAGCATACTGGTATTTGCTTTGGGTTGTGGGTCTCGCCTACTACTTTCCCAGACTAGCTCGGTGCGGAGGAGACCCCTCTCGTCGTCCCGTTCTCGCGACGCTTCGACGGGAGATGCGTGCGGAGGCCCTGGGAGACTTTTAGCTTCTTCCGCCGCTACTTTGACACCATCACTCCTGTAGAGGTATGTTCAACTTTAGAGTTTATTTAAGCTTCGCTTTTCACTGTATGTTTTCAATAACAGTAGATAACAAACTGTATTTCATTTTCAGATCACCTAGCAGCCTTGGGCTAAGCCGTTGCTGACGATTCAGACCGATTTGCGGTCTTGAGGAGACCTCGCATTTTCGGATTCTTTGGAGGGCCTGGATTCGGGCTTGGTACCTAGGTGGCGTTCCTCGCTAGACCCTAGGGTTTCTAGAGCAGATAGTTTCGGTTCACTCTCTTGAGGATATGAGGGAGACCGAGAGATTCACTGTCGAGCAGATGGCCGACTACACGATCGGCTAGGATGCGATCTGCTTCAGAGGCATCGGCGACCACAGAGAGAACGTGCAGATGTATATCATGTGACCTCTGAGCGGTGGCCGTTGGGTTGAGGAGAGGCCTGGACGGGCCTAGGCGGGTGAGCGAGCTAGAGCAGGAGCATCAAGGAGGGCCCGGGTTCGTGCCAGGGGCGGAGCTCAGAGAGGATGGCGGGCTGGTTGGCCCGTACTGCCCACCTCGCTGACATATAGAGGGTAGGGTGGGATGACTCACCAGATCCCCTTTGTCCCTCCTCCGGCTGATCACGAGTTGGTCGGTGTGCCCGACTTGCCTCCGGTATGTATTATTGCATTTCGCATCTTGCAATGTCGTTTCATTTCATTTCATTTCTTTGATATTCTGCAGGATACTAATGCATCTGATACTTTTGCAGGCTTCCTCCGAGTACACCCGGCAGTCCCTGGAGTTGAATGCCTCCATGATGGGGATGTTACAGCGGACCTTCGACCTCCTGGCCCTTTACAGTATCCCGGTATGTTCTTCCGACCACGGTCTCAAACAATACATAAACTGCTTCACATACTCCAATGCACAACACAACCGATAAAGCGCTCACGGCATTTGATACCTATGCGCATACATTGCATTGCGTTCTACATTGATAAACGCTCATAGCATTCACACTTGTACTCACACGTTGCATTACGCAGCGATAAATCGCTCACGGCATTCACACCTTTGTACTCATACATTGCATTCATCTTGATAAAGCGCTCACGGTATTCACACTGTACTCACTGCTGCATTCTACATCGATAAAGCGCCACAGTATGTTGATGCATTTGCCTTTTATACTTTGCAGCCTCCTTTCCAGATTCCCACCGTAAGAGGTGTTCCAACTGGACCTTCCGTTCCTGTTCGAGGAGGAGAAGGAGAGGGCAGAGTGTACCCCTGCACCAAAGCGGGGTGTACTCACGTCGGGAGTAGCTCACGGGCTCCAGTCCTTGATGATGATGACGAGGAGGAGTCCGAGGCGGAGGTAGAGGCAGAGGTAGAGTCATCGGAGGAGGAGACAGGGATGGCTCGGACTTCGGGCTCGGATAGATCTTGATGATGCTCTGGACCTTCGTCGAGAAGAGGACTAGACGGACCGGTAGCCTCGAGTCACTTGATATTTGATCTGATTTTTGTTGTTTTCTTTTTTCTTTGTACTTTTCCCTTTTGTTGGTAGCTAGGATCCTTTGTACTGCCGCAGGCAGATTTTGTTTCCAAAACTTATGTACTTGAAAAGATGATGAAATGAAACAAACTTTTTGTTCGAAAAAGTGTTTATATTTGTATATCTTTACATTTCATGCATCACACCATATTACACCTCAATGTAAATGAAATTGATTTATTGTCTGAAAATTGAACACTTGTACTGTAATAACCAGATAACTAACCAACCAACAGTAAAACAACCCAAGCAAACCACTGCTTAACCTAAACACACATTTTACTCCTTTGGGGATTAATCGCATACTGACCAGTAACCACGACATTTGGTTCATTCGCACGGCAAATCCTGAACAAATAGCCCAATCTAACAAGACGGAATATGAAAGCAAAACCAGCTGGAGTTGAAACAGAGTCAAATGTAGAGAATGGCATAGCACTCTGAGCATAAACGATTTTTGAAATTGAAAAAGGGTTTCAACCTGGGTATCGAGCCTACAACTAAACACAGCGGGACAGACTCAAACAAAAGGTACACGACCTAAACGCAACGAGACACGCTCGGAAAAGACCCAAAACGAAAGTTGGGCTAAACAAGACAACAGACACGACACACGGACATGTTTGCAGAATGAGAGATCTCAAATCTCGAGGAGCCAGTTCCTCTGGGTATGGTTCCATCCTTTTTGATTTATGATTCTCACATCACTCAGCCCTCAGGCTTGGTTTTTCTCTTAAAACCCCTTTTGCTCACTTTTCTCTCGGCTAACGCCTCTCTATTCTTTATTCTCTCATTTTTCGTCCCTCCCCAGGGTGATTGATAGATGAATAGAAAGTTGTGGGTTCAAGCCCAAAACTATTGACTCGCGGCTATTTCTTCCAGTGATGTTCAATCGATATTCCAGATGGGGAATGGAGTATTTTGATCCATCCTAATGTGTGCTTCGCACTTGGCTTGATACCTCGTTGTTTGGAGGATATTGCGAGCCTTTAGCCCTTTACTAATAGCTTCAGTTGCGTCTTCCTCTGGCGAACAGAGTGCCCTTCTGGCAAGCACGTTGATGACGGGGGAAAAACAGAACACCTGACTCGACTGTGCCCCCAGTTCATCACTTTGACCATTTTTTGGTTTTTGTGGGGGCCAGAAAAATATAGGTACAAGCTTATTCGGCCTAACCCACACAAAGCCCACAATGGGTCCAACCCAAATAAATATCACACCCCCCTCCTCTATATAAAGAGGAGGCATCCCAAATGAAAGGTATGTCTGTTCTCCCTACACAAAGCACACACCCCTTCAAATGCATATACTATTTCTTCCTTAATACAGGGACTGACTTCATCATCGGAGAGTCCCCGGCCGGTAACCCGGTTGGGTGGCAAACTATGTTCATCATTGCAGATCTATAGGGGTGAAGCTCTTCTCTTTGGATCTCCACAACATCCATGTGAGAGGATATTTCTTGGTCTCACAATTGGCGCCGTCTGTGGGAACGACTGAAAGAGATCAACGAAGAACACAACAAATATACTACTGTAAGTAAACATATACTAGTTGCTTGGAGGAGGTGCACTTTCCACAAAAGCAAAAATCAATCCCAAATGTCTGACCCACAACGGGTTTTGGCATTCTGATTATATTTCTTTGCTAAAGTTCAGGTATACATATATATATACACATCTATGTATGTATCTATTTTCTGATCAAAGCATTGTTGAATATTAATATTGCTTAGAAAGGTTGTCAAAACAAGAGGAAGTTAGTAGCTGTTTTCTCTCTCTAAAAATGGGTTTCACCCCTTTATTGGTGCAAACATCTTTTCGGCAATTCAATAAAGTTATTCGGCTAAATTCATACGTGGGTCTGTCCATTTATTTATTTATTCTTTATCTCTCAAAACTTAGCTTAAAGTTGATGCTTGACATGTATGCACGCATACCCATGCTAGAACTTTCTGTAGAATCCAAGACTGGGTCTCTTATTTTGATTCAACTCGATTTGTAATATACAGATCTACGTACATATAATATTATATATATCTGTGATGTAAGTAAGCATATATTGGTGGATTGTTTTTTGAATATCAATTTTTGCCTGCTAAAAGCAACAAGAACAAAATCAAAGCAAAGCATTTTCGCTTTCTCTCTCTAAAACTGGGTTTCAGACTTTTGTTTATGGGAGTTTCTTTTCGGCATTGTACAAAGGGTGGCTCTGCCAAATCCACGCCTGTAATTGTTTCTTCATTTAGGAGTTGTTTCTTTATTGGAAGCTTTATATATTTTTATGTTGCTTCGGTAATCCTCCCGGCTGTTAGCGCAATCTTCGCACTCACAGGTAATTTAATATTTTTTATTCCATAGACTGCGGGATTACAGCCAATCTATACGGCTTAGGTTAATGCCATAAAAATATAAATAAATATATATATACTTATATATGTACAAATATCATAATAATATAAGAATAGAATTTGGTCAGACTGAGGCCATCTGTACGCCTCATATTATTCGGCAATATTATGTATTCGGCGTCGCCTTTGGCCCATCAACTCCCCAATTCCTGCCGTAATGTACCAACTCCTTGAACTCGCACAAATGTTGTTCAGAACCTGTTGATCATGTGCATGAAAATAGTATTTGTTGTAAAATAATAACTATTTGCATAAACATTACTATTGACTTGCGTTGATATGCGTATGTGGAAGATATTGTCATTAACTCTTGGCTGGGTCTTTACTTTCTCTCTCTCTAGAAAAATTTCATGAGTTATTATAGTAATTTATGGTCATCTTTTGACCGGCTATATATGAAGCCAATTAGGAGCTCCACCTGTAAGATGTGTTCTTGGTTAAGGTTACAGCTACTAATATACATTTGGACTATTCGGCTAGTGTGTTGGCCTAGTAATTGATACTCATTTTGCTATATGCTTAATACTCGTTTTAAAACAAAACAGAGCTCATGGATTTACATTTGCACCTTCATTTGTTCTCTCTAAAAATGAGTTTCACAAATTCTCTAAGAACATCTTTTCGGCATTAGAAAAGATTTACACGGCCAAACCCATCCCTAAGATTGTTTATTCATTTATTACCTCACAGAGTTCATTTATAAAGTTGATTCTTGATATATGCATATATGTACTTGTGCTAAAACTTTCCCTGGACTCCAAAGTTGGTCTTCCCTTTTTCTCTCTCTAGAAAAAGTGGACCCACGGTTGGGTCTTTGCCTTTTCTTTTCTAATATATATATATATATATATGTATATGTATATGCCTATATATATCTTGTTTCTCTCTTTCTCTCGAAGTGTTCCTGGAAATCAAAAACAAGAATTCAACATGACCCACGCCATGAGTGCGTTGAAGCTTAGACATCCTACTCGGCCACATACGTCCACTCAACATTACCAATTATTAAATTATTCACCTCCAGCAAAAATCTCATGATTCACTTCTCGGAAGTACAAAATTGCTCGGTGCTACTATTCGGCAAACATCGTATCGTATTGCTTATCTGCGGTTCGGCCCAACAAACAAGGAGTTTCAGCAAACCTATTGACTTATTCGGCAATTTGTATTTTCATTCAGGGAATTAATCTTTATCAGCTAAACTTCCTATGGGGCACTCCGGTGGATACAACCAATTCGGCAGCCATTTTCCTCGGCAATGAAGTTCCATTTATGTTCCACTTACCTTCCATCCGTCTCGGCAACAAAAAGCTTGCTCGGCAACATATAACATGCCTTCACCTCATCGTGATATCAAATTCCATGGTCTAATGGAACTCGGCCAGCTGCAAATGATTACACTACAATTCCGCCGCCGAGAAAGTATTTCACACTTAGCATGGCCACCTACCAACTCAAACTTGCCAACTAGTTCTGATCAGCGCCGAGACTACATAACATAAGTGCCTATTTCAACTACATGGTGGCTAAACTCGACACCACCACTAAGCTCCCTGTTGATCCACCTCCCTCGGCAGTAACGGAAGTGTTTAATTTGCCTTTGGTAGTTGTCCGACATAGCATTTTGCATATCAACTCAGCTTCGGGAAGATCATTCAGCAACCATATTCGGCCCAGTATTGGCGCATATTGGGCATATTATTACACCTTATTCGCAACTTGCTCGGCTAATCAGCAACGGCAAATCATTACCATTGCAATTCGGTATACCATTCCACATGTTATCAACTCGGCTTCGAAATAGTATTAAACCACGAATTGTTATCAGCTTGGAGTATTATTCGGCTTCTACATTGTTTATCGGCTTCGAAATATTATTCGGCTTCTACATTGTTTATCGGCCTCGAAGTATTATTAAACCTGCGTTGTTCATCACGAAATATTATTGACCGAATTGTTTATCAGCTTCGGAATATTATTCGGCTAACAACATTTATCAATTTTATACGGCAACATTTTCGACTAAACAATAGTCAATTTATTCGGCAACAAAGTTCATCAGCATTATGAACGCAGCATACATATGATCAACTCGGCTTCGGCATCTTAGTCGGCACATTCGTTGACTATAGCTCACGGTTTTCTTCCACATCAAATATTCAGCAATCTTATACTTATTCGGCACTAATATCTCGGCACGAAATTAGCAACTCGGCTTGCCGAAATCCGCATCTGAACGTATCGCAGGATTCGTATCGACTCAAAGATGCCAAATCCACCAACCCGAGGAGCCAAGAAGCAATCCAAGTCCGCCGAAAGTTGTGAAACGGATCACACATGCCGAAAACTGAAATTTCAAAAGCTGTCAAACTCAAGTTTTGACCATACCAATGTGAAGTACTCATTAAGACGAGTCCAACGCAACAAACCGCGTCAAAATCGGAGCTAAAACGAAGCCGTACGGGCCGATCAAAGTTTGCCCAGAATTGATTTTGTTTCTGTGAACGTCGAACAAGCAGACCATGCAAGAAACTTTATCCGGTGCTTTGCGGCGCACAATTCTCAACGAATCTGAGCCGTCAACTCTATTTTGGCTACAATTACACTATCGAGTCGATTCTGGCGATCCAATAGTCCTTTCGGCTCTTTGACATATTCCGGGTCCATCCGTACGGTCAGAATATGCAATTTCAGATTGCAAAAATATATCTATATATATATCAAGTAAATCAATAAATAAAAAATAAATTACAGGTTTGATTCTGATCTCACCAAGCACCCTACTTTTTCTCGGCTTCATTCTGATTTCGCCGCAGCACCGAACAGGGGCACGGAATCCGTTTTCAAATCATTATCCGCCTACTCGGCAACTTTGGCCCAAGTCCATTTTATTCCTTCCGAATAACAAATCTTATTCAAAAGCAATGGGGCAAATATACGTTGGACAAGAAGTTTAACTCCACTATATTGCCAACCACTGCCGACCAAGTTCTTAGCAAACCTAACCGGGAAGGAATATCGACACGCCGCCAACCAAACGATTGGCACAATCGCCGACCCAAGTGTAAACGGACACCGGCAAGATTATTCGACCATTATTAAATTCAACATTATGCATGATCATTATTCGGCATCAACTCTATTCGGCTAAGCAACATTATTTGTCAAACTTTATGCATCGTCAAACTTTATGCAGCAACATTGGCCACAGTATTCGGCAATTCTATTCACTTAACAACATTATTTGGCAAAACATTTGCCCACCGGAACATTAGTCAAATTTTTCGCTTTCCAATTGGGGCACATCAGTCGATCATCATCTCGGCACCTTTGATATGCATGAATACTCGGCCAACTTGGTACAAACATTACAAGGACGATTACTCGAGTTACAAACTTCCGCTCCTTTTCACACAGCTTCAAGCAAGCGCCCGTTCTGAGGCAATACATTACACACTTGGCAGACAGCAGTTTGCATATTTTTGCGCGCCGTCATTTTATCAAAGCCGAACCTTTCCTGCAACATAGGGCAATGGGAATCTACATTCCTTCCGACTAACTCTTGGCATTCAAAGCAATGGGGCAAGTCTACTTTGGACTAAGCATAAACCGAGCAACTCGGCAATTAAATAGTTGGCCCAATATCTACTTGGCAATTCCATACAAGCGGAACAATATTATTGGTGATTAACACGTCCACCTTATTGATGCGGGATACATTATTCAAAGTCCTTGCCACTTTGGCACTTAGTTGCCATAAAATCGACAAAAGTCTCCGGTATAGCGCAATCTTCGGACTTTTCGACACGAGCACCGTTAGCAAAGGCTTACACCCTTGACCGGGGTTATAATACATGAGTCTACACCCTTACCGGGGTAATAATACCGTGGTCCAATTTTTGACTGATGTATATACCTTATTTAACCTATCTTATTTGGTTCAGGTAATCATTTCCGTGTTCGGCCTATACAAATATTTCTAGCTCGACGTGAAAGTCCATATTTGAAAGCAATCTTTGCACTTGACAAAATACAACACCCATGCAGGGGATATAATACCGTGGCTACACCCATGCCCAAGGGTTAGAATCATGGCCTACACCCATGCCCGGGGATATAATACCGTGGCCTACCCCCATGCCCAAGGGTTAGAATACTGTGGCCTACACCCATGCCTGGGGGATATAATACCGTGGCCTACACCCATGCCTGGGGGATATAATACCGTGGCCTACACCCATGCCCAAGGGTTAGAATATCTGGCCTACCCACGCCCAGGGATAGAATCTGGCCTACACCCATGCCCAAGGGTTAGAATATCATGCCTACACCCATGCCTGTGGGGTTAAAATACCGTGGCCTATCGTTATGATTTATTTGTATTATTTTCTGGGTTTTAGCTCAACCCCCCACATCTTATGATCAACATACATACATTTATACATACATTCAAGACATACATACATTTACACATACATTCAAGCATACATGCAGTCATTCATCCATACATTTTATTCATTTATCAAATGTATTCTTTGTCAAAAGACCTAACATCTATTTGTACAGCATAACCCGGCAATAAAAACCCTCATTCCTTCTACGAAAGACAATGAAAGTTTTGGGGCAATTGTGGGGGCCAGAAAAATATAGGTACAAGCTTATTCGGCCTAACCCACACAAAGCCCACAATGGGTCCAGCCCAAATAAATATCACACCCCCCTCCTCTATATAAAGAGGAGGCATCCCAAATGAAAGGTATGTCTGTTCTCCCTACACAAAGCACACACCCCTTCAAATGCATATACTATTTCTTCCTTAATACAGGGACTGACTTCATCATCGGAGAGTCCCCGGCCGGTAACCCCGGTTGGGTGGCACCGACTATGTTCATCATTGCAGATCTATAGGGGTGAAGCTCTTCTCTTCGTTGGATCTCCACAACATCCATGTGAGAGGATATTTCATGGTCTCACAGTTTTGGTTTTCTACGAAAACAGTTTTGACCAAAATGAGAGTTAGATTAGCATGCTTGTTCAATTTTTGATTTGAAATCATGCAAGTTAGACTATAAGCACTGAAAATTTTCCTGTCTGGGTCCCAGAAATGATCTAGTTTTGGAAAATGAAATAGTTTTCGAGAAAATAGTCAACCTCAGTAAAAATTTTCGAAAACTATTTTTTCAAATGGCCAATGCTAAACGAGCATGGAACCTACATTTGAGATGCGCGACCTCGGATCGGAGGCAATGGAAAATTTCCCCTTGCTTGAAAGGGATGCATGGTAACGGAAAGTTGCCCCTAGTTTGAACGGCGACTCATGGCAACTCGTGGCAATGGCAAGTTGCCCCTTGTTTGGATGATGTCGCAGCATGTTGAAAACCAGTCCTCATCGGGGATGATTGCAAAAAATTCTCAGATGCAGAGAAGACGGAGATGGTTTGGACCAATATATGGACACAGTCACTGTGACAGCATTGGAGGCTGGACTTCAGGATGAAGTTGACTGCGTGGTTCTGGTTGTCGCAATCGAACTATCAGATTCAGAGGAGGCAAAGGTGATCAAAACCATTACATGGACTGAGACGCTATGAAAGCGTTGAAATTTGGACTTGAGCGAAGTTGCCTCATTCTCAAACATGGGAATCAAGCCTTACGTAGTTCCGGTTAAGGTACACTCGGGTATTTTAACCTTCACTTCTTTTTTTTTTTTAGGCTCTAACTTTTGCCAAGGTGCCCGATGCGGGTTTTCGACCTTATGAGCTTCTTTTTCTGTTTTTCTTTTCAATCTCTTTTTTGCTTCTTTTTTTTTTTGCTTTTTAATATATATATTTTTTTGTATTATTTTTTTTGCTTTTTTTTTTTTTTTTTTTTTTTTGTATCTTTTTCTTTTCACTTTTTTTCTTGCCCTAACTTTTGCTTGGGTCGCCCTTCCGAGTTTTCGGCCCAGCGAGCCTCTCAAAGGGTAAAAGTGTAACGAGCCTGTGCCAAATGGTTTTGAGGTTGAAGTCTCTCTGTATCTAGGAGGATAGCTGTTGCATTGATCTGCAGAAGGATTCATCATGGTTGCTTCAGGAGCTTCTTGCGGTGAGATCCGATCCTCTTGATCTGATTTTGGTGCCTCTTGTTCGAGGGCTGCTTCAAACCTGGCCACGTGGGCCTCACATGACGGTTGATTGTTGAACATTCTGAATGGGTTCAATATTCGAAAATAGACGGATTGGATCTTGAGGCTGAGAGCGATCCTAGGCTGCATAATCTTAAGAGTGATTCCACACGGGTCTTCACAGGATTGCGCAAAACACTTTGTTTTTGAAAATTTTTAAGAAAGTGACAAATCGCTTGCGCTGAAGATAGTACGGAACCAATCTGGATCAAGCCAGGGTCCTTCTCAGTACTCACGCTAACAAGCATGATTTCATTCATTAAGGGCTTAGCATGCCTCTCTTTCTCTCAAATTGATCAAAGTTTTGCAAAACCCGAGGAATGCCTTCCTCTTTGTTTTTATCACCAGTGTTCGAAAAGGTTTTTGAAAAAAAAACTTAGGTCATTACGATGATTTTTAGGGCACAAGAGCAGGTGGAAGGTACTACCGTTTGATCCAAATCCTCTAGCTCAACTAGCTTATGGTAGCAATAAGCATGGAAACATGATTAGCCGTAGCTGTTTCATTCAGATTTCCTGGTTGCAACTGGCTCACAGGAGAGACAGACTCAAAAGGAAAACAAAAGGGTAATTACAAAACAAAACGGTGTTCAAGGCAACAAACCCGGAATCACCTGACATTCTATACAAGGGGACTGACTCGCTATAACAAGACAGACCCTTAAGCAAAAAGGACTGACTCAAGACAATGAGACAAACTCAAAACAAGACAAAAGACTGACTCGACACCCAAGCCAGAATTTACAAAGCTAGCAATTGCAGATGCTCAAAATTGCGTGCCAGACGCCACATCCAAAAATACACCAAGCGTCACCCGCAGGTGGTTCACTTCCTGATTACATACTTGCAGTATCAGTATCCTCAAAATCCAAGAGCTGCATAGTAACGAACTTGGCTGAGGTGGGCGGGAGGATAACCTCATTGTCGATCAAATCTTTCACCTCATGATGGAGACGGAAACAATTATCGGTAGCATGACCGGTTTGCTGGTGGTACGCGCAGTACAAGGCAGCATCATGTGTGGGAGGGAGATTCTTCGGGAGTGGCCGAGGCTCCAAGGGTTTAAGGTGCCCTCTTTTAGCCAGGATCTGGAGTGCCTTGGACAGAGTCATGTAGAGAGCGTGAAAGACCTTGTGCCCTCAGGGCAGGTACTTTGGAGTCTGAGTATTCTTGCTAGACACACTAGCGAACGGGTCGGCAGGCACTGCCTTAACTTTCTGATCTTTCCCGGGTGCAGGGTTGGGAATGAGAGGAACTGTTTTGGCATGACGGGCCTATCTCGGTTTTCTGATTGGCTGGTACTACCTTCGGCTGGAGTGGGGAAAGCATCCTCCACAATTTTTATCACAACTGTGGATATCTATTGCTTGTTCATCCCCCCGGCTTTCAAAGCCTCGACTGCCCATAGCAGTTGTTCAATGGGATCAGCATCTGTCTTCACTTTGTCTTTACCTCTGGCCTCAGCCTGATTGAGGGTTTGGGTTGATGTTGGCATGTCATTGTTATAGTGGGAGGCCATCTCCGGTTGGCTAAGCTCGATCACAATCCGTCCCAACAATGGGGGCTCCTGGGGTACAAAACTTCCGGCATATGGTGCGGCTGGTGGCAAAGCCGACATTCCGTAGGCGAGATCTGCCACGGACCTCTGGAGGTCACCTATCATCCCCATCAACTCGAATGTGGTGGGCTCACGAGCCTGATACAACTGGGGTTCCCAGATCGGGCGCACATCAGGCGACCTGGGTGGATGCGGCACATCAACATTGGTCTCACTTTGCAGAGTGATTCCTTGATCTACTGCGGCTGTCAAAACCATAATCTCTTCCGAATTCTGCATCATCATAGGTCCACTGTTCTGAACGGTGACTGACGGATTAGATAGCTGTCTTGCCTTAGCAAAGGGGGAACACTGACTATTCTGGATCAACTCTCTGAACCTTGAAAGGAAAAACAAGCAGCATTTTAGCCCAAACGGATCAAACGCAGGTGTAGCCGAATAACTGTACCCTACTACTGATCATTGTTTCCCAAAATCTCTGCCTCAAAACACTGAATCGGATACCCACAGATATAACTGATTCTCACAAATACTGACACTGGTGCCCTCAGGCCTGATACTCACACTTGCAAACTGATATGCGCGTTCCTGTAGAGATACACTCTAAAAGCACATAGCAAGTAAAGAGGGCCAAAACACCCCCATGTTGGGGTAGGGTTTCCCTGTCCTATTTTGTCAGGAGCTAGGGTTTCACTATGCACATAGTGGTTTCAAACAACCTATATCGGGTAAGCAACCTGTCCTAGTTTGGAATGGTCACTATGGATTCCGACTATGCACTAGGTCGAATGGTCAATGGGTGCCCCGACAAAACTGGGGTTTGTGTTCCCACACTGGCAGAGCCCGCAACCGGTCAGCCTTATGGCACGTTTCCTGAAGCGAGCCTCTGGCAAACCATTCAGGAATAGCAGATGGCCAACACGGTGTCCTAGTCGCACCAATGCACATGCAATGCAAAGAGACACATAAGCGAAATCGAAACAGGACATCACAAGTTCGAGTCAAGCTCTCTAACTCCCCAGCGGAGTCGCCAGAAACTGTAACAAGTTTGTGAGGGACCTTATGGGTTACAGTTCAGGATTCAATTTGTCACAATTCTTAATCTGAACCAAAGAGTCCAAATCCGGCAAATCGTTTTGAGAAAATAAATTTTTGAAAGAAGTGCCAAACATGGACTGCTTTGCCAGATACAGAGTCGCCACCTAAATATTTTTTAATGGGGGAATTTAGGAAACCCTGACTCGGTGCCAAAGGCCACGTGTCTGTCATCACCAAAGTTGCCTTGGCTTGGGAGCTTGGGTACGATCGGGGAAGGTCAGCTATGAGCACCCCCTCTCGCCCGATCCGATGATCGGCCTCTACTAACCGTGATATCTCATTTTGAAAACGTTATGTGTTCTTGTTCTGGTTATTAGCCTAGAATTACTATGTTATGCACACAGCAAACAAGTATAGACTAGATCGCCTAATTTGGAACAAAACATTGCATATCCGTTTGTTTGGAAAACGCTTTGGAATTGGCTACTCGCAAGTAGGCTAAAATACGGATTCCAATGAGTTGTCCCAACTCAAACAATCCAACCTTCATCCACAGGCATTCGCAGCTTAATCAAATAAGCATCTAGCCTCATGGTAATCATGCTATCATGTTAACATTCACACTCATGCGAGATGCTAAAGCATAAAGGGCTCACCTAGTACTCCGTGCTAAACAAGAACATGTTAGCAATCATGCATGATCCAAGTCCATGTTTAAATGCCTAATGCAACGTATACAGAATGTCACTAGAGTAGGCTCGGCTAGTCTATAAATGACATGTGAAAATGCACAAGTAGCACGTATTCAAGTTTAGATTTGAAATACTTATGCAGTTAGCATGATGCGCCGAGCTCGGTGCATGCAATACTGATGAATGATGCACACATGTATAGCATAAGGTATGCTAAAGTAAACATGCCCTTAAGTAACCATTGAAAGCAGGTAAGTAAAAGGGAGAAAGAAGTGGGGGTTGGAAGACATGCGCACACGCACCCACACTTATTACAAATTTGCCCTCGCTCGGAGAGGCCGAAAGAATAATACAATTTAACTAACCTACAAGCTAATTAAATATTACAAATTAACTAAATTAGCTAAGCAAATTAACTAATCTAGCTAAGCAAATTAACTAATCTAATTAAGCAGTAATGTCACGCCCCAAACTCGCCCCTAAAAGTTTGGGCATGACCTATTCGTAACCGGACTCTTAACCTGACATACATAACATATGGGGCCTGAACGGAAGCATTTAACATAAAAAAAAAAAACAACATTAAAACATATCCATTGAGCTACTATTGACATGCCAGGATCACAACATCATATCAAGTAAATAATATACAGAAAACATACACACATATACATCGAATCAGCCCACAATTGGGCATAGAACAAAACATTTTAAGGAAAGACAACCAAGCATAAATCCCAAAAATATAACCACGCTGTACAAATTACACAGGCTTTAGTAGTGCCTGGACACACCGAGGTTGACAAGAGGGAGACGAATCTTAAGGGTTATGACTGGCTTCTCGGTGATGACCTCTGAAATGCATATATATCTGAGAATGAGTAAAATTGTGAATAATAGTACATAAATAATGTAAAGTACAAATGAAATAATAAAGTATATAAGCGCAAAGCACATGATTAACTATCTTTGTAATTATATCTCAAATGACATGAGTCGAAATATACATAGAGCGGCCCTCGGCCCGAATGATCTGAAGCGGCCCTCGGCCCGAATGATCTGAGAATGTCACAAAATGGCCCTCGGCCCAGAATGTTACATAAAACGTCACAAAATGGCCCTCGGCCCAGAATGTTACACAGAACGTTACTGAATGTCACAAAATGGCCCTCGGCCCAGAATGTTACACAGAATGTTACTGAACGTCAGAAAATGGCCCTCGGCCCAGAATGTTACACAGAATGTTACTGAATGTCACAAAATGGCCCTCGGCCCAGAATGTTACACAGAATGTTACTGAATGTCACAAAATGGCCCTCGGCCTAGAATGTTACACAGAATGTTACTGAATGTCACAAAATGGCCCTCGGCCCAGAATGTTACACAGAATGTTACTCAGATTCTTCCCACATTTACCTTTCATTCACATCACATGTTTTTCAAGTTCAGATAAGGTAGGAATATACGGAAAGCAGACAGAAGTAAAATAATCATCAATAATAAATGAATACATATTCTTTGCTCTATTACTCACTCCATAGCATTAATAGTTCTCATATCATATCTGTGTAGAATCATGGTAACTTACAGGTTGTAACACATTATCGATACATTACCGTTAACCACTGAACACACTCGAAATGTAAGTAGTTCAGAGCCATATTGATGCATGTCAGATCCTTCATTACTCACATACGCCTCAATCCACTCATACGTTATCATAGTTACCCACAAAGAACAGAATATTAATACCAATAATCATTAACAGTGGTTGATTTACAATTGTAGTACTATTACTCACAGTGCTACAATGGAGTGCTTGTCCCTCCCGGAATGTGTCCTGCACGCAACCATAACTTGCAAATTGGTTCTCTTTCCTCATAAATCATTGAAAACTAGCCCCTGTGTCATTACACTTCATATGAATTTATAGCCATCTTAAAATCATCAGAAAAATATTCTGAAAATACCAGAGAGTCAAGCACACAAAACTGAACAACACATTTTTTTTTTCCCGAAAATAAGCCTCCCCGCTCGAGCGCCACTTTGGCCGCTCGAAGGATCAGAAATCCATCGACCTGAAGGCCGATTTTCCCGCTCGAGCGGGCTTTCCTCCGCTCGAGCGGACCAAGCGAATTCTAAAATTCTGTATTTCGGATTAGGCAACATCATTCCATTTTTCATGCAATTCCAAATGAAATCAAGACTATCTTTCAACCCAACATCACTATATTATGGATTCTACCTAAACATGACAAATTAAACAAGATTAGGAGCTTAAACAAGCCATCTCTCTCTTAATTTCCATTCTTGGATTCAAATTCTTCATGTTCTTATAACACAACACATGATATACACATACTATATATATACAAAGCCAATATTTCCATACTTGAGTTCAAACATGACAAATCAAAGAGCAAAACAATTAAATGATAGAATGATCTTATCAATTTTTCATCACAAACACACAAGACTTTCCTTACATCTCTAGGGCATAAGATCATCAAGAAAATCCCCAAATCCCGTAATATGCCCTAGATGATAACAATGAAGATTTTTTCATTAATATACCGAAGTTACCATAAATCAAGTCATAGATGTAAGTATTGAGGAGATCTAGAACCCCTACCTCGAAGAACAACAAAGGAGCAAGATTGAGGAGAATCCTTCAAAATCCCGAAATTCCAATCGGTAAAACTTAACAATCTTCAAACTTCTTCACTTCTTGATGGGTGATCTTGATCTAAACTAAGGGAAATGGAAGGTTTTGGAGATCAAGGACCTAGGGTTTTCGGACCTAGGGGAGGGAGATGAAGAATGAAAAGGGAAAGTGTGAGAAATGATCCAAAAAATCATGTTTTAAGCTGCTGTCCCGTAATTCCCTATAACAACGCCCGCGAGGGACCTCGCTACAGTTCGGACTCGGTTTTGTCGCGGTTCCAAATCTTGAACCAAAGAGTCCAAATCCGGCAAATCGTTTTGAAGAAAAACAGATTTTTTGAAAGAAGTGCCAAACATGGACTGCTTTGCCAGATAACAGAGTCGCCACCTAAATATTTTTTAAATGGGAAATTTAGGAAACCCTAACTCGGTGCCAAAGGCCACGTGTCCGTCATCACCAAAGTTGGGTCGGGAACTTGGGTACGATTGGGGAAGGTCACATCGTGAGCACCCCCGCTCGCCCGGTCAAAGACCGGCCTCTACTAACCATGATATCTGTTTTTGAAAACATTGTGAGTTCTTATTCTGGTTATTAGCCTAGGTTACTACGTGATGCTCGCAGCAAACAAGTATAAATGGGCTGCTCGAATTGGAACAAAACATTTCATGTTTGTTTGTTTAAAAATGGTTTGATGGTGCTACTCGCAAGTAGGCTAAGACGCGGATTTGCCACCCTCGGGTGGGCTTAGAAAACATGATTTTGCCACTATCTAGTGGGCTTAAAACAAACAGTCGATGAATTGTCCCAATTCAAATAACTCAACCTCCACCCACAGGCATTCAAGGCAGTTATATCACATAAGTATTTAGCCTCATGGTAAGCATGCTATCATGGCAACACTCACACGCATGCAAGGATGCTAAAGCATAAAAACTTACAGAGTACTCCGAGCCAAAACAGGAAACTGATTAGAAATCCATGCATGATCCTAAGTATACAGAATGCCTAATGCAACACATGCAAAGATGCAAACTATAACAGGCTCGGCTATTCTAAACATGGCATATGAGATGCAACAGCTATCAAGTACTCAACTTGGAATTGAAATACAGATGCAGTTTGTACGATGCGCCGAGCCCGGTGCATGCAAAACAGATGAATGATGCAAACATCTTTGTCATCTTTGTATGCTAATTGAAATATGCCCTATATCTAACCATTGTAAGCGGATAAATAAAAGGGAGAAAGAAATGGGGGTTGGAAGACATACATCACACTCACACACCCTTATTACAACATTGCCCTCGCGCAGAGGGTCCGAATAAATATACAGTCCCGAATAAAAGAATATTACAGATTTCTAATTAATTAACAAAATAATTACGAAAAGAGTAACACTGGCATGCAAGCCGTACGCCTTACTCTTGCCGGATGATGAAATGATGCATGCCCGGATGCCTTTGCGCGGAAATCCACGACGGTGCCCCGATTAGCCTCTGTTTGCATTTTTCTTGAAATGCGTGCCGAGTTTCGAAAGGTTGCTGATTCTTCATTTTGCTGCAACAGAGAGCAGGAAAGGGGCATAGCAATGTATCTCACAAATATATGCATGCATCGATCCTCGTGCCACCAATCACGCATCTCGATGCATGATGGCCGAGGAATCAGATTGCACAACTCAATATAGGATGAATGTATATGAATGCTACAATAAAACCTAACTCCATCATGGGTAATCCGGAGTGTTGGTGACTTGGGAATTGAGGCGCGTTCCGTCACTCGGAGTACGAAACATGTCTCGTTTCCCGTGCCCGGGCTAACTCTTATCCTGAACACGATGCAATATGCATGATATGCGTGAAATGCAACTAACATATATCCTAGCATGCACAATGCTATGTAAATGAGATGTCTCGAAATGCGTGCCCACGGGCACGCAAACCGAGGTGATAGCATAAGAACATGAAATGACATGAAAAATGATGTACAATGGGACTAAAACGAGATACCTCAAAATGCGTGCCCACGGGCACGCAAACCGAGGCGGTGACATACATGCATGAAATGGCATACAGAATGCAAATTGGACTTACACTAACATGAGAGAGCCTCAGCCGCACTCACGTAAGAGGCCGTAAGATGAAAACGAGCTACCTCGAAAAGCGTGCACGCAGGCACGCAAACCGAGGCCATGATGTGAGATGCAAATCGGATAGAATGCCTCAAATCGCGTGCCTACACGTAAACCGAACAATGATGAGATGCAAATCGGATAAAACTAAAGTGCCTCGAAATGTGTGCCCACAGGCACGTAAACCGAGGCAATGATGAAATGGAAATCGGATAAAATCGAAGTGTCTCAAAATGCGTGCCCACAGGCACGCGAACCAAGGCGATGATGTGAGATGCAAATCGGATAAAACCGAAGTGCCTCGAAATGCGTGCCCACAGGCACGTAAACCGAGGCAATGATGAAATGGAAATCGGATAAAACCGGCTCGAAATGCGTGCCTCAAACGTGCACGCAAACCGAGGCGATGATGAAATGGAAATCGGATAAAACCGGTGCCTCGAAATGCATGCCTACGGCTCGCAAACCGAGGCGATGATGTGAGATGCAAATCGGATAAACCGGTGCCTCGAAATGCGTGCCTGGCCGTGCACGTAAACCGAGGCAATGATGAAATGGAAATCGGATAAAACCGAAGTGCCTCGAAATACGTGCCCACGGGCACGTAAACCGAGGCAATGATGAAATAGAATGAAATGGCATACGGAATGCCACGATGGGCTTACACCAACATAGGAGAGCCTCAGCTCACTCACATAGGCTGCCGATGAATGAAAATGGAGTGCCTCGAAGTGCGTGCCAAACCGAGGCAATGCACTAAGGCATGAAATGACATGGAAAATGATATGCAAGCATGCAAACCAAATTTTAGCAGCTAAATGAAGGGGAAAACAGCCCCGAAATGATATGAAATGACAATCAATGCATGAAATCATCCCGAAATGTGATTTTAAGTACCCGAAATGGCCTACGGCTATGCTAAGCATGCAAAATTGGTACATGAAAGCAAAAACAGTAGCAAGGCAGCCCCAAAAATAGCATCTTCTCAGTACAAAACAAGGCCAAATCGTGAGCATAGATATGGCAACAAAGGCATGCAAAAATACGAGAAAAGAGGGGAATTACAAAGCAAGTGGTACGTACAATGCTCAAACCCAAAAGAAACGTTCTAAAAAACTAAAGAGGGACCAAAAATATGTACATTTACAATAGATGAAAGCCTCCAATTCAGTGTGTAGATATACTAAACATAGCATGCGAAATTGGGCCAAAAGAGGGCTATAAAGAGAGGTATCATAAGCAATGACCAAACAACTTACGACCCTTGATAAAAATTTCAGAATGGACCAAAAAAAGACATTTTCTAAGCCTGATGAAGGCTGAAATCCGAAGCTAAGCAAGCCTAACAAAACATGCAATTTTACGGAAAAAAGGAGGAATACAAAGGAAGTGCCAAAACCAATCATCAAATGGCCTAAAACCCTTAACAAAGCATGAATAATGGACCAAAATAAGGCACTTTCTAAGCCTGATGAAGGCTCAAAACAGTGACTAAATAGGCTCAAAGAGGTATGCAAAACATGGCCAAAGAGAGGTACAAAGGGAGGCCATTCATGGAAGCACCAAAAAAGATTGGTCCCTTCTACAATGTTGTAGAGGGACACAAAATAAGCCCATAATCAGTTTATAGCATATTCCAAAAATAAATGCATATAGGCTAAAAGTAGCATGCAAGTTTACGGTAAAATGGAAGAATTTCAAAGGAAGTGCATGCTAGAGCCACCAAACATGGTTGATCCCTTCTTAAATGTTGAATAAGGGCTCAAAATAAGCTCACTCACAGTATATAGTATGCTCAAAATCAGATCACTCAAAAGCCAAACAAAGCATGCAAATTAATGGCCTAAAGAGTGATATTGAAGGAAGTATATCATGGAGACACCAAATGAGGTTAAGCCCTTCTACAAAGTTGTAGAGGGGCTCAAAATAAGCACAAAACCAGTAGGGGTCGGAGCCCAAAACAAAAAGGAAGTAGGGAAAAGAATTGATGCAAGAAAATGCTAGAAAAAAGGATTTAGTAGCTTACCCTTGAAGACAAGTCTTTTGCTTCCTCTTCCCTTGATGAAAGTTGCTTCTAAGCCTCTGAGGAACCCTTCTTTGTTGCTGGAAATTGAATGGTGATGGTGGAGCTTAGGGTTGATGAAGGAATGGGCTAGGGACTTGAAGTGTTTTTAGGATTTTTGGAGATGAAGATGGAGGCTATGGGAGATCAAGTATTGAGAAGAAATTGTCCAACCCCAGCAAAGGAGGAGTTGGACCCTTTAAATAGGCAAGAAAATGGTGTAAAAGGGAGGGGGAAAAGCACCCAAGCTTTCCCTCCCAAAATATCCCCCGGATGCCCGGGATATTTTGAAAAATATCCGGACAGCTGGAAAATTTGAAGCGAAAGTGGCCGGCAGTAGCTTCTGGGAGGTGGCCGGCCGGCCACCCCAACTGGTCGGCCAGCCACTCACCCTGGTCGGCCGGCCATGGCCCAAAAATGAAGTGCAAATTTGCTGGCCGACCACCACTCCTTGGTGTCCTCCCATGTGTGTAGAATAAGGTTCCAAGGTCGGAAGTTGGCAACACTGAAGCAGGAGCCACAACATAGAGCTTGAAGGAGAGGCTCAAAAATGAAATCAACAATTGCTGGCCGACCACCAACTTTTAGGGTCCTCCCAGATGTGTAGAACAAGGTTCCAAGGTTGAAAATTGGCAACACTGAAGCAGGAGCCACAACATAGAGCTTGAAGGAGAGGCTCAAAAATGAAATCCACAATTGCTGGCCGACCAGTAGTTTTTAGGGTCCTCCCATGTCCCCTGATCACAGATATGTAGCTTTGGTTGGAAGAAAATATCCCGTGGTGTTCAACATTGGCGGAAGTGAGCAAAAGCAGTAGGAGGAAAATCGTTACAGGGATAATTGCTGGCCTCCCACCCCGGTGACCTTCGGTGTTGAAACAGAGGTACCGCCAAATTTGAACAAAAACTAATGAGAAATGAACGCTCGGGGCCAAATCGGCAAGCGGTCCAAAATAAGTGCAGTGCGGAAGTGGTGTTCAAGAAGTGGGCATCTGCGACCCAGTGTCCCTCGTAATGACAAAACAGGTTCTGCCAAAATCGAGAAAACCGATGCAACATGCATGCTCGGGGCCCAAACCACGCGATTCGGGGTCCCGAAAATCTGAGCACGAAAGTGGCATACGGCCGAAGTGGGCATCAGGCCCCAAGTGTTCCTCAAAATGATAAAACAGAGGCACTAGCCAAGAACCGGAGAAATCGGAGATGGTTGGGCGGTCGAACCGAGGCACACGGACGCAGTCTTGGAAAGAACTGGCTCGAAATGGGCAAAATGGCCTCTGACCACGAAATGTAGCTCACGGCCAGGAGATAGCCTCTGAGACCACTCCTTCCCTCAGGAAAGAAAAGCAGGTAACGAAGTGCGGATTAAACCGAGACAAGGCATGAAGAGAGTTCGGAAGTCCGGAGGCGTGCCTCCAGCGACTCTGAGACTTCGAACGAAAGACAAGATGCAACATCACCGAGCGCTCAATCGGTGACGTCTGAGTCTTAAGGTCGGTCAAAAATGGGGTGTCTACAGTTGCCCCTCTTTGACAGAACTCGGGAGTCAAGAAGTGACGTGAGTGAATGTCAAAGCCCAGAGACGACCCATTTTTGACAAGGCCGAAGACTTAGACAATCGTACAAAACAAACAGAGATGTGTGCCTGCAGGCAGGGGGGACAAGAATGCAAATGATAGGCACGGAGCCGGGTGATTATGCAAGTGCAACAAGCTGTAATGAAGCAAGTATTGACAAATAGATGCAACAGTTTTAAGCAAGAATGCAAAGCAACAACTACATTTCATGCAGTTAGGAATGCGGAGAATTATTCAATTCTCGTCGCGTCTCACACGGAGAAGATACGATACTGCGATTAAATGCAGTACCGACCTCAAATGAACCGTACATACAATATCGTGCCTGCAAAATAGAGAAATTCAACAAGAACAATATGCTAACAACAGATATTCAATGCGATTCCTATGATTCGAAAAGTTTGGCACACACAGTGTCGGTGAAAGGATGCATCACAATGCGAGAAAAGATAACGCGTGACAATGCATGCTCGAGCATAGAAGTATGGTACATCGAGAAGACACGCATGACAATGCAAAACATTCATGAGAATGCAAATTATGAGCCAAATAATGACAAACGAGCACAAATCAGGATGCATGTTTGTTGCGCAACAACGAGCTGAAAAACGCCAAGATACCAAGAATTCGATCGCATGACCTCTGATTTACCTCCCAGAGAAGTCATAACATGTTTAAAAAGGATATAGTCCGATTTTGATGAATAATGATGAGATACATGTCAATAATTGCAATTGAAGTTCCGGTGGAGCAATTCGGCGCCAGAAAGTGCACTTTTCTTCAACTTTTTCAGGTCCCGGGAACTCCGATTTTCCTCAAAATTTGCAGAGAGGTAGGGGAGGGGGTGGGGAGCATGGTCGGCCAGCCCACTACCCTAGGAGAGGCCATCGGCCAGGGGGGAAAAAGTGGATGGCCGGCCAGCCAGGTTAGGTGGCCGGCCGGCCACTGCCCAAAAGCAGGGGCATTTTGGTCTTTTTCGGCCATTCTATATATACACACCTCCATTGCCTCCGAAATCACACCCACAAGTGTGAAATTCTCTCCTCTTGCTCCCTAAGCCATTTTCTCTTTCAGATCTGCATTTTATACGCGGCCCTCGGCCTCCCACGCAAGTTGTTTTCGTGAAATCCTCCAGTTTTAAGCACTTTGAGCCGACTAACTTTTGATCTCGGGGCTTCTCTTCTCATTTTCATCACTTGAGGTAATTTTGTCTCATTATTTGGAAAATTTTCCCGGGAGTTGACTTTTGGTCGACTTTTCATTTCCCGAGAGTTGACTTTCGTTGACTTTTTCCAATTTTGGCTCGTTACTCATTTTTGCTCCTCTTGCAGATTTCTCGACATGGCGGTCATTTCTCATGTAGAGGTTTTCCAGCCGGAGACGATTACGACATTATGACATTGCCCCGAGGGTTCGCCTTTATTCCCGAGCGTATGCCCCAAATACATAGGCTTCATGAGCCACTTTTTCATTATTTCACCGATTTCAACGATCGGGCACTGGGGATCTCCTTCATGAGAACCTGAGCAAAGACTCTCTCCTACGATGTAGAGGTATTTTACTTTATTTCCTGTATGTTTCGTGCATTTTATACCTTTGCCATGCTTAGACACACAGTTTAACTTATGACATAGTACTTGCATCCTGAGCATGTAACTTAGCCACTTGAACTTCACGAACGCACAATACATCGCCTGATTGTGAATGTATAGTACTCATTAGTTAGAAATTGAACACACGGCTCAAACATTGATTCACCGAACACACAGCCCGAAGTTGAACATGAACCCACAGTACATACTGACTAAGAGTAGAACACGCAGTCCCAAAACTCTGATTCATCAATACGCGCCAGATTTTGAAGTGAACACACGTTAATCGACTAAGAGTAGAACACCTGACCCTAAACTCGATTTCATCAACACGAGCCCAGGTTTGAAGCGAACACACAGCCCACTGATTAAGAGTAGAACCCACAGCTCTAAACTCTGATTTACTGAACACGCAGCCCAGATTTGAAGCGAACACACACTTATCGATTAAGAGTAGAACACACTTTCTAAACTCGGATTTATCAACACGCACCTAAATTTGAAGCGAACACAAATTTACCATCGATTAAGAGAACACACGGTCCAGATTTGAAGTGAACGACACCCATTGATTAAGAGTAGAACGCTGACCTCTAAACTCGGATTCATCGAACACGCAATCAGATTTGAAGCGAACACACCCTAATCGATTAAGAGTAGAACACACATGACCCTAGCCCAAATTTGAAGCGAACACACAAATTTAATCGATTAAGAGTAGAACACATACCCAGATTTGAAGTGAACGACAAATTTAATCGATTAAGAGTAGAACACATACCCAGATTTGAAGTGAACGACATTTAATCGATTAAGAGTAGAACACACACCCAGATTTGAAGTGAACGAAACCCTAATCGATTAAGAGTAGAACACACACTAAACTCGACCACAGATTTGAACTTCATTTGCACACAGCTCACTTTCACTTCATTTTGTTTGCACACAGCTTCATCATTTCATTTGCACACAACTTCTTCATTTCATTTGCTGATACACGCATTCATTCTAAATGCAGGCTAGCTCTCGCATAGTGCGAGGATATGGCTCCACTGCCGCCAGGGAGTGGTATGCCGAGCTTCCGGAAGCTGTCCGGGACTTGGTTGACTTCGCAGGATTCGGACCATTCTGCAGGGGGTTATCACACTGCCTCATTAGTAGGACATTATTTGCTGCTCTGGCGGAGAGATGGTGGGACACCACCAATTCTTTCCATTTCTCTGCCACCGGGGATATGACCATGACCCCACTGGACTTCGCTATGCTTACCGGCCTAGACCTAGGCGGTGGACCTATTCCCTACGACGAGGATATGGGTCAGTGGGAGGCTGCTTGGATGTATCTATTGGGGGCCCGCCCACCAGAGACAGAGGTATCGGAGGGTTCGATACTTGGTTCTCTTCACATTTCCGTGCCACAGATGGAGCCCGAGTCTCCCGAGGAGGTTGAGCAAGATAATGTGGTTTCTCATGTTCCTCTTTGGCACCACTGCTTGCCGATAGAGGAACATGGTCGGGTTGTATTTATCGAAGGCCTGTAGACCTATCACTGTCGGTCAAGATGATTAGGGCGGCGCCCGGCTACCCTTATTGTTACATGAGCGCAGCCTCGCACGCGAGGGGACTTACTCGGCGGCTACTGGAGAGCTTGGGAGGTACCTTCTGTCCTCTTGATTTACATTTTTGCTCCTCATTACTTGTTCACTGCACACACGGCACACTTTGCATTCTGTATTCTGCCTTTAGCACTTTGTACTCACATTCCGCACTGCTTTTCTCAGCTATGGGTATATGCATATTTCCCCACATTAGCCCCGGAGATGGAGGTGTCAGGACCTCCTATGACTCCATTTTCATTGATGTTTGAGGGCGAGCACTTATCGAGGCCTCGAGAGACTCTCTTCCATCTGCGACAATACTTTGACACTGTTCGGGCGACAGAGGTATTTCAGAACTCTCAGTTCTTTTCATTTTCATCTTTGATCTGCTTTGTATTTCTTGATTTCTGATTGATTTATGCACTGGTTATCCGTAGATCACTTGGCAGCCCTGGGCAGTCTTTGGTGACAATCTCGAGAATCAGTACCCCGGAGGGTCGACTAGTTCCCAAGACAGAGTTCTCGCCGAGGGACCCGGTCAGGCTTGGTTCTCGGAGAACGCTTTGTTGCCAGTTTGGGGGTATGATTCTCAGACCTCCCGCCAGGCCTCCACCCACTATGCGGATCGCCGACAAAGTGCTATCTCACGAGGAGGGCATTAGGGACATGCAGGCGCCGATGCTTTGCTACATCTTATTGAGGAACTACGCCACCTATCGCCAAGATATATCCGATGCCCCCGACGAGATCGGGTTCCGCCACTGAGGCCTACCGGTGCACCATCTTCGAGTCGTGCTCGTGCTGCAGACATCCCCTCTTCTAGCAGGGCTGGTGCATCTAGAGGTAGAGGCAATTCGATTCCTCCTATCCCTCTGACTCTCGATCATCCTGGATGGCCAGATATGCCGACTGAGTTGACGAGTTGGCAGTATGGGACTACTTGTCCGATCCCGATCCCTATGGAGCCTCCGATGCCTGGCCACAGATATGTCAGTGATCCTGACTCACCACCGGTATGTTCTACCATTTTCATTTGTCACACAGACATTTTGGCAGTTACTTATTTATTGATGAGTTGAGCTTGTGTCTGCAGCCACCTCGGGAGTACATAGATCAGATGCTCGGGGTGGTGGCCTCACTTGAGGGGATGGTCCTACGTAGAGAGGCACAGATGTCCATCATGGGCTTCCAGGTACCCTTTCACCTCTCTTTCATTCATCATATTTCTGTTAACATGCTGATTTTGAGCATTCTGCTGCACTGATAGGCTGTGTAGAACACATCTGGCACACATCCCACTCACACACTGTACTTGCACCTGCTTTTTGTGTTTGAACTGATGTATTGCACTTTTCATTTTCAGATGCCTCCCGTATATGCTTCGACACGGGGCGGGCCACCCGGGTCTTCTCAGAGAGGTCGAGGTGTTAGACCTACTCGAGGTACTGGGCCGCGAGGAGCTGGGCCATCCAGGCCTTACCGAGGAGCTCGAGGAGCTGGGTCGTCTCGCAGACGCAGGGCACCCATTGTTGAGGATGAGGAGGAGGAGGAGGTCGCAGAGCGTGTGTCAGAGACATCTCCTGGGGAGGGAGGCTCCGGTCTCGGTTCCGGGAGCGGGGATGAGCCTGAGGGGGATCCGGAGGATGACAGCTCTGATCCGGATGGTGATGATGGTGTAGAGGTTATCCCACAGAAGAGGATGAGAGGGCCTCCACATTCTCGTTCCCGAGGATACTGATGTTATTTCCTGCTTTATTTTACTTTTTGGCTAGTAGTTTGTTGCACTTCGCACATTGTTAGGCAGTTTTATTTTCTGTAAAACTTGTACCTTTATTTGTTGTAAAATATGATGGAATGAAACAGCTTTTGAAAAGATGTTGTATTTGAAATTCTCAGCATTGCATCGCATCATTTTGCACAAAAATGGAATCGAATGAAAATGTGCTTCATGTATTTACCGGGTCAGGTAATGAACCGACGCAACAAATCAAAACAAACCGACTCACTAAGAAATAACAGAATCTTAGCCATTTTACAACTCGATAAGCAAAGTACAATATTGTTAACGACTCGATAAACAAGACTTAACAAAATTGTGTAACCAAAGGGTAACAACTCAAAACATAAAATGCGACAGCTCGACAAACTTACAACTCGATAAACAAAACAACAACTCGATAAGCAAAAACACAACAAAACGTATTTCAGACAGACGATCTGGATGATAGGAGGCCTTCGACATTCCCGATGCTTAGAAATGCTTCAAACTTCTTTCCGGAGGGCGAGATAGGACCAAAACATGGCCGAAAACATTTTGTAGCTAGAGAACAGGGGGTGGCTGGCCTACTAGAATAGGTGGCCGGCCGGCCACCCCTCCCATGACCTCCAGAAATTTGACAAGTGTCCCTTGAATAGTGTTTTACCCCTCTATAAAAGCCCCAGCCTTGGAGCTTGTTCATTTCATCACCATCTCTCACAAAAATGGAGGCGTTTCTTGTGGAAAATCTCACATCTTGGATTTCTTCTTTGGATGGCTCGGAAAAGTTGAATTTCCGGGGTTTTGGCTTGAATGCACTATTCACGCTAAGCCGGACTCCACTACATCTTCCTTTCCTCCATGCCATGCAAGGTTTTGGAACCCTTGACGACGCCTTTAGCTTTGGCGGCAAGAGGTATGTCCGACTTTTGAAGATTTTCAAGCTTTGATGGAGTCCGAGCGAGGCGAGGAAATTTCGCCTTTTAATTTTAGCTATGCCCAAACCTTAGGGCGAATGCGGTCTTAATGCGATGATGCCGTGTTTCGATTGGTGATGGCATGTTGGATATCCCAAGCCCGATGCATCGATTCTCCGATGCCGGTGATCAAGGCAACCATTATTAGCAAGGCTTCCAAAAGACGCCTCCGCTTGTGCCTACTATCTCATTTTCGCTTTGTCTCGACCGGAGGATCCAGTCCGCTTGATTGAAGTCGCCAAGGTTTGAAAGAGGGAAAGAGTTGCATTGCCATGACTCGCCGAGACATTGATGGGCTTGGATGCTTTCACCACGGAGACAACTGTGTTTGGGGAGTCCCCATCGCAGTAATGTTTCCCACCCAAGCTCACATGTATATTTGCTTACATCACTCGACCCTCAGGCTCAATTTTTCTCACAAAACCCTTACCTTATTTTTCTCTCATCGTACATCTCTCTATTCTTTATTCTCTCATTTTTCATCCCTCCCCAGATATGGTTGATGGATAAATTGCAAGTTGTGGACTCTTGCCCCGCTTACTCAGCTCGCGGCTACTTCTTTCGACAACGCCTAGTCAATGCCCTTGATGAGAACTAGTGGTTTGAATGGATGTGCAATTTTTCAGCCGAACGCATTGCTTGGCGCTGCCCTTGGCTTAATCTCAAGAATGAGCTACAAAGATGTCCGGCAGTCGATCCGATCGATTGGCTTGACTCACTGTGTGTTCTATTTCCCATTCCGCATTCTGCGCCAATTCGGCCACGATCAGACTTGCCCACCGGAGGGGATAGAGTATCCGGCTACATTTCCAGTTCGAGGCGCACAGTTGGCTCGACAGGCCGCAGCATGGAGAGTTAGAGAGCTTCTGGCCCCTACTTCTATTTTCAGTTGCACTTTATCTGATGAGTGCTGGGATTGGCTCAACGAAGAGGCACAGGTTGGGCCTAGGTTGGCATCTGAAGCCTCAACAAGCTCTGGAAGGGGGCGCAAGGACACCTGACTTGACTATGCCCCAGATTTATTGCTTTATTAGTACTTTCAAGTTTTCTTTATGAGTGTAATAAAAAAGCAACTTCAATTGTATGCAAGAGCAAAAGAACTCTGTTTTGAAATCAATGAAATTGAAGGTTGTGGTACTGAAGATTCTCCACTTTTGGTCCAAAAATGGTCTTAATTGTGAAAAGATTACTTTGAACAAAGTCAACTTTTATTAAAACTTTTCAAAACCATTTTCGATATGGATCGAATCGACACACCGATCTCACACGAGATGCACAACCTCGATCCTAGCAACCGAAAGTTGCCCCTAGTTTGAAAAGTGCCTCGGCGATTCATAGCAACGGAAAGTTGCCCCTAGTCTGGAAGGCGCCGCAACACTTCATCGCAACAGAAAGTTGCCTCTAGATTGAATAGCACTGTACCGGAGATCACGATAAATGCTGATGAATAGAGAGAGCTGAGGTGATCACAATGGACGAAGTTGGTGGGGGAAAAGATTGTGACTGAACTTCAAGATGGAGTCGCCACGATCCCAAAGATGGGAATCAAGTCTACGTAGTTCGTGCTTAGGTTCGCCGGTGTTTTTGCTCTCTTTTTGGCGCCTAACTTTTGCCAAGGCCGCCTTTATGGTTTTCAACCTTATGAGCTCGCTTTTATAATTTCAAATTTTCTATGCTCGACTTTTGCCTAGGTCGCCCTTTCGGTTTTCGCCTAGCGAGCCTCTCAAGGATAGTATTTCTTCAACTTGTCCATATTGATCGGTTGGGAAAACTCTAAGCCATCTAGATCCATCGAACCACGCCTCCACGACTGCATTGACTTGATGATGTAAGGACCAAATCAATTAGGTCCGAACTTGCCCTTGGGTCGTGGATGGGAGCTCGGTTGTCCTTGAGTACCAAATCTCCTTCTTTCAAATTCTCGACTTAACCTTTTGTTAAAAGCCCGGCGATTCTACGTTGATAACCTTGGACGTGGTACGTGCTTTCAACCTTCTTTCATCGAAAAGCATGAGTTCCTCAACTGCTCACGCTAATCCGGCGCTATCCGCACTCGCCAATACTCAGAACGACGGACCTCAATCTCAATAGGCGTAATGTTCTCCATCCCGTAGACCAATGAGTACGGAGTTGCCCCAAAGAGAAGTTCGATCGAAGTCCCAGAGCCCCACGAGCAAAAGGCGCTTTATCCGCCAATCCCGATAGGTTTCCACCATCTTCGTAGTATGCGCTGATATTCTTGTTGGCGGCCTCAATCGCTCCGCTGGTTTGCGCCGATAAGTAGACGACTTATGAAAAGCCACATTGTATTTCTCCAACAAGTCAATCACCTCTTTCTTGAAGTGGGAACCATTGTCCAAACTATTTCATTTGGGACTCAGATTAGCGAGATGATGTTGTTTCTGATGAATTTTGCAACGTGTGAAGCTTTCAACACTGCATAAGATTGGGCCTCAACCCACTTTGTGAAATAATCTATCGCTACAAGGATAAACTCATGCCCATTCGACCCTTTCGGCGTGACAGCCCCGATCACATCAATTCCTGCATGTAAAATGGCCATGGCGAAGTCATGTTGTACAGCTTTGACGGCGGGATGTTCATGCGATTTGCATGAATTTGACACTTGTGGCATCGCCGGACGAAACCAATACAATCCTCCTCCATGGTGGACCAATAATAACCTTGTCTAAGGATCTTCCGCGCCAACATCACCCCATTCATGTGTGCACCACATTCACCCCCGTGGATGGCTTCCATCAGACGCTTGGACTCTTCAGCATCAACGCATAGTTTATGCATTCCCAGATGACCCCTTCTATACAGTTTACCCCGCAGATGATGAACTGAACGGCCAACCTTCTTATTGCCCTTTTGTCTTTGGCATTTACCCCTGGCGGGTATGTTTCTGTCTCCAAGAGGTTCCAGATGTCGTAATACCAGGGGTGTTCGTCCTGAACTTCATCTATGGCTGCAATCGACTCATAGGCAGGTGCAAATTTCTGGTCAATAATGACTGGACGCATTCGGACTCCACGCGGGATGTCTATCATGGATGATAGAGTTGCTAAAGCGACCGCGGACTTGTTGTTCTCTTAGTAGATGAGTAAAACTTAGCTTTTCAAACCGAGGAATCAAAGAAATCCAAGGTTTGGTGATACATCATCATATTTTCCTCTTTTACTTTCCATTCCTTTAGCTTGAGACACAACAAGGTTTGAATCCCCAATGACGCCCAAATTGCCTTGCCCCTAATTCTAGGGCCGCTTCCAAACCAGCAATGCACGCTTCATATTCTGCTTCATTGTTTGAGACTTTGAACTGGAGTTTGAAGGCTAGAGGGATACGGGAATTGTCGGGTGCTATCAGCAACACTCCTATCCCATACCCATGCTGATTTGACGCTCCGTCAAAGTACATCGTCCAAGTTTCCTCGTCGATATGCAAAATTGCTTCATCTGGGAATAGATACTCAACTGCTTTATCCTCACCGATGGTCGGCAAGGAACTCGCCATCGCTTCTTCCTTTTATCGACTTGTGCATTACATATGTAAGATCAAATTCGAGAGCAACAAAGAACCAACGAGCTAGCCTACTCAGAAGTTACCGGTTTCTAAAAGATATTTGATGGGATCAAGTCGAAACCAACATTACAGAGTGGGCTAACAGTAGTGCCGCAGCCTTCCGGTAGCCCATACCAAAGCTAAACAAGCCTTTTCCAAAGGGCGATACCGGTCTCATATTCCAAAGATCTTCTTGCTCAAATAGTAGATGGCTCTTCCACCCTATCTTCTAATTCTTGTGCAAGCATGCAGCCCATCGTGGTCTCGAGCCATCAGATACAAAATCAACGGTTTCGGTTCTCACTGGTGATAAACGGGTGGGTTCTCAGAGATATTCTTTAACTGCTCAAATGCGGCTTGACATCGCCGTCCCATTGAACTTCTTTCCTTTCTTCAGAGGCCAAAAGTGGTTCACAAGTCAAGGTTAGTTTTGAAATAAACCGCCTTATGAATTGCACTTTACCCGTAAAACCTCGCACCTCCTTTTCACCTTGGTGGTGGCATTTCTAGGATGGCCTTTGATCTTGGAAGGGTCGACCTCGATGCCCTTTGTGTAATCAAACCCCAAAGATTTTTCCCCACAGAACACCAAATGTACATTTCGAGGGTTTAGCCGAACCCAATTCTCGATCCTTTGAAAAACTTATGCAAGGCGGTGTAGTGGCCCTCTTTCTTTGGACTTGACAATCATGTCGTCCACATACACCTCAACCTCTTTGTTAATCATATCATGTAGTATTGTGGTCGCGGCCCATTGATAAGTAGCCCCAGCGTTCTTTAACCCGAACGGCATTACCCTAACAAGATGTTCCCAGGTGGTGAATGCGCTTTTTTCCTCTGGCGCCATCACTATTTGGTTGTATCCTGAGAAGCCATCCATGAATGAGAGCAATGCATGCCCTGCCGTGAAGTCCACTAACTCATCAATGTGTGGCAAGGGAAAGTCGTCCTTCGGACTAGCTCTGTTCAAATCCCTGAAATCTACACACACCCGGATCCTGCCATCCTTCTTCGGCACTGGAACAATGTTGGCCAACCAAGTCGGATATTCAGATACTAGCAGGAAGCCTGCGTCAATTTGCTTGGTGACCTCTTCCTTAATTTTGAGAGCCCAATCCGGGCGGATCCTTCGAAGTTTCGCTTGATGTGTCGGCCTCGGTGTCAAGGGGATCCGATGTCAGACAATCTCAGATCGATTCTGGCATGTCTTCGAGGACCACGCGAAAAACATCTTTGAAATCTTTTAATAAAGAGACTAAGCGCCGCGTTCTCCGAAGACAACGTGGACCCGATCCGACCACCATGGTCCTCCTCAAGACTAATGTTCACGGAAATGATTTCATCCATTAATGGCTTAACAAATCTCTCTTGCTCTTGCTCAATTAGACGCTAGAAACCGAGGAACTTCGTCCTCGCTGCTTTTGATCAAAATTTTGAAAGTCCGAATTAATGCAATAAATTAGGGCAATGTAAAAGTACTCGTAAACCACAGATAGTCCATTCTCATTAAGTTCATCCAAATCGCTCGATTCATCGCCATAACAGACTCAAATGAAAAGGAAAAGACGACCGACAGACTCGCATCCGTTAACATCCTCAGAGTACTGACTCACTCGCCATTGGAATCGATTCGACTCACCGGACTCGGTGGAATTAGATTCCTACCACTACCGAATCTTTAACCGCTGACAAAACCCTCCTCAGATCGCCAAGTAAGAGAGGGTGCGATTGATGCATCCAAGATAGCTGCTGGTCGGCTCACAGCCGTTTTATCCCCAATCATGGACACCACGAAGTTATCCCCCAAGCACTCTTGGTCGATCGGAGGATCAGAGAGGAGACATGCCAGTGCTACCCCCCATTCAAGTTCTGTGCCCTCAGGCTCCACTGCCTTATGCTGCTCAACCTTAGTTGTTGGGTCTGTCTGCTCCGTGGCAACGTCATCCAAGGATAGTTGCAGGTCGAAGAAGATTTCGAAACCTGGTACGCGCTTCCTCTCCGCGTTGAACCATGGTTCTGGGAAGCCGCAAAATGGAAAGTCTTTCCCCTCTCGGACAAAGCGTCCGTTTAGGGTACCCCAAATGGGCCTGTGCATTAGATCAAAATGCTTCCCAACCTGCTTTGCTCTGGCTCTGTCGGCCATTTCCTTCCCTTTCCTTGCCCAATCTTCTTTGGTGGGCAGATAACCCAGTCCAAAGGTATGTGGATTGTGTGGCACTTCGGCCAATGCGGCAACTCCTTTCCTGCCGCTTCTTCCCAATCCCATCCCGGGAATATGTTGTAGCTTGTTCATGAGGTAGACGGCTTGAGCGCTGGTATACACACCCTCATTCACAACCATAATATTTCGCACCACCCGGGCCTCAGCCAAAGTAAATCCTGATATGAACATGTCTTCCATGCCGTGTTCGATCTCCAGAATCGGCGCGAGATACCTCTGGAGGAGGATGGATTGATGAATTCCCAAAAACAATGGCTACTCCTTTCCATAGGGGTATTTCACCATTTGATGTAGAGTAGATGAGATGACCTTCACCGATGCAACCTGTGGTCGCCCCAAAAGCATGTTAAAAGATGCAGGACCTCCAAGACATGAAAATCTACCTCGTGGTTGTCCAGCCCAATCTTGGTTTGATTTTACTATCCCCAGTGACATCCCTACTTGTATTGTCATAGGCTCGATCACTTGAGTAAGCTCTGTGAAGTCCGCAGTTTTAACCCAATTGCATATGCCGCTCGCCGGCAGACATTAATAGCGGACCCAGATGAACAAGTACTACCGAATCCATTTGTCCCCAAGATTCTACAGAGATGTAGAGGGTCTATTATGATTCACACCTCAGCGCGCCTTATCCGAAAAGGTCAATGCCGGGAACCTCCTCCGGAAAGACTAGCCCAACTAGTTGTTCCGCGTAGTTTCGATAGAGAGTTTGGCTTTGTCCATAGCAGAGGACAGCCTCTCAGGCACCCTTGAAGCCATAAGGCCCCCTGATGGAGATGTTCGCTTGTATTTTCTTTTAACCGCTTCAAGATGTTCTTCTTCAACTTGCTTCTCCTCCGCTTCTCCGCTTTTATCTTTCCCCGATGCCTCGGTTGATCAAGGTGTGGGGGCTTGAAATACCGCACTTCTAGTCATATGGTCCACTTCTTCGAGGTACCAAGTGCCGCCTGCTGGCCACCGCCCAATCTTCGCTCTGGTGGGCGAGATACAAGTCGCCATCTTCCCACCACATCCCATTAGTATCTAGCGTGCACCGTCTGTTCCGCTTGTTTATGCTCTCAAGATTTTCCTTCCACATGCTTACAAAGATGTTCAGCTTTTGTGCTCACAGACTTCAACTTCCTCATGATTTTTTGCTTTTGGGTTCTCTCGTAATCCCACTTTTTTCTTGTTCCTCCAAAGGTTAACTGCTCGGTTTTCAAAATGTCTTGTTCCCGAGCGAAATTCTTCAGACGGCGCCTCCAATTCAATTCGACCTCGCCCTTCCGCCACAAATGGTACAATATCCGTTGATCATCCAACCATCGACGACTTCGCTGATTCTCAGATTCAAACCGGTTGATTGAGGCATCTCGATTCTTGATCGTTGAAAACCGGAGGTTGGCGAAGTCCTCTTCCATCGTTGTCGATCATCCCCGCCGATTCAAGTTTGTCCCTGATCATACACAATTCCATTTCTTCCCATGACTCCACACTTAGCTTAGGCGCTCATTGACAAGATATATCCATCGGGATCATAAGCTCTGCCACTAAATTCTCGACTGCTCCACCCCTGACTCAACAGCTTTTGTTTCTCTAAGCCCCGCCTGCTCCATTTTCGGTGGTCACCACCTTTGGCTCAGTCGGTTATGGAGGTATCCATCATGCACAAGTCGCTGCTATCAGAAGGATCACCTCCGGCTTGGGTAGGTGGGAGGAGTAATGTAGATACTAGGGTTGTAAGACACGCCCCAGCTTGATGAGATTGATTCTTTTGGGTGGATCTTGGTTATGTGCCGAAGTGGGTTGGTTGTAACGTTGGGTCGCCGGAGGTAGAATGATGTTTTTGTCAATGAGATCTTGAATCTCATGACGCACTGTAACATTGGTCGGTATCATGACCATGCCGCCGGTATTTGCAATATTTGGCCGGGTTGTGGGAAGGGGAGTGGATTTGGAGGGGCCTCGCCCAAGGGTTTCAGATGCCCTTTCTAACTAGAACCCCGAGGACTTTGGTCAAAGGCATATGTAGTGGAGAGAAGGTTCGCTGACCTCGGGTTGGTATCTTGAAGCTCGTTATCGCTCCCAGATGCATCGAAAGGTGTGGCTGGCAAGGGCCTTGGTTGGGAAGGGGATTGGTGGTGACCATTCCGACCTCGAAGTTCTTGCATTGGTAGAGCCGCCGGCCCGCATTGTTGTTACGGTTGAATGTTCTTCGGCTTCCCCGATCTTGGTCAATCAACCCTTGCTTCATAGCATCCTCAATTTGCACCCCATATCATGTAAATCCGAAGGTGGGGAAGGAACTACAATCATTTTCTCAGATAAGCCTTGGTTGGAGATTGCGACAATCATCCGTATTTGATCTTTATCGCTTGGCCTCAAGGTCATCATCGATGCCTTGGCTCTCCACCGAGTAACAAAATCGAGGACTCTTTTCGTTCGTTTGTTGTCTCGAGATCACGTGTTGTAATCTCGATCCGAGTATTATATGAATATTGTGCAACGAAGGCTTCGCCATCTCATCCCGCCTCTTGACATCATTATCCAACTTTGCATACCGGTTGGCGGCCACTCGACAAGGTTCGCCAAAAGCGAGAGCTTAGTCAAGTTAGGCCCATTGGCCTCAAGATATCCGAAACAGTACCAGATGAACCATGGGGTCCCTGATCCATCAAAACGGTCGATCCGGGGCATCTTAAATCGTCCAAGAAAGTCACGCCACGCCAAGATAGCCGCCTCAATATCCGGGATGGGCTTCACCGTGATTTCTTGAAGAGCTATTCCAACTTGCTCAATTTCAGAGTATTCGTCCACCTCGAACTCAAATGGAGAATCCGGTGATTGGGTGCCATATTTTGGACATTATGGCAGAGCGGGCGAGCGAGCCACTTTGGAAGACCCGTGTCCTCTTGGGTGTTTAGGAAGTTTGGCAGAGCTGCTCGTGGATTTGGGAGGGTATTCGGTGTTCTCGGGTATTCGGGATTTGAGGAGCATTCGCCAGCAGATATCCGCTGTAATGGGGGCCCCGTGGAGGAGGAACTCGTGCGCCTAGTGGAGGAGGGACTCGTGTGAAGCAGATGCGCGTTCATTGTAATCGGTGATCGCCAGATCGCTGGGCCATGACAAATGTCATTGCTTAGAAAATTCCGGGCGGATAGCATCATCTTGCATTTGCTTCATGCTTGCTCATCCGGGCGATCATGGCCTCCATTGTTGGATTCGTTGTTCCATCTCAACCTAAGTGTATATCTATAGCGTAAACAGAATCTCAACCCGATCGTTCGACACTAGAGTAGATCATTTCGGTGATCCGTGCTCGATTAATCGTGCCTTCGGCCTTCTTCTCGTGATCGGGGGTAAAGAGTAGAACACCGGATGTCCGCCAACTAGATCCTCGGATCGGTTGAGTCGGCGACCTCGTCCAAAGTGCTTGGGGTATCGATCGTTCGGAAGCAATCGTGCCACCAACCGCCTCTAGCAAAAGATAATAAAGCAAAAGGAAATAAATGACCGTAAAAACGGCAAAGATAACAAATTAATTTAAATACACACAACACACACGCAGCATACAACACGCAGCTTGGATAAGCTGAAATACATCGCCTCAACCATCGATCACTGCTCAGATCATCGTTTCTAAATCAATCGATATCCGCAGATAACCGATTCTCGATATCTTGAATGATGCCCGCAGGCCTGATGCCCAAACTCAACTGATACATGCATTCCCTGTAGAGACGCACTCTAGCAAGCACATAGCAGATAAGTGAGAGCCAAAACACCCCTATGTTGGGGTAGGGTTTCCCTGTCCTATTTCGTCAGGAGCTAGGGTTTCACTATGCACGCAGCGGCTTCAAACAACCTATAAACGGGTAAGCAACCTGTCCTAGTTTGGGATGGTCACTATGGATCCGAATATGCACTAGGTCGAATGGTCAAAGAGGGTGCCCCGGTAAAACCGGGGTTTGTGTTCCCATGCTGTCAGAGCCCAGAGCCGATCAGCCTTACGGACATGACTTGACAAGACAAGCCTCCGGCAAATCGTTCGGGAATGGCATATGGCAAACACGGTGTCCTAGGCGCACCAATGCAAATGCAATGCAAAGAAACACACAAGCGTAGTCAAAATCAGATATCATGAGTTCGAGTCAAGTTCTCTAATTCCCCAGCAGAGTCGCCAGAAACAGAATAACGCCTCAGGGACCTCGCCATGCTCGACTCGGTTTTGTCGTTCCAAATCTTGAACCAAAGAGTCCAAATCCGCAAATCGCTTTTGAAGAAAAACGGGTTTTTTGAAAGAAGTGCCAAACATGGACTGCTTTGCCAGATAACAGACTCGCCACCTAAATATTTTTAAATGGGAAATTTAGGAAACCCTGACTCGTGCCAAAGGCCACGTGTCCGTCATCACCAAAGTTGGGTCGAACTTGGGTACGATTGGGAAGGTCACATCGTGAGCACTTCGCCGCTCGGCCAAAGACCGGCCTCTACTAACCATGATATCTGTTTTTGAAAACATTGTGAGTTCTTATTCTGGTTATTAGCCTAGGTTACTACGTGATGCTCGCAGCAAACAAGTATAGACTGGGCCGTCTGAATTGGAACAAAACATTTCATGTTTGTTTGTTTAAAAATGGTTTGATGGTGCTACTCGCAAGTAGGCTAAGACGCGGATTTGCCACCCTCGGGTGGGCTTAGAAAACATGATTTTGCCACTATCTAGTGGGCTTAAAACAAACAGTCGATGAATTGTCCCAATTCAGATAACTCAACCTCCACCCACAGGCATTGAAGGCAGTTATATCACATAAGTATTTAGCCTCATGGTAAGCATGCTATCATGGCAACACTCACACGCATGCAAGGATGCTAAAGCATAAAAACTTACAGAGTACTCCGAGCCAAAACAGGAAACTGATTAGAAATCCATGCATGATCCTAAGTATACAGAATGCCTAATGCAACACATGCAAAGATGCAAACTATAACAAAGCTCGGCTATTCTAAACATGGCATATGAGATGCAACAGCCTATCAAGTACTCAACTTGGAATTGAAATACAGATGGCTTATGCGATGCGCCGAGTCTGCATGCAAAACAGATGAATGATGCAAACATGTCATTTGTCAGATGCTAATTGAAACATGCCCTATATCTAACCATCGTAAGCAGATAAATAAAAAGGAGAAAGAAATGGGGGTTGGAAGACATACATCACACTCACACACCCTTATTACAACATTGCCCTCGCGCAGAGGGTCCAAATAAAATAATAATACAGACCCGAATAAAAGAATATACAGATTTCTAATTAATTAATAAAATAATTACAAAAAGAGTAACACTGGCATGCAAGCTGTACGCCTTACCGCTTCGATGATGAAATGATGCATGCCGGATGCCTTTGGCTGAAATCCACGACGGTGCCCGATTAGCCTCTGCTTGCATTTTTCTTGAAATGCGTGCGAGTTCGAAAGGTTCTTGATTCTTCATTTTCTTGCAAGAGCGTGAAAGGGCATAGCAATGTATCTCACAAATATATGCATGCATCGATCCTCGTGCACCAATCACGCATCTCGATGCATGATGGCCGAGAATCGATTGCACAACTCAATATAGGATGAATGTATATGAATGCTACAATAAAACCTAACTCCATCATGGGTAATCCGGAGTGTTGGTGACTTGGGAATTGAGGCGCGTTACCGGAGTCACTTTCGGTCGAAACATGCCTCGTTTCCCGTGCCCGGGCTAACTCTTATCCTGAACACGATGCAATATGCATGATATGCGTGAAATGCAACTAACATATATCCTAGCATGCACAATGCTATGTAAATGAGATGTCTCGAAATGCGTGCCCACGGGCACGCAAACCGAGGTGATAGTATAAGAACATGAAATGACATGAAAAATGATGTACAATGGGACTAAAACGAGATACCTCAAAATGCGTGCCCACGGGCACGCAAACCGAGGCGGTGACATACAGGCATGAAATGGCATACAGAATGCAAATTGGACTTACACTAACATGAGAGAGCCTCAGCCGCACTCACGTAAGAGGCCGTAAGATGAAAATGAGCTACCTTGAAAAGCGTGCACGCAGGCACGCAAACCGAGGCCATGATGTGAGATGCAAATCGGATAAAACCGAAGTGCCTCGAAATGCGTGCCCACAGGCACGTAAACTGAGGCAATGATGAAATGGAAATCGGATAAAATTGAAGTGCCTCGAAATGCGTGCCCACAGGCACGCAATCTGAGGCGATGATGTGAGATGCAAATCGGATAAAATCGAAGTGCCTCGAAATGCGTGCCCACAGGCACGTAAACCGAGGTAATGATGAAATGGAAATCGGATAAAACCGAAGTGCCTCGAAATGCGTGCCCACAGGCACGCAATCTGAGGCGATGATGAAATGGAAATCAGATAAAACCGAAGTGCCTCGAAATGCGTGTCCACAAGCATGCAAACCGAGGCGATGATGTGAGATGCAAATCGGATAAAACCGAAGTGCCTCGAAACGCGTGCCCACAGGCACGTAAACCGAGGCAATGATGAAATGGAAATTGGATAAAATCGAAGTGCCTCGAAATGCGTGCCCACAGGCACGCAAACCGAGGCGATGATGAAATGGAAATCGGATAAAACTGAAGTGCCTCGAAATGCGTGCCCACAGGCACGCAAACCGAGGCGATGATGTGAGATGCAAATCGGATAAAACCGAAGTGCCTCGAAATGCGTGCCCACAGGCACGTAAACCGAGGCAATGATGAAATGGAAATCGGATAAAACCGAAGTGCCTCGAAATGCGTGCCCACGGGCACGTAAACCGAGGCAATGATGAAATAGAATGAAATGGCATACGGAATGCCACGATGGGCTTACACCAACATGGGAGAGCCTCAGCTCACTCACATAGGCTGCCGATGAATGAAAATGGAGTGCCTCGCACGCAAATCGTGGCTCGAACAATGCACTAAGGCATGAAATGACATGGAAAATGATATGCAAGCATGCAAACCAAATTTTAGCAGCTAAATGAAGGGGAAAACAGCCCCGAAATGATATGAAATGACAATCAATGCATGAAATCATCCCGAAATGTGATTTTAAGTACCCGAAATGGCCTACGGCTATGCTAAGCATGCAAAATTGGTACATGAAAGCAAAAACAGTAGCAAGGCAGCCCCAAAAATAGCATCTTCTCAGTACAAAACAAGGCCAAATCGTGAGCATAGATATGGCAACAAAGGCATGCAAAAATACGAGAAAAGAGGGGAATTACAAAGCAAGTGGTACGTACAATGCTCAAACCCAAAAAAAAATTTCTACAAAACTAAAGAGGGACCAAAAATATGTACATTTACAATAGATGACAGCCTCCAATTCAGTGTGTAGATATACTAAACATAGCATGCGAAATTGGGCCAAAAGAGGGCTATAAAGAGAGGTATCATAAACAATGACCAAACAACTTAAGACCCTTGATAAAACTTGCAGAATGGACCAAAAAAAGACATTTTCTAAGCCTGATGAAGGCTGAAATCCGAAGCTAAGCAAGCCTAACAAAACATGCAATTTTACGGAAAAAAGGAGGAATACAAAGGAAGTGCCAAAACCAATCATCAAATGGCCTAAAACCCTTAAAAAAGCATGAAGAATGGACCAAAATAAGGCACTTTCTAAGCCTGATGAAGGCTCAAAACAGTGACTAAATAGGCTCAAAGAGGTATGCAAAACATGGCCAAAGAGAGGTACAAAGGGAGGCCATTCATGGAAGCACCAAAAAAGATTGGTCCCTTCTACAATGTTGTAGAGGGACACAAAATAAGCCCGTAATCAGTTTATAGCATATTCCAAAAATAAATGCATATAGGCTAAAAGTAGCATGCAAGTTTACGGTAAAATGGAAGAATTTCAAAGGAAGTGCATGCTAGAGCCACCAAACATGGTTGAGCCCTTCTTAAATGTTTAAGAGGGACTCAAAATAAGCTCACTCACAGTATATAGTATGCTCAAAATCAGATCACTCAAAAGCCAAACAAAGCATGCAAATTAATGGCCTAAAGAGTGATATTGAAGGAAGTATATCATGGAGACACCAAATGAGGTTGAGCCCTTCTACAAAGTTGTAGAGGGGCTCAAAATAAGCACAAAACCAGTAGGGGTCGGAGCCCAAAACAAAAAGGAAGTAGGGCAAAGAATTGATGCAAGAAAATGCTAGAAAAAAGGATTTAGTAGCTTACCCTTGAAGACAAGTCTTTTGCTTCCTCTTCCCTTGATGAAAGTTGCTTCTAAGCCTCTGAGGAACCCTTCTTTGTTGCTGGAAATTGAATGGTGATGGTGGAGCTTAGGGTTGATGAAGGAATGGGCTAGGGACTTGAAGTGTTTTTAGGATTTTTGGAGATGAAGATGGAGGCTATGGGAGATCAAGTATTGAGAAGAAATTGTCCAACCCCAGCAAAGGAGGAGTTGGACCCTTTAAATAGGCAAGAAAATGGTGTAAAAGGGGAGGGAAAAACACCCAAGCTTTCCCTCCCAAAATATCCCCCGGATGCCCGGGATATTTTGAAAAATATCCGGACAGCTGGAAAGGGCTGGAAGCGAAAGTGGCCGGAGTAAGTTACAGGAGGTGGCGGCCGGCCACCCAAGCTGTCGGCCACCACTCACCACCGGCCGGCCATGGCCCAAAAATGAAGTGCAAATTTGCTGGCCGACCACCACTCCTTGGTGTCCTCCCATGTGTGTAGAATAAGGTTCTAAGGTCGGAAGTTGGCAACACTGAAGCAGGAGCCACAACATAGAGCTTGAAGGAGAGGCTCAAAAATGAAATCAACAATTACTGGCCGACCACCAACTTTTAGGGTCCTCCCAGATGTGTAGAACAAGGTTCCAAGGTCGGAATTGGCAACAGGCAGAGCCACAACATAGAGCTTGAAGGAGAGGCTCAAAATGAAATCAACAATTGCTAGCCGACCAAGAGTTTTAGGGTCCTCCCATGTCCCCGATCACAGATATGTAGCTTTGGTTGGAAGAAAATATCCTGTGGTGTTCAACATTGGCTGAAGTGAGCAAAAGCAGCCGAGGAGCGAATGGTTACCGATAATTCGGCCTTCCACCCCAGTGACCTTCCGGTGTTGAAACAGAGGTACCGCCAAATTTGAACAAAAACTAATGAGAAATGAACGCCGGGGCCAAAAGGCAAGGCGGTTAAGTCAAAAATGGGCGGCAGTGCGGAAGTGGTGTTCAAGAAGTGGGCATCTGCAACCCAGTGTCCCTCGTAATGACAAGCAGAGGTTCTGCCAAAAATCGAGAAAACCGATGCAAAATGAATGCTCGGGGCCCAAATCACGCAGCGGGTCCCAAACCATCTGAGCACCGAAAGTGGCATCTGGCCTGAAGTGGCATCAGGGGCCCCAGTGTTCCTCAAAATGATAAAACAGAGGCACTAGCCAAGAACCGGAGAAATCGGAGATGGTTGGGCGGTCCCGAACCGAGGCACACGGCCTGACAGTCTTGAAAACCGGGAACCGGGCTCGAAATGGGCAAAATGGCCTACGGCCACGAAATGTAGCTCACGGCCACCGGGAGATAGCCTACAGGACCACTCCCTTCCCTCAGGAAAGAAAACAGAGGTAACCGAGTCTGGTTCGCAAACCGAGACAAGGTCTGTAAGAGAGTTGAAGTCCGGGAGGCGGGCCGCGACTCTGAGACTTCTGAACGAGCACAGTATGCAACATCACCGAGCGCTCAATCGGTAACGTCTGAGTCTTAAGGTCGGTAAAAAATGAGGTGTCTACATTCCCGCTCGAGCGGACCTATTTTCAGCACAGATCCCGAAACTTTGAACATGTATAACTCTTCTATCCGGACTCCGTTTTAGGTCGTTCTTGTGTCCAAATTGAAGCCCCGGAAACAAGCTTTCCAATGGTTCTAACCTCACATCTAAATTCAAAGTGTGGAAAAAGAAAAGGGCAAATGAATGACGGCTGATCGTAGATCAACTATCCGAATTATATTCTTTTGTCCAATCTTACTTTACCATCATACCACCACCTCAATCAATACCCCAAAATAAGATAAAAACAATGGCAATGCCAATAGATATGGTTGAATTAAAGCACATTAACCTCTAATTAAATAAGGATGACTTTTGGGGTCATTACAAGTAAACAACGGCCTTGAGAAGAGGGTCGAATGCATGTGCGGTCGGTTCCGCTTGGAAGGTCACTGCCATGCACAAGATGTCTCTGCTTTGACTGTCCTACTCTGAAGACGGCAAAAGTCTTAGGATTGCTCCTCTGAGTGCTCTAGAACACCACCGGCTGAAGGGATTGGTCACCGGCCCTGTATAATGGTCACCGGCCACAAAATGATCCATCGGCCAACAATAGATGGCCGGTCGGCACTGAAGATGGCTGCCAGCCAAATCTTCCTGCAAAAACTGGTTTGACAGCAGCAGAGGGCAGAACTTGGCATGGCAATGTATTTCAAGCAATGTATGCACCAACCACACTCCTTATCATGTGTGTGACTCAAAGGAGGATGAGCCTCGATTCTCGGACCACCAATCGTGCATTTCCATGCATGATGGCCCAAAGAATCAAGTGTGCATCTTGATATGGAATGCAATTCACATAAACAAACCAATGGAACTCAACCTCTATCACAAGCATTTCAAGAGGCCAAGCATGCATGCAAATGGAATGCAACCTAGGCATGGAGGCTAAGTATGCAAAATGAGCATGCAAGGCATGTGAGAACTATGCTAGTGGCAAACATGCAACGACATGTAAAGTGGACTAAGCATAGGAGCAATGCAAAGCAACTTAACCAATGAAATGCATGCCAAATGCATCATGATTTCAAGCAAGCAATAACATGTAATAGGCCAAGTATGCAACAATGTACAAGGCAAGCATGCTATAACACATGAAGGATGGACTTAGACCAATTTAGGCAGCCCTCAAGCAAGCCTAAAACAGTGGCCATAAGCTATGGAAATGGGGCCAAATGCACATACAAGCATGCATGCAAACATGGTCCATGACTAGGCACAAAGAGCAGCTCTCAAGCACACTTAAAAGAGGCTCAACATGGGTATATGGAATACATTATAAGCTCTGAAATAACATGGTAAGTGGCTCCAAACCATTGAAATAATGAAAATAATGCATGCTCATGGTTCATGCACTTAAGGCTCACAAGCCAAGAATACAAAGGGGCTATACTAAGCATGCCATGGTCGACCAAAATGACCAAAAATAGAGCTTAAGCATGCTAAAACAAACACAAAAGCTTCACAAAGCTAAGCCAAAAGCATGCTTGAACAATGGTTAAAACCTAGATGCATGTTAAGGCTACAATATGGCATTACAAGACATGTATGCTAAACAAGCAAGGTGTGCCCAAACCAACTAAAAATAGAGGCATATTATGACATAATAAGCATGAAAATCAGCTAAGGCATGACCAACACACACTTAGACTAGGTGCTCCCTCAAGAGGCAAAAATGGACCTTTTCAAGGACAACAAGGAGAGGGGGTGGCCCTCTCCTTCCTAGGACCTCAAGGCACCATCTCCACCTCTGAAATCCCTCAAGATTTCAGTGGTGAGGAGGCCCAAACACAATGGTCCCAGAACTTAAACAAAATGGCACAAAATGGAGCCTTTCAAGGCTTAAGAGGGGTCAAACAACCCCAAAGCTTAAAGAAACCTTAACCAGCTATTTAGAGCACTAAAAATTAGAACTTTTTTATGTTATACACTAAGCCCAAAAATAGATGCAAGGTAGAAAAAAAAGCTTTACAAAAATGGGGAATAAAAGGACAAGTTTCTTACCCTTGTAGACCCTCTTCACCAATGGTGGACCAGCTGGTTCTTCAAGCTCAAACCAGCTCCAAAACTCCAAAAACAACCCTCAAGGGCCTCAGCTCCAAGAAAAGGTGTGATGGTGGGTGTTTGTGTGCAAAACTAAGGGAAAAACACTCACAAAACAAAGAGAGAGAGAGAGAGAGAGAGAGAGAGAGAGAGAGAGAGAGAGAGAGAGAGAGAGAGAGAGAGATGGAGGACATACGAACCCTAACCCTAAAACTCAAAGCCCTCAGAAAATTCTGTCAAAAATGTCTAACCTCTAAAAGAGGGAGAGAAGACCCTCTTTTATAGACAATATGTCTTGTAAAGCTTCCAAAGGAAGCTAACAAGAGGGCAATCCCTCCATACACATGTATGGAGGGGGTGACAGTGTATGCCAGCTGCCCAAAAATATCTGCAAAAGCAGATGCACAGTAGTTGGCCAGCCAAAAGTGCAATTGACCAAAGAAAGATAGCCGGCTGGCCATCTATAGTGCCGGCCGGCCAAACATTTGGCCAGTTGCAACAAAACACAGCCGGTGGCCTAAAGCCATGGCCGGTGGAGTGTGGGGATGACCCACAAGCCATTCCCTGCCCCTGCAAGGCAAAACACAAGTGTTTGGTGCAAAACCAGACACGAAACAGTTGAGTCGAGAGATCCTGAGGCAAGGTGCGTAGCCGAGATCTTCGGGAACTCAAGACGAACACAAACATAGATAATCACCGAGTGTTCAGGCGGTGACGTCCAAGGCTTAAGGACGATCAAAAATGGGGTGTCTACCCCATCATATCAGAGGCATATAATCAAATATATAACAACCGATATCTATCTATCCATCTATCCATATCTATTGATATGATAGATATAGATATCCAGAGTGGTTATCGAAATAAGTTTTGAATTCAAATTCAAACTTCATGGATAAGGTTCAAAAGCTTCAAAGGGTCATGCCACAAGGGCGCCCAATCTCTAACACCATCGGATGCCTCTGTTTGCACTCATTTGATCTTGGAAAATTGCACAAACTTTAAGATTGCCTCTGCACCAACACAGGAACACAATTGCACAAAAATTCACTGGTGGCCGGTCGGCTACAAAGAGTGGCTATTGGCCACCTCAACTGGCCAGTTGGCTAGTTTCAGTGGCTGGTCGGCCACCCCCATTTTCTGGACTTCTGTTTTTCTTACAACAGAGAGCAACAGAGGCAAAACAAAGCATTTTCAAGGAATGTGTGTACTGCTACACTCCTTATCATTTCTCAAGCTCAAAGGAGTATAGCTCTTGGCTCTTAAGCCATCAACCAAGCATTTTCAATGCATGATGGCTAGAAAACCAAGCTTGTACAAAGTCAATGAATGCACAAATAAGACTCAAAGGACCACCACCCTATCATGCATGATCAAGGGTGCCGGTGACCAAGAAAAGTGGCACGTTTCATTACTTTGAGTATGAAACGTCCCATTTTTCTTGTGTTTGGATTAACATCCGATCCAAACACATGCAATGCAACACAACATGCTTATCTTGCTCAAGTTTTACGTGGTTCATTTTATTTACACATTTTACATTACCGATTAGTCCTTTAACCGATTAAGTTCAAAGTGAGAGTCCTCTAATTGGAAAGAGGGCTTAAGCCACAAGTACCTTGAGCATGAAAGAGGCCTCATGCTGTTGGTTAGTAGAAACCCTCAAGAGAGGATTAAAATCATTATGCACGAGAGCCTCAATTCCGCATTCAAATCAAGACCACTTTCAAAACAAAATAAAAAGTGAAGAACAGAGGGAGGTTGTAGACTTTTCAGTGCTGAAATGGCATGCAAAAAGACACTAAATCATGCAAGCAACACATGCAAGTCATGCTAAGAGCCTAAAGCATTAAACTAGTGAAGATCACAACACTATAAGCATGCAACACAAAGCTCAATTGACCAAACCAGCTCTGGACAAAGTTAAAACATACCAAAGCAGTGGCTAAAACATGCTAAGATTAAGCATAAAAGGCTAGAAAAAACATGCTCACATGTTAGCTCTCAAACAAGACTCAAAACACAACTCTCAAAAGCGTTGAAAGAGTCAAATAAGTGAGAGTGTAACAGAGCTATATACACTGAAATCATATATAAAATGATGCTATGACATGCCAGCCACTCAAACACTTCATGCTTAAAGCCTCAAAACAATGAGTTAGTGAAGACCATTACACTATAGCCATACAATACAAGCCTCGAAGGACTTAACCAGCCCAAAACAAAGTTCAGGTAGGGCAAAATAGTAGCTAAAACAACCTGAAGTTAAGCTAACACAAGCTACAAAAATAGGCTAAACCATTAAGCATGCCAGACTGGTAAGCACAATTGCACTACAAGTACAAAATGCAAGCAACAAATGCTCCAACCAACCCAAAATAGAGTTAAAACATGCAAAAATAGGGCCTCAAAAACATGCTTGAACTAAGCTAACACAAGCTACAAAGCCGAGCTACCATGTGAAGCTAACTAGGCATGCAAGAGAGACACAAGGAGGGGAGGCTAACCCCTCCATTTTTGGACTTCAAAACATACTTTTTACCTCTGAAATACCTCTGAATTTCAGTGGTTTAAAGGCTGAGAAATTTTGATTTAAAGGTGGTAAGAAATGGCACAAAAGTCTTCACAGGCTAAAGAGCAAAAAGTGAAGACAACCCGCTAACTCAACAAGACTCAAACCACCATTTTGAAACCTGAAAAACAAAGTTTATATATATATATATGGTTGAAAACTAGGTCAAAACAGTGTAAAAAGATAGCCAAGCAAGCAACTGAAACAATGCTTAAATGAGGTAAGCCTTATACCTTTGAAGCACAGCACTAAACAGCCACAATTCTGAGCTAAAACCAGCCTTAAGAGCTCAAACTAAGCCTCAAAGAACCTCAGCTCCAAGATGAAGATGTTTGGTTAAGGGTCTTAGTGCAAAAGTGTAGAGAATTCTCACTTTCAAGCACAAAATAAGAAGAGAGAGAGAGAGAGAGAGAGAGAGGAAAAATTTGCTCCAAATTGTGTAACCTCTTAAAATAAGGGAGAGACCCCCCCCTGTTATAGAAAATCATGCTAAAGGCTTATATTCAACTCTCCATACACGTGTATGGAGATGAGCATCAGCGAACAACAGCTGGCAAATAAATATCTGGAAAAGGAGAAAAATGGTTGTTTGCCATCATTAGTGGCCGACTGGCCATCAATGTAGCCAACCGACCATCAACATAGCCAATTGGCCACCACTAGTGGCCGGCAGGCACAAGTCATGGCCGGCAGGCTAAGGGGATGTCCGACAAGTCACCCTCTCCTCCAAAAGTGAAGCAACAAGCTCTTGGCCCACAACCAAGCACAAAACAGACAAGATTAGAGGCTCCGAGACAAGGTGCTCAGCTGAGACCTTCAGGGACTCAAAGCGAACACAAGCGAGTAAAATCATCAGGTGTTCAAACGATGACGTCCAAGGTTTGAGGACGGTGAAAAATGGGGTGTCTACGCTCGGTTACGACCGACTTAAAGGAAAATGGAAAAGACAACCTGGACAAACCTCGCCATCTGGGTTATCAACCCCAGGAATACCGGACCCAGACTCAAAAGAACCGGAATCTGATTCTAACTCCACAAACTCTATGGAATCAGATTCTGATTCACTACCCGACTCAAAACTACTAGAGAGGTTGCCCTCCTCCAGCTGCCAAATGAGAGATGGTGCGTCAGATGCATCCAAAATGTTGCTAGAAGGGTTCACACCCGGCTAGTCCTCGATCATGGAAACGATCAGGTTATCCCCTAAGCTCTCTGAGTCGATCGAAGGATCCGAAAGGAGAGATGCCAATGCTGTTCCTACTTCGAGTTCGCCATTGTCAGAAACACTTCTTTTTGTGTTCTTCTCAGCTTTAGCAGTCGGTTCAACTATTTCTTCTGTATTAGTGTCTTTGCAGCTGCAGGTCGAAGAAAATTTCAAAACCGGGAACCACTGCCTCTCAGAGTTGAACCAGGGTTCGGGGAAATCGCAGAATGGGAAATCTTCACCTTCTCGAACAAAATGACCATTTAGAGTTCCCCGGATTGGTTTGTGCACAAGCTCATTGCACTTTCTAGTCTGCTTAGCTCTGGCTCTTTTAGCCATCTCTTTTCCTTTCCTAACCCAATCCTCTTTGGTGGGTGTATAGCCAACGCCAAAGGTATGCGGGTTATGTGGCACATCGGCTAGTGTGGTAACGCCCTTCTAGCCACTTCTTCCCAAACCCATTCCTAGCATATGTTGAAGCTTGTTCATGAAGTAGATTGATTGGGCGCTGACAAACAAGCCCTCATCAGCTACTAAGATGGTTTATACTGCTCGGGCCTCAACTAAGGTAAATCCAGAGAGGAAAACATCCTTCTCACCATGAACAATTTCCAGCATAGGTGTAGTTACCTCACGTGGAGAATGTATAGATGAATTCCCAAACACAATAGCCACTCCCTTTCTATGGAAGTATTTCAACATTTAGTGGAGGGTAGAGGAGACAGCTTTTACTTGGTGTAGCCACGGCCTTCCCAACAGTAGACTGAAAGTGGCTGGCACATCCACGACATGGAACTCAATATCCTGTTGAGCTGGGCCCACTTCTGATCTGTACCGTGCCCATAACCTCCCTGCTAGTGTTGTTATACGCCTGAATCACCTCGACTGTAGGCACTAAATCTGCTGGTTTCAGATCGATGGCATAAGCTGTATGAGATGGGTAGGCGTTGATTGCTGATCCAGTATCAACCAATACCATTGGCACCCATTTTTTCCTGCACTCCACTGATATGTACAGAGGTTTGTTATGTGTTGAGCCTTCTAGCTACAGTTCTTTGTCTAAGAAGGTTAGAGTGGGTACAACACCTCCAGGGAAGACTAACCCTACAAGCTGTTCAGGAGTTGTATCAATGGACAATTTGGCCTTCTCCATCACTGATAGCATAGCCTGTCGGTGCAAGTGAGAAGCCATGAGCAGATCCCATATTGAAATATCGGCCTGGAGCTTCTTTAACTGTTTCAGCACTGTTTCTTCTTCTAACTGCTTTTCCTTCTGCTTCTCTACCTCTTTATCTTTTCTGGAGGCTTCAGCTTGGTCCAAGTGCGGGGGCTTAAAATACCGCCCACTCCTCGTCATATGGTCAACTTCTTCAAAGTACCAGGTGTTGTCTGGCAGGTCTTCACCCCAATCCTTATCAATGTGGGCAAGATGTAGATCATCATCTTCCCATCATATACCTCCGACAACCGACAAACAATTGTCCAGTTTTGGTTTAATCATTCTCTCATCCCCTGTAGGGTGTTGGGCTTTTCCAGCTTCCTGTTTGTCCTGGTCCTTTTCTTACACAAACCGCTTCAACGCGGCTTCCTGCTCTGTTTCAACAATAATTACAACACTCAATTCCTGAGGTAAATTCTTAACACCGGTGCTCTCCGGTAATTTCCCCTTGTCTTCGGCCATTCTAGCCATTATAGCTATTCTTGCTTCCTTTTCTTCAGGTTTTGGTTCAGTTTTTTCCTCCTAATCGGGTTTATCACTAAGCCACCCGGAATTATCTGTTGACCCATTCAGATCAAACTAGCCAATCTACACATCTTCCTAATCTTGTTCATCGTAGAACTGCAAATTATCTAAGTCGTCTTCCAGCTCCACTAGGTCATCTAGACCTTGGCTTAGACCATCTTCTCGAACTACACTGACCTCCACTACTGTTGGTAATACCACTTTGCCTTTGGCTTGGTCAACTGGCATAATGTAACAGCACGGGTCATACCATTCCTCAGATAAATTCGTAAAGCTCTCAAGCAATGGATTGACATTGTCCCCCAAGGCCAATCGTCTTTATTCTGCCATTGTCACCACCACGGGTTCAGGTTATAGAATGGAAGTGTTCATCATGCGCAAGTCTGTGCTTTCAAGGATGAACAAGGCCAGTTTGGGTAGGTGGGAACGGGTAATGTATACACTAGGGTCATATGGGATAGCTAGTGTATGTATTAGATTTAGGTTTTGAGGTGGGGGAACTTGGTTGTGAGCTGGGAGAGGATTGGCGGTTACATGTGGCTTTTGAGGTGGTGCTATCACCTTGTTGTCAATGAGATCTTGAATCTCATGATGTAGCCTATAGCATTGGTCGGTGTCGTGACTGTGCTGCTGGTAAAAAGCGCAGTATTTGGCCGGGTTGTGTTTAGGCGGGAGAGGATCGGGTAGTGGGCGTTGTTCTAACAGCTTAAGATGCCCCTTTTTGATCAGCGCCCTCAAGGCTTGGGATAAAGGGATATATGGTAGGGTAAAAACCCTTTGAGATCGGGCTTGGTTGTTTGAGGTTTGTGGATTTGTACTGGCGAATGGGTTGGCAGTTTTGGGTGTGGTCGTGACGACTTTCACATTAGATGGCCATGCAGTTGTGCTTCCACTCGTGGTTGCATTGGAACTACGTGTGAAAGGCCTCTTAGGCTGCTACTTTTCATTAGTTATCAACGCTTGTTTCATTGCATCTTTAACTAAACCCCTATCTCGTGGAGCTCAACAAATGTAAACAATGGCGAGACTATCATCTTCTGCAATAATTTTCCTTGCAGGTTGCAGACAACCATTCTGATTTGATTATTCTCGGACGGCCTGATAGTCATCATCGAAGCCTTGGCCCTCCACCTAGTTACAAAGTCCGAGAAGCCCTCCTTTGGCTCCTGACGGGTTGCTTCAAGATCACGGGTTATGACCTTGATCTGGGTATTACAAGAGTACTATGCGATGAAGGCCTTAGCCATTTCCTCCCAACTCCGCTTCACAGAGTCCTCGAGTTTTGCATGCGAGATTACTGCTATTCCTAACAAGGTCCGACCGAAAAGTGACAACTTTTGAAGTCTGGTAAGGCCCATTGGTCATAGGATGTCTGAGAATAACCGCAAATGGACCATGGGATCCCTTGAGCCATCAAACCAGTCTATATGAGGCATCTTGAATCTGTTCGATAGAGTTACTGTGGAGTCGGTGTATCCATCTTTGATGTCAGGGATTGAGTTCACACCTAGTGCCCATTTGAAAAGCTTTTCTAGCTTGTTGACCTTTAGTGCGGTGGGGTCAACCTCGAATTCAAATGGCACCTTAGTTTGGTACATTGGTGCCTTGGAGGCTTGTGGTGGGATGGGGTCTACCGGGTTGCCCAAATTCTCTTGGACATTGACAGTGATTCTAGGTGCTGGAATATCCACTAGAGGTGCATGGGAAGCAAAAGTTGCTGCTTACGGTGGTTGTTATTGTTGTAGCCTATTTATCACTTTTGTTTGATGGGCTGTAACTTCAGCTTGGCAGGTAGTATCTGTCTACATGGTTTCAATGGTTTACTAGAGATGATGAAGCATGTCTTCATGCTAACCGGAGGATGTTGAGCCATTAGAATTGGCGAATAATCTTTTACTAGAATGGAAGTAGTAGATTGAGCCTGATTGAGCGCAGGTGAAATAAAAGGTGACTGCTGGACTGGTGAATTATGCCTAACCCTCCTCCATCTCGTAACTGGTGGGAGTGAAGCAAAAACTAGTTGTCCCCTAACAAGATTCCCAAATCTGTAAAGTTTTCTCACATGGGTCCAGAGTGCTTGGGGGGTAACAGGACTGTCCGAAGCAATTGTGATTAACTACCTTGCAAAAAGAAATAAAGAAAAAAGAAAGCGAAAATAAAAAATTGTACAACACCTCAGCTCAGATATGAACAAGACACAGTTATAATGAAAAGCTGCAGCACTGTATTCAACACTGAACTTTGACCCCCAAATCTAATACCCAAACTTGCAACTAATAGATACATTCTTGTAGAGTTTAACTCTAAAAACACATACAAGTTAAGTGAGAGTCAAAATGCCCCTATGAGGGGGTAGGGTTACCCTATCCTAGTTTTGTCAGGAACTAAGGTTTACTATTCAAAGAAAGTGGTTTCATGCAATCCTGTATTCGGGTTAGCAGCCTATTCTATTTTGCAACAGTCTCTATGGCTTTCGATATGCAACTAGGCCAAATGGTCAAAAAGGGTACCTCAGCAAGACTACCTAATATACCTCTCACACCTAACACCGAGAAGTGTAAGGAGGATTAAACGGTACAATGGTAGTCCAGATCAACGGGTTGTGTTCCCATCGTGGCAAATCCCGCAATTGGTCAGCCTTTTAGCAAACTTTTCCGAGCAAGCCTTCGGCAAACCGTTCAAGAATAGCAGATGGCAAACACAGTGACTTAGGTGCACTAATGCAAATGCAAATACAAATGCAAAGAAACACATAAGTGTAGTTAAAATGTCATATCATGAGTTCGAGTCAAGTTCTCTAAATCCCCAACAGAGTCGCCAGAAACTATGGCTCATCTTTTTCGAGCCCCCTTTCGGAAGGTTCGAAAGAAGCCCTATAGTTCGGACTCCCGCAGTTCTGAATCTAATCTCACAAGTGCAATGTGAAATTGATAAACACCAAAGAGTCCAAATTTGGTAAATCTTTTGCAAAATCGATTTTTGAATCAAAAATGCCAAAATTGGACTACTTTGCCAGATACAGTGTCGCAACCTAAATGTTTTATTTTGGAGAAATTTAGGAAACCCATGACTCGTGCCAAAGGCCACGTGTCCGTTATCACCAAAGTTGCCTTGGCTTGGGAACTTAGGTACGAGAGGGGAAGGTCATGAATTGGGCACCCCCACTTGCTCGATCAAAGATCAGCCTTTACTAATCATGATATGATTTTTATCAATATTACGTGCTCTTGTTCCGGTTATTTAAGCTAGCATTACTATGTGATGCGCACAAGCAAGTATAGACTAAAATTGCAAGAATTGGAACAACTCAATTTCATGTTTATTTTGCGAAAAGGGTTTGATTTTACCACCTCAAGTGGGCTTAAAGTGTGCGAATTTGCCACTAGACATAGTGGGCTTAAAAATGTATATTTATTGAATCGTTCCAATTCAAACAACAAGCCTTCATCCATAGGCATTCAAGTAGTTTAGCGAGTAAGCACTTAGCCTCATGGTAAGCATGCTAGACACGACAATCATTCACACTCATGCAAGTATGCTAAAGCACTAAAAACTCACTTAGTATTCCAAGCTAAGACAAAACAAAAGAGTTAGAAAAATATGCATGATTCCTAAGTATACAAGATGTCTAATGCAACAAATGCAATAATGCAATTAATAGGCTCGGCTAGTAATATGTCATATGTTTCGATTAAATGACATGCGGTCTAAGCACGTATTCAAAAAATATATTGAAATGACAATGCAGTTTGAATGATACGCTGAGCCTCGGTGCATGCAAGACAAAATGAATTGATGCAAACATAAGGTATGCTAATTGAAATATGTCCCTAATCTAACCATCAAAAGAGATTAAATAAAAGGAAGAAAGATGTGGGGTTGGAAGGCATATACATTATTACATTTTATTCTCACGAAGAAGAGCCTGAATGAATAAACTAACTAATCAAGCTAAGCTAAGCTAATTATTACAAAACTTGAATAAACAGCTAAACTAATTAACTAATTTATTACAACACTTGAAATGAATAATTAACTAACTATCTAAGCTAATTAATTAAGAAACTAGGATAAGCTAATCAAATATTACAATATCAACTAATTAGTGTAGACACCCCATTTTTGACCGACCTTAAGACTCAGACGTCACCGATTGAGCGCTCGGTAATGTTGCATATTGTGCTCGTTCAGAAGTCTCAGAGTCGCGGCCGTGCGCCTTGCCTCCGGACTTCCGAATTCTCTTCTATGCCTTGTCTCGGTTTGCGAACCAGACTCGATTTTCTCTGTTTTCTTTCCCGCGGGAAAGGAGTGGTCCTGTAGACTATCTCCGGTGGTCAGGTTACATTTTCGTGGCCGCAGCCATTTTGCCCATTTTCGAGCCGGTTCCGGTTTGCCGTCGAGCCGTGTGCCTCGGCTCGGGACCGCCCAACCATCTCTGATTTCTCCGGTTTTTGACATGCACCTCTGTTTTATCATTCCGAGGAACACTGGGGCCTCGATGCCACTTCGTCAGATGTCACTTTCGGTGCTCATGGGTTTCGAGACCGGCTGCGTGATTTGGGCCCCGAGCATTCATTTTGCATCGATTTTCTCGATTTTTGGCAGAACCTCTGTTTTGTCATTCCGAGGGACCTTTGTCGCAGATGCCCACTTATTCTTGAACACCACTTCCGGCACCTGCAGCCCATTTTCGGGATCCCGAATTGCCCGGTTTTGGCTCAGAGCGTTCATTTCTCATTAGTTTTTGTTCAAATTTGGTAAGTACCTCTGTTTCAACACCAGGAAGATCACTGGGGGGTGGGAGGCCAGCAATTATCCCAGATAACCAGTTTCGCTCCTCCGGCGCCCGTTTTGCTCACTTCCGGGCCAATGTTGAACACCATGGGCATATTTTCTTCCAACCAAAGCTACATATCTGTGATCAGGGGACATGGGAGGACCCTAAGAACTACTGGTCGGCCAGAAATTCAAAGTTTCATTTTTGAGCCTCTCCTTCAAGCTCTATGTTGTGGCTCCTGCTTCAGTGTTGCCAATTTCCGACCTTGGAACCTTGCTCCACACATCTGGGAGGACCCTAAAAGTTGGTAGTCGGCCAGCAATTGTGCATTTCAGTTTTGAGCCTCTCCTTCAAGCTCTATGTTGTAACTCCTGCTTCAGAGTTGCCAGATTCCGACCTTGGGGCCTTATTCTACACTCATGGGAGGACACATTTACATGGTGGTCGGCCAGAATTTTTTCCCTTCATTTTTGGGCCATGGCCGGCCGGCCAGGGTGAGTGGCTGGCCGACCAGGTGGGGTGGCCGGCCGGCCACCTCCCAGAAATTTACCTGGCCGGCCAGCTTTCTGCTTTCCAGCTCTTTCCAGCTGTCCGGATATTTTTCAAAATATCCCGGGCATCCGGGGGATATTTTGGGAGGGAAAGCTTGGGTGCTTTTCCCTCCCCTTTTACACTCTTTTTGGCCTATTTAAAGGGCTGCCCTCCTCCTTTGCTAGGGTTGGAACATTTTCTCTCAAGAGCCCCTCTTCCATAGCCTCCATTTCCATAGCCAAAACCTTGAAAAACCCTTCAAGCATCTAGACCAATCCTTCATCAACTCCAAGCACCACCATCAAAAACTCCATTCCAGCAACAAAGAAGGCTTCTTCAGAGGCTTAGAAGAAACTTTCATCAAGGCAAGAAGAGGCAAAAGACTTGTCTTCAAGGGTAAGTTCCTAAATCCCTTTTTCTTGCATTTTCTTGAGTCATTTCTTTACCCTATTTCCCTTTTGTTTTGGGCTCCGACCCCTACTGGTTTTGGGCTTATTTTGAGCCCCTCTACAACTTTGTAGAAGGGCTCAACTTCATTTGGTGTCTCCATGATATACTTGTTTCAATATCACTCTTTATGCCATTATTTTGCATGTTTTGTTTGGCTTTTGAGTGATCTGATTTCGAGCATACCATAAACTGTTAGTAGGCCTATTTTGAGCCCCTCTTAAACATTGAAGAAGGGCTCCATCATGTTTGGTGGCTCTACCATGCACTTCCTTTGAAATTCTTCAATTTTACCATAAAATTGCATGAGTTAATCAGCCTATTTTTGATCTGAGTTGAAGTATGCAACCTACTGATATTGTGCTCATTTTGAGCCCCTCTTCAACATTGAAGAAGGGCTCAACCATGTTTGCCTCCTCTATCATACACTTTCTTTGAATCCATGTTTTATGCCTATCTTGCATGCTTTGTTAGACTATTTTGGCTTCTGTTTTTGGCCTTCATCAGGCCTTGAAGGAGTCTTATTTTGGTCCATACATAATTCTTTGTGAAGGGTCTTAAGCCATTTGGTAATTGTTTTTAGTACTTGCTTTGAAATTCTTCAAATTTACCGTAAATTGCATGTTTGTTTAGGCCATTCTAGCTTCTGTTTCTTGCCTTCATCAGGCTTGTGAAGTGTCTTATTTTGGTCTTTTCTTCAAGTTTTATTAAGGGTCTTAAGTTGTTTGGTCATTGCTTATGATACCTCTCTTTATAAACCTCTTTTGACCCTTATTTTGCATGCTATGTATTGTATATCTACACACTGAATTTGGGGATCTCATCTTCTGTAAAAATGCATATTTTTAGTCCCTCTCTAATTTTGTCGAACTGATTTTTTGGGTTTGAGCATTGTAGATATCACTCGCTTTGTAAATCCTCTCTTTTTCCGTATTTTTGCAAGCTATTGTTGTCATATCTATGCTTACAATTTGGCCATGTTTTGTACTGAAAAGATGCTATTTTTGGGGCTGCCTTGCTACTGTTTTTGCTTTTATGTGTCAATTTTGCATGTATAGCATAGCTGTAGGCCATTTCGGGGGCTAAATATCACATTTCGAACATTACGGGCATCGGTGCATTTTTATCATCATTTTGAGGCTGTTTTCCCTTCATTTAGTTGCTGGAATTTAGTTTGCATGCTTGCATATCATTTCCATGCCATTTTGTGCCTTTTTGTCATTGCCTCGGTTTGCGTGCCCGTGGGCACGCCTTCGAGGCGCTCGTTCATTCATCGGCATCTCATGTGAGTGCGGTGAGGCCCTCTCATGTTGGTATAAGCTCAATTTGCATTTCGCATGTCATTCGCATCGCCTCGGTTTTGCGTGCGTGTGCTTCGCATTTCAGCGCATCTTTTATCCGGCGGCCTATGTGAGTGCGGTGAGGCTCTCTCATGTTGGCGTAAGCCCATCATTGCATTAGTATGCTATTTCATACATTCCTCGGTTTGCGTGCGGTGTGCGCATTTTTGGCGCATCTTTTATCCGATGGCTTCCTATGTGAGTAGGCGAGTCTCTCTCATGTTGGTATAAGTCCATCATTACATTTCTGTACCATTTCCGTGCTTGTATATCATCGCCTCGGTTTACGTGCCCGTGGGCACGCATTTCGAGGCACTTCGGTTTTATCCGATTTCTCATTTCGCATCATCGCCTCGGTTTGCGTGCACGTAGCGCGCATTTGAGGCTGCCGTTTATCCGATTTCTCCATCGCATCATCGCCTCGGTTTGCGTGCACGTCGGCGCATTTGGCGCCGGTTTTATCGATTTCTCCATCGCATCATCGCCTCGGTTTACGTGCGGTAGGCACATTTCGAAACGCCGGTTTATCCGATTTGCATCTCACGTCATGACCTCGGTTTGCGTACCCGCGTGCACGCTTTTCGAGGTATCTCTTTTTTATCTGACGGCCTCTTACATGAGTGCGGCTGAGGCTCTCTCATGTTAGTGTAAGTCCAATTTGCATTCTGTATGCAATTTCATGCCTGTATGTCATTGCCTCGGTTTGCGTGCCCGTGGGGGCGCATTTCGAGGTATCTCATTTTAGTCCCATTGTACATCATTTTTCATGACATTTCATGTTTTTATGCTATCACCTCGGTTTGCGTGCCCGTGGGCACGCATTTCGAGACATCTCATTTACATAGCATTGTGCATGCTAGGATATATGTTAGTTGCATTTCACGCATATCATGCATATTGCATCGTGTTCGGGATAAGAGTTAGCAGACGCGAAGCGAGGCATGTTTAGGTACTCAGTGTGAACGCGCCTCAATTCCCAAGTCACCAACACTCGGGATTACCCATGATGGAGTTAGGTTTTATTGTGCATTCATACACATTCATCCTATATTGAGTTGTGCAATCCGATTCCTCGGCCATCATGCATCGAGATCGTGATTGGTGTACGAGGATCGAGGCATGCATATATTTGTGAAATACATTGCTATGCCCTTTCACGCTCTCTGTTGCGGCAAAATGAAGAATCAACAACCTTCGAAACTTCGACGCATTTCAAGAAAAATGCAAAGCGAGGCTAATCGGGCAAATCGTGGATTTCCGCGCAAAGGCATCCGGGCATGCATCATTTCATCATCCGAAGCAGTAGCAAGGCAGTCCCTGGCTTGCATGCCAGTGTTACTCTTTTTGTAATTATTTTTTTATTTAATTAGAAATCTGTAATATTCTTTCATTTGGGACTGTATATTTATTCGGACCCTCTGCGCGAGGGCACAACTGTAATAAGTGTGGGTGAGTGTGATGTATGTCTTCTAACCCCCATTTCTTTCTCCATTTTATTTATCCGCTTACAATGGTTAGATATAGGGCATATTTCAATTAGCATACAGCATGACAGTATGTTTGCATCATTCATCTGTTTTGCAAGACTCGGCGCATCATACAAAGCGCACTGTATTTCAATTCCAAATTGAATACGTGTTAGTTGTAGCATCATCATATGCCATCTTTAGAGTAGCGAGCTGCTATAGTTCGCATCTTTGCATGTGTTGCATTAGGCATTTCGTATATTTAGGATCATGCATGATTTCTAATCGGTTTTTTTGGCTTGGAGTACTCGGTGAGTTTTATGCGTTAGCATCCTTGCATGCGTGTGAGTGTTGCCATGATAGCATGCTTGCCATGAGGCTATGTGCTTATGTGATATAACTGCCTTGGATGCCTGTGGGTGGAGGTTGAGTTATTTGAATTGGGACAAATGCATTGACTGTTTGTTTTAAGCCCACTAAATAGTGGCAAAATCATGTTTTCTAAGCCCACCTGAGGGTGGCAAATCCGCATTTTAGCCTGCCTGCGGGCAGCACCATCACACCATTTTCAAACAAACAAACATGAAATGTTTTGTTCCAATTCGAGGCCGATCTATACTTGTTCTTTGAGCATCACATAGTAACCTAGGCTAAATAACGAATAAGAACTCACAATGTTTTCAAAAGCAGATATCATGGTTAGTAGAGGCGGTCTTTGGCCGGGAGAGAAGTGCTCACGATGTGACCTTCCTAATCGTACCCAAGTTCGAGCCAACTTTGGTGATAGCGGACACGTGGCCTTTGGCACCGAGTTAGGGTTTCCTAAATTTCCTTTTAAAATATTTAGGTGGCGACTCTGTTATCTGGCAAAGCAGTCCATGTTTGGCACTTCTTTCAAAAAAAAAAATCTGTTTTTCTTCAAAACGATTTGCCAGAGTTGGACTCTTTGGTTCGAGATTTGGAACCGCAACAAAATCGAGTCCGAACTGTAGCGAGGTCCCCCGCGGGCGTTGTTACAGTTTCTGGCGACTCTGCTGGGGAATTTAGAGAACTTGACTCGAACTCATGATATCTGATTTTGACTACGTTTGTGTGTTTCTTTGCATTGCATTTGCATTGGTGCGCCTAGGACACCGTGTTTTCCATATGCCATTCCCGAACGATTTGCCGGAGGCTTGTCTTGTCAAGTCATGTCCGTAATTTGATCGGCTCTGAGCTCGGCGACATGGGAACACAAACCCCGGTTTTACCGGGGCACCCTCTTTGACCATTCGACCTAGTGCATATTCGGATCCATAGTGACCATTCCAAATTAGGACAGGTTGCTTACCCGTTTATAGGTTGTTTGAAGCCGCTGCGTGCGTAGTGAACCCCTAGTTCCTGACAAAATAGGACAGGGAAACCCTACCCCAACATAGGGGTGTTTTGGCTCTCATTTATCTGCTATGTGCTTGCTAGAGTGCGTCTCTACAGGGAATGCATGTATCAGTATGAGTTTGGGCATCAGGCCTGCGGGCATCAGTTTTGAGTTGGCATGTTACGCCTGCGGGCATCAGTCAGTTATTTGGTAATCAGTCGTCTGCGGATATCCGATTGATTTTGAAACGATGATCTGAGGATATTGACCAAGATGTTGAGGGCGATGTATAGCTTGACTTACCAAGCGTGTGTTGTTGTATACCGTGTGTGTGGTGTATTCAATTTAAGCCGTTATCTTTGCCCGTTTTATTTACGGTTATTTATTTCTTTTTCGCTTTATTTATCTTTTGCTAGGCGGTTTGTAGCACGATTGCTTAGAACGATCGATACCCCCAAGCACTTTGGACACGAGGTCGCCGACTCAACCGATCCGAGGATCTAGTTAGCGGACATCGATGTTCCTCTTTACCCCGATCACTAGAAGAAGGCGAAGGCACTGTCTGTCGAGCACGGATCACCGGGCGGATCTACTCTAGTATCGAACGATCGGGTTGAGATTCTGTTTACGCTATAGATATACACTTGCGGTTACTCGGATGGAACAACGAGAATCTGACAATGGAGGCGATGATCGCGAGATGAATGAAAGCATGAAACAAATGCAAGATGATGCTATCCGCCAGGCGGAATTTTCTAAACAATGAGCATTGTCATGGCCCAATGATCTGGTGATCACAGTTACAGCAATGAGCGCCGCATGCTTCACACGAGTCCCTCCCCACTAGAGTGCATCGAGTTCCTCCTTCACGGGGCCCCATTACTGCGAGATATCTCTTGGCGAATGCTCCCTAAATACCAGAACACCAGAATACCCTCCAAATCCACGGCAGCTCTGTAGAACTTCCTAAACACCCAAGAGGACACGGGTCTTCCAGCGGTTGGCTCGCCCACTTCCGCCATATTGTCTAAACACATTACACCCAATCACGGGACTCTCCATTCGAGTTCGAGGTAGACGAACGACTACGAAATTGAGCAAGTTGGAAAAACTCTTCAAGAAGTCACGAGGGGTGAAGGCCATCGGATATTGAGGGCGGCTATCTTGGCGTGGCCGTGACTTTGCGGACAAATTTAAGATGCCCCAGATCGACCGTTTTGTGGGTCTAGGGACCCCATGGTTCATCTCGGTGTTTTGAGATATCTTGAGGCCAATGGGCTTAACGATGCTGAGCTCTCGCTTTTGGCGAACCTTGTCAGGAGTGGCCGCTAAGCGGTATGCAAAGTTGGATAATGATGTCAAGAGGAATTGGGGCGAGATGGTGGGGCCTTTGTTGCACAATACTCATATAACACCTGGTCGAGATTACCACTCGTGATCTCGAGACAACAAAGCGAGAACAAGAGTCTTTCTCGACTTTGTAACCGGTGGAGGGCAAAGGCATCGATGATGACCTTAAGGCCTGAGCGAGAGATCGATCCGGATGATTGTGCGCAATCTCAACCGGGTTAATGAAGAAGATGATTGTAGTTCCTTCCCCACCAGCGGATCTGCATGATATGGGGATCTGATTGAAGATGCGATGAAACGAGGCTGTTTGACCAAGGCCGAACGACCCGGCGGACATTCAACCGAAACAACAATGCGGCCCGAGTGGCTCTACCAATGCAAGAACTTTAGAGGTGGAATGGTCACCACCAACCCCCTCCCCAACCAAGGCCCTTGGCGGCCACACCTTTCGATGCATCTGGAGGCGATAACCAAGCTCCAAGATACCAATCCAGGTCGTGAACCTTCTCTCCACTACATATGCCTTTGACCAAAGTCCTCGGGGTTCTAGTCGAGAAAAGGGCATCTGAAACCCTTGGGCAAGGCCCCTCCAAATCCACTCCCCTTCCCTGCTTGACCAAATATTGCAAATACCACCTGACATGGTCATGATACCGACCAATGTTCTGAGTGCGTCATGAGGTTCAAGATCTCATTGACAAAAACATCATTCTACCCCGGCGACCCAATGTTACAACCAACCCACTCGATTACATAACCAAGATCCACCCAAAAGAATCAATCTTATCAAGCTGGGGCGTGTCTTACGACCCTAGTATCTACATTACTCCTCCCACTTACCCAAGCGGAGGTGATCCTACTGACGACCGATTTGTGCATGATGGACACCTCTACAACCCAACTGAGCCAAAGGTGGTGACCACGAAAAATGGAATTGGGCGGGCTTCGAGGAAACAAAACTATTGAGTCTGGGGTAGAAACGGTCGAGAATTTAGTGGCGAGCTTATGATCCAGTGGATATATCTTGTCAATGAGCGATCTAAAATTTGAGTGTGGGGCCGGAAGAGGCCGAGTTGTGTATGATCGGGGACAAACTTGAATCGATGGGGATGATTTGACAACAATGGAAAAGGACTTCGCCAATCTCCAATTTTTCAATGACCAGAATCGGGGGCGCATCAATTAAGCGGTTCGAAGGCGAGTCGTGAAGTCGTTGGGTGGTTGGATGATCAACGGATATTGTACCATTTGTGGCGGAAGGGCGAGGTCGAAGAATTGGGAGGCGCCGGTGCGAAGAATTCGCTCGGGACCAAGACATTTTGAAAACCGAACAATTGACCTTTGGAAGAACAAGAAAGAAATGGGATTACGAGAGGATCCGAAAAGCAAAGAACCATGAGGAGGTTGAGAATCGATGAGCACAAAAAGCTGAAAATCTTTGTGAGCATGTGGGAGGAAAATCTTGAGGCGCAAACAAGCGGAACAGACAGTGCTGCTAGATGCTAATGGAATGTGGTGGGAAGATGGCGACTTGTATCTCGCCCACCTGAGGCGAAGATTGGGCGGGTGGCCAGACGGCACACTGGTACCTCGAGGAGGTGGACCATATGACTAGAAGTGGGCGGTATTTCAAGCCCCCACACCTTGATCAACCCGAGGCATCAGGGAAAGATAAAGAAGCGGAGAAGCAGAGGGAGAAGCAAGTTGAAGAAGAGGCTGTACTGAAATAGCTAAAGAAAATACAAGCAGACATCTCCATCTGGGGACTGCTTATGGCTTCAAGGGTGCACAGATAGGCTGTCCTCTCTGCCATGGACAAAGCCAAGCTCTCTATCGAAACTACGCCAGAACAACTAGTTGGGCTAGTCTTTCCGGGAAGAGGTTCCCCGGCGTTGACCTTTTTGGATAAAGAGCTGCCGCCTGAGGGCGTGGATCATAACAGACCCCTCTACATCTCTGTAGAATGCAGGGACAAATGGATTCCGGTAGTACTGGTTGATACCGGGTCCGCTATTAATGTCTGCCCGGCCAGAACGGCGTATGCAATTGGGTTAAAGCCTGCAGACTTCACACCGACTACTCAAGTGATCAGAGCCTATGACAATACAAGCAGGGATGTCCTGGGGACAGTAAAAATCCAAACCAAGATCGGGCCTGGACAACAAGAGGTAGATTTTCACGTCTTGGAGGTCCTTGCATCTTTTAACATGCTTTTAGGCGACCACAGTTTGCATCAGGTGAAGGCTGTCTCATCTACTCTACATCAAATGGTGAAATACCCCTATGGAAAGGGAGTAGCCATTGTTTTTGGGAATTCATCAATCCATCCTCCTCCGGAAGTATCTACGCCAGTCCTGGAGATTGAACACGGCATGGAGGACATGTTTATATCAGGATTTACTTTGGCTGAGGCCCGGGTGGTGCGAAATATTATGGCTGTGAATGAGGGTGTGTATACCAGCGCTCAAGCCGTCTACCTCATGAACAAGCTACAACATATTCCCGGGATGGGATTGGGAAGAAGCGGCAGGAAAGGAGTCGCAGCGTTGGCCGAAGTGCCACACAATCCACATACCTTTGGGCTGGGCTATCTACCCACCAAAGAGGACTGGGCGAGGAAAGGAAAGGAAATGGCCGGCAGAGCCAGAGCAAAGCAGGCTGGGAAGCCTTTTGATCTAATACACAGGCCCATCTGGGGTACCCTGAACGGACGCTTTGTCAGGAGAAGACTTTCCATTTGCGGCTTCCCAGAACCATGGTTCAGCGGAGAGGAAGCGCGTGCAGGTTTGAAATCTTCTTGACTGCAATTATCCGGGGATAGCGTTGCCTGAGCGAGCCAGACCCAACAAGCGAGGTTGGCGGCATAAGGCGGTGGAGCTGAGGACCTGAGAACTTGAATGGGGGGTAGCGGCATGTCTCCTCTCGATCCTCCGTCGACCAAGAGTGCTTGGGGATAACCGTGGTGTCCATGATTGGGGATGAAAGCAGTGCGAGCCGACCAGCGACTATCTTGGATGCATCAATCGCACCCTCTCTCACTTGGCGATGCGAGGAGGATTCTTATCCAGCGATTCGGGTCGGGTAGTGGCGGAATCGATTCCACCGAGTCTAGTGAGTCGGAATCGGGTTCGGCTCGTGAGTGCGAGTTTGGTACTCTGAGGATGTTAACCGGATGCGAGTCTGTCGGTCATCTTTTCCTTTTCATTTGAGTCTGTTGTAGATGAATCGGGCGATTTGGATGAACTTAATGAGAATGGACTATCTGTGGTTTAGTACTTTTACGTGCCCTAATTTATTGCATTAATTAGGACTTTCAAAATTTTGATCAAAGCAGCGAGGGCGAAGTTCCTCGGTTTCTAACGTCTAATTGAGCAAGAGCAAGAGATTTGTTAAGCCATTAATGGATGAAATCATTTACTGTGAACATTAGTCTTGAGGAGGACCCTGGTGGTCGGATCGGGTCCACGTTGTCTTCGGAACCAGCGCTTAGTCGCTTTATTAAAAGATTTCAAAGATGTTTTCGCGTGGTCCTCACGAAGACATGCAGAATCGATCTGAGATTATCTGACATCGGATCCCCTTGACCGAGGCCCGACACATCAAGCGAAGCTCGGAAGGATCCGCCGGATTGGGCTCTTAAGATTAAGGAAGAGGTCACCAAGCAAATTGGCGGGCTTCTGCTCGTATCTGAATATCCGACTTGGTTGGCCAACATTGTTCGGTCTTAGAAGAAGATGGAAGGATCCGGTGTGTGTGGACTTTAGGGATTTGAGCGAGCTAGTCAGGGCGACTTTCCTGCCACACATTGATGAGTTAGTGGACTTCAACTGCGGGGCATGCTTTGCTCTCATTCATGGATGGCTTCTCGGTACAATCGGATAGTGATGGCGCCCGAGAAAGGCAGAGAAAAAGCGCATTCACCACCCGTAGAACATCTTTACCGGGTAATGCCGTTCGGGTTGAAGAATCTTTGGGGCTACTTATCAGCAGACGCAACCACAATACTACACAATATGATCCACAAAGAGGTTGAGGTGTACGTGGGCGACATGATTGTCAAGTCCAAAGAAAGAGGGCCACTACCGCCTTGCGCAAGTTTTCCAAAGGATCGAGAATTCGGTTCGGCTAAACCCTCGAAATGTCGTTTGGTGTCCTGGCGGGAAAAATCTTTGGGGTTTGATTACACAAAGGGCATCGGTCGACCCTTCCAAAATCAAGGCCATCTTAGAAATGCCACCACCAGAATGAAAAGGAGGTGCGAGGCTTTACGGGTAAAGTGCAATTCATAAGGCGGTTTATTTCAAAACTAACCTTGACTTGTGAACCACTTTTTGGTCTTCGAAGAAAGGCAAGAAGTTCCAATGGGACGGCGATGTCAAGTTTGCATTTGAGCAGTTAAAGAATATCTCTGAGAACCCACCCGTTTTATCACCAGAGAACCGAAGCGTTGATTTTGTATCTGTCGATGGCGAGACCACGATGGGTTGTATGATTGCACAAGAGTCGAAGATAAGGTGGAAGAGCCATCTACTATTTGAGCAAGAAGATCTTTGGAATATGAGACCCGTATCGCCATTTGGAAAAGGCCTGCTTAGCTTTAGTATGGGCTACCAGGAAGCTGCGGCACTATCTGTTAGCTCACTCTGTAATGTTGGTTTCACGACTAGATCCCATCAAATATCTTTTCGAGACACCAGCGCTTACGGGTAGGCTAGCTCGTTGGTTGCTGTTGCTCTCCGAATTTGATCTTACATATGTGACGCGCAAGTCAGTAAAAGGAAGAGCAGTGGCAGAGTTCCTTGCCGACCATCCGGTTGAGGGGGATGAAGCAGTTGAGTATCTATTCCCAGATGAAGCAATCCTACATATCGACGAGGAAACTTGGACAATGTACTTTGACGGAGCGTCAAATCAACATGGGTATGGGATAGGAGTGTTCTTGTGCTTTTGAGCAATTCCGTATCCTCTAGCCTTCAAACTCGGTTCAAAGTCTCAAATAATGAAGCGAGAATCTGAAGCGTGCATTCTTTGGTTTAGAGCGACCACGGAATTAGGGGCAAGGCAATTTGGGCGTCATTGGGGATTCGAACCTTGTTGTGTCTCAAGCTAAAGGAGGCTGGAAAGTAAAAAGGAAAATATGATGATGTATCACCAAACCTTGGATTTCTTGATTCCTCGGTTTGAAAAGTTAAGTTTTACTCATCTACTAAGAGAACAACAAGTTCATGAGCGCTTTAGCAACTCTATCATCCATGATAGACATCCCATGGAGTCGAATCGTCCGGTCATTATTGGCGAGAAATTTGCCCGCCTATGAGTCGATTGACCATAGATGAAGTTCGGGACGAACACCTCTGGTATTACGACATCTGGAACTTTTTGGAGACAGAAGCATACCCGCCAGGGGTAAATGCCAAAGACAAAAGGGCAATAAGAAGGTTGGCCATTCAGTTCATCATCTGTGGGGGTAAACTGTATAGAAGGGGTCATCTGGGAATGCATAAACTATGCGTTGATGCTGAAGAGTCGAAGCGTCTGATGGAAGCCATCCATGGAGGAGAATGCGGAGCACACATGAATGGGGTAATGCTGGCAAGGAAAATCCTCAGACAAGGTTATTACTGGTCCACCATGGAGGAGGATTGTATTGGTTTTGTCCGGCGATGCCACAAGTGTCAAATTCATGCAAATCGCATGAACATCCCGCCGTCAAAGCTGTACAACATGACTTCGCCATGGCCATTTTCAGTCTGGGGAATTGATGTGATCGGGGCTGTCACGCCGAAAGGGTCGAATGGGCATGAGTTTATCCTTGTAGCGATAGATTATTTCACAAAGTGGGTTGAGGCCCAATCTTATGCAGTGTTGAAAGCTTCACACGTTGCAAAATTCATCAGAAACAACATCATCTGTCGCTACAGAGTCCCAAATGAGATTGTTTTAGACAATGGTTCCCACTTCAAGAAAGAGGTGATTGACTTGTTGGAGAAATACAATGTGGCTTTTCATAAGTCGTCTACTTATCGGCCGCAAACCAGCGGGCGATTGAGGCCGCCAACAAGAATATCAAGCGCATACTACAGAAGATGGTGGAAACCTATCGGGATTGGCCAGATAAGCTACCTTTCGCTCTGTGGGGCTACAGGACTTCGATCAGAACTTCTACTGGGGCGACTCCGTACTCATTAGTCTATGGGATGGAGGCATTACGCCTATTGAGATTGAGGTCCGTCGTTCACAGTATTGGCGAGTGCGGATAGCCAAGCGGATTGGCGTGAGCATTTGAGGAACTCATGCTTTTCGATGAGAGAAGGTTGAAAGCAACATACCACGTCCAAGGTTATCAGCAGAATCGCCGGGCTTTCAACAAGAAGGTTAAGTCGAGAATTTGAAAGAAGGAGATTTGGTACTCAAGGACAACCGAGCTCCCATCCACGACCCAAGGGGCAAGTTCGGACCAATTGGTGGTCCCTACATCATCAAGTCAATCTGGTCGGTGGAATTTGTGGTTCTGATGGATCTAGATGGCTTAGAGTTTTCCCAACCGATCAATATGGACAAGTTGAAGAAATACTACCCTTGAGAGGCTCGTTAGGCCGAAAACCCGAAAGGGCGACCTAGGCAAAAGTCAGAGCATAGAAAATTTGAAATTATAAAAACTGAGCTCGCAAGGTTGAAAACCCGCAAAGGGCGGCCTTGGCAAAAGTTAGAGCGCAAAAGGAGAGCAAAAATACTCGAGCGAACCTGGGCCTGAACTACGTAAGACTTGATTCCCATCTTTGGGATACGTAGGCAGCTTCATCTTGAAGTTCAGTCACAATCTTTTCCCCGATCAACTTTGTCCATTTTGATCATCTCAGTCATCTCTATTCATCAGCATTCATCGTAATCTCCGGTACAGTGTTATTCAGACTAGGGGCAACTTTCCGTTGCCGTGAAGTGTTGCAGTGCCATTCATACTAGAGGCAACTTTCCGTTGCTATGAATTGCCCAGGCACTTTTCAAACTAGGGGCAACTTTCCAGTTGCTAGGATTCGGCGTTGTGCATTTCAGTGACAGATCTCAGGTGTGTCCAGTTCTGATCCATATCGAAAATGGTTTCGAAAAGTTTTAATGAAAGTTGACTTTGTTCAAATTAACTCTTTTTACGACTAAGACCATTTTTGGACCAAAAGTGGAGAATTTTCAGTACTACAACCTTCAATTTCATTGATTTCAAAACAGGGTTCTTTTGCTCTTGCATACAATTGAAGTTGCCTTTTTATTACACTCATGAAGAAAACTTGAAAGTACTAATAAAGCAATAAATCTGGGGCATAGTCGGTCGGTGTCCTCGCCCCTTCGAGCTTGTTGAAGCCTCGGATGCAGCCCTAGGCCCAACTTTGTGCCTCCTCGTTGAGCATCCCGGCCTCATCGGATAAAGTGCAAGCTGAAAATAGGGCGAGGGCGAGCTCTCTAACTCTCCATCTTTGCGGCTGCCGAAACCAAGTGTGCACCTCGAGCCAAGAAAGTAGCGGATACTCAATCCCCTCGGTGGGCAAGTCGATCGTGGCGGGCGCAAAATGCGGAATGGGAAATAGAACACCACGATGAGTCAAGCCAATCGATCGGATCGACTGCCGGGACATGCTGTAGCTCATTGCCGGAAGATTAAGCCAAGGGCAGCGCCAAGCAATGCGTTCGGCTGACAAATTGCACATCCATTCAAACCACCAGTTCTCATCGAGAGCATTGACTAAGCGTTGCCGAAAGAAGTAGCCGCGAGCTGAATAAGCGGGACAAGAGTCCACAACTTGCAATTTATCCATCAACCATATCTGGGGAGGGATGAAAAATGAGAGAATAAAGAATAGAGAGATGTACGATGAGAGAAAAGTAAGATAAGGGTTTTGTGATAAAAACCGAGCCCGAGGGCCGAGTGATGTGAGCAAATACATATGAGAGCTTGGGTGGGAAACATTACCTGTAGCAGTAGTGGACTCCCTGCAAACCTGGTTGTCTCCCGGCGGTAGAAGGCATCCAGACCCATCAATGTCTCGGCCAGAGTCATGGCAAGGCAACTCTTTCCTTCCCTCAAGCCTTGAGCAATCTCAATCAAACGGACGCTAGCTCCTCCGGAACCCGAAACAAACAGAAAATGAGATAGTAGGCACAAACAAAGGGCGTGCTGCCGGAAGCCTTGCCAATAATGGTTGCTACGGTCACCAGCGTCGGAGAATCGGTAAATCAGGCTCGGGATATCCAACATTCCGTTACCAATCAGAGATCTAGCATCATGCGCGTTGAGATCGCACATTCGCCCTAAGGTTTGGGCATAGCTAAAATTAAGCTGGGGCAGAATTTCCTCGCCTCGCTCGGACTCCATCAAAGCTTGAAAATCTTCAAAAGTCGGACATACCTCTTGCCCGCCAAAGCTAAAGACGTGCGTCACTGGGTTCCAAAACCTCACCGCGGCATGGAGGAAAGGAAGATGTAGTGGAGTCCGGCTTAGCGTGAATAGTGCATTCAAGCCAAAACCCCAGAAGTTCAACTTTTCCGAGCCATCTAAAGAAGAAATCCAAGATGTAAGATTTTCTGTGAGAAATGCTTCCATTTTTGAGAGGAAAGGTGATGAAATGAATAAGTTCCAAGGGTGGGGCTTTTATAGGAGGCTAAAACACTATTCACGGGACACTTGTCAAAATTTCGGTGGTCACGGGAAGAGTGGCCGGCCGGCCACCTACCCTAGTAGGCCGGCCACTTTTTTTGTTTTCCGGATACAAAATGATTTCGGCCGTGCGTTGGTCCTGTTTTGCCCGCCGGAAGGAAGTTTGAGGTACTTTCATGCATCGGGAACGTCGAAGGCCTCCATCTCTATCAGTTTTGGATACATTCCATCATCCAGATCGTCCGTCTGAAATACGTTTTGTTGTGTTTTTGCTTATCGAGTTGTTGTTTTGTCTATCGAGTTGTAAGTTTGTCGAGCTGTCGCATTTTGTGTTTTGAATTGTTGCTTTTTGGTTATACAATTTTGTTAAGTCTTGTCTATCGAGTCATTAACAATATTGTACTTTGCTTATCGAGTTGTAAACTGGCTAAGATTCTGTTATTTCTTAGTGAGTCGGTTTGTTTTGATTTGTTGCGTCGGTTCATTACCTGACCCGGTAAATACATGAAGCACATTTTTCATTCGATTCCAGTTTTGTGCAAAATGATGCGATGTAATGCTGAGAATTTCAAATACAACATCTTTTCAAAAGCTGTTTCATTCCATCATATTTTACAACAAATAAAGGTACAAGTTTTACAGAAAATAAAACTGCCTAACAATGTGCGAAGTGCTACAAACTACTAGCCAAAAAGTAAAATAAAGCAGGAAATAACATCAGTATCCTCGGGAACGAGAATGTGGAGGCCCTCTCATCCTCTTCTGTGGGATAACCTCTGCACCATCATCACCATCCGGATCAGAGCTGTCATCCTCCGGATCCCCCTCGGGCTCATCCCCGCTCCCGGAACCGAGACCGGAGCCTCCCTCCCCAGGAGATGTCTCTGACACACGCTCTGCGACCTCCTCCTCCTCCTCATCCTCAACAATGGGTGCCCTGCGTCTGCGAGGCGACCACCCTCCTCGAGCTCCTCGGTAGTGCTGGATGGCCCGGCTCCTCGAGACTCTGTAGCTCGAGTAGGCCTACCACCTCGACCTCTCCGAGAAGACCCGGGTGGCCCACCTCGTGTCGGAGCATATACGGGAGGCATCTGAAAATAAGAAGTGCAATACATCAGTTCAAACACAAGAAGCAGGTGCAAGTACAGTGCGTGAGTGGGATGTGTGTCAGATGTGTTCTACACAGCCTATCAGTGCAGCAGAATGCTCAAAACCAGCATGTTAACAGAAATATGATAAATGCAAGAGAGATGAAGGGTACCTGGAAGCCCATGATGGACATCTGTGCCTCTCTACGCAGGACCATCCTCAGCGAGGCTACCACCGAGCATCTCATCTATGTACTCAGGGTGGCTGCGGACACAAGCTCAAGTCATCAATAAATAAATCGCCAAAATGTCTGTGACAAATGAAAATGGTAGAACATACCTGTGGTGAGTCAGGATCATTGACATATCGTGCGAACGCCGGAGGCTCCATCGGGATCGGGATCGGAGAAGTAGTCCCATACTGCCAACTCGTCAACTCAGTCGGCATATCTGGCCATCCAGGATGATCGAGGGTCGGAGGGATAGGAGGAATCGAACTGCCTCTACCTCTAGATGCACCAGCCCTGCTAGAAGAGGATGCTGCGCAAAGACGACTCGAAGATGGTGCGCCGGTAGGCCTCAGTGGCGGAACCCGCACTCTCGTCAAGGGAGGCATCAGATATATGCGGCGATATGTGGCGTAGTTCCCCTCAATGAGATATAATAAAGCATCGCTGCCCTGCATATCCCTAATGACCTCCTCAGCAGATAACCTATCGGCGGTCCGCATAGTGGGTGGAGGCACAGCAGGAGGGTCCTGGGAATCATACCCCCACACCTGACGCTGAAAGCGTTCCCCCAGGAACCAAGCCCTACCGACTGGTCCCTCGAGCAGGAACCTGTACTGGGAACTAGTCGACCCTCAGAATCTTGATTCTCGAGATTGTCGCCAAACCTTTGCGCCAAGTGATCTGCGGACAACCAGTGCATAAATCAATCAGAAATCAAGAAATACAAAGCAGATCAAACATGAAAATGAAAAGAATTGAGAGTTCTGAAATACCTCTGTCGCCCGAACAGTGTCAAAGTACTGTCGCAGATAAAAGAGAGTCTCTCGAGGCCTCGATAAGTGCTCGCCCTCAAACATCAATGAAAATGGGGTCATAGGAGGTCCTGCCACCTCCATCTCCGGAGCTAATGTGGGGAAATATGCATACACCCATAGCTGAGAAAAGCAGTGCGGGATGTGAATACAAAAGGCCAAAAGGCAGCATACAGAATGCAAAGTGCGCCGTGTGTGCAGTGAACAAGTAATGAGGAGCAAAATGTAAATCAAGAGGACAGAATGTACCTCCCAAGCTCTCGATGGCCGCCAAGTAAGTCTCCCGTGTGCGAGATTGCGCTCATGTAGCGATAAGGGTAGCCAAAGGTAGCGCCTTCAATCATCTTGACCGACTGTGATAGGTCTACAGGCCTTCGATAAATACAACCCGACCATGTTCCTCTATCGGCAAGCAGTGGTGCCAAAGAGGAACATGAGGAAACCAATTATCTTGCTCGACCTCCTCGGGAGACTCGGGCTCCATCTGTGGCCGGGAAATGTGAAGAGAACCAAGTATCGAACCCTCCGGTACCTCTGTCTCTGATGAGCGTGCCCCCAATAGATACATCAAGCAGCCTCCCACTGGCCCATATCCTCGTCGTAGGGAATAGGTCCACCGCCTAGGTCTAGGCCGGTGAGCATAGCGAAGTCCAGCGGGGTCATGGTCATATCCCCGGTCGCAGAAAAATGGAAAGAATTGGTGGTGTCCCACCATCTCTCCGCCAGGGCAGCAAATAATGTCCTACTGATAAGGCAGTGTGATAACCCCCTGCAAAATGGTCCGAATCCTGCGAAGTCGACCAAGTCCCGGACAGCTTCCGGAAGCTCGGCATACCACTCCCTCGCGGCAGTGGAGCCATATCCTCGCACTGTGCGAGAGCTAGCCTGCATTTAGAATGAATGCGTGTATCAGCAAATGAAATGAAGAAGCTGTGTGCAAATGAAATGAAGAAGCTGTGTGCAAATGAAATGAAGAAGCTGTGTGCGAATCAGTGGGCTGTGTGTTCGCTTCAAATCTGGGCTGCGTGTTCAGTAAATCTGAGTTTAGGGCTGTGCGTTCTACTCTTAATCGATTAATGTGTGTTCACTTCAAATCTGAAGTGCGTGTTGATGAATCTGAGTTTAGGCATGCGTTCTACTCTTAATCGATTAAGTGTGTGTTCACTTCAAATCTGGGTGCGTGTTGATCATCGAGTTTAGATTTGTGCGTTCTACTCTTAATCAGTGGGCTGTGCGTTCACTTCAAATCTGGGCTGCGTGTTCAGTAAATCAGAGTTTAGGGCTGTGCGTTCTACTCTTAATCGATTAATTTGGTGTTCACTTCAAATCAATTGCGTGTTCAAGAATCTGAGTTTGGGGTATGCGTTCTACTCTTAATTAGTGGGCTGTACGTTCACTTCAAATCTGGGCTGCGTGTTCAGTAAATCAGAGTTTTGGGCTGCGTGTTCTACTCTTAATCAGTGGGCTGTGTGTTCGCTTCAAATCTGGGCTGCGTGTTGATGCATCGAGTTTGGAATGTGTGTTCTACTCTTAATCGAGTGGTACGTGTGTTCGCTTCAAATCTGCGTGTTGATGAATCGAGTTTGGGCGTGTGTTCTACTCTTAATCGATTAAGTGTGTTCACTTCAAATCTGGCTGCGTGTTGATGAATCGAGTTTGGGACTGTGTGTTCTACTCTTAATCAGTGGGCTGTGTGTTCGCTTCAAATCTGGGCTGCGTGTTCAGTAAATCAGAGTTTTGGGACTGTGTGTTCTACTCTTAGTCAGTATGTGCTATGGGTTCATGTTCAACTTCGGGCTGTGTGTTCGGTGAATCAATGTTTGAGCCGTGTGTTCAATTTCTAACTAATGAGTACTATACATTCACAATCAGGCGATGTATTGTGCGTTCGTGAAATTCAAATGGCTAAGTCACATGCTCAGGATGCAAGTACTATGCCATAAGTTAAGCTGTATGTCTAAGCATGGCAAAGGTATAAAATGCACGAAAGATACAGGAAATAAAGTAAAATACCTCTACATCGTAGGAGAGGTGCTGCTCCAGTTCTCATGAAGGAGATCCCGGCACCGATCGTTGAAATCGGTGAAATAATGAAAAGTGGCTCATGGAAGCCTATGTACTGGGCATACCGCTCGGGAATAAAAGGCGAACCCTCGGGGCAATGTCATAATGTAATCGTCTCGGCACTGGAAAACCTCTACATGAGAAATGACCCGCCATGTCGAGAAAACTGCAAAGAGGAGCAAAAATGAGTGAAACGAGCCAAAATTGGAAAAAGTCAACGAAAGTCAACTCTCGGGAAATGAAAAGTCAACCAAAAGTCAACTCCCGGGAAAATTTTTCAAATAATGAGACAAAATTACCTCAAGTGGTGAAAATGAGAAGAGGAGCCCCGAAGTGAAAATTTAGTTGGCTCAAAGTGCTTAAAACTAAAAGATTTCGCAAAAACAACTTGCGTGGGAGGCCGAGGGGCGCGTATAAAATGCAGATCTGAAAGAGAAAATGGCTTAGAGCAAGAGAGAATTTCACACTTGGGGGTGTGATTTGGAGGCAATGGGCAAGCATATATATAGAAATATGAAAATGACCAAAATGCCTCTACTTTGGGAAGTGGTGGCCACCACCTAACCTGGCCGACCATCCACTTTTCCCCCGGCGATGGCCTCTCCTAGGGAAGAGAGCTGGCCGACCATGCTCCCCACCCCCTCCCCTACCTCTCTGCAAATTTTGAGGAAAATCGGAGTTCCCGGGACTTGAAAAAGTTGAAGAAAAGTGCACTTTCTGGCGCCGAATTGCTTCACCGGAACTTTAATTGCAATTTCTGATATGTGTCTCGTCATTATTCATCAAAATCAGAGTGTATCCTTTTTAAACATGTTGTGACCTCTCCGGGAGGTAAATCAGGGGCCGCGATCGAGTTGCCGTCGCCGAAATGCGCGTTTTTCAGCTCGTTGTTGCGCAACAAACAGGCATCCTGATTTGTGCTCGTTTGTCATTATTTGGCTCATACTTCGCATTCTCATGAATGTTTTGCATTGTCATGCGTGTCTTCTTGATGTACCATACTTCTATGCTCGAACATGCATTGTCGCGCGTTATCTTTTCTCGCATTGTGATGCATCCTTTCACCGGCACTGTGTGTGCCAAACTTTTCGAATCATAGGAATCGCATTGAATATATGTTGTTAGCATATTGTTCTTGTTGGATTTCTCTCTTTTGCAGGCACGATATTGTATGTACGGTTCATTTGAGGCTGGTGCGACCAGACGAATCGCGCAGGTATCGTATCTTCTCCGTGTGAGACGCGACGAGAATTGAATAATTCTCCGCATTCCTAACTGCATGAAATGTAGTTGTTGCTTTGCATTCTTGCTTAAAACTGTTGCATCTATTTGTCAATACTTGCTTCATTACAGCTTGCTGCACTTGCGTGATCATTAGGCTCTGTGCATATCGCTTTGCATTTTGCCCCCCTGCCTGCGGGCACACATCTTTGTTCACCTTATATGTTTGTCTAAGTCTTTGGCCTTGTCAAAAATGGGTCGTCTCTGGGCTTTGACATTCACTCCCGTCACTTCTTGACTTAGAGTTACATCAAGAGGGGCAAGCTGAGACACCCATTTTGACCGACCTTAAGACTCAGACGTCACCGATTGAGCGCTCGGTGATGTTGCATATTGTGCTCGTTCAAAAGTCTCAGAGTCGCAGCCGTGCGCCTTGCCTCCGGACTTCCGAATTCTCTTCTATGCCTTGTCTCCGTTTGCGAACCAGACTCGGTTTTCTCTGTTTTCTTTCCCGCGGGAAGGGAGTGGTCCTGTAGACTATCTCCCGGTGGCCGTGTGCTACATTTCGTGGCTATGCCATTTTGCCCATTCGGAGTCCGGTTCCGGTTTTGAGCCGTCCGGTAGTGTGCCTCGGCTCGGGACCTAACCATCTCTCGATTTCTCCGGTTTTGGCATGCACCTCTGTTTTATCATTCAGGAACACTTGGGGCCTCTGATGCCCACCGTGGCCGTATGTCACTTTCGGTGCACATGTGGCGGTTTCGGGACCGGCTAGCGTGATTTGGGCCCCGAGCATTCATTTTGCATCGATTTTCTCTGATTTTTGGCAGGAACCTCTGTTTTGTCATTCCGAGGACACTGGGTCGCAGATGCCCACTTTTCTTGAACACCACTTGGCACTGCGGCCCATTTCGGGATCCCGTGCCCGGTTTTGGCTCCGAGCGTTCATTTCTCATTAGTTTTTGTTCAAATTTGGCAGGTACCTCTGTTTCAACACCAGGAAGATCATTGGGGGGTGGGAGGCCAGCAATTATCCCAGATAACCAGTTTCGCTCCTCCGGCGCCCATTTTGCTCACTTCCGGGCCAATGTTGAACACCCTGGGCATATTTTCTTCCAACCAAAGCTACATATCTGTGATCAGGGGACATGGGAGGACCCTAAGAACTACTGGTCGGCCAGCAATTCAAAGTTTCATTTTTGAGCCTCTCCTTCAAGCTCTATGTTGTGGCTCCTGCTTCAGTGTTGCCAATTTCCGACCTTGGAACCTTGCTCCACACATCTGGGAGGACCCTAAAAGTTGGTGGTCGGCCAGCAATTGTGCATTTCAGTTTTGAGCCTCTCCTTCAAGCTCTATGTTGTGACTCCTGCTTCAGAGTTGCCAGATTCCGACCTTGGGGCCTTATTCTACACTCATGGGAGGACACCTTTACATGGTGGTCGGCCAGAATTTTTTCCCTTCATTTTTGGGCCATGGCCGGCCGGCCAGGGTGAGTGGCTGGCCGACCAGGTGGGGTGGCCGGCCGGCCACCTCCCAGAAATTTACCTGGCCGGCCAGCTTTCTGCTTTCCAGCTCTTTCCAGCTGTCCGGATATTTTTCAAAATATCCCGGGCATCCGGGGGATATTTTGGGAGGGAAAGCTTGGGTGCTTTTCCCTCCCCTTTTACACTCTTTTTGGCCTATTTAAAGGGCTGCCCTCCTCCTTTGCTAGGGTTGGAACATTTTCTCTCAAGAGCCCCTCTTCCATAGCCAAAACCTTGAAAAACCCTTCAAGCATCTAGACCAATCCTTCATCAACTCCAAGCACCACCATCAACAACTCCATTCCAGCAACAAAGAAGGCTTCTTCAGAGGCTTAGAAGCAACTTTCATCAAGGCAAGAAGAGGCAAAAGACTTGTCTTCAAGGGTAAGTTCCTAAATCCCTTTTTCTTGCATTTTCTTGAGTCATTTCTTTACCCTATTTCCCTTTTGTTTTGGGCTCCGACCCCTACTGGTTTTGGGCTTATTTTGAGCCCCTCTAGAACTTTGTAGAAGGGCTCAACTTCATTTGGTGTCTCCATGATATACTTGTTTCAATATCACTCTTTATGCCATTATTTTGCATGTTTTGTTTGGCTTTTGAGTGATCTGATTTCGAGCATACCATAAACTGTTAGTAGGCCTATTTTGAGCCCCTCTTCAACATTGAAGAAGGGCTCCATCATGTTTGGTGGCTCTAGCATGCACTTCCTTTGAAATTCTTCAATTTTACCGTAAAATTGCATGAGTTAATCAGCCTATTTGTGATCTGATTTGAAGTATTAAACCTACTGATATTGTGCTCATTTTGAGCCCCTATTCAACATTGAAGAAGGGCTCAACCATGTTTTCCTCCTCTATCATACACTTGCTTTGAATCCATGTTTTATGCCTATCTTGCATGCTTTGTTAGACTATTTTGGCTTCTGTTTTTGGCCTTCATCAGGCCTTTAAGGAGTCTTATTTTGGTCCATACATCATTCTTTGTGAAGGGTCTTAAGCCATTTGGTAATTGGTTTTAGTACTTGCTTTGAAATTCTTCAAATTTACCGTAAAATTGCATGTTTGTTTAGGCCATTCTAGCTTCTGTTTCTGGCCTTCATCAGGCTTGTGAAGTGTCTTATTTTGGTCTGTTCTTCAAGTTTTATTAAGGGTCTTAAGTTGTTTGGTCATTTCTTATGATACCTCTCTTTATAAACCTCTTTTGACCCTTATTTTGCATGCTATGTATTGTATATCTACACACTGAATTTTGGGATCTCATCTTCTGTAAAAATGCATATTTTTAGTCCCTCTATAATGTTGTAGAACTGATTTTTTGGGTTTGAGCATTGTAGATATCACTCGCTTTGTAAATCCTCTCTTTTTCCGTATTTTTGCAAGCTATTGTTGTCATATCTATGCTTACAATTTGGCCATGTTTTGTACTGTAAAGATGCTATTTTTGGGGCTGCCTTGCTACTGTTTTTTCTGTCATGTGTCAATTTTGGATGTATAGCATAGCTGTAGGCCATTTCGGGGGCTAAATATCACATTTTGGGAACATTCTGGGCATCGGGTGCATTTTTATCATCATTTTGAGGCTGTTTATCCTTCATTTAGTTGCTGGAATTTAGTTTGCATGCTTGCATATCATTTCCATGCCATTTTGTGCCTTTTTGTCATTGCCTCGGTTTGCGTGACCGTGGGCACGCACTTCGAGGCGCTCCGTTTTCATTCATCGGCATCTCATGTGAGTGCGGCTGAGGCCCTCTCATGTTGGTATAAGCTCAATTTGCATTTCGCATGTCATTCCGCATCGCCTCGGTTTGCATGCCCGTGTGCGCGCATTTCAAGGCGCATCTTTTTATCCGACGACAGCCTATGTGAGTGCGGCTGAGGCTCTCTCATGTTGGCGTAAGCCCATCATTGCATTCCGTATGCTAATTCATACATTCCTCGGTTTGCGTGCCCGTGTGCGCGCATTTCGAGGCGCATCTTTTTATCCGATGGCTTCCTATGTGAGTAGGCCGAGGCTCTCTCATGTTGGTATAAGTCCATCATTACATTTCTGTACCATTTCCGTGCTTGTATATCATCGCCTCGGTTTACGTGCCCGTGGGCACGCATTTCGAGGCACTTCGGTTTTATCCGATTTCTCATTTCGCATCATCGCCTCGGTTTGCGTGCCTGTGGGCGCGCATTTCGAGGCACTTCGGTTTTATCCGATTTCTCCATCGCATCATCGCCTCGGTTTGCGTGCCTGTGGGCGCGCATTTCGAGGTACTTCGGTTTTATCCGATTTCTCCATCGCATCATCACCTCAGTTTGCGTGCCTGTGTGCACGCACTTCGAGGCACTTCGGTTTTATCCGATTTCTCCATCGCATCATCGCCTCGGTTTACGTGCCCGTGGGCACGCATTTCGAGGCACTTCGGTTTTATCCGATTTGCATCTCACATCATGACCTCGGTTTGCGTGCCCGCGTGCACGCTTTTCGAGGTACCTCTTTTTTATCTGACGGCCTCTTACATGAGTGCGGCTGAGGCTCTCTCATGTTAGTGTAAGTCCAATTTGCATTCTGTATGCCATTTCATGCCTGTATGTCATCGCCTCGGTTTGCGTGCCCGTGGGCGCGCATTTCGAGGTATCTCATTTTAGTCCCATTGTACATCATTTTTCATGTCATTTCATGTTTTTATGCTATCACCTCGGTTTGCGTGCCCGTGGGCACGCATTTCGAGACATCTCATTTACATAGCATTGTGCATGCTAGGATATATGTTAGTTGCATTTCACGCATATCATGCATATTGCATCGTGTTCGGGATAAGAGTTAGTCAGACACGGAAAGCAGGCATGTTTCAGACTCACGGTGTGAGCAACGCCTCAATTCCCAAGTCACCAACACTCCGGATTACCCATGATGGAGTTAGGTTTTATTGTAGCATTCATACACATTCATCCTATATTGAGTTGTGCAATCCGATTCCTCGGCCATCATGCATCGAGATGCGTGATTGGTGGCACGAGGATCGAGGCATGCATATATTTGTGAAATACATTGCTATGCCCCTTTCCTGCTCTCTGTTGCAGCAAAATGAAGAATCAACAACCTTTCGAAACTCGGCACGCATTTCAAGAAAAATGCAAACAGAGGCTAATCGGGGCACCGTCGTGGATTTCCGCGCAAAGGCATCCGGGCATGCATCATTTCATCATCCGAAGCGGTAGCAAGGCAGTCCCTGGCTTGCATGCCAATGTTACTTTTTTTTGTAATTATTTTGTTATTTAATTAGAAATCTGTAATATTCTTTCATTCGGGACTGTATATTTATTCGGACCCTCTGCGCGAGGGCACAACTGTAATAAGTGTGGGTGAGTGTGATGTATGTCTTCCAACCCCCATTTCTTTCTCCCTTTTATTTATCCGCTTACAATGGTTAGATATAGGGCATATTTCAATTAGCATCTGAAGATGACATGTTTGCATCATTCATCTGTTTTGCACGCACCGGGCTCGGCGCATCATACAAACTGCACCTGTATTTCAATTCCAAATTGAATACGTGTTAGTTGTAGCATCATCATATGCCATCTTTAGAGTAGCCGAGCCTGCTATAGTTCGCATCTTTGCATGTGTTGCATTAGGCATTTCAGTATATTTAGGATCATGCATGATTTCTAATCAGTTTTCTGTTTTGGCTTGGAGTACTCGGTGAGTTTTATGCGTTAGCATCCTTGCATGCGTGTGAGTGTTGCCATGATAGCATGCTTGCCATGAGGCTATGTGCTTATGTGATATAACTGCCTTGGATGCCTATGGGTGGAGGTTGAGTTATTTGAATTGGGACAAATGCATTGACTGTTTGTTTTAAGCCCACTAAATAGTGGCAAAATCATGTTTTCTAAGCCCACCTGAGGGTGGCAAATCCGCATTTTAGCCTGCCTGCGGGCAGCACCATCACACCATTTTCAAACAAACAAACATGAAATGTTTTGTTCCAATTCAGACGGCCCAGTCTATACTTGTTTGCTGCGAGCATCACATAGTAACCTAGGCTAAATAACCAGAATAAGAACTCACAATGTTTTCAAAAACAGATATCATGGTTAGTAGAGGCCGGTCTTTGACCGGGCGAGAGGGGGTGCTCACGATGTGACCTTCCCTAATCGTACCCAAGTTCCCGAGCCAACTTTGGTGATGACGGACACGTGGCCTTTGGCACCGAGTTAGGGTTTCCTAAATTTTCCATTTTAAAAATATTTAGGTGGCGACTCTGTTATCTGGCAAAGCAGTCCATGTTTGGCACTTCTTTAAAAAAAAATCTGTTTTTTTTCTTCAAAACGATTTGCCGGATTTGGACTCTTTGGTTCGAGATTTGGAACCGCAACGAAATCGAGTCCGAACTGTAGCGAGGTCCCCCGCGGGCGTTGTTACAATTAGCTATAACTAATGAGACTAATTAAATATTACAACACAATTAATACACAACCAATGACAATAATACCAATGAAATGATGAAATGCATTTGATAAGAACATAATGGAAGATGGATGATGGTCGCATGCTTATCACTTGAAACCTACTCTATCTGTCCAGGCCATCTCTGTTTCACCTTCAGCCACTGCCTCTGTTTCTGCAAAATTGCAGTGCTGGCCACACACCAAGGGCTAGTCGTGCATCACTGATGGCCGGCCGGGTATACAGATGGCCGACCGTGCATCAATTTGGTGCAAAGCTCTGTTTCTGTGCTCTAAGGTGAAATCAGTGCAGATAGAGCATTTTCAAGCTCTGTTTGTCCTTCCTTCCTTCCTTGTCTATCATAGGAAATCCTCGAGAGTTGGTTGGAATTGATTCCAAAACCATCAATGAGCAATATGATTGCTTGTTGATCTTGGATTCAATTTTGGACAAAAGTTGATAAAAAAAATGCAAAAAATAGGACCACCCCTCCCTCTTGTCATAGTATGAAGTCAAAAAGGTAGGTTGTAACGCTTAAAAAATCATCAAAATGCTATGAATTAACATGTGATGACTCTTGACACAAGGAACTTGGCATAACGTCCAACCAACTTGAAGCAATTTTAAGCCATTTTGTTTAAGTGTGTTGATCCAAGTTTTAAACCAATTTTATTAGGCCTTTCCATTCTTTAGCCCATTTGTCCATGGTGATGTTTAAAGTCCTCTAAACAAGAAGTAATGTCAAACAAGAGGTTCTTCTAAAAAATAAGAGAAATGCCAATCAGTTGGCAATGAATCTTTGGAAAGATTAAGCCATTAAATGGGAACCTTTCTTACACGATTTGAACAACCTCAATTGGTCGAAATCATTCTTAAGTATAAAAGAGATGAATAATGGATTGATTATTAAACTGAGACTCCAAACATGGAAATGAACAAAGAAAGCATGACCAGTGACAAGTATGCCAACTTATGAGATCACAAATGTACTAAACAATGCATGAGCCAATTGAAAAGGCTTGGACAACCTTAAAATAGCCCTTAACATATGAAAATCAGAGGTAGAAAATGCATGAAAAGAGCTTGAAAGGCTACATAATAAAGAAGAGAATTAAGGCTAGTAAGCAAGGATAAGGAGGGGTGGCTAACTCCTCCATTTTTGAAGCTTCAAAACATGATTTTTATCCTTTCTAAACCTCTAAAAATCTGTGTAAATATCAAAGGAAAAGAGTGGAAAAGAGAAGGTTTGAGTTATAAGTAAAGGTATAGAAAAAGCATGCTCTCTCTACCCTTTTGGTAACTCTTCAAACCTAACTCCAAACACTTCGAATGAGCTCAAAACAACTCAAAACAGCAAGAACTATGAAGTAAGTGATAGAAATAAAGGCAAGAGAGAAGAATACAAGCCTATACCTTTCAAGGGGTAAGCTTGTTGTTAATGCTTCAAACTTGGTTTCAATGCACTCTCAAGATTGAATTATACTTCTCCAAGATCAACAAAGGCTTTAGGGTGGTAAGACAAGGTTGTGTACGGTGTATAGAGGTGGTATAAACAAGCTAGGTTAGCTTAAAGATAACTTGCAATGGAAGAAGGAGGAGAAAAGAGCTCTCAAGGTGTATATATCACTTCTAGATTTTTGGTCAACCGTCAAAACAATCCCATAGCTTCGGTTTTATAGAATTTGAGCTCAAAAGGTGATAAATATCTTCAAAAATGGGCAGCTGGCGACTTCCTGCCCAGAATAGTGTTTATCGCAATTGAGGGCGGTATACGGCCATTCATAGATGCAACCGGGCCTTGATGGCCTCTCCTATTTTTTTGGTTCAAACTTAGCTCAGGGTGGGAAAAGGTCTAAAAATGAAACTCATGAGTTCAAACAAGGTAAATGTTAAAGATTTGAGGTTATTTCGGGAGCATGACTGAATCCGAATCGCTGCGAATTCATAATTCAACTTTTATCATTGAGTGTATTGAACCAAGTGCCTAAGTCTTGCGGGCAGTCAAAAATGGGATGTCTACACATAGGTTTATCAAAGACTTTAGTAAAATATCACGTCCTTTGTGTAGTTTACTTGCTAAGGACACACCTTTTATTTTGATAAGGCATGTTTGAAAGCCTTTGAAACACTAAGAGTGGCCCTTACTACTACCCCAATCATGAAATCACCGAATTGGTCGCTTCCCGTTGAAATCATGTGTGATGCCTCAAATTATGCTGTCGGGGCTATGTTGGGCCAAAGGGTCAATAGGGTACCATAAGCTATATACTATGCTAGTCACACTCTCTCAGATGCACAATTGAATTACACTACTACCGAGAAAAAGTTGCTAGTTGTGGTCTTTGCCTTAGATAAATTCTGGTCCTATCTCTTAGGCTCCAAGGTCGAAGTCTTTACAGATCATGCCGCTTTGCGGTATTTACTATCAAAGGAAAATACAAAACCTAGGTTAATTAGATGGATATTGTTGTTTTAGGAATTTGACTCAGAGATCCAAGATAAGAAAGGATTTGAGAATGTGGTGGCGGATCACCTCTCCCAAGTCCTTGTTGTGTATAATAATGACCCTTTAACTTTGCATGATTCGTTTCCAGATGAACAACTTCTTGTGGTGTCACGAGTGAGTGCCCCGTGGTTTGCACATATTGTGAATTAGTTGGCCATTGGGCAAATTCCTCAAATATGGTCTAAGCAAGACAAAGACCGATTCTTTTTGCAGGTCAGGTTTTATTTTTGGGAGGATCTGGCGGTGTGTGCTGGAGAGTGAAGTGCATAACATTCTTACATTTTGTCATTTTTCTACACGTGGCGGTCATTTTAGTGGGCATAAAATGGCCGCCAAGCCTTTACAAAGCAGGTTTTATTGGCCCATTATTTTTAAAGATGCCCATCAATTTTGTAGAACTTGTTTGCACTGTTAGCAAATGGGTTCGATATCTAGTCGTGATATGATGCCAATGTCCTCGATTCTTGTGGTAAAGGTCTTTGATGTTTGGGTGATTGATCTTATGGGCCCTTTCCCATCGTCGTTCAGGTTTGAGTATATTCTCTTGGTAGTGGATTATGTGTCTAAGTGGGTGGAGGCAATAGCTATCCAATCAAACGATCATAAAGTAGTAATCAAATTCTTGCATGAAAATATCTTTAGTCGTTTCGGGTTTCTTAGAGCCATAATAAGTGACCAGGGTATGCATTTTTGTAACCGGTTCTTTAAGTCGGTAGTTAAGAAATACTCTATCATTCATAAAGTGGGCACTCCATACCACCCTCAAACTAGTGGCCAAGTGGAAGTCTTTAATAGGGAGGTCAAGCATATAATAGAGAAAACAGTGAGGCTAGATAGGAAAGATTGGTCAAAACACTTGATTGATGCATTATGGGCCTACCGCACTGCTTATATGACACCCATTCGGATGTCACTATATAGGGCGGTGTTTGGCAAAGCTTGCCACCTTTCGGTTGAACTTGAGCATCAAGTGTTATGGCCATAAAGAAGTTTAACTTCAATATGGTCGCGGCTGGGCTTAACCGAAAATTGCATCTCGATGAGTTGGAGGAAATTCGAAATGATGCAAATGAGAGTTCAAGATTTTTTAAAGCTCAAACTAAGGAATTTCATGATAAGCACATTAATAGAAAATCCTTTGAACCCGGCCAAAAAGTATGGCTTTTTAACTCCAAATTGAGACTCTTTCCCGGTAAGCTTAGATCAAGATGGGATGGTCCCTTTGTGGTTGTAGGGGCATTTATTCATGACGCCATTGAGGGGAAAGATCCATGGAATGGCCACACTTTCAAAGTGAATGGCCAAAGACTGAAGCCATATATGGAGGGTATTGTGAATGGGGATATGATTGAGTCCATTGCTTTGATCGACCCTTTTTACTATGATTGAGAGATTGATGTCTTGTTTTCTTTTCCTTGTTTTCCATTTTATTAATGTCTTGTTCTCTTTTCCTTCTTTTCCATTTTATTCCATTTTTATTTATTCCTGTTGTGCTTTATGTGACGTCTAGGAGACTTTAAATCCTCTAAAGGTGTAATTCCTTTGGTGTTAGCTGTGCCCAAACGGCACCTAACGGTTTGGTATATCCACCTAATTGTGTTTGTAGTGAGTTCCTAGGAGACCAACTTAGACGGTGGAAACTAGAGTTTGAATGGCAAAGCCTAGAATGCAAAGGTTTGGAATTTTCGAGACTAGAGTCTGGTTTAAATACTCAAGAGTGTGGAGATTGCTTCAAAACCACCATCGGCTTAAACTCTGTATGGTAGCCCCAAAGGTCGAGTTAGCTTTATGTGCCTCGATTCTGGATACCAAATCAACCTATTCTATCATCCTGTTGGAGAATAGAGAAAGTTACAAACACTTTAGGGAGAAAAGTAGTACCTGTGGTTTTCACGGGAAGATTATATCTTTGTTACGCATTTCGATATTTTCGATGTCCTATTTTTTATTTCAGATGTGCATTAAAGGTAGAAATGGTTTAAATTTGTATTTGGATTGTGATTGGTTTTTTTTATTTAAAATAAAAAATTTTGGGTTGCACTTGGTTTTAAAATGAAAATAAAAAATTGCAGCAGACTGCACGTGTGGTCCACACGGGCACACGAGCGGCCTAAGCCCAAAAGCATTCTATGCAAATGCCACTGGGGCACTCGAAATTCAGCCCTCGTGCGGCCCCATTGGGCGCACGAGTGGCCTAATTCAAAAAAAAAAAAAAAAAAAAGTTCCACTGCACTAGCGAAGGACCAGGCCCAAAAGCATTTTGCACAAGAGCCGTAGGAGTGACCTAATTCCACTACTAGAGCGGCCCAAAAATCAGCGCTCGTGCGGCCCAAATGAGTGCACGAGCGGCTTGTTTCCAAACATTAAAAAAAAAAAAAAAAAATTAAAAACCTGCAAATTTTATTTTATTTTATTTATTTACTTATTTGAAAAAAAAATTGTAGTTTCTTTAATTTTATTTATTTCTCTTTAAATAATAATAATAAATATATATATAATTAAAAAAATTAAAAACCTGCAAATTTTATTTTATTTTATTTATTTACTTATTTGAAAAAAAAATTGTAGTTTCTTTAATTTTATTTATTTCTCTTTAAATAATAATAATAAATATATATAATTAAAAAAATTTAAAACCTGCAAATTTTATTTTTTTAATTTTTAAAAAATTTTTATTTACTTACTTTTTTTATTTCTTCAAAAAATAAAAAATAAAAAACGAAAATTTCCTTGAGAAAACCCTAGACCCACTTGTTGACCCTCCTCACTTTCCCAACTACACACACACACACACACACACACTCTCTCTCTCTCTCTCTCTCTCTCTCTCTCTCTCTCTATCATCATCTTCATCATCTTCTTCTTCTTCTTCTTCTTCTTCTTCTTCTTCTTTTTCTTCTCTCTCTGTCTCTCTCTCTCTCAACCCCACATGCCCACAAACTCCATCCAACCCCACCATCACCAACTTCTTCTTCCTACTTTCTTCCACTTTCACTCACCACTATCTTCCACCGGCATATCATATTTTCCAATTGGCGACCTTCCTGTGGCCATTTTTCCAGCAGATCTACGTCATCTCTTCTTTCTTTCTTTTCTCCCTATTTTTTTTAAGGTAATCACCCACTTTTTGTTTAAATCTCGTAGATTTCACTTGTAATATTAGTGCATTGGTAGTTTAATAGTGGTTTTTAATCTTTGATTCATCATATTGTTCTTTATCTTCATTCCAAAAAAAAAAAAAAAAAACAAAACAAAAGTGCAAAGGAATGGATCTAGGAGCAACAGCCGCACGTGTGGCCACCGTCATCACACGTGCGGCGCGTCGGATTCCAAAAAAAAAAAGAAAAAAAAATTGGGTGTGGAACTAATAGACAAACCGCACATGCGGCCATCTCCAGCACACGGGCGACCCTCACAAAAATAAATAAGCAAATAAAATATAAAAAAAATAAAAACATAAATAATAATCAACAATAATAATAATAGTAATAATAATTTAGCTTATTGTAGCCTATTCTTATCTACTTTAGTTGTTTAGTTTAATTGGATAGTAGATTGTTTTTATTTTTGTTTTAATTGTTTAGTTAGTAATTTTGTTTTATTTTTCTTTTGTGATTTGATTGTTAGTGTAATTGTTTAGTGGTTTAGTTTTTATTTATTTATTTATTTTTAGTTTCTAAATTTTTATTTTATTCTCTTCTACTAACGTAGATTACTTTATTTTCTGATTTATTTATTCATTGTTGTTCATATATGTGTTTGTCAATTTGTCTGATGCTACCTTAGTGTAAGTTAATTGTTGTAGTGTATATATATATAAAATATATTTTTTTGAAATAAAAGAAATCCAGTAGTGACAATGAGGATTTGCATGATTTATGTATGCATGCGTGATGTTTGATGCGGTCTAATATAATGGTTCCACGTTTTTGGTTGTGCTGGTTGTATTATTTTGTGTAGGAATGGCTACATCATCCCACCGAGAACCTAAATGGCCCCACAATGCCAACATTGCTGCTAGGGATGTACCGACTGACACCTAGGCCAACAAACCACTTACATGTGACACATCCCTTGATATGGACTTCTTTCCGCGCCATCAACCCACTGTGTGGAGTGTCCGACAACTTGAAGACTGGGGCCTCCTGAGCATTTGCACTATCACTGAACCGGCGTATCCTCGCATTGTGCGAGTCTTCTATCAGAATATGTACATCAGTGATGAGGCCCTGGGAGCTCTTTTGTCCCTTGTTGACGGGGTGGAGTTAGTGGTCACACCAACTTCTATTGCTGAGGTTCTCCACTGTTCCATGGACACTATCAATGAAGAGTAGTTCCCGGTGTTCACTCGGGAACTCACAGTCCCGGCATTTGTGACTGAATTTTATGAGGGGCGGCAGGATAATGACAACCGCATTAGCATCCGCTAGGCTAACTTATTGCGCAGCCTCCTCTTCCTTGTTGTGGTTCATAAAAAGAATGTCATCCCTCTAGGCCACAAGGAAGAGTGGCGAGGGGACTTCCTCCGTGCTTTGCATCGATTTGACTTCGGATTTTGGGTCGACATTCCTACGTTGATCTTCAACTAGATGAACCATATCCTTAATGAAGGCAAGTTGCACAATACCTGAGGCGATTCTACATGGGCCCTCCCTTTCGCCAACCTCATCATTGCATTCATAAAAGGCCAAGAGACATACCCACTTAAGCCTAATGAGATACAGCTTCCACCGCCCACGCTTTGTGGTAAAACCCACTAGCACCAGACCACTGCTCGCCTGCTGCCTCCACTACTTCTTCATGATGCCTCGGTCAATCCTAATGATGTTCCGGCAGAGCCCGCCGCAGCACCACCCCCAACACCCCCGCCATTCTGTATGACATGGACGCAATATCAGGCTCTTTTGGATAATCAAGTCGCTATTTAGCATTTTGTGATTGATCTCCAGGCAGACTATCAAGCCTATCGGGATCACTCATAGATGGCATTTGATGGGTATCAGTAGTCAGTTTCATCTCTACAAACTTACTTCTATGCATACTGGGAGTCAAACGAGCAGCGGTTTGATTATCTTGGCGCTAGGGTTCATGATGAGGCATTCGAGACTCGGACGGTGATGCATGCCCTATTTGAGCAGCATTTCCCACCACCACTGGATCCACATCAATGATATATGTATATTTTCTTTGTTTTATTTCTTTATTTATTTTTGTTTTGTTTTATTTTATTTGTATTTTTCTTTTATACTGTACAATTCAAAAAAAAAAAAGAAAAGAAAAAAGTGTGCATGTTTGGTGTGTCCTTGCCTCGCTGGATGTGCACCTATGCCGTCTGCTAAGATCCTCTCTCTCTCTCTCTCTCTCTCTCATTTTACTATCTATGTACAATTGCTTACATTGAGGACGATGTTGTATTCTAGTTGGGGGTGAGGGTATTTGCAAAAACCATTTATGTTTGTTCTTGCTGCACTTGATTGCATCACTTCACTTAATGTTCACTTTGTGCCAATATGGTAGTGATATGAGCATATGTTAATTGGGGAACATAGTAGTGTAGACACCCCATTTTTGACTGCCCATAAGACTTGGGCGCCACTGATTGCTTACTTGATGGTGCAGGTTATCTTGTGTGAAGGTTCGATTTCTTCAGCAAGGAGAGCGTCAAAACCCAACCCACAACCCCTTTTTGGACCAAAACCATTTTGACCAAAAATATTTTAGACATTAAAACCCTCTCTTTCAAGACATTTTTGAAAAAAAGTTTCTATGTTGTTATGAGGCTCGTATTTTGTTAAATGTTGCGCTTTTTGATAAACTGAGCAAGGACAGAGTGGGAATGAATGAAAGAGAGGTAAAATCTTTGAAAATCTTTCAAAACACCTTGGTTAGAGGTTTGGCGTTGAATAAAATTGGAGGGGAGAGAAGAAACCTAGTTGGGAGAGAAGTTGGGCATAAACTGTTAAGAGAGAGTCGAGCAGCCCTCGTGAAATCAGGCCTATCCTTTTGTACACTTGGACTTAAGTTATGAGGCCACCACCATTGGAAATTAGACTTTTGGGGCTTCATTTTACACTCAAGAATCTCCTAAATCCGAGTCTAGATGAAGGAGATATGGCTGGTTGAAGTTAGGTATCAATCCAATTGAGCTGAAAATGAGCAGTCTTCACTAAAAGAAGGATATCTCTTAGAACACTTGAAATTTTGATGTAAGGCTACCAACATTGGAAATAAGACTTTTGGGGCTATAATTTAGACTCAAGAATGACATGAAAAAGAGTCCAAACGAAGGATATATACCTGTTTAAAGTCAGGGCGAGGAACCAATTTTTGCTGTCGGCCACTAGGGGAGTGTGCCAGCTACAAATGGAGTTTGCCGGTCATAGGTCGGCCAGAAATGACCCTTGTCGGCCACCAATGGTGGCCGGTCGGCCACAAGTGTCCAGAAAGCTCTAAATTTGCAGATATTTCTCCTCTAGTTGTTCTGCACTGCTCCAGCTGTCTCTAATTCAGATATTTTCAACCAAGGATTGTATTTTTCTATATATAGAGGCCATATCTCATATTGCAAGGTTAAAAAGTTTGGGAGCCTCTCTCTCTAAAATCTCTCTCTCTCTCTAGATTTCTCTCTCTCTTGAGCTTTTGTGCTTAGAAGCTTGTATACTTCTAACTTTAACCTATCAACCCTTAACCAAAGTGGTTCATCTTTGGGATGAGGTTGCTTGAAGCTCTCTTGGAGCCTCCTTTGAGCTTTAGAAGGGGTTTTGAGCTTGAATTTGTGCCTGAAATTGTCTTATGCTTCGAGAGGTATAAGACTCATCTTTAGAACTTGTCTTGCAAAACTTGTGTTGCCATCTTTTTGTATTGTTTTGACTTGGTTTTTCAACTACAAAAAACTCTATTTTTGAGGCTTGAAAATGGTATTTTAAGTCTTGGTGAGTAAGGGGGTTGTCTCCCATTTTTGCTCTTTGGCTTGTGAAGCCTTTTGTGCTATTTCTTACCACCTTTAAATCAAACTTTTTGGCCCTTTAAACCACTAAAATTCAGAGTCATTGCAGTGGTTTTTGAAGTCTAAAAATGTAGGGGTTAGCCTCTCCTCCTTGTGTCTCTCTGGCATGCCTAGTTAGCTTTACATATTAGCTTGATTTTGTAGCTTGTGATAGCTTATTTCAAGCATGTTTTAACTTTGTTTTGGATTGGTTGGAGCACTTGTTGCTTGCTTTTTGTACTTTTAGTGCAATTGTCCTTACTAGTCTAGCATGGTTCGTGATTTAGCCTATTTTTGTAGCTTGTGGTAGCTTAACTTCAGCTTGTTTTAGCTACTATTTTGGCCTACTTTATAACTCTATTTTGGGTTGGTTAAGTTTTTCGAGGCTTGTATTGCATAACTATAGTGCAATGGTCTCTACTAGCTCAATGTTTTGAGGCTTTAAGCATGAAGTGTTTAAGTGGCTTGCATGTTATAGCATCATTTTACATGTAATTTTAGTGAATATAACTCTGTCACACTCTCACTTATTTCACTCTTTCATTGCTTTTGAGAGTTGTGTCTTGAGTTTTGCTTGCGATCTAACATATGAGCATCTTTTTTTTAGCCTTTTATGGTTCAATCTAAGCATGTTTTAGCCACTGTTTTGGCATGTTTTAGCTCTATTTTGAGCTAGTTTGGTCATTTGAGCTTGGTATTGCATGCATCTAGTATAGTGCTCTTCACTAGTTTAGTGTTTTTGGCTTTTTAACATATCTTGCATGTGTTGCTTGCATGATTTAGTGTCTTTTTTTTGCATGCCATATCAGCACTGAAATGTCTGCAACCTCTCTCAATTCTTCACTTTTTACTTTGCTTTGAAAGTGGCCTTGAGCCCCTCGTTGGCTTGAGTGTGAAGTTGAGGCTCTCATGCCTAATGGTTTTAATCCTCTCCTGAGGGTTTTTACTAACCAATAGCATGAGGTCTCCTTCATGCCCAAGGTGCTTGTGGCTTAGGCCCTCTTTCCAATTAGAGGACTCTCACTTTGGACTTAATCGGTTAAAGGACTAATCGGTAATGTAAAATGTGTAAACAAAATGAACAAAGTAAAACCTAAGCAAGATAAGCATGTTGTGTTGTATTGCATGTGTTTGGATCGGACGTTAATCCAAACACAAGGAAAATGGGATGTTTCATACACAAAGCGATGAAACGTGTCATTTTTCTTGGTCACCGTCACCTTTGATCATGCATGATAGGGTGGTGGTCCTTTGAGTCTTATTTGTGCATTCATTAAGCTTGTACAAGCTTGACTCTTTGGCCATCATGCATTGAAAATGCTTGATTGGTGGCTTGAGAGCCAAGTGCTACACTCTTTTGAGCTTGATAAATGATAAGGAGGGTGGCAGTACACACATTCCTTGAAAAATGCATTACTTTGCCTCTGTTGCTCTCTGTTGCAGCAAGAACAGAAGTTTGGAAAAATGGGTGGCTAACTAGCCACCTGAAGTAGCCGACCGACCACTTAAACTAGTCGACCGGCCGGCTAAGGTGGCCGATAGCCACTTTTTGTGGCCGACTTGCCACCAGTCATTTTTTGTGCAAATATGTTCTTGTGTTGGAGCAAAGGCAGTCTGGAAGTTGGTACAATGTTCAGAGATCAAAATGAGTGCAAACAGAGGCAACCGATGGCAAGGTAGTGGATTTTCGGGAGGACGCCAACCGAGCATGCATGTCTCTCTCGCCTGCGAGGCCACTTAATTGCTATATTAGCTAGTTGTAGCTAATTAATGCATGTGTTGTAATTAATTAGTTTAATCTATTTTGTAATATTTTAATTAGCTTTGCGTAGCCAGTTGTTCAATTCGGTTTGTAATAATTGATTAGCTAGAATAGTTAATTAGTTGTTTTGTAATAATTAGCTTAGCTTAGATTAACTTAGCTTATTCATTCAAACCCTCCTTCGCAAGGGCACAATGTTGTAATAAGTGTGCGTGTGTGTGTGTATGTCTTCCAACCCCACTTCTTTCTCCTTTTATTTACCCGCTTTCAATGGTTAGATTAGGGACATGTTTCAATTAACATAGTTTATGCTTGCATGTTTGCATCATTCATTTGTGTTGCATGCAACGAGGCTCGGCGCATCATTCAAACTGCATCTCAATTGCAATACACTTCTTTGAATACGTGTTTCAAAGCATGCTATCAAATTGTTGCATTCATATGCCATATTAGTAGCCGAGCCTATTAATTGCATTATTGCATGTGTTGCATTAGGCATTTTGTATAGTTAGGATCATGCCTTGTTTCTAACTAGCTTTTGTTTTGGCTTGGAGTACACTGCAAGTTTTACGCTTTAGCATACTTGCGTGAGTATGAGTGATGCCATGTTTTGCGTGCTTGCCATAAGGCTATTTGCTTATTTGCTAAACTGCATGAATGCCTGTGGATGAAGGCTGCATTGCTTGAATTGGAACAATTCGGCGAATGAATGTTTTAAGCCCACTTTGCGAATTGGCAAACCATCATGTTTTTTTAAGCCCACTTAAGGGTGGCAAATCCGCATTTCTAAGCCCACTTGAGGGTGGCAACTTCAAACCATTTTTGAAAGCAAACACAAGTTGAATTCGTTCCAAATCTCGCAATTTAGTCTATACTTGCTTGTGTGCGTCACATAGTAAAGTTAGCTAATAATCAAAATAACACGTGTTTATAAAGTTAGCTAAGAACACATGTGTTTATAAAACAACATATCATGCTTAATAGAGGCTGATCTTTTGATCGGGCAAGCGGGGGTGCTCATTTCAGGACCTTCCCCTCTCGTACCCAAGTTCCGTAGAGGCAACTATGGTGATGATAGACACGTGGCCTTTGGAACAAGTCATTGTTTCCTAAATTTTCCCAAAATAAAATATTTAGGTGGCGACTTTGTAATCTGGCAAAACAATCCAATTTTGGCATTATTTGATTCAATATCTGATTTTCCAAAATGATTTTCCAGATTGAACTCTTTGGTATTTATGAGTCTCACATTGCACTTTGTGAGATTAGATTCAGAACTGTGACAGGAGTTTGAATTGTAGGACCAATTCGAGCTCTTCGAAAGGGGGCGCGAAGAAAGTCGAGTCTACAAGTAGGCTTGTATAAAAAGGGTTTATTGAGCAGATACTCGCATGTGATGTTTGCACTAAGAGAGTTGTTTGTGTTTGTGGTATTAGTACACTTGTCATAAGTATGCCTTGATTCACATGAACACACTTTCATAGCAGTGACCTCTCTATTCTAATCCCCGGTGTACATCATTGATAATTAGCAGGGTTACAGAAAAGAATAAATGAGTAACCAAGATTCTTAAAAAAAACACACACAAAAAAAAAAAAAAAAGCAAAAAAAAAAAAACAAAAAACACTTGACTTGTTTGGGTTCGTAGCCTCTTTAACTCGAGTTATTAAGCCCGTAGTGGTGTCTCTACACCTAGTGCCCTAAAACCATCTAGTTTGGGAGTCATTGGCCCAATACTTATTACATGGGTTAATTAGAAAGTGACGTTGCACGGTTAAGGAAAAATAAGGAGAATGACTTGTTCGGATTCGTAGCCTTTTCCGCGTGAGTTCTTAAGCCCGTAGGGGTGTCTTCACACCTAGTGCCCTAAAACCGTCTAGTTTGGGAGTCATTGGCCCAATGCTTGTTACATGGGTTGATTAGAAAGCTTAATGGATCAGAAAATTGCATAGTCTTCCAAAAAAAAAAAAAATTGAGAATCTTGGTTGCAATAGTTTAGTTTTTCTATATGTGTTGGGCGTTATTATAAGTTACACTGGGCTATTATAGTGGACAGTTAACTACTACGGAGATTTCACTTTACATCGAGGGTACTGATGATGTGTCTACTAGCAATCACAAGTACAGGGGACTTTACTTTTGTATTAATGAATTGTGGTTTTGGCTTAATAGATTCCTTCATGCTTGTCCACTATGCCTTCAATGACTCATCATGTCTTAATATCACACTGCAGTGGCACATAAGTTGATCGTTAGATGGAGTGGTGTGGTTAATTATTGTTGAGCAGAAATGAATATGTTGATCTTTGTGGGTACCATTTCTGGAAACCCTCACAGACTATACTCATCCACTTAGGGTAACCTCATGGTTGAAAGGCTTGTTGCATATGGTAAATGCAATCATGTTTCCTACGAAAGTGGCTTAGAGTTATTTTACTTCTCTTATTTCTTTTGTTTTGCTCGAGGACTAGCAAAATGTAAGCTGGGGGATGTGATGTGGGCCGAAAGGTACCACATTGAGGTCGCTTAAGTTACATTTATAGTCTTTCAATTTTGTTTATTTGATGACGTGTTCTATGCAATTATACAAAAATTTGGCAGGAAATATGCAAATTCAATCAAAAAGGGTGCAAAAGAAAATTCTTCGGGCGAGAAGCAAAAAATCCAAGCCAGCCACCTCACCGCACGTGTGGCCCACCATCGCTCGAGCAGCCCACATGGGCGCTCGAGCCGCTCACCTAGCGTTGTGTGCGTGAAATTATAAGGCTCTTCTACTGGGAATAAAAGTTAAAAGAGGAGACGAAAGAGCTTCAAATTTATTTGAAGAAAAAGGGAGATTAGGGTTTCAAGAGAGTGATTTTCCACAAACTTCAAGGATAATTTCCACGGGGCCTTGTAGACGTCCCCGAACGTCCCGGGAGAGAATCCTGTTTTGTTCGTTGGTCTCACTATAGTTCAGACTCAATGTCACGGTCCTATATCTAATCTCGCAGAGTGCAATACAAGACCAATGAATCATCAAAGAGTCCAAATTTGGCAAATCGTTTTTGAAAACCGATTTTTTGAAAGAAGTGCCAAACATGGACTGCTTTGCCAGATACAGAGTCGCCACCTAAATATTTTATTTTGGGGGGAATTTAGGAGACCCTGACTCGTTGCCTATGGCCACATGTCCGTCATCACCAAAGTTGCCTCGGCTTGGGAACTTGGGTACGATTGGGGAAGGTCACTTCGTGAGCACCCCCGCTTGCCTGATCAAAGATCGACCTCTACTAACCATGATATCTAGTTTTGAAAACATTATGTGCTCTTATTCCGGTTATTAGCCTAGAATTACTATGTGATGCGTGAAACATACAAGTATAAACTGGATCTCCTGAGTTGGAACAAAACATTTCATGTTTGTTTTTTAAAGCAGTTTGCTACTCGCAAGTAGGCTAAAATGTGGATTTGCCACCCTCAGGTGGGCTTAGAAAACATGATTTTGCCACTCTCAAGTGGGCTTAAAACTCGCAGTCGATGAATTGTTCCAATCCAAATAACCCAACCTTCACCCACAGGCATTCAGGCAGTTATATCACATAAGCACATAGCCTCATGGTAAGCATACTATCATGGCAATCACTCACATGCATGCAAGGATGCTAAAGCATAAGTACTTACCGAGTACTCCAAGCCAAAGAAAGAAGCTAATTAGAAATCATGTATGAATCCTAAGTATGCTGAGATGCCTAATGCAACACATACAAGAACACAACTAAGACAGGCTTGGCTATTCTAAGATGGCATGTGATGATGCTACAGCTAACACGTATTCAACTTGGAATTGAAATACAATGCGGTTAGTATGATGCGCCGAGCCTGGTGCATGCAAGACAGTTGAATGGATGCAAACATGCGAGCATAAGTATGCTAATTGAAACATGCCCTAAACTAACCATCATAAGCTGGTAAATAAAAGGGAGAAAGACGTAGGGTTGGAAGACAAACATCACACATACGCACACTTATTACATTACAAGATTGCCCCCCTCGGAGGGTCCGAATAAATAATACAGACCGAATAAATAATTAACTACTCTAGCTAATTAAATATTACAAAACCCTAATTAATTAACAAATTAACTAGGAAAGAGAATAAACTAGCATGCAAATCTATGGACCGCCTCAGCTCTGTTCCGAATGATGAAAGATGCATGCGTGCTTGGGTCGCTTTGTCGGGAAATCCATCGCGATGCCCCGATTTGCCTTTGTTTGCAATTGATCTTGGAATATTGTACAAAGCTTCCGAAGACTACTGACTAGTTTTTGCTGCTGGATTCCGATTTGCTGCAACAGAGAGCAAGAAAGGGGCATGGCAAAGTATTTTCAATACATGTGTGCATGACCTCGATCCTCGTACCACCAATCATGCATCTCGATGCATGATAGCCGAGGAGTCGAATTGCATGACTCAATGTGAAATGAATGCACATATAAGCATAACAAGGCCTAAACTCCATCATGGGTAATCCGGAGTGTCGGCGATCTGAAATTGAGACACGTTTCGTCACTTGGAGTACGAAACGTCCCTCGTTTCCCATGTTTGGACTAACCCTACTCCAAACACAATGCAATGAGATGGCATACACAATGTGACTAGCATGCAACCTAGCATACGCAATGCTATGGGCTAAAATGGCATACACAATGCACGTGACATAACATGACATACACAATGCACTTACGAAGACTATCATGCACACATGAACTAAATGGCATATACAATGCAAGATGGACTTACACCAATATGAGTGGACCTCAACCACACTCACATCAGTAGCCATGGTGAAAATGAGACAACCGAAATACATGCAAGCATGCACGAATGCAATGGACAGATCCTACGGCACAACATGCAACTCTAACTAAGCATGGCAAAGGATAAAATATGGCATACAAGCATACATTTTCCAGCTCTGAAACATGATGTAAAATGGTCCCGAATCATGCAAATATGTTACCCAATGCATGCTAGATGGCCCGAATACCGAAACTAGTGAAGTGCGTTACACTAGAGGTACACAAAGCAATGCACGAATGGCAAAACCAACCTCAAACAGACCCTAGGCAGGTTTGAAACAGTGGGAAAATGGCCCAAAATGATGGTTCAAAGTGCATGGAAATGAAGCACATTCAACGGTCCGAAAACAAGGCATTCATGCACAACTCTCAAGCACACTTAAAGAGGAGAAAACATGAGGATATGGCATTCATATAGTCTCTAAAATATGATGCAAAATGACCCCAAAGCATGAAAACACCTCAGTATATGCATGCAATAGACCTCAAATCTCAAAGCTAGGCAAGTGTATTGAACTACAAGCATGCAAAACAAGCATCATTCGACTACAAGACCCAAAAACAGAGCTAGGGCAGTCCAAAATATGCACAAAATCAGTTTAAGGTAAGGCCAAAAAGTGCTAAAATCAAGGGTCAACAAAGCATGCAAAATAAGCTAGTGAACCATGATTTGCACTACAACTATATGAAGCACATGAGAGCTCACCAAGCCAGCCAAAAATAGAAGTATGCCATGCTAAGTAATGCCCTAAAACCCACTGAAACTTAGTCAACGCATGCAAGAATGATGTGTCCCTTTGAAAGGCCAATAAGAGGGTTGTTCTACACATGTAAGATAGACATACAAAATGGAAAAACCACCTTTGGAAAGAGGTTATGCGGGCCCTAAAACTCATAGAAAATGGCTTGAAATTAGTCAAGGAAGCATGCAAGTGAAGGCCCCTTTGAAAGGCCTTGAAGAAGATTACTCTACACATGCATAATAGACATTTAATATGGAAAAACCACCTCTAGATAGAGGTCATACAGGTGACAAAACTCATCAAAAATGGCCTGGAGCATGGCTTTGAAACATGAAAATAGGGGCTCCTTTGGAAGGCCAAGAAAGCTAGTAAAGAGAACAAAGGGTGAGAAGGTCACCCCTCTCTGATTTTGAGGCTCAAAGACACATGTTAGCCACTGAAAATCCATTGGATTTCAGTGGCTAAAAGGCCAAACCAAGGCCGACACAAATGCTCTAAAGCATAGTTCAAAACATGAGGAAATGAAGCATGCAAGGGGGTAGATGACCCCCAATAGAAAAATGGTCTTAAAAAAACATGTTTAGAAGCTCAAAACAAGACTTTTTCAGTTTATGACAAAGCCTAGATATGCTTGCAAATAGAACTAAACTATGAAGCAAAATAAGGCTACAAAGAGGGAAATAGAGAGTTACCCTTGTAGAGAAGAAGGCCAGCAGCTTCTGGACCAAGATAAGAACTCTTCAACCTCTGAAAATGAGCTCCTAGGTGCTTAGGTTGACCATGGAGGTATTGTGCTTGGAGGTGTAGTGCAATGGGGCCAAGAACTTCAACCTTTGAAGCTAAATGAGAGAGATACAAAGAGAGAGTGTATGCATGAGCCTTAGCAATTTTTTGAACCCTTGCAATGGAAGAGGGCCTCTTCCTTTATAGAGGAGAGGGGTTAAAGCTTCTCTTGGAGGCTTAAAACCAAGCTCAAAGATCCTCTATACACGTGTATAAAGGATCACTTCTGAGGCTTCCAGCTGGCACAACTGGCTAACACTCAGTGAGACAAAAAGCAGGAAGCTGGCCGACCAGGTTCATGTGGTCAGCCGACCACTCCCCCTGGTCGGCCGACCAAGTTCAAAAGGTTTCCAATTGAAAAGGTGGTCGGCCTACCCATATTGGTGGTCTCCTAGGTGAATGAAACTCAGTGGTGGTATGGGAGACCAGAAAATGTGGCTCAAAAGTGAGGGAGACCAAAGAACAAAAGGGTCATGAAAAAAAGGTGGTCGGCCTACCAAGATTGGTGGTCTCCCAGGTGAATGCAACTCAGTGGTGGTATGGGAGACTAGAAAATGTGGCCCAAAAGTGAGGGAGACCAGCTTCCTGACAAGAAAACCGACCGACCGGGGAAAGGTGGTCTCCAAGAGGAAAAGGTGGTCATCCACCCTACTACCACCTTCCTAACAATGAAACTAGGGTCCATGCTGTAGCAAGCCCGCGGGGGACCTCGGCTACAGTTCGGACTCCCTTTTTGTGTTTGTTGCGGTTCTTAAATCTTGAACCAAAGAGTCCAACTCTGGCAAATTGTTTGAGAAAACAGATTTTTGAAAAAGTAGTGCCAAACATGGATCGCTTTGCGGTGACTGAGTCGCCACCTAAATATTTTAAAATGGGAAATTTAGGAAACCCTCGACTCGGTCAAGGCCACGGTCCGTCATCACCAAATCTCGGCTCGGGAGCTTGGGTACGATCGGGAAGGTCATTATGAGCATTCTTTCGCCGTCAAGACCGCCTCTACTAACCGTGATATCCGTTTTTGAAAACTTTATGCGTTTATTCCGACTATTAGCCTAGAATTTACTACGTGATGCGCACAACACAAAAGTATAGACTAGATTGCCTAATTTGGAAATAAGCATTGCATATCCGCTTTTGTCTCAAAAACGTGTTAGTTTTTGCTACTCGCAAGTAGGCTAAAATTGATTTCAACGAGTTGTTCCAACTCGTGCAATCCAACCTCCACCCACAGCATTCAAACAGTTTATCATGTAAGCACTTAGCGCATGGCAAGCATACTTGTCATGGTAAACATTCACACGCATGCGATATGCTAAAGCCATAAAACTTACATCGTACTCCGTGCAAAACAAGAAACTAGTCGCAAACATGCATGACCTAGTTCATGTTAAGTGGCTAATGCGACACATACAGAGTGTAATCTAAAACAGCTCGGCTAACCTAAACATGGCACATGAGATGCAACAACTATCACGTATTCAATTTGGAATTGAAAGTACGATGCGGTTTGCATGATGTGCCGAGCCCGATGTATGTAAACAAATGCATGAATGCACGCATGCATTGCATAAGGTATGCTAAAATAAACATGCCCTAGTTCATTACCATAAGGTAAATAAAAGGGTTAGAAAGAAATGGGGTTGGAAGACATACATCCACTCACGCACACTTATTACAATTTTGCCCTCGCCGAGGGACCCAAAATAATAATACAAATTAATTAACTACAAGCTAATTAAATATTACAAATTAACTAAATTAATTAAATAAATTAATTAATCTAATTAAACAAGAATCGCCTCGGGATGAGGGCTAAAAGCAATACGGATCTTTCGAATCAACCGCCGAGTAAGTGTGCCTTTGTTTCTCCTCTCTCATCTTGAAAAATTCCCAAAATCCCCGAAGCACCTCTCGAAAGACCGGGAGTACCACCGTCAGCAGAGCACCACCACCGAAGGAGGAGGCCATCGCACCGAATTCACTCATCGGTTGCCGATTGACCGGTTGTCGGCACTAAATAGTGCGGCCGGCACAAAATTCTCGCAGAACTCGCAACTCACAGCAGAGAGGGAAACAACATGCAAGGCAATGCAATTCAAGCCATTTATGCACCAAACAGACTCCCTATCATGTTATTGACTCAAGGGGCATGTGCCTCGGTTCCTGACCACCAATCGCAAGATTTTCATGCATGATGGCCCTAAGAACCAAGAATGCAACTTCACTTTCAAATGCATGCAAAACACATAGGCACAAAAGGGTGCCAAACCTCTATCAAACTCACTTCAAGAGGCTTGGCATGCATGTCAATGTGGTGCAATCCTAAGCATGTTATCTAGGATGCAAGATGGACAATGTGATACACTTATGCAAACATGCAAACAAGCACACAAGTCAAGAATGCAAACCACATGAGGGATGGACTTATACATGGTCTAGGAAACTCAAATAGGCCTAAAGTCAGTGGCCAAGGAGCCTACAAATGGAGACTAAACACACACACACACATGCACATGTTAAGGTACCAAACCCAAGGCATAAACAAGCAATATTCAAGCACACTTAAAGAGACCAAACGTGGACTAAAAGCATGCATTAAAAGCTCTGAAATTTATGTTAAACATGATGCCAAATCATGGGATAAAGCATGCCAAATAAAGCATGCAAATGGTCTTAGGCTAAGGCAAGCCAATAGGGCATTGAACTACACTTATGCAAGGCAATTATGGCATGCACTTAACAACTCAAAACAGATTTTTAGCATGTCAAATTAGGCCCAAAGGACTACTTAGATGGCATCTAAGGGTCATGGAATCTAAGGCATGCAATAAGGCCTAAACATGAGGGTATTCAAGACATACTTTCAAAGCATTAAAGAGGCGACTAAGGTAAGCATACAAGCACACCAAAGGGACTGAAATAGCATGCTAGGTGGTTCCAAACCATCAAAAGTGAAGCCAACATGGCATACTACACATTCATACTCTTAAGGCTAACAAGCCAAATGCAAAGAGGCTACAACATACATGCTAAGATTGACCAAAATGACTATGGACAGAGCTAAAACATGTCAAAATAAGCATACAAGCTTCATGGGTCTAGGCATAAAACATGCTAGAAAGAAGGCATACAAACCTAGAGCAAGTGAAGGCAATACAAGGCATTACAAAGCAACCATGCAAAACATGCAAGGAGTGCTAAAGCCAACTTAAAATCATGTTATAACATGGCAATATAAGCATGGAAAACAAGTCAAACATGCTCAACATACACTCAAGCATGAAGCTCCATAAGGAAGCAAAATTTGCCCTTTTCAAGGACATCAAGGAGAGGGGGTGGCCCTCTCCTTCTTGAGACTCTAAGGCATGCTCTTCACCACTGAAATCCCTCAAGATTTCAGTGGTGAAGAGGTCCTAACACCAAAGTCTCGGATCTCCCACAAAATAGCACAAAATAAGGCCTTTTCAAGGCCTAAGGGTGGTCAAACGTACCCAAACCACCAAGCACTCTTAATAAACAATAGAGAGGCTTAAAAAACAGAACTTTTATGTGTTATGGACTAAGCACAAAAACTGTTTTAAGCTAGGCAAAAATGGAGTGCAAAAATGGGGTAAATAAAGTGAGTTTCTTACCCTTGATGATCTTCTCCACAAATGTTGAAGTTGTTAGTTCCTTGAGCTCCAAACCAGTCAAGAACAACAAAAACCAGCCCTTAGAACCTCAGCTGCAAGGAAAAGGTGAAACACTAGGTGCTTGTGTGCAATAATAAGGCACAAAACACCTAGACACACAAGAGAAGGATAGAGATAGAAGGTGTATGCAACTCAAACCCTAGAAAAACCAGAGCTTCTCTCTCTCTTTTTCTCTCTAACCCTCTGAATTTGCTAACCCTTTGAGCCAAGAGGAGAGCCTTCCTCTTATAGAACTTGTAAGACTTACAAGCTAAGCAAACAAGGGCTCATCCCTCCATACACGTATGGAGGGAAGCCACGGCACACACTGTCCGAAAAATATCTCAGAAAGCAAGTGCACAGTGTCCGGCCGGCAAAAAATGTCATTTTGACAAAATTGAGTGCCGACCGGCACAAAATAGTGCCGACCGGCACAATATAGTGCCGGTGGCAACTACAGCCAGCCGGTGGCCTCTAGCCACAGCCGGTGGTGTGTGGGAATGCCTCACAAAGCATTCCCTGCCCCTCTAAGGCAAAACACAGGTGTCTGGTGCAGAACCGGACACAAAACGGCCAAGTTCGGAGGTCCTGAGGCAAGGCGCGCGAGCCGAGAACTCCGGGAACTCCAAACGAACACACACATGGATGATCACCGAGTGTTCAAACGGTGACGTCCGAGTCTTGAGGACGGTCAAAAATGGGGTGTCTACACATGCCAAAAATGAACCCACATCGATGCGAAACGAAGGTTCAGGGGCCAAAACGCGCAGCCAGGGGCCCCAAAAACTGACTATTAAGCACCAGAGGTGGCGTATGACCACAAAGGTGGTCTCCCGGGACACAGTGTCCCTCTAGGGAGAGGGAGCAAGGTGTGTGCCAAAAACCAGAGCAAACGGAGAAAGTTAAGCGGTCCCGAACCGAGGCGCACGGTCGACGACTCCGAAAATCGGAAACTGGTTTCCAAACGAGAAAAATGGCTTACGACCACAAAACGTAGCCTACGGCCACTGAGAGATGGTCTACGAGACCTCTCCCTCCCTTCGGAAAGAGAAAACAGAGATAACAGGACCTGGTTCGCAAACCGAGGCAAAGCACAAAAGAGTCCTGAAGTCTGGAGGCAAGGCTCCCAACCGAGACTCCGTAACCTTACAACGAGCACAATATATGCAATCACCGAGCGCTTAGTTGGTGACGTCTGAGTCTTCAGGTCAGTCAAAAATGGGGTGGTTACAGGCCTTCTTCCTCATCCTCTTCCTCTTCCCACTCCTCCATGAGTGGCTAGTCCTCCAATTCTAGGGTTTTGATGAAACCGTAGCCATGTAATAGGATTTTTTTTATAAGCTTTGATTGTGAATCAGTTTGAATCAATGCGTGGATGATTTAGAAGTTTTTAATAATTGTTCTTTTCATTTCTTCAAGTATTTTACTCTCTGTGATTGTTTAACGCCTTCCATACATTAGTTTTCTTTGTGTTTGTGTTCAAAGTACGAGACGAGTCATGCTATGAGAGATGGGTCGTGTTGCTACCATAGTTAAGAGCAAACACCTCATGCTACTCGGGATGAGTTGTGCCTGTACGTTGAATGCGACAACCCTCTTGATCAATATTTCAAACTTGTAGTTGTGAAATATTGGGTATTTCAAACCGGAGTGCAATTGAAGGCCGATGTTAAATCTCATTTATCTGGTTAGTGGTGAATTCTTTGCCCTAGGATTTTTTCCAAAAATTAATATTTCAAACCCTAATTTTAATTGTCAATTTAATTATTCAATTTCATTTTAATTCTTGTTTAGTCATAATACCCATCAATCTTTTTAATCAAAATTAATTTAGCAATCTAGCAATGAAATTAGTTTAATTTCCCCTTTGTCCCTGTGGATTGATACCTAGACTTGCCATTATTCTAAAAGAATTTGGTAGAGTTTAGTGTTTATATTTGGTGTATGTAACGACCCATCATTGGTATTGTGTACAACAATTCTGCGATCCATCCTCCCCAGGGAACTCCTGTGCCATTATTAGATATTATACATCGGGAAGAGGATGTGTCCCTTTCTGGCTTCTCTCTGGTAGAGGCCCGATTGGTCCAAACCATTATGGCAGAGAACGATGGGAATTATGTAAACACTTAGTCCATTTATCTGATGAAGAAATAGGGGCATATTCTTGGATTAGGATTAGACAGAAGTGGCAGACAAGGAGATACTATTTCCATGGAGATGAGTCACAACCCCTATGCTTTTGGGCTGGGATACAAACCTACCACTATAGATTGGCGAAGAAAAGAGGAGGAGTTGTGAGGAAGGCTAAAAGCAAAGAGGACTGGGAAGCAGTACAAGTTAGTCCACAAACTAATACAAGGAACCTTGAACGGACGTTTTGTCCCCCAAGGGGAAGACTTCCCCTTCTGTGGATTCTCAGAGCCGTGGTTGGACAAGGAAACAAAGACAAGGTATCTAGGGTTCGAGATCTTCTTCGGACACTAGTTACCAGAAGTGGAGGATAAACAAGCACACATGAGCCCTAGGACAGATCAAGGCAGGACTGCAAGCCTGGACATTGAAGAGGAAGAGCTATTAGGAAAAATGATGGCTGACCTACTGGCAAGTTCTACTACTGGAGTTGAGTCCGTCAACTTGGTGTAGACGTCCCCGAATGCCCCGGGAGGGTTAAGTCCCGTTCCGTTCATATTCTGGGTCACTATAGTTCAAAGGACTCAAATGTCACGGTTCTTAATCTTGCACCAAAGAGTGCAACTCTGGCAAATCGTTTTGAGAAAAAATAGATTTTGAAAAGAAGTGCCAAACATGGACTGCTTTGCTAGATACAGAGTCGCCACCTAAATATTTTTTAAAATGGGAAATTTAGGAAACCCTGACTCAGTGCCAAAGGCCAAGTGTCCGTCATCACCAAAGTTGTCTTGGCTCGGGAGCTTGGGTACGATCGGGGAAGGTCAGCTATGAGCACCCCATTTCGCCCGGTCCGAAGACCGGCCTCTACTAACCATGATATCCGGTTTTGAAAACGTTATGTGTTCTTGCTCCGGTTATTAGCCTAGAATTACTATGTTATGTGCACAGCAAACAAGTATAGACTAGATTGCCTAATTTGGAAACAAGTATTGCATATCTGTTTGTTTTGAAAATGCTTTGGAATTTGCTACTCGTAAGTAGGCTAAAACACGGATTTCAACGAGTTTTTCCAACTCAAACAATCCAACCTCCATCCACAGGCATTCAAGCAGTTTATCTCACATAAGCATTTAGCTACAAGGTAATCATGCCGTTATGTTAACATTCACACGCATGCGATATGCTAAAGCATAAATACTTACATTGTACTCCATGCCAAAACAAAAACTAGTTAGTAATCAAGTGCGTGATCCTAGTTCATGTTAAAGTGACTAATGCAACACATGCGAAGATGTAGTTTAGAGCAGGCTCGGCTAACCCTAAAATGGCATGTGGAATGCAATCATTCAATCCACGTATTCAAGTTAGATTTGAAAATACAATGCAGTTTGTATGATGTACCGAGCCCGGTGCATGTAAGACAAATGTATGGATGCACGCATGCATAGCATAAGGTATGCTAAAATAAACGTGCCCTAATCTACCATCATAAGCAAGTAAATAGAAGGGAAGAAAGAAGTGGGGTTGGAAGAGATGCACACCACTCACACACGCTTATTACAGATTTGCCCTCGCCCGGAGGGACCAAAAGAATACAAATTAATTAACTACGCAAGCTAATTAAATATTACAGATCAATTAAATTAACTAAACAAATTAATTAATCTAATTAAGACAGTAAAGCTCTCAGGAAGCGGGTCAGATGCAGCGCATGCTCGGGATTTGCTCAGAATCGCACTGTCATGCATAGTCTGCCTCTGTTTTCCCTGCCTTGCTCCTCTGAAAACTGCCAAAGTCACAGGGATGCTTCTATGGACACTGGGGGTTACCACCGGCTGAGTAGAATTACCACCGGCAATAGGATGTGGCCATCGGCACAAAATGAATCCACCGGCTGATGATTTACTGCCGGCCGGCACAAAATATTGCCGGTCGGCAAGCAATGCCTGCAGAACCTGCAACTCACAGCAGCAGAGGGCAAAACTTGCATGGCAATACAATTCAAACAATGTATGCACCAATCATGCCCCCTATCATGTTTGTGACTCAAAGGAGCATGTGTCTCGATTCTCGGACCACCAATCATGCATTTCCATGCATGATGGCCCAAAGAATCGAGTGTGCAACTTTCATGTCAAATGAAATGCAAACCAAATGACCGATAAAGGGGACTTAACCTCTATCACACTCACTTCAAGAGGCTAAGCATGCATGCTCATGCAAGGCAACCCTAAGCATGCGAAGCTAGGTATGCAACATGGCAAGGCAAGATACTTATGCAAGTATACAAGCAAACATGAGGTAAGCATGCTACCAAGCAAATGATGGTCTCAAACATGACTTGGGCAGCCCTAATTAGGCCCAAAATCAGTGGCCAAAACCAAGGAAACGAAGGCCAAAATGCACACACACATGCATGCAATCATGGTCCAACACCTTAAGCATAAACAAGGCAACTCTTAAGCACACTTAAAGAGACCAAACAATGGACAATTAGCATGCATACCAAACTTTGAAATTGCACAAAATAGAGGTGCCAAACCAACTAATTCAAGCAAGTAAAGCATGCAAATGGTCCAAGTACTTGAGGCAAGCCAAGAGGCTCAAACCAAGGTCAAACCCACCAGGCCTCACAAGGCTAAGGGGACTCAAAACAGGTCAAAGGCAGACCTAAACAACACCCAAGGAACACCTAGATGGCATCTAAATGGCTCAAGTCCAAAGGCATGCACAATGACCAAAACATGGAGCATTCAATACAAGCTTTCAAAGCATTAAAGAGGTGTCGAAGGAAAGCATACAGGCATGTCATGGGGGCCGAAGTTTCATGCTAAGTGGTTCCAAACCACTGAAATAATGCAAACGAGGCATGCTATACACTTACATACTTAAGGCCAACAAGCCAAAATGCATAGGAGGCATACAATGCATGCTAGGGTCGACTCAAACAACGTAGGACAGACCTAGAGCACGGCAAAATAAGCACAAAACCTTCATGAAGCTGAGCCTAAAACATGCTAAAACAAGGGATTACAACCTAAGGCATGTTAAGGGATCAAGGAGGCATTACATGGCAACTATACTAAACATGCATGGAGTACCAAAACCAACTTAATACAAAGTTATAACGTGGCAATATAAGCATAAAATACAGCCATGGCATGATCAACAAACATTCCCACAAAGGCTTCCTCTAGAGGCAAAAAAAAAGGCCCTTTCAAGGACAACAAGGAGAGGGGGTGGCCCTCTCCTTCTTGGGACTTCAAAGCATCACCTTCAACACTGAAATCCCTCAAGATTTCAGTGGTGAAGACACCCAAACACCAAAATCCTGGAGCTCTCACAAGATGGCACAAAACAAGGGCCTTACAAGGCCTAAGAGGGGTCAAACTTCCCCGACGCACAAAACACTCTTAATAAACTATCAAGACGGCCTAAAAACAGAACTTTTTTTGTATTAAACACTAAGCACAAAAACAGTTCTAAGATAGGCAAAAATAAGATGCAAGAAAGGGGTAAAAAGGGAGTAAAGTGGTTACCCTTGTAGACCTCTTCACAAATGGTGGTTTTGTGGCCTCCTTGAGCTCCAATCTAGCCAAGAACAGGAAGAATAAGCCCTTAGAACCTCAGTAGCCAAGGGAAGGTGAAACACTAGGTGCTTGTGTGCAATAGTATGGACTAAAACACACACAAGACTACCAAGAGGGGAATGTATAGATATATGATAGATATATGTCCTAAAGCTAAAACCAGAGCTCTTCTAACTCTCCTCTCCAATTTTCTAACCCTAGAACAAGGGAGAGAAGGCCTCCTCTTATAGAGGAGGCAATCTTGTAATGCTTAGCAAGTAAGCAAACAAGAGGGGCATCCCTCCATACACGTGTATCGAGGGGAAGCAAATGCCATCCAGCTGTCCTAAAATATCTGCAAAAGCAGATGAACAGTGGTCGGCCACTCAAAAATGTCATTTTGACAAAACTGATTGCTGGCCGGCAACCAAGAGTGCCGGCCGGCAATATATATTGCCGGTGGCAACAAAAACCAGCCGGTGGCCTCTAGCCACAGCCGGTGGTGTGTGGGGATGCCTCACAAGGCATTCCCTGTCCCTCCAAGGCAAAACACAAGTGTTTGGTACAAAACCAGACACAAAATAGTCGAGTTCAGAGACCCTGAGGCAGGGCGCGTAGCTGAGACCTCCGGGAACTCCAAACGAACACAAACATGGATAATCACTGAGTGTTCAAACGGTGACGTCCAAGTCTTGAGGACGGTCAAAAATAGGGTGTCTACAGTTGCCCCTCTTTGACAGAACTCGAACGTCATAACAATGACGGGAGTGAATGTCAAAGCCCAGAGGCGACCCATTTTTGACAAGGCCGAAGACTTGGACAAACATGCAAGATAAACAAGGTATGCGCCCGAAGGCAGAGGCAAAATGCAACTGAAAATGCAAGAAGCCGAGCATAACTTATGATCATGGAAAGAAAGCTGTAACGAAGCACACATGTAACAGTTTTAAGCTATCATACACCAGACTACACTACAACGCAGAAAGGATGTAAGAGAATTATGTAATTCTCTTTACGTCACACGCGGAGGATACAATACCTGGGCGGCTCGTCCGGTTGCACCGGCCTGAAATGAACCATACATACAATATCGTGTCTGAAAAGAAAGCAAACTTAACAAGTACAATATCGTTAACAGTATGCATGACAATGCAAATGAAGCACGCATGCTAATGCAAATGGCGACACGCATGCCAACGAAAATGTGACACGCATGCCAATGGAAATGAGGCACGCATGCCGATGAAGATGGGGCACACATGCCAATGCGAAATGAGACATGCATGCCGATGAAAGTGAGGCACACATGCCAATGCAAATGAGGCGCACGTGCCAATGAGAATGAGGCACACGTGCCAATACAAATGAGGCACACGTGCTAATGAGAATGAGGCACATGTGCCAATGCAAATGAGGCACACGTGCCAATGAGAATGAGGCACACGTGCCAATGCAAATGAGGCACACGTGCCAACAAAAATGAGGCACACGTGCCGATATAAATGAGGCACACGTGCCGATATAAATGAGGCACACGTGCCAATGCAAATGAGGCACACGTGCCAATGAGAATGAGGCACACGTGCCAACGAGAATGAGGCACACGTGCCAACGAAAATGAGGCACACGTGCCAACGCAAATGAGGCACACGTGCCAATGAAAATGAGGCACACGTGCCAATGCAAATGAGGCACACGTGCCAAGGAGAATGAGGCACACGTGCCAACGAAAATGAGGCACACGTGCCAACGAAAATGAGGCACACGTGCCAACGAAAATGAGGCACAGGTGCCAATGAAAATGACGAGCGAGACAATGCAAGTCACAAGGAATGCAAAATAATGCAAGTGACGAGCGAGACAACGCGAGTCACAAGGGATGCAAAAACGATGCCAATGAGACATGCATGCCTCAAGGGAATGTAAAAATGACGCAAGCGAGGTACGTGTGCCTCACGAGGATGTAAAATGATGCAAGTGGTACGATGCCTCACGGTGATGTAAATGATGCCAATGAGGTACGCGTGCCTCAAAGGATGCAAAATGATGCAAGTGAGGTACGCATGCCTCACGGAGATGTAAAATGATGCCAATGAGGTACGCGTGCCTCAAAGGATGCAAAATGAAGCAAGTGAGGTACACATGCCTCACGGAGATGTAAAATGATGCCAATGAGGTACGCGTGCCTCAAAGGATGCAAAATCATGTAAGTGAGGTACGCATGCCTCACGGAGATGTAAAATGAAGCCAATGAGGTACGCATGCCTCAAAGGAATGCAAGATGCTGCCAATGAGGTACGCGTGCCTCAAAGGATGCCAAATGCAGCCAATGAGGTACGCGTGCCTCAAAGGAACGCAAGATGCTGCCAATGAGGTACGCGTGCCTCAAAGGATGCAAAACGAAGCCAATGAGGTATGCGTGCCTCAAAGGATGCAAAACGAAGCCAATGAGGTACGCGTGCCTCAAAGGAATGCAAAATGAAGCCAATGAGGTACGCGTGCCTCAAAGGAATGCAAGATGAAGCCAATGAGGTATGCATGCCTCAAAGGATGCAAAATGAAGCCAATGAGGTACGCGTGCCTCAAAGGATGCAAAATGAAGCCAATGAGGTACGCGTGCCTCAAAGGAATGCAAGATGAAGCCAATGAGGTACGCGTGCCTCAAAGGAATGCAAGATGAAGCCAATGAGGTACGCGTGCCTCAAAGGATTGCAAAATGAAGCCAATGACGTACGCGTGCCTCAAAGGAATGCAAGATGAAGCCAATGAGGTACGTGTGCCTCAAAGGATGCAAAATGAAGCCAATGAGGCACGCGTGCCTCAAAGGAATGCAAGATGAAGCCAATGAGGTACGCGTCCCTCAAAGGATGCAAAATGAAGCCAATGAGGTACGCGTGCCTCAAAGGATGCAAAATGAAGCCAAGTGTGACACGCATGCCACAAGGAAATGTAGAACAATGCAAGTGTGACACGCATGCCACACGAAATGTAAAACAATGCAAGTGTGACACGCGTGCGCGACAACGCACGTTTTTTTTTTCTTTTTGAAATGCATGATAATGCAAAACAAGGAGATGCACGACAACACGAATGATGTGCCAGGCAACGACAACACGAATGATGTGCGAGGCGACGTATGTATTGAGGTGCATGACAATGCATGACAACGCTTGTAATAAAATGCATGACAATGCACGAGGGTCGGTATGCATGGCGACGAACGCACTGCATAACATGATGAATGCATGCAACGCACGCGGGGCAACTTTTGAATCTTGTAAAAGGCAAAAGGATACAAAAGGATACAACATTGCATGAATTTTAGTGCCACGCACAGAAGACACGGTCCGAGGTCAAAACGGAAGCCGGTTGAGCGTCGGAGATGCACTTTTCTTGCACTTTCTTGAGCTATGAAGACCAAAAACTACTCATATTGCCTAAACAAGGCTGTAGGAAGATCACCGGCCGGGCTAGGAGGCCACCGGCTTTCCACCGGCTGAAAAAGGGTTCCATTGGCACAATATTCTGCCGGCCGGCAAAATATACTGCCGACCGGCCAAAAGTGTCTGAATCGGGGGCAGATTTGACATTTCACTCCGGGTCCTTTAAAATAGGGTTTTAAACCCTATTTCTTCCATTCTTCTCTAGCCGAAAATACTCCCCCTTCCTCCCTAGAGCGTTTTCTCTCCTCATTTCCTCGTTTTCTTCGCGTTTTACGCCCGTTTCGTCGTCGGATTCGTGATTTCCTTCGCGTTTCGGACATTTTCCACCGATTAAAATTTCATTTCGGTGCGCCTTTTGCTATTTCCACTTTTTGGGACTTGTTCCCCTCGAGTTTCTCTTGAGTTTCACGTCTTTTTCCCATTCCGGCTTTTCCGGCCATTTTCCACTCGCTCGGGGTTGATTTTTCGTTGACCCTTCGTATTCGAGCTCGGTTTTCCCTCTTCCGGCTATTTTCTCACCACTCTTGACATGGCCGATGATATTCCACGTGTTGAGGCTCCCCCGGATCACGAGATGGATCCTGGGGTCGAGCTTCTTCCCTTGAGCGTGCGTCCGTTCGACCCGGAGACCTACCGGCTGGCGATCCACGTTCTACCTCCGAAGGGACTTCGCCAGTTCCGCAGCTTCGACAGAGCGCTGGATCCAGAGCTCCTCCTACGCGAGCCTGCCTCCCACTTATCCTTTGGCGCTTTCAAGGTAACATTCTTACTTTACTGTTTTATTTTCTGCAATGTAGGAATTTTCACTGTCAACTGCCATAGCTGATTACATTCTTTAACTGCTTAGTTCTGATACACTGATACACTGTGTACTGTAGTTGATTGCAAACACACTTGCAACTGATATTTGTGTAAGACTGACACATGCGCACACACTGCACTAGTCTTAATCACCCTACACACGGCACACACCGTGTTTCACTGCGAACTCACCGACACCCGGTACCTGTTTGAACCTGGAAAACTTGCACACATGCTAAATTTGTACTGAACCATGCAAACACGCTGACACACCACACGTTGTAGTTCACTGTAAACACACCGATACTCGGTATTTGTTTGAACCTGGAAAACTTACGCGCATGCTAAATTTGTACTGAACCATTCAAACACGCTGACGCATCACACGTTGTAGTTTACTGTAAGCACACCGGCACCCGGTATCTGTTTGAATTTGATAAACTTGCACGCATGCTAGATTTGCACTGATTCACTATTTCTTCAAGACTGTACATTTTATATTGATTCGCAACTATTTGTTTGAAAATAGGGAGATTCCCATACCATCCGCGGGTATGGGAACACTGTCGCTCGTGAGTGGTACGCCGAGCTACCCGACGCAGTTCGCCATATTGTAGACCAGGCCGGCTTTGGCGCATTCTGCAAAGGACTCTTCAGGCTTACTACATGCAAACTTCTCTTCGCCGCTCTGGTAGAGAGGTGGTGGGACACCACCGATTCATTTCATTTGTCTGCGACTGGGGACATGACGATGACCCCTTATGATTTTTCGATGCTCACAAGCATCGGGGTAGGGGGTGATCCGATCCCCTTTGACATTGATATGGACGAGTGGACCGCGGCTCAGGTCTACTTGTTTCGGCGCACCGCCTCTTTGCGCGCTTTTGGCTTCCGTCCGATACTCTGGTTCGAGGTGCGATTGTGGTCCAAATTTCTCCTTGTCGATGCAAACCCGATGACTCAGAGGCCATGGAGAGATACGACGCTGCTTCTCATGTTCTGTTTGGGACGACCATTTTCGCCGGGGAACACTGCCTCTCTCGCCACCCAACAGACCGGTGGACATCAGGACATCTTGCATTATGATGGGTGGCGCCACTCGCCACTTCTGAATTACATGAGCTCGATCTCCGCGGCAAATAGCGCTCTTGGGGCTATCATGGTTTGGGAGGTACATTCCTTTCCGCTTTACATTCGCTCTATACTTTCAGATATGTAGTATCAGAGTTTGCTTCAGACCGATCAGATATCGTATACACGGCACACACATACTCGCTTATTGATCGACCGCTGCATAATCACACTGTACACTCTGCACAATACACTACACAATACACGGCTCTGTTATTTTTGCTTTATTTTGCGTTTCTACTTTATCTGATAATCATACTGGTATTTGCTCTGCAGTTGTGGGTCTACGCCTACTTTCCCAGACTGGAGCCGGTGCTAGAGACGGAGACTCCTCTGGTCGTCCCCTTCTTGAGCCACTTCGATGGGAGATGCACGTGGCGGCCCCGTGAGACATTCAGCTTTTTCCGCCGCTTCTTCGACACCATCACCCCTGCCGAGGTATGTTTTACTTGCAGTTCATTTAAGCTTCGTCTTTCCACTGTATATTTGCTATAACAGTAGATAAAAAGCTGTATTTCAATTCCAGATCACCTGGCAGCCGTGGCCTCCACTGCCAGCGACGATTCGAGATCGGTTTGCCGGTGCTGAGGATACCTCGCGTTTCCGGATTCTGCTGGAGGGCCCGGTCAGCTTGGTACTGGCGGCGTTTTACGCTGCACTGGCTTATCTGAGCAGACAGTCCCGGTGCACCCTCCTGAGCATATGAGGGATACCGAGTGATTTACTGCCGAGCAGATGGTGGACTACACCATTGGCTGGGAGGCGGACGATTTTAGAGGCGAGGGCGATTACTCGGAGTACGTCCGAACCTTCATCATGCGACCTCTGAGTGGCAGCCGCCGAGCGGAGAGAGAGAGACCAGTGGTGCCAGCGGTTGGAGTGGGAGCGGGGGCTGGAGGGGGAGCGCCGAGGAGAGCTCGAGTCCGTGGCAGGGGCGGAGTTCAGAGAGGACGAGGGACCGGTTGGCCTGCTCTGCCCACTTCACTGACTTTCCGAGGGCAAGGTGGGGCGACCTATCAGATCCCCTTCGCCCCTCCGCCGGCTGATCACGAGTTTGTCGGTGTCCCCGACTTGCCTCCGGTATGTATTACTGCATTCTTGTACAGTCATTTCATTTGAGTTTATTTGATATTCCACAAAATATTGATGCATCTGATACTTTCGCAGGCGTCTTCCGAGTACACCCGGCAGTCATTGGAGATGAATGCCTCCATAATGGGGATGCTACAGCAGACCTTCGACCTCCTAGCCCTTTACAAAGATTCCTAAGATGTTCTTTCGACTGACCTCAAACCATACACAAACTGCTTTACATAATCTGATGCACAACACAACATATGATAAACTGCTCACGGCATCTGATACACTGTACTCACACATTGCATTCTGTACTTATTCACTGCTCAATTCACTGTTCACATCATACATGCACTGTACTCATGCACTGCACTCTGTACTGATTCACTGCTTGCGTCATTCACACACTGTACTCATACACTGCATTCTGTACTAATAAACTGCTCACAGCACCCACACATTGTACTCATACACTGCATTCTGTACGGATAAACTGCTCACAGTATTCTGATGTATTCGCCTTTCATGCTTTTCAGCCTTCCTTCCAGATTCCTCCGGTGGGTGGCGCTCCAGCTGGACCTCCCATTTCTACCCGGGATGGCAGAGTATATCCCCGCACCAGAGGAGGGCGCTCTCACGTCGGGAGCAGCTCGCGGGCTCCAGTTCCAGATGACAAGTTTGAGGCAGAGACAGAGGCGGAGGCGGGGTCGTCATCGGAGGAGACCGGGGACAGCTCGGGCCAAGGCTCAGACGGCGATGCCCCTGGTGATGCTCCTAGACCTTCGTCCAGGAAGAGAACTAGGACAGATTGATAGCCTCGGGGCCATTTTTGACATTTGATACAGACTTTTACTATTTTCTTCTTCTTTTTTCTTTGCATTTTCCCCTTTTGTTAGTGTTTAGGGTACTTTGTACTGCCGCAGACAGATTTTGTTTCCTTCGAAACTATGTATTTGAAAAGATGATATGAAATGAAACAAACTTTTTGTCTGAAAGAGTGTTATATCTGCACATTTCATACCCTGCACTGTATTGCATCATATTACACCTCAAATGTAAATGATAGTGATCTGTTGCCTGAAAAATGAACACTTGTAAATTGAGCACTTGCACTCATGATAATCGGATAACCAACCAACTAACAGCAAACAACTCATACAAACCACTACTCAAACTGCATAATACAACCCATACTTCATCGGGATTGATTCAGATACGACCTATCACACAAAGACTTTCGGTTCATTCTCAAGACACAAAGAAACCCCGAACAAATAACCCAATCTGACAAGACGGATCATGAAACTAAAACAGTTGGAGTTGAAACACGCTCGAATGTCCCAAATTTCCCTTTCTTTCTCCTGCCTCGCCTAAATATAGAGAATGGCACAGCATTCTGAGCACAAACGATTTTCTTCTTGAAATGAAGAAAGGTTTTCAACCGGGGTGTCGAGCCTACCATAGAACACAGCGAGGCAGACTCAAACAAAGAAACAAAAGGCACGCGACCTGTCATAACGACACATGCTTGAAAAAGACTCAAAGCTAAAATCGAGACCGACAAATCAAAAAGACACTACACACGGACATGTTTACAAAAAGACCTCAAATCTCGAGGAGCCAATTCCTCCGGGTATTATTCCCACCCTTTTTGATTTGTGATACTCACGTCACTCGGCCCTCAGGCTCGGTTTTTTTTTTCTCTCAAAACCCTTTTCTCACTTCTCTCGCTTACACCTCTCTATTCTTTATTCTCTCATTTTTATCCCTCCCTGTGGTGATTAATAGATGAATAGGAAGTCGCAGTTCACGCCCAAAGATCGTAGCTCACGGCTATTTCCTTCCGGATAGAGTGCCTTTGGCAAGTATGTTGACGGGGAAAGACAGAAGACCTGACTCAGCTGTGCCCCTGGTTCGTTATTTTGACCATTTTTTGTTTTCTTCGTAAAACAAGTTTTGATCAAAATGAGAGTTGGATTAACATACTTGTTCGATTTTTTGATTTGAAAATCATACAAGTCAGGCTGTGAGCAATGAAAATTCTCCTTTTTGGGTCCAAACATGGTCCAATTTTGGAAAATGAAATAGTTTTCGAGAAAATAGTCAACTTCAGTAAAAATTTTCAAAAACTATTTTTGCAAACAATCAATGCTCAACGAGCACGAAACTTACCCTTGAGATGCGCAACCTCGGATCGGGGACGATGGAACATTGCCCCTAGCTTAAAAGGGGGGATAAATCAACGGAAAGTTGCCCCTGGTTTGGATGGCAACTCAGGGCAACTTATGGCAATGCATGGCAACGGAAAGTTGCCCCTTGTTTGGATGATGCCGAGGCATTTTGTAAGCCAGTCCTCGCTGACGACGATCGGACCCTCGGACGCGGAGGAGGCGAAGACGGTCTGAATCAATATATGGACACAGTCACCTGGAAGGTGCTGGTGGTTGGACTTCAAGAGGAAGTTAATAACGTAGTTCCGTGTTGCCGCAATCGAGACATCAGTTCGGAGGAGGCACAAGTGATCAAAACCATGACATGGATCGACGCTATGGAAGCGCTAGTGGACTTCGTGATGAAGTTGCCTACGATCACAAACATGGGAATCAAGCCCACGAGTTCCTAAGGTACACACTGGTATTTTAACCTTCACTTTTCGTAACTTTTGCCAAGGCGCCTAATGCGGTTTTCTACCTTATGAGCTATGTTTTTCTTTTTCTTTTTCTTTTCTTTTGTATTTTCTTTTCTTTTATTTCTTTTGCTATTTTATTATTATTTTTTTCTTTTTCCTCTCTTGCTTCTTCTTTTTTTTGTCTCTTTTTTATTTCTTTTTTCCTTTGCTCTAACTTTTGCCTGGGTCGCCCTTCCGAGTTTTCGGCCCAGCAAGCCTCTCAAAGGGTAAAAGTGTAGCAAGTCCATGCCAAATGGTTTTTGAAATCGAAGCCTCCCTGTATCTAGGGGAACGGCTGTTGCAATGCTTTACAGAAGAATCCATCATGGTTGTTTCACAAGCTTCTCCCGGTGAGATCTAATCTTCTCGATTTGACTTTAGTGCCTCTTGTTTGAGGGCTGCTTCAAAACTGGCCACACAGACCTCACGTTGTGGTGGACCTTTGAATGTTTCAAATGAGTTCGAGGGTCGAAACAAACGAGTCGACTCTTGAGGCTGAGAGCGATCCTGGGCTGTGCAATCTCAAGAGCGATTCCACACAGGTCTTCACAGGACCGCGCAAAACATTTTCGTTTTTGAAAGTTTTTAAGAAAGCGACAAATCGTCACAAGACAAGGTGAAACCACCGATCGAACTAGGATCCTTCTCAGTACTCACGCCGATAAGCATGATTTCATTCATTAAGGGCTTAGCATGCCTCTTTTTCTTTCAATTGATCAAAGTTTTGCAAATCCCGAGGAATTCCTTCATCTTCGTTTTTATCACCGCAGTGTTCAAAAGGGTTTTGAAAAACTTAGGTCAACGCAATAATTTTCAGGGTACAAGAGAGCAGGTGGAATGCGTTGCTGCTCCATTCGAACTTTCTGGCACAACTAGCCCAAAACAGATAATAAACACGGAAATATGATAGTCGCAGCTGTTTCATTCAGGTTTCTCAGATGCAACTGGATCCACAGTAGAGACAGACTCAAAAGGAAAACAAAGGAAGTAATTACAAAGCAAAACGGTGTTCGAGGCAACAACCCCGGAATCACCTGGTATACTATACAAGAGGGACTGACTTGCTATAACAAGACAGACCCTTAAGCAAAAAGGACTGACTCACGACAATGAGACAGACTCAAAACAAAACAAAACAATGACTCGACACCCAAGCCAGAATTTACAAAGTTAGCATTCGCAGATGCTCAAAAATGCGTGCCAAACGCCATATCAAAAATACCGGGTGCCGCCCGCAGGTGGTCTAATACCCAATCACATACTTGCGGTATCCTCGAAATCCAACAGCTGAGTAGTAACAGACTTTGCTGAGGTGGGCGGGAGGATAACCTCGTTATCAATCAAATCTTGCACCTCATGGCGGAGGTGGAAACAATTATCGGTGGGGTGGCCGGTCTGCTGGTGGTACGCACAGTATTGAGTAGGGTCATGAGTAGCAGGGAGATTTTTTGGGAGAGGTCGAGGCTCCAGGGGTTTAAGGGGTCCTCTCGGCAAGGATCTCAAGTGCTTTTGATAATGGCATGTAGAGAGCATGGAAGACCTCGCGCCTCTAAGGTGTACTTTGGAGTCGAGTACTCTTGCTAGATGCACTAGCTTAACGGATCGGCGGCGCCTTGGATTTCTAATCCTTCCTACCGCAGGGTTGGGAGGAGAAGAACTGCTGGCATGACGGGCCTATCCTGGTTCTCGATTGATCGAATCGCCTTAGCGGAGTGGGGAAAGCATCCTCCATAGCTTTTGTCACAATTGCAGATATCTGTTGCTTGTTCATCCCCCCCGGCTTTCATAGCCTCGACTGCCCACAGTAGTTGTTCAATAGGGTCGGCATCTGCCTTCATCTTGCTTTTGTCTCTGGCCTCAGCCTGATCTAGAATTTGGGTTGATGCGTCGTTGCCATAGCTGGAGGCCATCTCCAGTTGTCTGAGTTCAATTACTATCCGCCCCAATAGCGGGGGCTCCTGGTTTATAAAGCCTCCAAAGATATGGTGCTACCGGTATGGCGTATATCCCATAGGCAAGATCCGCCACGATCTTTGAAGATCACCTATCATTCCCATTAGTTCAATGTAGTAGGCTCATGAGCCCGATATAGTTGAGGGTCCAAACCGGTGCGGTAGGCGACTGGTGGATGCGGCAGATCAATATTAGCCTCACCTTGTGGGTGATTCTTGACCTAACGCGCCGCCATGACCACGATCTCTTCAATTTGTGGTCATGCTAAGTCCTACCTCAAAGGAGAAGACACTACTGCTCGATCAATTTCAATCAGAATCAAACGGAAAACAAGCAAGATTTCAAACCCCAAACAGATCAAACACGGTGTAACCGAACAATCGCACTTAGTAATCGACCATCGCTTCCTGTAATCAATGCTCAAAATCGAATCGATACACCGCAGACATAACTGATTCTCAACAACATTGATACTGGTGCCCTCGGGCTTGATACCCAATCTTGCAAACTGGTATATGCATTTCCCTGTAGAGATACACTCTAAAAGCAAGCACATAGCAAGTAAATGAGAGCCAAAACACCTCTATGCTGGGGTAGGATTTCCCTATCCTATTTTGTCAGGAGCCAGGGTTTCACTACGCACACAGAGGTTTCAAACAACCTATATCGGGTAAGCAACCTGTCCTAGTTTGGAATGGTCACTATGGATTTCGATATGCACTAGGTCGAATGGTCAAAGGGTGCCCAGAAAAACCGGTTTGTGTTCTATATCGGCAGAGTTCGCAACCGTCAATTTTATGGTCATGCCTTGACAAGACAAGCCTCCAAAGAAACCGCCAGAATAGCAGATGGCCAACACGGTGTCCTAAGCGCACTAATGCACATGTAATGCAAAGAAACACATAAGTGTAGTCAAAACAGATATCACGAAGTTCGAGTCAAGCTCTCTAAATTTCCTAACGGAGTCGCCAGAAATCAGACGCCCCGAACGCCCGGGATGGTTAAGTCCTGCCTGCTCATATTCGGGTCACTATAGGTCAAAGGACTCAAATGTCACGCTTCGTAATCTTGAACCAAAGAGTTCAACTCGCAAATCGCTTTTGAGAAAACAGATTTTGAAAAGAAGTGCCAAACATGGATCGCTTTGCCAGATCCTGAGTCGCCACCTAAATATTTTTTAAAATGGGAAATTTAGGAAACCCTGACTCGGTGCCGAAGGCCACGTGTCCGTTATCACCAAAGTTGTCTTGGCTTGGGAGCTTGGGTACGATCGGGAAGGTCACTATGAGCATTCTTCCGGGTCCAAGACCGCCTCTACTAACCATGATATTCGGTTTTGAAAACATTATGTGTTCTTGTTCCGTTATTAGCCTAGAATTACTATGTTATGACAAAGAAACAAGTATAGACTAGATAGCCTAATTTGGAAACAAGCATTGCATATCCGCTTGTTTTGAAAATGCTTTGGAATTTGCTACCGAAGTAGGCTAAAACACGGATTTCAACGAGTTTTTCCAACTCAATGAAATCCAACCTCCATCCACAGGCATTCAAGCAGTTTATCTCACATAAGCATTTAGCCACATGGTAATCATGCTGTTATGTTAACATTCACACGCATGCGATATGCTAAAGCATAAATACTTACATTGTACTCCATGCTAAAACAAAAACTAGTTAGTAATCAAGTGCGTGATCCTAGTTCATGTTAAAGTGACTAATGCAACACATGCGAAGATGTAGTTTAGAGCAGGCTCGGCTAACCCTAAAATGGCATGTGGAATGCAATCATTCGATGCACGTATTCAAGTTAGATTTGAAAATAGAATGCAGTTTGTATGATGTACCGAGCCCGGTGCATGTAAGACAAATGTATGGATGCACGCATGCATAGCATAAGGTATGCTAAAATAAACGTGCCATAATCTACCATCATAAGCAAGTAAATAGAAGGGAAGAAAGAAGTGGGGTTGGAAGACATGCACACCACTCACACACGCTTATTACAGATTTGCCCTCGCCCGGAGGGACCAAAAGAATACAAATTAGTTAACTACGCAAGCTAATTAAATATTACAGATCAATTAAATTAACTAAACAAATTAATTAATCTAATTAAGACAGTAAAGCTCTCAGGAAGCGGGTCAGATGCAGCCCATGCTCGGGATTTGCTCGGAATCGCACTGTCATGCATAGTCTCCGCTTTTCCTCGCTTTGCTCCTCCGAAATCGCCAAAGTCTCGTGGGATGCTTCTATGGACACTGGGGGTTACCACCGGCTGAGTAGAATTACCACCGGCAATAGGATGTGGCCATCGGCACAAAATGAATCCACCGGCTGATGATTTACTGCCGGCCGGCACAAAATATTGCTTGGCCGCAAGCAATGCTCGCAGAACTTGCAACTCACAAAGAATAGACGGCAAAACTTGCATGGCAATACAATTCAAACAATGTATGCACCAATCATGCCCCTATCATGTTTGTGACTCAAAGGAGCATGTGTCTCGATTCTCGACCACCAATCCAATCATGCATTTCCATGCATGATGGCCCAAAGAACCGAGTGTGCAACTTTCATGTCAAATGAAATGCAAAACCAAATGACCAATAAAGGACTTAACCTCTATCACACTCACTTCAAGAGGCTACATGCATGCTCATGCAAGGCAACCCTAAGCATGCGGCTAGGTATGCAACATGGCAAGGCAAGATACTTACGCAAGTATACAAGCAAACATGAGGTAAGCATGCTACCAAGCAAATGATTGTCTCAAACATGACTTGGCAGCCCTAATTAGGCCCAAAATCAGTGGCCAAAACCAAGGAAACGAAGGCCAAAATGCACACACACATGCATGCAATCATGGTCCAACACCTTAAGCATAAACAAGGCAACTCTTAAGCACACTTAAACATACCAAACAATGGACAATTAGCATGCATACCAAACTCTGAAATTGCACAAAATAGAGGTGCCAAACCAACTAATTCAAGCAAGTAAAGCATGCAAATGGTCCAAGTACTTGAGGCAAGCCAAGAGGCTTAAACCAAGGTCAAACCCACCAAGCCTCACAAGGCTAAGGGTACTCAAAATAGGTCAAAGGCAGATCTAAACAACACCCAAGGAACATCTAGATGGCATCTAAATGGCTCAAGTCCGAAGGCATGCACAATGACCAAAACATGGAGCATTCAACACAAGCTTTCAAAGCATTAAAGAGGTGTCCAAGGCAAGCATACAAGCATGTCATGGGGACTGAAGTTTCATGCTAAGTGGTTCCAAACCACTGAAATAATGCAAACGAGGCATGCTATACACTTACATACTTAAGGCCAACAAGCCAAAATGCAAAGGAGGCATACAATGCATGCTAGGGTCGACTCAAACAACCTAGGACAGACCTAGAGCATGGCAAAATAAGAACAAAACCTTCATGAAGGTAGCCTAAAACATGCAAAAACAAGGGCTTACAACCTAAGGCATGTTAAGGGATCAAGGAGGCATTACATGGCAACTATATCAACATGCATGGAGTACCAAAACCAACTTAATACAAAGTTATAACATGGCAATATAAGCATAAAATACAGCCATGGCATGATCAACAAACATTCCTACAAAGGCTTCCTCTAGAGGCAAAAAAAGGCTCTTTCAAGGACAACAAGGAGAGGGGTGGCCCTCTCCTTGGGACTTCAAAGCATCACCTTCACCACTGAAATCCTCAAGATTTCAGTGGTGAAGACACCCAAACACCAAAATCCCTGAGCTCTCACAAGATGGCACAAAACAAGGGCCTTATAAGGCCTAAGAGGGGTCAAACTTCCCAAAGCACAAAACACTCTTAATAAACTATCAAGATGGTTTAAAATAGAACTTTTTGTATTAAACACTAAGCACAAAAAATAGTTCTAAGATAGGCAAAAATAAGATGCAAGAAAGGGGTAAAAGGAGTAAAGTGGTTACCCTTGTAGACCTCTTCACAAATGGTGGTTTTGTGGCCTCCTTGAGCTCCAATCCAGCCAAGAACAGAAGAATAAGCCCTTAGAACCTCAAGAGCTAAGGGAAGGTGAAACACTAGGTGCTTGTGTGCAATAGTATGGACTAAAACACACACAAGACTACCAAGAGGGGAAGGTATAGACATAGGATAGATATATGTCCTAAAGCTAAAACCAGAGCTCTTCTAACTCTCCTCTCCAATTTTCTAACCCTAGAACAAGGGAGAGAAGGCCTCCTCTTATAGAGGAGGCAATCTTGTAATGCTTAGCAAGTAAGCAAACAAGAGGGGCATCCCTCCATACACGTGTATCGAGGGGAAACAAATGCCATCCAGCTGTCCTAAAATATCTACAAAAGCAGATGAACAGTGGTCGACCGCTCAAAAATGTCATTTTGACAAAATTGATGGCCGGCCGGCAACAAAGAGTGTCGGCCGGCAATATATATTGCCGGTGGCAACAAAAACCGGCCGGTGGCCTCTAGCCACCGCCCGTGGTGTGTGGGGGTGGCTCACAAGGCATTCCCTGCCCCCCCCAGGCAAAACACAAGAGTTTTGTGCAAAACCAGACATTAAACGGCCGAGTTCGAGACCCCGAGGCAAGGTGCGAGTCGAGACCTCCGAACTCCAAACGAACACAAACATGGATAATCACCGAGTGTTCAAACGGTGATGTCCAAGTCTTGAGGACGGTCAAAAATGGGGTGTCTACACTTGGGAGGTAGTTTTACTATCTCAATGATTAGGGATACACTAGCAGCAAATTTCACTAGTCTTCTTGTGGATGCATCTGAGGCTCCACGCTTGTTTTGAAAGTTCGAGCCAGGCATCATCGACAATTCTTGATTAGATAGTGAGTCCAGATCTGATTCCACTGAGTCTATGGAGTCGGAGTCAAATTTGATTTCCTTTGAGTTTGGTACTTCTGGGAGTGGTAACCCAGATACCAAAGTCATGTCCAGGTCATCTTTTAGCTTTTCTTTTGAGTCCACTGTAACTGAAGATCCGGACCTTTCAAGTGAGAATGTTGTGAACTTTGCCTACTTTTCTGTGCCTTTGGTTTGTTATACCGATCTTGATTTTTGAAATTTCAACTTAAACGAAGAGGAAGAAATTCCTTGAGTTTTGAAAAATTTGGTTGATCATGAGGAGGAGAAGTGCGTTAAACCCCAGACAGATCAAATCAGATCAATTAACGTGGACAATGAGGAAGATCCTCTTGGTCTTGATCGGTCGACGTTGTCTTCAGAGGAACGCGAGCGTTTAATCGCTTATTAAAAGATTTCAACAATGTTTTCGAAAGTGGTCCTATAAAATCATGCCCGAATCGATCAGGATTGTACTACACCGATCCTCTTGACCCGAGGCCGACCCAAGCGAAACCACGCAGAGTTCACCCAGATTGGGCTTTTGAAGATTAAGGAAGAAGTTACCAAACGATTGAGGCGGTGGTTTTTGCTTGTATCCGAGTATCCAACATGGTTGGCCAATATTGTTCTAGTTCCAAAGAAGGATGGCGTAATCGAGTTTGTGTCAACTTCGTGGATCTCAATAAGGCTAGCCCAAAGGATGACTTCCCTTTGCCACACATAGACGAGTTGGTAGACTTCACCGTCGGCCACACACGATTCTCATTCATGGATGAGTTTTTCGGGTATAACTAGATTCTGATGGCACTCGAGGATAGGAAGAAGCACTTCCACTACTCTATGGGGCACCTACTACTACCGAGTCATGCCATTTGGGTTAAAGAACACTGGGCCTACCTATCCGAGGGTTACAACCACCATTTTGCATGATATGATCTACAAAAAGAGGTTGAGGTGTATGTGGACTATATGATTGTCAAATCTATGATCAAAAAAGGACACTACACCGCATCGAGATATTGGTGATATTTTTTCAAAGAAATCGTAGAGTATAGATTGAGACCAACCCCGTATGTACCTTTGGGGTGACGACAGGGAAGATATTGGGTTTCCTAATCACGCAGAGGGGAATCGATGTAGATCCTTCCAAAATCAAGGCCATCTTAGAAATGCCACCACCATGGATTAAAAAGAGGCGCAGTTTTTCAGAACCGCAATTCATAAGGCGCTTTATTTCAAAATTAACTTGGACTTGTGAACCAATCGCTGGTCTCCTCAAGAAGGAAGAAATTTCAATGGGATGATCGCCGGCTTTGCCTTTTAGCAGTCAAGCAAGATTCCGCATCCACTGTTGTTGCCACCAAAGTCGAAAGTTTTGATTCTCGTGGTTTATAAATAATAGACTCAACTATGAGGTGCATGCTAGCTCAAGAACTGCCAAAGTGGAGAAGGCCATCTACTACTTGAGCAAAAAGATGTTAGACTACGAGACTCGCTACACTCCCCTAGAGAAAGCCCGCTTAGCCTTGGTATGGGCCATCGTGAAGCCGAGGTAATCTTGTTAGCTCATTCTGTAATCTTGGTTTCAAGATTAGTTCTCATTAAATATCTCTTCGAGAAACTAGTGTTTACGAGTAGGCTAGCTTGTTGGTTGCTTCTTCTCTTCGAATTTGATCTCAAATATGTTATACGCAAGTCAGTTAAAGGGAAAGCTGTGGCGAAATTCCTAGCAAACCACCCAATAGAGGGAGATGAGGCAAAGGAGTACTGCTCCTGTGATGAAGAGATTCTCAGATGTGGAAGAGGAAACGGATTTATGTACTTTGACGAGGCGACTAATCAGTACGGTTATGGAATAGTTGTGTTGCTCATAACACCCGATGATTCCCACATACCCTTAGCATTCAAGCTCTAGTTCAAAGTGTCCAACAATGAAGTAGAATATGAGGCGGTATTGCTAGTTTTAAGTCGCCCCAAAACTAGGGCAAAAAGATTAGACGCCATTGAGATTCAATTTGGTTGTCTCGCTTAATGAGGGTTGAAGGTCAAAGAACACAACACGAAGATGTATCACCAGGCCTTGGATATTCTGATTCCTAGGTTCGAAAAACTGATGTTTACATATTTGTTGAAAGAGAACAACCGGTTCGCGGATGCACTAGCAACTCTATCTTCTATGGTAGACATCCCACTGGGTGTAAAGAAGCATCCAATCATTATTGAGCGTAATTATACCGCTTACTCAGATCGTCGCATAATAGATGAAGTGCATGACAAAAACCCCTCATATTACGATATTTGTAACTTTCTAGAAAAGAAGACATATCCACCAGGGGTAAATGCCAAAGACAAACGAGGAATACGGCGTCTGGCTGTCCAATTTATCATCTGTGTGGGTAAATTATACAAAAGAGGCAATCTAGGAAAGCATAAGCTATGCATGGAGGAAGAGGAATCAAAGCGCCTTATGGAGGTCGCCCGCCCACGGAGGAGAGTGTAGAGCCTACATGAATGGTGTGATGTTGGCCCGAAAATCTTTAGACAAGGCCACATCGTCATGTAATACTCACCCTTGTACATGTTTCTCGACATATTCTAGTCCCTTACTGCACTTAAATGCTTAATGTGAAATGTCATGAGAAATTAAGTTTAGTATAAGGATCTTATGAGGTGAGACCTATATCTGCTTGGTAAGAAAAGTATCTCACAACTAGAACTGCTTGAATTAGAAATTGAGGGCCTTAGAAGCCTAATAATTTGGAATTGTTTTTACATTTGGGATCGCATGATTTATAAGCCATAATATGATTTTCTCGTGAAATTTCAATTTGGAATATGTAAACCGATTTAATTTTGTCCTTATCTCCACATTTATATATATACGTACTTGTTCATTGTACATTTGACTTAAGAACTTTGTTAATACACCTCCTGAGAGAGGGTAGTGAGAAGTAGACAGAAAGGATCCAGAAGAGAGATTCACCAAGATCAAACATTAGAGAATTGATGGGTGGTTTGAAAGATTTAAGCTCAAAGTAAGTTTCCTCATCTTCTCAGAATTCCTCTCCTAACTTTGAGTGAGAATTCTTCATGATTGTGTAATCTAAGACTTGAAATTGAATGTAGTGTATGATCATTGTTACCTTGGATTAAGTTTTGTCACTTGGATGATGTTATGTTTACAAAGGAACTATTTTATATTGCTTGATTCCTCATGTTGCACCTACATAGTTACATGTGTGATGTTGTATGTTAAAAAGAATTGAGTTCCTTGAATCATGGTTATGGATTTAAGAAGTAAAGCTCTAGTTTACATCTAGATTGGTGTGTGTTTGTAAATCTTATTAACATATGTTTTAAACCTATTTGGAACCTTGTAAACATTTGCCAAAAGTTGGGTTTTATTTGAAATTTTGACCGAACTCAGGGTGATTGCCGACGCAGCGGGAGTCATGGTCGCAAGTGCAGGGGCCAATCACCGTACGTGTGGGAGTCATGGCCGCACATGCGGAAAAATGGGAAATTTGTGAGTTTTGCTACTGCTAAAAGGGCACGTGCGGGGATTTCTAGTCAAGACGCAAGGGGCTCATACAAGACGCATGCGCCCATGACGTAAAAAAATTGGTTTTCTCCGTTTTATGTGTTCGTCCCTCGGGTTTTTTTAGAATCTGTTCAAGCCTTTTGATATCTCAGAATTTGTTCGAACCAAAGTGAGTTTGGAATTGATTAACAAAGAACAAGGGTTAATTGTGACTTGTATATGTGTAGGGCATACCCCGAAAGGAACCAAAGGTCCCGCCAACACAAAGGAGTAATAGGCCATTGATATACATTTACCGTTAATGCTTAGTGCTATTAACGTTTTGGTTTTCGTAAATCATTACATTAACATGTGTTGGTTGGGAATTGATGTGAATGTAAACATTGAAAGAATTTGTGTACCTCTGGATTATTTCTGGCCGATGGCCGTTCTATTATTTTTGGGCCGATGGCCGTTCTGTTATATCTAGGCCTAAGGCCGCTCAAAGTAAAACAAAGATTGATTAATCATATGAACTCAGAGTTACATACGCTGCGGGTTATGTATTATAATTTAAATTGTGCATTGAACTGTATAAGTACTATTATTCACTGAGCTTCGCTCACTCCGCATCTTGTCTATTTTTGTAGATAATCAACCCGGGAGCTAGTCTTAGCTCTTGAGGCTCTTCTGTGTTTTGTCAACCTCAATGTGTCCAGGCACTTAGGTAGAGCCGTCTTATTTTTGTGAACTCATGGTCAAGCTTTGGCTTGTATTCTAATTGCCTGTTTACGGTTGAAATGTCGATAATGTTTTGTCATACGCCCAGTCTCGGGGCTGGAAGTGTATATCCGTATGTGTATAACTACTTTTTAGGGACATGTCTTTTGTACGTTTCTTTACTGAATGTACTATTTGTGATCCTGGCATGGCATTAGTAGCTCAATGGATATGATTTTATGTCATTCTAGAATATTAAATGCTTCCGTTCAGGCCCCATATGGTATGTATACCAGGTTAAATGTCCGTTTATGAATAGGTCATACCCAAACTTTCAGGGGCGGGTTTGGGCTGTGACAGGTCAACTATAGAGGAGGATTATATTAGTTTTGTTCAGCGATGCCACAAACGTCAAGTCCATGCTAATTGCATGAATATTCCGCCATCAAAGCTCCACAACATGACTTCACCATGGCCTTTCTCAATCTGGAGAATCGACGTTATCGATGCAATCACGCCAAAGGAATGGGCATGAGTTCATTCTGGTAGCGATGGACTACTTTACTAAATAGGTGGAGGCCCAGTCCTATTCTGTGTTGAAAGCATCACATGTGGCTAAGTTCATTAAGAACAACATTATTTGCCGGTATGGGATTCCGAACGAGATCATTTCTGATAACGGCTCACAATTCAAGAAAGAGGTGGTGGATCTGCTTGAGAAATATAATGTGGCTTTTCAGAAGTCATCGATGTATAGACCGCAGACCAATGGAGCTGTTGAGGTTGGGAAAAAAAATATCAAGAATATCATGAGGAAAATGATCGAGACCTACAGGGATTGGTTGGATAAATTGCCATTTGCACTTTAGGGCTACAAAACTTCAATCAGAACATCTACAGGGACAACCCCCTATTCTCTCGTCTATGGAATGGAGGTTGTTTTGCCAATTGAAATTGAAGTGTCGTCGCTACGGGTTATGGCCGGGTGTTAGATAGTAAAGGTGGATTGGCAATAGAGTAGATTTGAGGAGTTAATGTTGTGTGATGACGTATAAGGGCATTGTATCTTGTCCAGGCCACCAACGAGAATCGCTAGGCTTTTAACAAGAAAGTTAAGTCCAAGAATCTCAAGGAGGAGACTTGGTACGACAGACAATCGGGCTCCCATCCATGATCAGAGGCAAGTTCGCACTCCATTTGAACCGGGTCCTTATATCATCAAATCTATCTAGTCAAGAGGGGCTATTCTCATGGACTTGGATGGCTTGGAGTTTTCACAACTGGTCAATGTGGACAAGTTAGAGAAATATTACCCCTAAGAGGCTCGCTAGGGCATAAACTAGAAAGGACGAGCTAGGCAAAAGTTAGAGCATGAAAAATTAGAAACAAAGAAAAACTAAGCTCGCAAGGTTGAAAACCCGAAAGGGCAACTTTGGCAAAAGTTAGAACGCCAAAAGGAGAGAGTTAATACTTGAGTGAACCTGAGCCAAACTACGTAAGGCCTGATTCCCATTTTTGGGATACGTAGGCAACTTCATCCTGAAGTTCGGCGGTAACCATCTCCAACTCAACTGTCTTATTCATGCATTTTGATCAGGTCATCTTTCTCCATTCGGGGCCAGTGATCTTCATTTTGGTAGAAGGATCAAGATGGTGAATGCGGTTATGGGCAAATGTGATTTGTTGATTTGGGTTTCTACATCCTGAGGATGGATACTATGTGTGTCAGGTGGTGATCGTTTCTAAAAATTGTTTTGAAATGTTTTAATAAAAGCCGATTTTCCTCAAAATTTACTGTTTTACAACTTGGACATTTTATGAGACCAAAAGGAAAATTTTAGTACTCAAGAACCTTAATTTTATTGATTTCAACACAAGTACATTCTCTAACTCTCGATGATCAAAACTACTTTTACAACATAAAACTTGAAAAGAAAGATTAAAGTAGTAAAACTAGGGGCACAGCTGAGTCGTGGCTCTATGTCTTCGCTTGCACTCGTGGAAGTTTCGCAGCCTAAAGATGGCCTAATTTGTTCTTCGCTCTCGCCAAGCTGCACTCGTTAGAAAGGGCGTAATTGAAGCTAGGCAGGAGCTAGAAGCTCTCGCCTTCCAAGCGAAGGTACCAAGGCAAGTGCTAACCACTTAATAGGAAATGAAGCTTAGTACTTTGCCTCTCATCTAGATGTGTCTCGATCATGGCCAAATTGGTGTCTCGAACCGAAGGGAAATAAAACACGTAGTGTGTGAGGCCAATCAACTGTATACCAGGTTGGTGGGACATGTTGTAGCTCATCTCATGCAAATTAAACTAGAGGCAACGCCATGCTATGTTGGCTGCAGATCGGTTACACATCCAATCGCACCACAATCCCTTTGAAGGGAAATCTATTAGCTGATGGTGAAAAAAGTAAGCTCTAGGTGAGTACTCAGGGCAAGGGTCCACCACTTTCAGCCTATCCATCAACCATACCTGGGAAGGGATGAAAAATTAGAGAGATTAAAAATAAAGAGATAGATGTTGAGAGAAAAGTAAAGAAAGGGCAAGAGAGATAAATAGAGAATTAGTGTTGAGTGGTGTGTGAAATCATAAATAAGGAGGGTGGGAAATAAAAACCTAGAGAAGTAGCAGACTCCCTATAAACCAAGTAGTCACTCGTCGACAAAAAGTATCAAGGCCCATCAAAGTTTCAGCCAGGGCCAAACCCATGCAACTCTTTCCCTCTTTCAAACATTGAGCCACTTCGATCAACCAAATGTTGGCTACGCCGACATTAGGGACAAGAAGGAAGTGCACAAGTAGGCCCACGCATAGAGCATGTTGCCGATAGCCTCGCCAAAGAAGATCACTTTTTGTCTCCACAGCGTAAAATCGATGAACTAAGCCAGGGATGTCTAGCTCCCCATCATGGGCCAAGGACCGAGCCTCATGTACTGAAAATCCACACATATGTTCTAAAGCCTGGGCATGGTTGAAATGGGGTTACGTCATAATTTTTTCGTCATGCCAGGATTCCATTAATGCTTGAAATTCTTCAAGGGTTGGACACAATTCTTGTGATCCGAAATGAAACACATGTGTAATTGGGTTCTAGCACCATACCGCGCCATGGAGGAACAACAAGCAAAGCGAAGTGCGGCTCAAAGGGAAAAGAGTGTTTAGGCCAAAACCTTGAAAATTCACCTTTTTTGAGCCGTCCAAAGTGGCTATCCAGTATCAAAGCCTATTGTTGGGAAGGATCTCCATCATGGGAGCAAAATATCAAAATCTTGCTGTTTTGCTGATATAATAGCTTGGGATCACTTTTCATAGACATTCAGAAAGAGCAGTGCATGACAGCTGGACTTCACTGACCGACATCTTTTTTAGTGTCGATTGGCTTTCATTGGGAGCCAGTTGTACCTATTGGGAGCCGGCCGGCTCTCAATAACTGCCCAAGCAGAGCAGTTGTAGAGAAGATAGGTTATTGTATTAGTGTACTAGAGCTGTGTTTTGAGTTTCTCTTGCTTGTATCAAGTGTTGTTTAGTGTTTTTAGGTTGTTTTCATTTTGTTTTTCTGTTATCGAGCTGTATTTTGTATTGATGGGTTGTATGTTGTTATCGGATCCGAGAATCAATTCAAGAGTGAGCATTCACAGTTGTAACAATCTTGTACAAGATTATCATGCAAGCACCATTCATTCATCACATGTCACATTATATAAGAGAAGTCATCCAAAATATTCTTTTTTTAGCTAGAGGGTCCACTCCCAATCATTGTTTTGAAAAGCAAATATAGCAAAAAAAAAAAAAAAAAAAAAAAAAAAAAAAAAAACAAACAAACAAACAAAAGAAAAGTTTTCAAAAACAAAATACAAGGGCCTATCTAAAGCTAGTCCCTAACTACAAAGCAAAAAAAAAAAAGAAAAGAAAAGTGAATCATCAACCCATCCTGGCCCTCTTCTTCCTTGGCTGCGGAGGAGGTGCATTACTATCATCACTGGGGCTACTGGACTACAAGTCAACCTCCTTTTGTCCTCGGGGGTCGTAGATTGATCAAAAGACTCCTCCGAAGGTGAGCGCTGCCTCGCTTGGCCTCTCCCCTGATCAACTCCTCCTTGACCTCTCATTGGGCCATGTCTCATTCTCCTCCCAGCTAGAGGAGGTCTTACTGGTGCTCTTGGCGCTGGCTCAAGCTAAAAAGAGGACAGACATCAGTAAGGACTAACAAAAGTATAGACAGTGTGGCAACAATAGTGAACTAATGATAAAGTATAATTCTATCCCGTGGGTAGCCAAAGTAGTTTGTCTCCTCCACACCATGAGGAGTAGGCGGTCAATCGTCCGGAGGAGGTCGTCAGCATATGCCTCGGGTATCTGTAAAAGGAAGAGCATTTGAGAACAATGAATAGAAATAACAGGTACAAAGGAATGTAAATATGTAAGACAACAAAAGTAATGTGCAATGGGTAGAAGTATAAAGGAATGTGTACCTGCTCAATGTTGGGAGTGATCACCAATCTGCGATCCCTCCCCTCAATATGCTCAAGGGGAATCTGCTCAATCACCTTGTTCGATCGCTTGTATACGACCTCGGTCGGAATCGCAAAAAGCCCAGGAATGGAGGCGGTAGCCTCAAGAAGTACGTGAGCTACGGCAGTAGGGGCATCCCCAGCAGTAGTGACGGTAGCCTCGGAAAGCACGCAGGTTACACCCCTGGTAAGAGGCGGCATCACTTGGTCCTGCAAGAATGAAGTGAAATCGTCAACCCTATGGTATCTATCATTATTCTCTCCTTGCATCAAGAGGTTGATCATAGGCCCGTTGTGAAGATCATCGGCAATCCTCATACCGGGAGGAGGAAGATGTGGAACATCGGGATCAGCCTGGCCTTGGGTCTAGCTGATGAATCGCTTTCCCAAGTAGTATGCCTTACCAAAGGGGCCCTCGAAAAGGGTCTGCATGGTGGAGGCCTTTCATACAGCAGCATAAATCACCATTGAAGCTTGGGGGATGCCTGCGCAGGGATGCCAGTCAACCTGTGAACAGAATATGCAAAGCAAGGCTAAGCGGTATGGAAACAGTGCAGTATGGGACAACCGTATGAATGACAACGCAAAGTGGGACAATAGCATGGAAATAGTAAAATGGAAAGACTGGTATTTTCTCACCTGATTCGTGGTGATGGTGTCAAAGAAATAGCAGAAGTAAGGGAAGTCTTGGTCTACGTGGCAATGCTGCTTAAATTGGGAGTTGTAGTACCGGTAGCGGGGTACTGACAACTCAATCAGCCTCACTGGGACTAGAGCTAGGGAGGTGAAACATGTGTAAACCCATAGCTGCGAGAAAATAGATAAGCAGTTATAAATAGAGCAGATAAGATAAATAGGAAATGTAAAGTGAAATTGAAAAGAAGAAGTGTACGGTATACTTTCCAGGCTCTCTAGTAACCACCAAGCAAGTTCGCCTTGCGGCGTGATGCGGAGCTCATGTAGCTGTTTAGGATGGCCAGGACAACACCACTCCAGTCATACTCCGTCACCTGCTGAAAATGCACCAGTGCCTCCAAGAGATATAACCTTATGGTATTTTCCCTGTTCACAAACAGGGTAGTATCGAGGAGATATAGAAGGAATCTGCGAGCATATTGAGCAACCTCTACCAGTGTAGCTGGCTGAAGATCAGAGAGGTACTCCAAGAACCAACTGCGGTCCGGGCCGCTCAAGGGGGTGAATCAGGCGGCCCTCCACTGCCATGTCAGATCAAGGATCGGCCTCAACTCCGACCGTGAGGTTTGAGCATCAAAAAGTCATACGGGGTCAGAGTCATCTCTCCAATCGGCGAGAAGTGGAATGAGTATGTAGTGTCCCACCATCTCTTTACCAAGGCCCCATAAAGTAGTGGCTCAGCCCTCATCTGTATGAGCTCTAAACAGAAAGTCCCATAGCCGGCCGCATCGACCAATGCATGAACCTCCGCAGGGAGCCTCTCGTACCAGTGCCTGGGGCCAAAAATAAACCCATAATCTCTTATCCTCTTGGCCATCACCTGTAATTTGGGAATGTTGTTAGTGTCCGCAATACCTTGAAAGGAATTCAAATAAATGCTCGAACAAGAAAAGAATAGTGCTTACTGTAGAGGCATCGGTGGACAAGTGCTCGAAGGGCTCCCGCAATAGGATGTCCTCGTCAATCCCCGGAATGAGGCCCTCAAATTGCAAGATACCGCTCGAGGTTAGAGCGTGTGTACGTGGCTGGCAGGTTTCCACCTCAAATGGTCTATTAACAAGATGAGGCAATACTGACTCAGGAATGGGAGGAAGGATATCCTTGACCTCTATGTCCTCCCCTAAGATGGCTCTAATATCAATAACGGGGTCGGAGATGGGAAGTTCACCACTAGCCATGGAGGGAAAGTGAGGAAGGTAAATAAAAATGAAGAAAAATGTGTGGTTGAGTGAGATTAGGTGAAAAGCCCAAATCCTAAACCCTAGAAGAGAGAAAGTGAAGAGAAAGGAAAAAAAAATAAGAGGGATGAGGGAAAATGTGGGTAAAGATTGTGAGAATGAGCCAAAAAAAAAAAACCAAGAGAAGCCTAAAACTCAATGAAATCAAATTTTGTTCAGTTCAAAACGTATAGGAATGAGAGGGTTTTCAAAGAAAAATTCGTAAAGGTTGTTGGGTTTGGCGAAATTACAAAAAATCTAAAAAAAGGAGGATCCTAGAGAGAGAGGGAGAGGTTTTTCGAACATGGTTATGCATGAAATGAAGGTTGAAATAGGGGTTAAATCAACCACGGTCGTGGTTTTATTGATTCTGTCCCTGCCGCCATCGTGAGCCGGCTAGCATTGTTTGGGCCTTGCCGTATTTCGTTGGTTGCCGGCCGGCCTCAAATGCAAACCAATTTAGTTTTTTTTTTTTTTTCATTTTTTTATATTATTTTATTTTTGTGCATCTCAGTGTTGGGCCTTGGTTAAATATATATATATATATATATATATGTATGTATATGTAAAGAACAAAAGCAGAAAAACAGAAAAACAAAAGAGAGGAAAATCAAGAGAAAAGATAAATGAAAAGCAAAAAAGAAGCAAAAAGTCGAGAGAAACGAAAGGAGAAATGGAAAAGTAGGTGAAGAGTTTTCTATTTTGCTTGGCTTTAATTTGATTAATTCGCAGGTGTTTACATTCATAGGTGTTTACATTTGTAATTATTTCAGTCAAATTTTATCAGTTCGTAGTTGGGTATTTTATTAATTAGTTTGAGCTCATAATTTGTTTTGATTGAAGTTGTTCCAAGGTCATACTTATTTCACAACTCGCTTTGTCAATTCATGCTTTGGTCCATCATATCGTTGTTTTGAGCATTTAATCGACAAACTTGCTCTTAAATTTGCTAAGTTGAGACCGATTTCGGATTGGTGCATTCCCTTTTGAATTGTGAGTTTGTGTTTATTATTTTCCCCGTTGGGTTCATGGCTTCATTCTCCGAGGCCTCCCTGGGGATGAGTTTATCTCGTTCTGTAGTGAAGTTGTTTGCTTCTCCATTGGACCAACCTTTCCTCCTCTCGTGTGCGACGCATCAAGATTGTTCATGTTGGTTAAAAACAGCAAGTGTGACTATTTGTTCACACCCCCTTTCCTCCTCTTGCGTGCGACGCATTAGGATTGTTCACCTTGGTTAAAAACAATAGGTGCGCCTATTTGTTCACACTATCTTTCCTCCATTTGCGTACGACGCGCCAGGATTGTTCTCCTCGGTTAAAAATAGTAGGTGCGCTTGTTTGTTCACACCATCTTTCCTTCTCTCGTGTGCAACGCGTCAGGATTGTTCTCCACAGTTAAAAGTAGCAGGTGCGCCTGTTTGTTCACACCAACCTTTCCTTCTCTCGTGTGTGATGCATCAGGATTGTTCACCTTGTTTTTAGGTGCACCTATTTGTTCACACCACCTTTTCCTCATTTCACGTGTGACACGTTAGGATTGCATTTCTTGGTTAAAAACGACAGGTGCACCTGTTTGTTCACACACATCTTCCCTCCTTTCGCATGCGATGCGTTAGGAATGCTTTCCTCGGTTAAAAATGGCAGTTGCGCCTGTTCATTCACACCAATCTCTCCTCTTTTCGCATGCGATATGTCAGGATTGTTTTTCTTAGTTGAAAGCATCAGGTACGCCTGGTGTTCATACTGCCCTTGTAGCTTTTCGCCCTTTCTGTGTGAGGTGTAGTTAGGTTTGCATTTTCTTACATCCTCTCTATGTGAGGCGTAGTTTGGTTTGTGTTTTCTTTGTCCTTCCCTTGGGAGACGTGGTTATTTACTTGCTTCTATCCGTGTGAGACACGACTTAGTTTGTTGTCCTTGGATTTATGCTTTTGTTCAAGTGTTGTATTTCTATTATCACTTGCTGCATTGTTTCATTGCTTGTTAGCATATATGTGCATGTGTCATTGCATTGTTTCATTGCATGATCATAAGTTATGGTTCCCGCATATCATTTTGCATTTCACCGTTGAATTACGCATGTTTGATTCCTTGCAAAGGGATACATAGGCAACCTTCGGGTTCAACCTTTGGCATTTATATTTTGATTTGTTTTCTTTCCCAAGTCTTACGGCCTCGCCAAATGGGTCGTCTCTCGGCTTTCACATTCACTCACGTCATTTTATGACTTTGAGTTCTGTCAAAGAAGGGCAACTGTAGACAACCCATTTTTGATCGCCCGCAAGACTTGAACGCTTTATACTGTGCACTCGATGATGAAGTCATGTTAAGTGTGATTCGAAGTCTCAATGAAGCAATGTAAGCTCGCACACCAAAACCAATCCTAAACCCTTCATATTCATACTGTCTTTGCCCCACAAATTCATTGTTGAACATCATGCCACCCTACATTGAGTTTAAACCAATGGAACCAGGGAAAACTTTGGGCGCCGGCCGTAGCCATCGGGAGCCGGCCAGCACTCGATAGCGAGAAACACTGTTTTGGGCAGGAATAGGCCAGTTATCCTTTTTAAAGATATTTTTGACCTATTTTGCTCGAATTCTATAAAAACGAGGTGAGACCTCTATTTTGATTGTTGAAAAATTTCTAGAGAAGCTATAAACACAAGAGAGAGCTCCTTCTTCCTATACAAGTCATCTTTGAGCCAACCTATCTCTCTTGATCAATATCCATACACCATACATCGCCTTAGATCATAACCTTAGAACCTTGGTTGAGCTTTGTGAATCACAATTCAAGCTTGAGAGTGGGCTTGAACCAAGTTTGTGTTACAAACAAAAGCTTACTTTTTTGAGAGGTATAAGCTTGTCACCTTCTCTTTTACTTCTTGTTCTATCTATTGCTATCTATTTCTTGTGTTTTTATATTGTCTTGGATCCATTTCAAGTGTCTAAGCACGGGTCTGGATAGATACCAAAGGGTAAAGAGAGTTAACACTCTTTCTTGCGCTTTCACCTATAGCTCAAACCCTTGTTTTACACCCTTTTCTTTGCTTTCCAAATTGATTTTCAGATTTTAAAAGAGGCTAAAAATCATGCTTTGAGGTTTCAAATGTGGAGGGGTTAGCCACCCCTCTTTGTTCTTGCTTACTAGCCTTATTTTCTTTGTTTTTTGTTTAGCTTTTTGGGCTCTTTTCATGCACTTTGAGATGCTAGTTTTCACCTATTAGAGGCTATTTTAGGGCTGTCCTAGATTATTTAATTGGTTCAAGCTTTGATTAGTTCGTTTGTTGTATCATAAATTCTCATATATAACTTTTTATGTGTTGTTCTTAGCTTTTCTTTAATTGATTTTGATGTTAAAAGCCTTATTTTAATATGCAACTTATCATCCATTTCTTTCATTTGAGAGTTGTTTCAACAGGTTTATGGTTATTCAAAACATGAGCTAGAGATTTATGCTTAATGGCTTAATTTCTATAGAGATTCATCATCAACGGCATGGTCTCTCTTTCATGTTGAGAATCATTTCCTATTTGACATGCTTCTCATTTAGTGGACGTAATATTTAGTGAACGTAATCACCACTTTGGACGAATAGATTAAAGAATGGCAAAGACTAATGAATTTAGCTTAAAATGAATCAACCAACATAAAGAACATGAGTTATATTGCTTGGGTTCGGTCAGACGTTATACCGAATTCATTGAGTCGAGGGTCGTCATACGTCAATTAATGATGTTTTGATGAACCTTGAAGCGTCTCTACCGCCCTTTTTGAGCTCATTTCATGAAAAGAGAGAGGGGGGTCATTGTTCATTGCATTCATTAATTTTTGTCCAAACTCATGTCTGAAATCATCAAGAAATCAACTTGCTCATTGATGGTTTTGGTAATGACTTTGTTCTTCTCTTGAGGATTTCCATGACAGAGAAGAGTAGAGAGGACAAACAGGGCCTAGAAAGCTCTGTCTACTTTGTTCTCACCTCGATGCACAAAACATTTCTTGGCATAAAATTCTATCACGGCACTCTTTGGTCTTCTTTGGAGCTCATTTGGAGCAATGGCTCCCAATGCTTGGTAAATAGAGTGTTTTGCAGAAAACACGGGGTAGTGGCTGAAGGTGCAGCAGAACAATTTGGGTAGACAAAGCAACTTATGGGCACTGTGCAAGTAAGCATTGTATCTCATGGTTGCTTAGATTAATTTTTGTATATTTATTTATTATTAGCTTTGTTGTAAGTAATTATTGTTGTAGTTATTATTTTTGTTTACGTAGATTGCTAGTTTATTGCTCGTTATCATAATGCCTTTGTTGTAATAAATTAGATAGTTTAGCTATTCATTTATTATTTGTTCCAACCTTGTAATAGGTAGGTAGTTTAGCTCAAATCATTCATTCGAATTTGTAATAATTAGTTTAAATCCAAACACTTGGATATTTATTTGCACTCTGCTGCGCGAGGATAAGTATGTAATAAGTGTATATCTTCCAACCCCATTTTTCCTCCTTTTACTTACTCGCTTATGATGGTAGTATAGGGCACCATGTTTATTTAGCATTCACATGTTTACATACACTCGTTTCATGTACATTTGGGTTCTGCTCATCATACTAACCAATGTTAATTTCAAATTCATTGCTTGAAGATTTGATTTATCGCATGCCTTGAATTGGATCATATACCATGCTCATAGTCAAGCCTATTAAAAAAAATTGCATAAATGTGTGCATTGCATTAGTCACATTGTATCATTTAGGAACATGCATATTTTCTAATTATTTTACCTTGCTTGGCTTGCCTTGGAGTACTAGGTGAGCTTTTATTGCTTTAGCATCTTGCATTGCATGTGATTGTTGCCATGTCAAGCATGCTTTCCATAAGGCTAAATGCTTAAATGATATAACTCTTTTATTGCCGATGGATGAAGGCTAATTGCGAAAATTGGGATAAAATTGATTAATATGCATACAAACTCATCTTTTTAAGTGATGCGTATTAAAACAATTTTTCAAATAAACCATGAAATCAAAGTGTTCAAACTTTCGCAAATTAGTCTATACTTGTATGCATCACATAGTAAAAATAGCTAATAATAAGAACAAGAGCATACAATGTAAATAAGAATTACATTATGATTAGTAGAGGCCGATCTTTGATCAAGTAAGTAGGGTGCTTAATTCATGACCATGCTCTCTTGTACCTATGTTCCTGAGCCGAGACACTTTGGTGATGACGGATAAGTGGCCTTTGGCACGAGTCTAGGGTTTCCTAAATTTCACAAAAATATTTAGGTGGCGACTTTGTAATCTGGCAAAACAATCCATTTTTGGCATTTGATTCAAATATTGATTTTCCAAAAAGAATTGTCGGATTTGGACTCTTTTTGTGTTTTCACTATTTCACATTGCACTTGTGAAATCAGATTCAGAACCACAGAGTTCGAACTGTAGGGCTAATCGTATCCAAAAGGATCACAAAAGCAAGCTACAACTGGTATTTTCAAACAGGTTATTCTAGCAACTTTAGAATAGAGAGTTCAAGTTTGAAAATTTAAAAGAGGCTTCAAATTACATCAAAAATAAGTAAGATTTAAACATTTTTCTAGATACTCAAGTTAGAAATACATTTTCAGAAGAACATGGAAGCTGAAAATCTCTTTAACATGGAGAAAATATTTTTCTAAGAAAATTGGACAGAATCTGTCACACTTTGGCAAAACTGAAATTACTCTTTTAATACTCATCAATTTTCTATGAAATTAGTGATAAATGAAATATAAATGAAAATGATAACTTTACCAAGTGGTCTTGAACGAAAATAATATTTGTAGAGAAAATGGCATTCATTTGAAATAAGCATCTTTCTTGGAGTTGTTTGTGGCAGTTTAGAAAAATAATTGTTTCGCTGGTAAAATACTCCGATGGTTTTATAAAAATTTAGAGAAGTAAAAGACATGCTAAATAAGCTCTTGTATTCTCAAATTTTACACTAAAATTTCTAAAATTGATTGGAGCCTTTGCAAATGGATTAAAGATCACAACCATGCTGAAAATCACCATTCAGTTCTATCTTCTTTTCTTTACTTGAAATATCATACCAAATAATGAAAATTAATTCCACATATAACATATATATCGTAAAAAAAAATTAAAACATATATCTAAGAATGGTGATAGTTGTTGATCCTACCTTATGACTTGTACAAAACTTTGCTACGTATGGAAACTCTATCTTGATAGAATAACTAACTCTTCTCAAATTCTAACTCTAAAATTTTTGTGAAGATAAAGAAGTAGAATGTGGAAGGAAATAAAAGATATGAATTCTTCCTTCAACTAGGCCAGTATATATAGGAAGAGGAGATGAAGAGAGTAATCATGGTCGGTGTGTTAGAAGGGAAGATGAGGCATGTGGTTTTTGATGTGTAGATGAGTTGGTATAAGTTGATGGTAGATAATGTGGTTGTTGAGGTGAAGATGAGTTGATGTAAGTAGTTGATGATGAGGTGAAAATGAGTTGACGTAAGTTGATGGTAAATGATGGATATGGCATGTGGTTGTTGAGGTGAAGATGAGTTGGTGTAAATTGATGGCAGATGACGTGGTTGTTGAGGTGAAGATGAGTTGGTGTAAGTTGATGGTAGATAATGGTGTTAGATTTAATAATGGTGAGGTGGTATGGTGTGAGTTGGTGTTTTCCACCATTGATTTTTCTTTATTATTATTATTATTATTATTATTATTATTATTATTATTATTATTATTATTTCTTTTATAAATATTTAAAAGAATAAGGATAGTGAGAAATACAACATTATTAGAAAGAGTAATCGGTTTGCACCTAAAATATTTCACCACTAAAATTAAACTAATTATGAGGTGACAATATAAATGGTTAAAGATAAATACAAACTTACCATAAATATTCATCCTAAAACTACCAACTCTAAAATTAAAGTTCGGTATTATACTCTTAGTAAACATTTTCCTTCTCCAAAAATCTGGGGCGTTAGATGTCAACCCTTCAACCGAGCTTTCCTTGATCCTTGTTAGGATTTTCCAAATTTTTTCTCAAATCTTTCCACTGAATTTTAATAACAAAAAATAATACCATTTTCCATGAGTTTCCTATCTTTTTCTTCTTCAAAATATATTGAAATAAATTTCTCCAAATACAACAAAATTAGGATCTTACATATTTGATTCCCAATTCAATATTCTAATACTCCCTCAAAATTTTCTAAACTTCTACTAATCATGCCCACCGAATTCTTGAAAGAGAACAACAATCTTTATCTCATTTTGACAATATTTGATACACAATAATCAACCTCCAATGACTCCATAATTTGCGATATAAAAATCAAACTTAAAGAGAGATTGAGATGAAACATCTTCAAAAATGAGATTTTCCCAAAATGTAAAGCAAATTAAGATCCTACCAAGTTTGGTTCCCAATAAAATATTCCACCTCAGCTAATAAAATATCTCCAGCACTTCAATTTTATTATCCAAAAAATACGAGGTTTCACACTCTTGGTCTTTGTCGTCGAGTCTCAACGAATATTAAAACTCTAGTGATGTCGACATTGATTCACACCTTGGGGTTCGAGATGTAAATTTTGTTGAGAGTAAATTGCTTCGACATGATTGAGTTGATTAGAGACAGATCTGAGGTAAGAGGCTTTAAAACCTAACCTAGCTCGGATATGAGATAAGGAGGCATAAGGCTAGAGCCATCGAAGAAAGTGATAAGGAAGAGGAGAGTTAAGTGTATGACGATGGCGATGATCGGGCGTTGTGAGTAACATAGAGATCATGACGGCGATGATGGTGGAGATGATGGCGGCGACGATGACGGCGATTGAGATTGGCAAACAAGAGAGAGAGAGAGAGAGAGAGAAACCTGATGAGTTGTTTTTGAAGAGAGAGATATGAGAGGAGTGAAATGAGAGACAAATAAAAAAACATGAGAGAGGCAAGGTGGTAGATGGGTATTTTGGTCATTTTGCGATAGGTTGTCCTTATGGACATGATAAATTAGCATGCATGGACCTTTGGGTATGGAAAATTTAAATTTAAATTTTTGGCTTGAACACCCTCTCTTAAATTCATTAATTATGACAATCGTTATTCCTCCAAAAAAAAGTGAAATGATAATTTTGGAAAGTTATTAATTTTGAAATGTAATAATTCTACTACTAAAAAAGGTTAAAATTTTCAAAAAAGACTAATATTTTGAGATAGAAGGAGTATCATTTTTAGTATATAAAGATCTATTATAGTGCTGGGTTGTAGTGCTTTTTGTAGTGCATTAAAACGACATCATTTTCGTGCATCCCCACAATAAATAAAGAGAGATACATTAGCAACTCCCTCTTCTCTTTCGGCAAGCTCCATTATTGGTAGGCCCAACCCTGCCTCTTCCTCTTCCTCTTCCCTCGACACTTTCCGTGCTCCTTTCGAAAGGCAAATAACCCTATAGATCAGACTCCACTTGTGGTTCTGAATCTAATTTCACAAGTGCAATGTGAAATAGTGGAAACACAAAAAGAGTCCAAATCTGACAATTCTTTTTGGAAAATCAATGTTTGAATCAAATGCCAAAAATGGATTGCTTTGCCAGATTTTAGAGTCACCACCTAAATATTTTTAGAAAATTTAGAAAACCCGAGACTCGTGCCAAAGGCCAATAGTCCGACATCACCAAAGTGTCTCAACTCGAGAACTTAGGTATGAGAGGGGAAGGTCATGAATTGAACACCTCACTTGCCCGATCAAAGATCAGCCTCTACTAATCATGATGTGTTTTTCATTTACATTATATGCTCTTGTTCCAATTTATTAGCTATATTACTATGTGATGTGCACACAATGTATAGACTAGTTTTGCAAGAATTGGAACATTTGATCTTATGTTTGTTTTGAAATTGTTTTGTAAATTTGTCACTTGAAAAAGTGGGCTAAAATGGACATTTAATCAAACCGTTCCAATTCAAGCAATTAGCCTTCATCCACGGGTATTCAAGCATTTAATCATTTAAGCACTTAGCCTCATGGTAAATATACTAGACATGGCAACACAAACACTCAATGCAAGATGCTAAAACATAAAATTACTCACCTAGTACTCTAAGCCAAAACAAGGCAAAATAATTAGAAAATATGCATGTTCCAAATTAAATGTAATATGACTATGTAGCCACCCCATTTTTGACCGACCTTAAGACTCAGATGTCATCGATTGAGTGCTCAGTGATCGTGCATGTTTCAGCTCGTTTTGAGTTTCCAGAGTTTTTGGCTGAGAGCCTTGCCTTCGGGCCTCTGAACTCTTTGTGCTTTGGCTCGGTTTGTGGACCGAACCTTGTTTTCCTTCGCTGGAAGGAGTGGGAGGTCCGTCGACCACCTTTTTGTGGTCGTGAACCACTTTTCGCTTGGAGACTAGTTTAGATTTTGAAGCCTTGATTGGCGCCTTGTCTCGGGATCTTAATGTTCTCCGTTTGGCTTGGTTTTTAACCATGCCTTGTTGCTTTTGCCTAGAGGGATCTTGTAGTGCAGGGAGACCACTTTTGGTGCCCGTAGACAAGTTTTCGAGGCTCCCAGTTGTGTGCCTTGCCTCCCGGACTCTTACCTTGCATCCTTTTTGGTTTGTTTTTGGTACAAACCTTATTTTCCTTGTTTGGAAGGTGGTACAAGGGTGGGAGACCAGTTCTTCCCCTTGGAGACCACTTTCCTTCCTGCCAGGCAGTTTTCTGGTCGGCCAACTGGTTTTCTTGGTCTTTGGACCACCTTTTCTGGTCGGCCACCACACCACCACCTTGCTTTCATGTTGCAGACCATCTCCTCCCCCCCCAATGGCCGACCACTTCCACTAGTCGGCCGACTAGTGTTTGTAGCTGGCCGACCACTTCAAGTGGTCGTGACTTTCTAACATTTTGGAGATATTTTTAGGCCAATTCACAGTGGTGGTAAAAGCCATACCATCCTCCTCTATAATGGAGGGATGGCTTTAGGCCTAAAGCTTGTCCAACAAGCTTGTTGCATGTTTTTCTATATAAGGGAGCCTTCTCCCTCATGCCTTAGGTTCAAAAAAACTCCTTTGAGCTATACAAACATCCTTGTCTTTATATCTTCTTGCTTGCTCTATATTTGTGCTTGAAAGTGTAGTTTTTCCACACTATTGCACACAAACACACACTCAAACACCAAACTCTTGTTGCTGAGGCTCTTTGAGGTTGGTTTTGGAGTCTTTGGACTGGTTTTGATCAAGGAAAGTTGCTGGAGTTACAGCTTTAGAGGGGTTCTACAAGGGTGAGTCTCTACCCTCTTGAACCTTGCTTTTTGCTCAAGATTTTAGCGTCATTTTCATGGTGTCTTAGGATTAACTTCCTACTACAAAAAGTTCTGATTTTTAGTCCTTAGCATGTTTGTTTCAGGTCTCTTTTGCGTTGGGGTTATTCTATCCCCCCCTTATGCCTTGTTTGATCTTGTGTTATGATTTCCTTTTAAGCTAGTTGGATCACCTTGATTTGTCCTTCTTACCACTAAAATCGGAGGATTTTCTTGGTGAAATGATGTTTTGAGGTCCCAAATAAGAGAGGCTCATCCCCTCTCCTTCTGTTTTGTATGCTTGCTTCATTTGCCTCATGTTTGAGCATGTTTGTTGGGCTTATGTTGGCTCCATCTTAGCATGTATTTGGGGTTATTTTGATATGGCATATCACTGTTTTGACTTGGTTTTGTCACCATATACATGCCTTATACACTTGTAGTGTAGATGTTACAAACTAGCTTTGTGTGCTTCATGAAGTAGCATGTCTTTCTAGTATGTTTTGAGTCCATCTCAGTAGGTTTTTGGTGTTGTTTTAACATGTCTTAGATCTGTTTTGGGTTGGTTTGGTGGCCCCATACATGCTTCATGCACTTGTAATGCATTTCCATTTACTAGCCTAATGTGTATCATGCTTTAGACCATCATTCTAACATGATTTTGGCTTAACTCTAAGAAGATTTTGCCCACGTTTTAGCATGCTTTATTTATGATTTGTGCTGTTTTGGTCATGCATACCATGCTTTGTATAGCTATAATGCATTCTAGCTTGTTAGCTTTGTGTGTCAAGTCCACTAGCATGCATTGCTTGGGCTATTTGAATGATTTGGCATCATTTGTTATGTGATTTCAGTGCATGTTTCATGCTCACGCATTCACATCTTTCACTGTTTCCATGCTTTGAAGGGTTGGTCCTTTATGCCTTAAACATGAGTCATTGCGTATGCCTTCATGCCTAAGCTTGCGAGCTATCATTTCAGTGTGTTTTTGGGGTTATTTTGCCATGATATAACTCTGATTTTTTTTGGTTAAGCCATCTCATGCTTGGTCTTCGTAGGTGTAGTGTAATCCTCCCTTTTGGCCTTGCATACATCATGCCTTATGCCCCTCATACTAGCGTGTTTTGGCTTCCTTACATGCATTTTTTAGACTTATTTTGACATGCTCTAGGACTGTTTTGGGTTGCCTTTGCCATATGCTTCATGTATTTCATAGTTATAGTGCAAGTGCCTTGCTAGTTTCAAGCTTTGGGCACCATACCATGCTTCATTTGCATCATGTACATGATTTGGCATCATTTCATATGTTATTTCAGAGCATGTAGCATCGTCATGTTCCCACTTCATTCAATCTTTAAGTGCCTTTGAGTGTTATGCATTGTTGCCTTGTTTGTGGCCTAGCATGTATGCCATCTTGCCTAGGTCCTTGAGCCCTCATCTTAGCATGTTTTGCTCTTTGTTTAGACCTAATCAAGCTCTATCCATGGTTGGTTCTTGCATTTGTGCCACGTGTTGCATGTCCCTTTCTGTAGTCCTCTTTGCTAGCCTTATGCCTTAAGGACCCTAGCATGCCATGCTTATGCTGTTTGAATGATTTGGCATCATTTCTTGCTTAATTTCAGAGCTTATAGTGTTGTTACACTTCCACAGTTGTCACTCTTTGAGCACTCTTGAGGGTTGTGCTCTTATGCCTAGTTGATGGGCCATTGCATTGAGCATGCTTGTCTTGATCTTCATGCCGTAGTTTCATCATTATGGCCACTGATTTGGGCATGACTAAGGTCTGTCCACTTTTGGTTTAAGTCCATTTAGCATGCTTGTTTGCATGTTGTTTGCATGCTTATGTTACATTGCATTGCATTGAGTACGCAATGTTGTTTATTGCATTGTGTATGCCATGTTCTTTAGCATTGTGTATGCCACATCATTTGCATGCTTATGCTACATTGTATTGAGTATGCCATGTTGTTCTTCGCATTATGTATGCCATGTCGTTTGCATGCTTATGCTACATTGCATTGCGTATGCCATGTTGTTCTTTGCATTATGTATGGCATGTTATTCTTAGTATTGTGTATGCCATGTTTTTAATTTCATTGTTTATGCATGTTGTTGCTTGCAATGTGTTTGGATTAGGTGTTAGTCCAAACACGAGAAATGAGGGATGTTTCATACTTGAAGTGATGAAACGTGCCTCAATTCTCGGTCGTCGACCCTCTTGATCATACATGATAGAGGTCAAGGCTTTATGTGTTTATGTGTGCATCCATTTCATATTGAATTGTGCAATTTGGCTTCTCGGCCATCATGCATCGAGATGCGTGATTGGTGGCCAGTCGAGACCGCACTCCTTGAGCTTATGAAATGATAGGGAGGGTGGTTGTGCACATATCTTGCAAATACATTGCCATTCCTTTCTTGCTCTCTGTTTGCGGTAATTTGGAAGAGTGTAACAAAAATTGGTCGGCAAACCCGGAAAAACTATTTGGCTAACCACTTTTTGATGCGACAATAATGCTTGTTTGGCAGGTGGTCTCTCCCATCAACAACTGGTTGGCCATGCTCCTACAGGTCCCCAAAGTGAGTTGGAAGCTTTCTGGAGCTTGGTGCAAGGTTCTGAGAACAGTTGCAAATAGAGGCAAAGCGGGCATCGCGTTGGATTTACGAGCGAGGCGACCAATCATGCATGCACTCCTTATCCGAGGACCTCTCTTTACTACTTTCCTTAGCTAGTTTATGCTTTGGTTCTATTTTTAAGTAGTTAGTGCGTTTAGTTGCTTATTTGTGTTGTAATAACTAGTTGTTAATTAGCCGTTTGTACTTAATTGGTTAGCTTGTTAGTTAATTAGTTTTGTGATGTAATAATTAGTTTAATTAGCTTAGATTAGTTGGTTAGCTCTTTATTTGGACCCTCGTCGAAGACCAAGCTGTTGTAATAAGCGTGCGTGTGTATGATGCATGTCTTCCAACCTCCATTTCTTTCTCCCTTTTACTTAACGCTTCGATGGTTAGTTTTAGGGCATATTTCAATTAGCAACCTTATGCTAGCATGCTGCATCCATTCATCTGTCTTGCATGCAGAGCTCGGTACATCATACTAACCACATTGTATTTCAATACATTTACTTGAATCGTGTTCAATAGCATGTTATCAAAATTACATTCATTTGACATCTTAGAATAGCGAGCCTATTTTAGTTGCATTTTGCATGTGTTTCATTAGCCATCTTAACATGAACTAGGATCATGCATGATTTCTAACTAGTTCTCTGTTTTGGCTCGGAGTACACTGTGATTGTTTACGCTTTAGCATACTACACATGTGTAAGTGACTGCAATGTTTAGCATGCTTGCCATGAGGCTAATTGCTTAAGTGTTTACCTACATGAATGCCTATGGATAAAGGTTGGATTGCTTGAATTGGAACAATTCATTGAAATCCGCGACTTAGCCTACTTGCGTGTAGCAACTTCAAACCATTTTTGAAACAAATGAACATGAGATGCTTTGTTCCAACTTAGGCGATCTAGTCTATAATTGTATGCTGTGCGCATCATATAGTAATTCTAGGTTAATAACCGGAATAAGAACACAAGTGTTTTCAAAAACAAAATATCATGTTAGTAAAGGCCGATCTTTGATCGGGCGAGTGGGGGTGCTCATTGCATGACCTTCCCTTCTCGTACCCAAGTTCTCGAGCCGAGGCAACTTTGGTGATGACAGACACATGGTCTTAGGCATGAGTCAGGGTTTCCTAAATTTCCCAAAATAAAATATTTAGGTGGCGACTCTGTATTTGACAAAGTAGTCCATGTTTGGCACTTCTTTATTAAAATTGATTTTCCAAAACGATTTGCTGGATTTGGACTCTTTGGTGATTTATCGGTCTCACATTGTACATTGTGAGATTAGATTCAGAACCGTGACATGAGTTCGAACTGTAGTAGCCTAGAACAAAACGATTTGCGCCCTTGCGGCACGGAGAGCGGAGTTCTCGGGCGATCTCTGATTTAGCAACTTCTGCTAGGGACTTAGAGAACTTGACTCGAACTCATGATATCCTGTTTTGATTACACTTATGTGTTTCTTTGCATTGCATGTGCATTGGTGCCCCTAGGACACCGTGTTTGCCATCTGCTATTCTGAGCAGTTCATGAGGCTGCATGCCATAAAATTGGCGATTCTGGGCTCTGCCACAATAGAACACAAACCTCGGTTATTCCGAGGCACGCTTTGACCATTCGACCTAGTGCATATCGGAATCCATAGTGACCATTCCAAACTAGGACAGGTTGCTTACCTGATTGTAGGTTGTTTGAAACCGCTACGTGCGTTGTGAAACCCTAGCTCCTAACAAAATAGGACAGGAAAACCCTACCCCTCCATAGTGGTGTTTTGGCTCTCATTTTCTTGCTATGTGCTATCAGAGTGTGTCTCTACAAGTTGCATATATCAGTTTGCAAGTATGAGTGCTCGAACCTAAGGGCATCGATATTTTGGAGAATCGGTTTACGAGGGTGTCGATTTGAGAAGAATATAGGGCGAATTCGGAGAAACCTGATCATTCAAGCTATGCTCATATACATTACGGTGAAATCGGTGAGATCTTTGTTTGTTTTCTCTTTTGCTAGGTGGTCTTGGAACCATAGCTCCAGAAGGCTCTAATATCCCCCGGGTGCATTGGACTTGTGTTGATAGACTTTGTCGGTCGAGATTGATTCGAGTAACGGTGTTCCTTTCTTTGAGGCAACGGCAAGAGAGGCCAATCTGGCCCACCGGTTCAACAGATCCGATAGTCACCGATCACATCACCTCTGTTTAACTTTCGGACCGTGATGGCAAAAGTCCGGAAGAAGTTGTGGCCGTGATACTAGCATCAAATCAAGGAACTGCTAGGCAGGATAAGGCCAATGCTGAAATGCAGCGCCCATCTGGGGCACCTACCACACTTCGATCTTGGAACCCCAATCATCTTAAACTCGTGAGCCCACTACTTTTGAGCTGATGGGAATGATCGGCGATCTTCAGAGAACTGTGGCTGATCTAGCCTTTGGACTATCGGCTCCGCCATCGACCATATCACATGCCGAAAATTTCACACCAAAAGACTCCCCACTCTTGGGACGAATTATAATTGAAATTGGCCAACCTGAAGCCACCCCAAGTTTGGGCAATGACATGTCAACAACAATAGGGCTCTGCTCTGATATAGCGACCCAATCCCTTGGCAAAGTGGAGGCAAGTGGAAAGAACAAGGTAGGGGAAGACATTGATCCCTATGAACACCTTTTGTGGGTTTTTGAGGCTTTAAAAGTCGAAGGACTGAACAAATAGCAAGTGCTCGTAGTTGTTGCAAAAACTGTGGACGACACTGTAGCCACTTAGAATGAGAGCAGTTCGAATCAATTGGAGAACCAGGAGAAGGGCCGTCGTACCAGAAACGATCCTTTTAGCTCTATTTCTACACTCAGGAGATATCGGCAAACCAAGCTAGCACCTACCAACCCCTTTGTTAGTGCATCCAGCAAAAATCCGCAAACCTCGAAGTATCTACCTTGAGGTCGCAGGGTCTTCCATGTCCTCTATATGCCTTTGTCCAAGGCTCTTCAAATCCTCGTTGATAAAGGCCATCTCAAACCCCTTGAGCGTCGACCTCTCCCTGGTCGTCTTCCACTCGGTCATGATGCTACCCAGTACTGTGCCTACCATCAACAAACCGGTCATAGCACCGACAATTGCTTTCGTCTTCGCCACGAAGTACAGGATTTGTTTGACAACGAGGTCATCATCCCACCAAGCTCAGCAAAGTCTATCGTCATTGGATCAGTAAACCTAGGGGATAATGTGATGTGGTCGAGGGATGAACCACATGGGTGGCTTTCGATTTACTCGGATATGGCGTATGGCATACCTTTTGAGCATTTGCTAATCTTTGTTTATTTTACATTCTGACTTGGGTATTCAGTCAGTTCTATTGTGTTGTATAGAGTTAGTCTTTTCATACTGAGTCAGTCGGGTCTGTCTTGTTGTGTCGAGTAAGTCCTGTTTTGTTAGAGTCGGGTGATTTCGGGGGTGTTACCTCGGATATCACTTGCTTGTTTTGTGTTTGTCTTTTACACCCACTCTTTTGAGTCTGTTTCTGCCATGGAGCTAGTTACGCCAGAAGATCTGAATGAAATAGCAGTGGTTTTTCATGCTTTTGTGCTTGTTTTTGCTTTGAGCCAGTTGTGCCAAAAGATCTGAATGAAATGGCGATTGCTTTTCACCTGCTTTTCTGTGCCTTGAAATCATTGCATTGACCTAAGTTTTTCAAAACTTTTTCAAACACTGTAGGGAAAACAAAGATGAAGGAATTCCTCGGGATTTGTAAAAATTTGATCAATTGAGAGAAAGAGAGGCATGCTAAGCCTTTGATGAATAAAATCATACTTGTTAGTGTAGTCTTGAGAAGGACCCTAGCTTGATCCAGATTGGTTCTGCATTGTCTTCATCGCGAGCGATTTGTCACTTTCTTAAAAGATTTCAAAAAATGTTTTGCGTAGTCCTGCGAAGACCTGTGTGGAATTGCTCTTGAGATTGTGCAGCATAGGATCGCTCCTAGCTTCGAGACTCACCCCCTTTTTGCTTTCAAACCTTGAACTTAGTTTCAGAATGTTCGAAGGTCAATCATGATGTGAGGCCTGTATGGCCAGATTTGAAGCAGCCCACGAACTAGGGGCAAGGAAGTTAGATCAAGTAGATCAGATGTTCTCAAAGGAAGCTTGCGAAGCTAGATTAGAAACCCCCCCTCGAACTGGGGGCAAAAATGTCCAATGTGCTCGAAGAGTCAAAAATTGGGACATTTCTCAAGCCAACGAAGATCAGCAAGAGTGCCAAATCCTAGAAGGGAGGAAAGAAGGAAGTATTGCTGAAGGACAATTGAGCTCCTATCCATGACACTGGGGGCAATTCAGCCCCCTCATTAGATGGACTCGTACATCATTAGTGAACAACAGCCACTCTCCTGAATTTAGATGGCTTCGAGATCTCAAAACCATTTGACATGAACAAAGCTACACTTTTTACCCTTGAGAGGCTCATTTGAAATTTGAAAATCTAGAAGGGCGACCCAGGCAAAAGTTAGAGCAAGAAAAAGAAGAAAAAGAACAAAAAAGAAAAAATGCAAAGAATGAAAAAAGAAATGAAAAGAAAAAAAGAAGAAAAGATGAAAAAAAGAAGAATAAAATAAATGAAATGAAAAGAAAAACATAGCTCACAAGGTTGAAAACCTAGAAAAGGTGGCCTTGGGAAAAGTTAGAGCGTAAAAAAGAGAGGTTAATACCCGAGTATACCTTAACCAGGAACTACATCAGGCTTGATTCCCGTGTTTGGGATACGTAGGCAACTTCATTCTGAAGTCCAGCCATAAACACTTCCAAATCGATTATGTCTATGTAATGGTTCTGATCATCTTTATCTTCTCTGTATCCGAGAATTCGGTTGTGATCGTTACTTTGAGGATTGATTACAGTGCACTGTGGTGCCATTCAGACAAGGGGCAACTTTCCATTGTCGTGCAGTGCTCTTCAGACAAGGGGCAATTTTCCATTGCTTTGGATCTGAGGTTGTGCATCTCAAGAGTAAATTCTGTGTTGGTCGAGCAGTGGAAATTTGTAAAAACAGTTTTTGAGGATTTTTACTAAAGTTGACTAATTCTCTTGAAAATTATCCCATTTTTCCAAAACTGGACCATTTCTTGGACCCAAAAAGGAAAATTTTCAGTGCTCACAACTTGACTTGCATGATTTCAAATCAGAAAATCGAACAAGCATGTTAATCTAACTCTCATATTGATCAAAATTGTTTTTGAAAACCAAAACAAAAAATGGTCAAAATGATGAATTAGGGGCACAGTTGAGTCAGGCTTCCTGTCTTTCCCCCGTTGTCAATACTTGTCAGAAAGGGCACTTTACCTGCTGGAAAAGGAACAAGCGAAGTTAAACAAAGGGTCAAAAGCTCTCTCATTCTCCAAGCAACAAGGTATCAAGTCAAGTGAAATCTGTTGGAATGGATCAAGATATTCCACTCCTCAATTTGGACAGGTTTGATCACATCCGAGCTAGTCAAGGACGTCATCAACTGATGTCCGCTGTAGATTTGCTGCACACACCCAGTTGTAGCGCAACCCCTCTGTGGGGAAGTTCACTGTTGTGAGTAGAAGAAGAAGAATCTAGCGGAATGCTAGGGGTAAGAACGCACAACTTCCTTTTTATCCATCAACCACACAGGAGAGGGGTAAAAAATGAGAGATGGAGAATAGAGATGTGCGATGAGAGGAAAGTGAGAAGAGGGCTTTTCAAAAAAGCAGAGCTTGAGGGCGAGTGATGGGAGAATCACAAATGAGAAAGGGTGGGAAATAATGCAGAAGAAACTAGCTTCTCATGAGCAGTGGTCTCTCGTTTTTGTAACACATCCGAGTGTTGTGTGTGTGTTTTTACTGTCTCGATTCTTGTTTTGAGTCATTTGAGTGTATCTCGATATGTTTAGGTTGTTTCCCTTTGCTTTCCATTGTTGAGTCGTTTTGGTACGTGAGTCGGTTGTAGGCTCAATACAGTTTGGAACTCATTTCTCAACTTCAATTTCAAAATGAATCGTTTTGTGCTTTCGAGTGCTATGCCATTCTCCACATTTATGCAAAAGCAGGATTTGTTCTTTCATAAAACTGCAGGGTTCAACCCGGGTCATGCGAGAGCAGTAAAACCAAGACTTGTCTAAAGCTATGTAAGTTCCAGGCTGCAAAGCAAAAGAAAAGAGGGAAAATTTGGAGCGTCTGAGTTTGTTTCAACTACGCAAGTTCGTCACTACATCCGTATGTTGAGAATGAAATTTGTGTGCCAAATAGACCGAAATTGTGTTATGAGTGTGTGTTGAGAATGATCGGTGTCTTTGTCTGTGTGTGTTCAAAGTGAACCGAATCTATGTTGACTATTTCGATGCGAGCAGCGATCAGAAGTGCTCTCCCTGAGCACCGTCTCTGCCAAAGGTATCTCGACTGCGTTTGCAATGAGTTCCTAGGAGACCAACTACGACGGTGGAAACTAGAATTCGAAGAACACAAGGTAAGTGTTCAAAGAACACAAGGGGAGATCCCCGTCAGAGTAGAGCGGTTCACCGCCACTCACCCCTTGAGGTGCTTTTTAAAACACCGCTTCGTTTGTCTATTACATTCCCTAAACATCATGCCTTACATTGCTTGCAATATGTTGTAACATGTATCATATCATCGCACTTATTGCATTTATTTGCATTTTTTGTTATCTTGTATCTTTTATCCTTTTACGCTGAGTAGCGTTTAGGATCGTTGTCCTCCGGGGCTTTCTCAGGTTGCGTCGTGTATGCACCTAGGCGATTGTTTTTCGGACCTCTTCTCACGATTTCAGTGTGGTTAGAGTTTGTTCTTTCCTCACACGATTTCAACGTGTTTGGAATTTGTTTACCTCTTCTTACGATCTCAGCGTGGTTAGAGTTTGTTCATTCCTCACACGATTTCAGCGTGTTTGGAATTTGTTTACCTCTTCTCACGATCTCAGTGTGGTTAGAGTTTACTTATTCCTCACACGATTTCAGCGTGCTTGGAATTTGTTTACCTCTTCTCACAATTTCAGCGTGGTTAGAGTTTGTTCCTTCCTCACACGATTTCAGCGTGTTTGGAATTTGTTTACATCTTCTCACGATTTTAGCGTGGTTAGAGTTTGTTCCTTCCTTACTCGATTTCAGCGTGTTTGGAATTTGTTTACCTCTTCTCACGATCTCAGTGTGGTTAGAGTTTGCCCTTCCTCACACGAGTTCAACGTGTTTGGAATTTATCTCAGGACGTGTGATGCGCGAGCCTGGGCGTGTTTTATCTCAAGTTGCGTCGTGTATGCACCTGGGTGGTTGTTTTTCGGACCTCCTCTCACGATTTCAGCATGGTTTGAGTATCCCTTTCCTTACACATTTTCGGCATGTTTGGGATTTGTTTTTCCTCCTCTCACGATTCCAGTGTGGTTGGAGTATATCCCCCTTTTACATCTACTGTACTATCTATTACATCGAACTATTTTGTGCACCTTACTTGCATTGTGCATGTATTTTATCGTGCTATTTTGCGCATCGCACTATTTTGTGCACCTTACTTGCTTTGAGCATGCATTTTATCGCGCTATTTTGTGCATTGCACTATTTTGTGCACCTTACTTGCATTGAGCATGCATTTTATCGTGTTGTTTTGCGCATCGTATTGTTTTGTATAGTTTACATTCGCGCTATCTTGCGCACCTCACCTGCACTTGTTGGTGCATTGCATTACATTCGCGCTATCTTGCGCACCATATTTGCACTTGTTAGTGCATTGCATTGTTATGCGCACACTTAGGTTGCATTGTTATACACCCCTCCACCTACGTTGTCACGCATACTTAGGTTGCATTGTCATGCACCTCTTCACCCGCATTGTTGCACATACTTGCATTGCATTGCTATGCAGTTTTCACTTGCATTGTCATGCGCTTTTCACTTGCATTGCTACGCACCTTTCCATCGGCATTGTGTATGCATGCACTTATCTCACATCGGAATTGTACCATGATGTAACGTTGAGCATGTGTTTCTAACTATATTGTACCTGTTAAGTTTCTTTCTTATGTAGGTACGATATTGTATGTCTTGATTCATTTGAAATTTAGTGCGACGAGCGATATTATATGTACGGTTCATTTGAACTTCTCTTCCTTCTCCGCGTGACACACAGTGAGAATTGTATAATTTTCTTACATCCTTTCTACATGAGATGTAGTTTGGTTCGTATTTATTCGCTTGCTTAAGCTGTTGCATTTATTTTGCATACTTGCTTTATTACAGCTTTCTTTGCATGATCATAAGTTACGTTTGGGTGTGTGCATGTTATATGCATTTTGTCCCTGCCTACGGGCACATCTCTTTGTTATCTTGCTTGTTTGTCTAAGTCTTCAACCTTGTCAAAAATGGATCGTCTCTGGGATTTGACATTCACTTCTGTCATTTCTTGACTTTCGAATTCTGTCAAAGAGGGGCAACTGTAGACACCCCTTTTTTGGCTGACCTTAAGACTCAAACGTCATCGATTGAGCGCTCGGTGATCGTGCATGTTGGAGCTCGTTTCAAGTTTCCGGAGTTTTTGGCTGAGAGCCTTGCCTTCGGGCCTCTGAACTCTTTGTGCTTTGGCTCAATTTGTGGACCGAACCTTGTTTTCCTTCCCTTGAAGGAGTGGGAGGTCTGTAGACCACCTTTTTGTGGTCGTAGACCACTTTTCCCGCTTGGAGACTAGTTTTCGGTTTTCGGAGCCTTGGGCCGTGCGCCTTGTCTCGGGACCGCTTAATGTTCTCCGTTTGGCTTGATTGTTTAACCCTGCCTTGTTGCCTCGGCCTAGAGAACGCGTGATGCAGGAGACCACTTTTTGCGTGAGACCACTTTTGGTGCCGTAGACTAGTTTTGAGGCTCCGACTATGCGCCTTGCCTCTCGGACTCTTGTCTTGCATCCTTTTGGTTTGGTTTTGGTACAAACCTTGTTTTCCTTGTTTGGAAGGTGGTACAACGGTGGGAGACCAGTTCTTCCCCTTGGAGACCACTTTCCTTCTTGCTAGGCAGTTTTCTGGTTGGCCAACTGGTTTTCTTAGTCTTTGGACCACCTTTTCTGGTCAGTCCCCACACAACCACCTTGCTTTCATGTTGCAGAGCATCTCCCCCCTATGGCCGACCACTTTCTTCCCTGGACGACCACTTCTACTAGATGGCCGACCAGGGTAAGTAGCAGGGAGAGCACTTCAAGTGGTCGACAACTTTCCAGCACCTTTTTGGAGATATTTTTAGGCCCATTTGTTGTGGAGACTGAAAGCCATCCTCCATACACGTGCATGGAGGGATGGCTTTAGGCCTAAAGCTTGTCCAACAAGCTCGTTGCATATTTTTCCATATAAGGGAACCTCCTCCCTTATGCCTTAGGTTCAGAAAAACTCCTTTGAGCTATACATACATCCTTGTCTCTATATCTTTTTGCTTACTCTATATTTGTGCTTGAAAGTGTAGTTTTTCCATACTATTGCACACAAACACACACTCAAACACCATACTCTTGTTGCTAAGGCTCTTTGAGGTTGGTTTTGGAGTCTTTGGACTGGTTTTGATCAAGAAAGTTGCTGAAGTTGCAGCTTTAGAGGGGTTCTACAAGTGTGAGTCTCTACCCTCTTGAACCTTGCCTTTTGCTTAAGCTTTTAGCCCTATTTGCACGGTGTTTTAGGATTAACTTCCTACTGCAAAAAGTTCTGAATTTTAGTCCTTAGCATGTTTGTTTAAGGTCTCTTTTGCGTTGGGGGTAGTCTACCCCCCCTCCCTTTATGCCTTGTTTCACCTTGTTTTATGCTTTCCTTTTAAGCTATTGGGACCACCTTGTTTTGGCCTTCTTACCACTAAAATCCAAAGGATTTTCAGTGGTGGAAATAGTGTTTTGAGGTCCCAAATAAGAGAGGCTCATCCTCGCTTCTTGTGTTTTGTCTGCTTACTTCATTTGCCTCATGTTTGAGCATGTTTGTTAGGCTTATGTTGGCTCCATCTTAGCATGTATTTGGGGTTATTTCGACATGGCATATCATTGTTTTGACTTGGTTTTGTCACCACATGCATGCCTTATACACTTGTAGTGTAGATGTTACAAACTAGCTTTGTGTGCTTCATGAAGTAGCATGTCTTTCTAGCATGTTTTGAGTCCATCTCAGTAGGTTTTTGGTGTTGTTTTAACGTGCCTTAGATATGTTTTGGGTTCGTTTGGTGGCCCCATACATGCTCCATGCACTTGTAGTGCATTTCCATTTACTAGCCTAATGTGTATCATGCTTTAGACCATCATTCTAACATGATTTTGGTTTAACTCTAAGAAGCTTTTGCCCATGTTTTAGCATTCTCTCGCTCTAATTTGTATTGTTTTGGCCATGCATGACATGCTTTGTATAGCTATAATGCATTCTAGCTTGTTAGCTTTGTGTGTCAAGTCCACTAGCATGCATTGCTTGGGCTATTTGAATGATTTGGCATAATCTGTTATGTGATTTCAGTGCATGTTTCATGCTCATGCATTCACATCTTTCACTCTTTCCATGCTTTGGAGGGTTGGTCCTTTATGCCTTAAACATGAGTCATTGCGTACGCCTTCATGCCTAAGCTTGCGAGCTATCATTTCAGTGTGTTTTTGGGGTTATTTTGCCATGATATAACTCTGAATTTTGTTGGTTAAGCCATCTCATGCTTGGTCTTGGTAGGTGTAGTGTAATCCTCCCTTTTGGCCTTGCATACATCATGCCTTATGCCCTTCATGCTAGCTTGTTTTGGCTTCCTTACATGCATATTTTAGACTCATTTTGGCATGCTCTAGGACTGTTTTGGGTTGCCTTTGCCATATGCTTCATGTATTTCATAGTTATAGTGCAAGTGCCTCGCTAGTTTCAAGCTTTGGGCACCATAGCATACTTCATTTGCATCATGTACATGATTTGGCATCATTTCATATGTTATTTCAGAGCATGTAGCATCATCATGTTCCCACTTCATTCACTCTTTAAGTGCCTTTGAGTGTTATGCATTGTTGCCTTGTTTGTGGCCTAGCATGTATGCCATATTGCCTAGTTCCTTGAGCCCTCATCTTAGCATGTTTTGCTCTTTGTTTAGACCTAATCAAGCTCTATCCGTGGTTGGTTCATGCATTTGTGCCGTGTGTTGCATATCCCTTTGTATAGTCCTCTTTGCTAGCCTTATGCCTTAAGGACCCTAGCATGCCATGCTTATGCTGTTTGAATGATTTGGCATCATTTCTTGCTTAATTTTAGAGCTTATAGTGTTGTTACACTTCCACATTTGTCACTCTTTGAGCACTCTTGAGGGTTGTGCTCTTATGCCTAGTTGATGGGCCATTGCATTGAGCATGCTTGTCTTAATCTTCATGCCGTAGTTTCATCATTATGGCCATTGATTTGGGCATGGTGAGGTCTATCCACTTTTGGTTGAAGTCCATTTAGCATGTTTGTTTGCATGTTGTTTGCATGCTTATGTTACATTGCATTGCATTGAGTATGCCATGTTGTTTATTGCATTGTGTATGCTATGTTCTTTAGCATTGTGTATGCCACATCATTTGCATGCTTATGTTATATTGCATTGAGTATGCCATGTTGTTCTTCGCATTGTGTATGCCATATCGTTTGCATGCTTATGCTGCATTGCATTGCGTATGCCATGTTGTTCTTTGCATTGTGTATGCCATGTTATTCTCAGTATTGTGTATGCCATGTTGTTAATTGCATTGTGTATGCATGTTGTTGCTTGCATTGTGTTTGGATTAGGTGTTAGTCCAAACACGAGAAATGAGGGCTGTTTACATACTTGAAGTGATAAAACGTGCCTCAATTCTCGGTCGCCGACCCTCTTGATCATACATGATAGAGGTCAAGGCTTTATGTGTTTATGTGTGCATTCATTTCATATTGAATTGTGCAATTTGGCTTCTTGGCCATCACGCATCGAGATGTGTGATTGGTGGCCCGAGTGTTAAGGACCGCACTCCCTTGAGCTTATGAAATGATAGGGAGGGTAGTTCTGCACACATATCTGGCAAATACATTGCCATGCCCTTTCTTGCTCTCTGTTGCAAAATTTGGAAGAGTCTGACAAAAAGCGGTTAGCCAACCAAAAAACTAGCTGGCTAACCACTTTTTTGGCTGTAAGCATGAATTGGTTGGCAGTGGTTGTAATGGCGCCCATGAGGACCTTTCTCGATGCTATAGTTCGGTCTCCCCTTTTTTGTTTGTTGCGGTTCTTAATCTGAACCAAAGAGTCCAACTCTGACAAATCGTTTGAGAAAAGATTTTTTGAAAAGTAGTGCCAAACATGGTTGCTTTGCGGAATCTGATCGCCACCTAAATATTCTTTAATGGGGAAATTTAGGAAACCCTGACTCGGTGCCAAAGGCCACGTGTCCGTCATTACCAAAGTTGCCTCGGCTCGGGAACTTGGGTACGATCAGGGACGGTCAGCTATGAGCACCCCCTCTCGCCCGGTCCGAAGACCAACCTCTACTAATCATGATATCCGTTTTTGAAAACGTTATGTGCTCTTATTCCAGTTATTAGCCTAGAAGTACTATGTTATGCGTACAACAAACAAGTATAGACTAGAATGCCTAATTTGGAAACAAGCATTGCATATCCGTTCGTTTTGAAAGCGTTTCGGATTTTGCTACTCGCAAGTAGGCTAAAATATAGATTTCAAGGAGTTTTCCAACTCAAGCAATCCAACCTCCACCCACAGGCATTCAAACAGTTTATCTCATGTAAGCAACTAGCCGCATGGTAAGCCTACTATCATGTTAGCATTCACACGCATGCGAGATGCTAAAGCATAAAAACTCACCTAGTACTCCGTGCCAAAACAATAAACTAGTTAGCAAAAATGCATGCCCTAGTTCATGTTAGAGTGACTAATGCATCGCATGCAATGGTGTAATCTAGGCAGACTCGGCTATCCTAAGCATCGCATGTGAAATGCTACAGGTAACAAGTATTCAATTTGGAAATTGAAATACAATGCAGTTAGCGTGATGTACCAAGCCCGGTGCGTGTAAGATAGATGTATGGATGCACGCATGCTATTTATACTGTTATGCTAATTTAAATATGCCCTAAACTAACCATCGTAAGCAAGTAAATAAAAGGGAAGAAAGAAATAGGGGTTGGAAGATATACAAACCACTCACACACACTTATTACAGATTTGCCCTCACACGGAGAGACCAAAAGAATATACAGTCCCAAAATAATACAGTCCAAATACATAATAAATTATTACAAAAATTCTAATTTAAATTAAATTCAATGTAAAAAAAGGCGTCGGCCTGCCTCGAGATCTTGTGACGATGCATGCTCGATCCGTCTTGCCCGGAAAACCCGTGTCATGCCACTGTTGCTTCTGTCTTTTACTGCCCTGTCTCTCCAAAAATTGCCAAAGTCCCAGAACACCTTCCTTGCATGCTGCTGTACACCACCGGCTGGAGGAAGTGCCCATCGGCCAGCTAAAATTTCCATCGGCTGTTTAGAAGGTTATCGGCCATCCATATAGTGCCGGTCGGCACTCTCTACTGCCGGTCGGCATAAAATTCCTGCAGAAGACAGTTTTGACAGCAACAGCAGACAGACAATGCATGGCATGGAGTTTTGAGCATATGTAAGCATGGCTAATGCTTCCTATCATGCTTGGGACTCAAGGAAGCACGACCCTTGGTTCTTGGGCTATCAATCATGCACCTTGGTGCATGATAGCCTAAGAAACCAAGATTGCATTTCAATGTCAATATGCATGCAACACACAAATGAGACCAAAACCTTATCATGCATAGATCAAAGGCCTTGGTGACCAAGAGTTGAAACAAGTTGCACCACTTGTAGTGTGAACTTCCCTCAACCCTTATACTTGGTTTGACACCCCAAACCAAGACATGGAATGCATGTACACAACAAGGCTCAAATGATGTGATATGACATGAAGTACGAGACATACTCAATGCAATGCAACATGTTATGGCAAGTGTACAATACTAGGCATGCAAGATGCAAAATATGATGCAAACATGGACAATTCTTGTAAAAGAACTAACATATGACAAGGCTTTGCTAATCGAGCATGCAACAAACATGATTCAAGTGAGCAATAGTGGGCTTAAACCATAATGGGACAGACCTCAAACCTCCCCAAAACAGTGGCAAAAGTGCCCAAAATGATTGACCAATTCTCATGCAAACATGCAAGCAAGTAGGCCCAAAACCAAGGCATAAACAAGGGGCTTTTCACTACCACCAACATGACTATTCATAGCATGTATTGGGCCACCAAAAACAGATCCTTAGCATGCAAAAATACACATACACACCTTGACATGGTAGTCCCAAAATACCCTAAACATACAAGCATGCATAAGGCATATTCCTAGGCATAAAGGAGCACATCCTTAAAGCATGAAATAGGTCACATATGCAAACATACAAACATGATTTATGGACTGAAATATGATCCTAAATGATGCCAAATCACGAGTATGGTCCAAGATAAGCATGTTAGAGGCCAATATGCTTAAGGTTTACAAGCCAAAACACAAGGCAACCACATCAAACACACCAAACATGGCAAAATCAGTGGCTCACAGCCCTTAAACATGACAAATCATGACCAAGGACTTCAATAAGCTAAGCCAAAAAATGAAGATATGCAAGGCTAAACATATGACATATTTCTAGGGAAAATGGAGGATTACAAAGCAAGTATAAAAAGCATGCTAAGGACCACAAAATCACTTTTGGACAGAGATGAAATATAATCCAAAAAACCCAAAAAAAGTTCTGAAATGGTGCCAAAAACAAGCAAAGAAGCATGTTCCCTTTTAAGCCAAAGATAAAGGCAAAAGAGGGACAAAGGGGAGAGGGTGTCCCTCCATACACAAGACTTCAAACCACCTTATTTACCACTAAAACCCACTAGTTTTCAGTGGTGAAAGGACCCAAAACAACAAGGCAAATAAGGCTCAAAGTAAAGACACCAAATAGGCCAAAATAAGGCCTAAAAGGGTGAGTTTGCACTCAAACCACAAAATGACCTTAATGAAAGTTCAAAAACAAGAAAATCTAAGACTTTTTTCAGTTATACACAAAGCTCAAAACACAAAGCAAGATAGGTAAAAACTTGTTGCAAAAATGGGAAATCTAAAGTGAAGTGCTCATCCTTGAAGAACACTTGAAGAACAGGTGGTGCAGCCCTCCTCTATTGATCAAAACCAGTCCAAAAACTCAACAAACAACCCTCCAAGTCCCTCAATCTTGAAATAAGGTGTAATGGTGTGTGTATTAGTGCAAAAGTGAGGTAAAAACACACTATTTAGGCTTAAAACACACACACAAGGGTGAGATATATATATATATATAGAGTATAACACAGATATATAGATATAGAAGCTCTGGTTTTTTGATCAAGAATGGCCAACCTCTCTCAAAGGGAGAGAGGTGGTGTTTACATAGGCCAAGACCAAGCCAAATGACTTAATGGCTAAGCAAAGGGAAAGGTTCAAGGGGGCCAAAAGGGTCTAGGCTTCTTGGGGAAGCTAAGACAGCTGGCCAAGCTTCTCCAAGAAGCTTGGCCAAAGGTTCAAGCTTCTAGAAGCTTTAGGGGTTCAAAGGTGCAAAGTGTCACTCCTGTGCACGGGGATGAGTGATGGTGTATTCTAGCTGGCACAGCTGGCATGCACCATGCCTCAGGGGTTCAAAGGGTGCACGCCGACCACCAAAAAGATCATCGGCAAAAAAAAGTGCCGGTCGGCAACATATAATGGCGACCGGCCAAAAAATTTAACAAAAGCGATTGCGGTAGACATATGCGGCCGGTGATGGTAGGAAAGGGCCGGTGGGGTGTGGGGATGGCCAACAAGCCATTCCCTGCCCTTCAAGACAAAACACAGGTATTTGGTGCAAAACCAAACGCAAAACGGTCGAGTTCGGGGATCCTGAGGCAGGGCGCGCAGCCGAGACCTCCAGGAACTCCAACGAACACAAACATGGATAATCACCGAGTGTTCAAATGGTGACGTCTAAGTCTTGAGGACGGTTAAAAATGGGGTGTCTGATTGCCCCTCTTTGGTAACTTCGGAAGTCATACCAATGACGGGAATGAATGTTAAAGCCCAGTGACGACCCATTTTTGACATGGCCGAAGGCTTAGACAATCATGCAATACAAACAAGATATGCGCGAAGGCGGTAAATGCATTGAAAATGCAAGAAGCCGAGCATAACTTATGATCATGCAAAGAAAGCTGTAACGAAGCACACATGCAACAGTTTTAAGCTAGCATACACCAGACTATACTACAATGCAGAAAGGATGTAAGAGAATTATGTAATTCTCTGTACGTCTCACGCGGAGGATACAATACCTGTGCGGCTCGTCTGGTTGCACCGGCCTCAAATGAACCGTACATACAATATCGTGCTTGCAAAGAAAGCAAACTTAACAGGTACAATGTCGTTAGCAACATGCATGACAATGCAATCGAAAGTGCGTGACAACGCAAGTCGTGCATAGAGAAATGGTAGGATTGAACACATGTGAGTAAAGCAATGCACGCATGCACGCAATGTGTATGGAAAGAGATCTTGAACACATGTGAGTAAAGCAATGCATGCATGCATGCAATGTGTATGAAAAGGGACTTGAACACATATCAGTCAAGCAATGCACACGTGCATGCAATGTGTATAAAAGGAACTTGAACACATATCAGTAAAGCAATGCACACGCGCATGCAATGTGTATAAAAAGGAACTTGAACACATATCAGTAAAGCAATGCACACGTGCAGGCAATGTGTATAAAAAGGAACTTGAACACATATCAGTAAAGCAATGCACACGTGCATGCAATGTGTATAAAAGGGAACTTGAACACATATCAGTAAAGCAATGCACACGTGCAGGCAATGTGTATAAAAAGGAACTTGAACACATATCAGTAAAGCAATGCGCACGTGCACGCAATGTGTATAAAAAGGAACTTGAACACATATCAGTAAAGCAATGCACACATGCACGCAATGTGTATAAAAAGGAACTTGAACACATATTAGTAAAGCAATGCACACGTGCATGCAATGTGTACAAAAAGGAACTTGAAATTGAACATGGTAAAACATGACGCGGAAATGCAACGTACTGCAACATAGCATGATTGATATGATTTACGGAATTCACAAGATATATAAAAGGATACGGGAAGGAGCGTCCTTCGTATGTACCGAGCATCGCTCACAAAAGTCGTGGCCTGAGGTCAACTCGAGGGTGCACTTGCGTTCTGATAGTGCATTTTCTTGTATTGTCTTGAATAATGAAGGTGCCAAACCGCACAATTGACCTGAACAAGGGCGCGAAAGGTACAATGACCGCAAGGGGAGGTTACTGGTATCCATTCTGATACCCTGCTACCCTGTTATTTTCCTGCTTTACTTTCCTTTTATTAGGAGTTTAAGCATATTGCATTGCCTCAGGCAGATTCTATTTTTTGAAATCGCATATTTTTCTTCTCTTTTCTTCTTCTTTTTTTTTAGAAATACATGACGGAAATGAAACAGCTATTTGTTCAAAAGGTGTTGCATTTGTACGTTCTATGCGTCGCATCGCAAGGTATCACATAACAATGTGAGTCAGATTAACACTGTATTTTGAAAACGAAGCATTGCATCGTAATAATCAGGTAGTGACCCAATTACAACTCGATAAACAAAACAAAGGGACTCGTTATGACCAAGCAGGTGCGAGTACAATTCGATATATAGTACAAAGACTTAAAGAGAACGACATACAACTCGATAAGCAAATATACAACAACTCGATAAGCAAATGGGCGCGCCCTCATGAGAATTGATCACTAGAGGGCATTGGAGGGTGGTGGGATTCCCCAACACCTAGCAACTTAGCATGGAAAGCTCAGGGGACAAGGGAGGGAGAACCATCGACCCAACAGGAAGACCACCGGCCGTGTGCGAAGGCCATCGGCCAAAACAATGATCCGTCGGCCAAAACAGATGGCCGGTCGGTAATATATTTGGCCGGTCGGCCAAGAATGAGAGGAACCAGCAGAATGCTGACACCTGTCCTCCATTCAACCTTATCTCCTACAAAAGACTCCAGCTTCGTAGTTTTCTTCATTTCCACTCTGATTCACTCCAAATGGAAGAATTCCTTGCCCAAAATCTTGCAATTTGGATTAACAACTTGGATGGCTTGGAAAAGCTGAACTTCCGGGCCTTTGGCATAAATGCACTATTCACCTTGCGTCGTACCCCGCTGCATTTTCCATTTCTTCGTGCCGCGGCAAGGTTCTGGAATCCGGTGACTCACGTCTTCAGCTTTAGTGGGCAAGAGGTGTGTCCTACCTTCGAAGATTTCCAAGCTTTAATGGAAACTGAGCGTAACGAAGAAATTTTGCCCCAACTTCGTTTTGGCCATGCCCAAGCCTTAGGGCAAATGTGTGGGCTTTCAATACCCGATGCTCGTTCTCTGATTTGTGATGGGATGCTGGATGTTCCGAGCTTGGTTTGTCATTTTTCTGAGACTGGTGATCGCGGCGACCATCACTGGCAAGGCTTCCGGCGACACGCCCTTTGTTTGTGCATGCTGTCTCATTTTCTGTTTGTCTCAGGTTTCGGAGGGTCTAATGTCCGGTTGATTGAGGTTGCCCACAGCTTGAAGGAGGGCAAAAGCTGCATCGCCATGATTTTGGCTGAGACGTTGCTGGGCTTAGACGCCTTTTATCGTCGAGAGACGACCAGATTAGCGGGGAGTCCACTATTACTGCAGGTAATGTTTTCCACCCAATCTCACATATATGTTTTCTCGCATCACTCGGCCCTCAGGCTCAGTTTTTCTCACAAAAACCCTTTTCTTATTTTTTTCTCTCATCGTACATCTCTCTATTCTTTATTCTCTCATTTTTCATCCCTCCCCAGGTATGGTTGATGGATAAACTGCAGGTTGTGGACTCTTGCCCAGCGTATTCAGCCCGCGGTTACTTCTTTCGGCAACGCTTAGTTGACGCCCTTGACGAGGGTTGGTGGTTCGAATGGATGTGCAGTTTGTCCGCAGACCGTATTGCTTGGCGGTGCCCTTGGCTCAATCTCCCGATAATGAGTTACAGCATGACCCGTCAACCCGGGATCCAATTGATTGGCTTGACTCACTGTGTCTTCTACTTTCCATTCCGTATCCTGCGCCAGTTTGGTCATGATCAGACTTGCCCGCCGGAAGGGATAGAGTACCCGGCTACATTCCCGATTCGAGGCGCACAGCTGGCCCGATATGCCACAGCATGGAGGACGAGAGAACTCCTGGCCCCTGCTCCCACTTTCAGCTGCACTTTGTCTGATGAGTGCTTAGATTGGCTTAATGAAGAGGCACAGGAAGGGCCCATTTTGGCATCAGAGGCTTCGACCAGCTCTGGGAGGGGGCGCAGGAGCACCTGACTTGACTATGCCCCGGATTTATTGCTTTATTAGTACTTTCAAGTTTTCTTTATGAATGTAATAAAAAAGCAACTTCAATCGTATGTAAGAGCAAGAGAACTCTGTATTGAAATCAATGAAATTGAAGGTTGTGGTACTGAAAATTTTCCGTTTTGGTCCAGAAATGGTCTTAGTTGTAAAAAGATTTATTTGAACAAAGTCACCTTTATTAAAACATTCAAAACTATTCTCGGTATGGATCAGAACTGGACACGCCTGAGATCTGTCACTGAGATGCACAACCCCGGATCCTAACAACTGGAAAGTTGCCCCTTGTTTGAATGGTACCACGGCACCGTACAGCAACGGAAAGTTGCCCCTAGTCTGAATAGCACTACACCAGAGATTGCGATAGACGCTGATGGACAAAGATGACCGAGATGATCAAATGGACAAAGTTGATCGGGGAAAATTTTATGGCTAAACTCCAAGATAAAGCTGCGTACGTATCCCAAAAATGAGAATCAAGCCTTATGTAGTTCAGGCTTGGGTTCACTCGAGTATTTTCACTCTCCTTTTGCGCTCTAACTTTTGCTAAGGCCGCCCTTTGCGGGTTTTTAACCTTGCGAGCTCAGTCTTTATATTTTTCTAATTTTTTTGTGCTCTAAATTTTGCCTAGGTCGCCCTTTCGGGTTTTCGGCCTAGCGAGCCTCTCAGGGGTAATATTTCTTCAACTTGTCCATGTTGATCGGTTGGGAGAACTCTAGGCCATCCAGGTCCATCAGAACCATAGCTCCACCTGACCAGATAGACTTGATGATATAGGGACCAGTCCAATTGGGTCTGAACTTGGCCCTTGGGTCGTGGATGGGAGCTCGGTTGTCTTTGAGTACCAAATCTCCTTCCTTCAAATTCCTGGACTTAACCTTCTTGTTAAAAGCCCGGGCAATCCTGCGTTGATATCCTTGGACATGGTATAGTGCTTTTAATCTCGTCTCATCGAAGAGCATGAGTTCCTCGAATCTGCTTTTGTCGCTAATCTTTCGCTATTTGACACTCAGCCAATACTCGTAAAGACGGGACCTCAATCTCTATAGGTAGAACAGCCTCCATCCCATAAACCAAGGAATACGGCGTCACCCCGGTAGAAGTTCTAATTGCAGTTCGGTAGCCCCACAGAGCAAATGGCAACTTATTTGGCCAATCCCGGTAGGTTTCCACCATCTTTTGCAATATGTGTTTGATGTTTTTGTTGGCGGCCTCAACTGCTCCGTTGGTTTGCGGCCGATATGTGGACGACTTATGAAAAGCCACATTGTATTTCTCCAACAAATCAATCACCTCTTTCTTGAAGTGGGAACCATTGTCTGAAATGATCTCGTTCGGGACTCCATAACGGAAGATAATGTTGTTTCTGATAAACTTTGCGACATGCGAAGCCTTCAGCATTGCATAAGATTGGGCCTCGACCCACTTCGTAAAGTAATCTATTGCTACCAAGATAAACTCATGCCCATTCGACCCCTTGAGTAATGCTTCTAATCATATCAATTCCCCAAACCGAAAATGGCCATGGCGGCGTCATCTTTATGCGGCTTTGATGGCGGGATGTTCATACGGTTCGCATGGATCTGGCACTTGTGGTATCGCCGAACAAAACCGATACAATCTTCCTCCATGGTAGACCAGTAGTAACCCTGTCAAAGGATCTTCCGTGCCAGCATTACCCCATTCATATGTGCCCCACATTCTCCTCCATGGATGGCCTCCATCAGGCGCTTCGACTCTTCAGCTTCTACACACAACTTGTGCATTCCCAGGTGACCCCTTTTGTACAATTTACCCCCGCAGATGATAAACTGAACAGCCATTATTCTGATTGCCCTTTTGTCCTTGGCATTTTCCCCTGGTGGGTACGTCTCCTTTTCCAAGAAGTTCCATATGTCGTAATACCAGGGGTTGTTGTCCTGCGCTTCATCTATGCAGAGATTGACTCGTAAGCAGGTGCAAATTTCTGGTCGATAATGACTGGACGTATCCGGACTCCAGATGGGATGTCTATCATGGAAGATAGAGTTGCTAACGAATCTGCGAACCTGTTGTTCTCTCTTACTAGGTGAGTGAAATTTAACTTCGCAAACCGAGGAATTAATAAATCTAAGGTCTGATGGTAAATTATCATTTTCTCCTCCTTGACTTTCCGGTCTCCTTTCGCCTGAGACACAACAAGGTTCGAGTCCCCAACGACGTCCAATCGCCTTGCCCCTAGTTCTAGGGCAGCTTCTAGACCGGCAATACATGCCTCATATTCTGCCTCATTGTTCGAGACTTTGAACCAGAGCTTGAATGCTAAAGGGATATGGGAATTGTCAGGTGCTATCAGCAACACTCCTATCCCATACCCATACTGATTTGACGCTCCATCAAAGTACATCGTCCAAGTTTCATCTTCAATGTGCAAAATGGCTTCATCTGGGAATAGGTACTCAACCGCTTCATCCCCTTCAACCGGGTGGTCGGCAAGGAACTCTGCTACCGCTCTCCCTTTCTCGACTTATGCGTCACATACTTGAGATCAAATTCGGAGAGCAATAGCAGCCAACGAGCTAGCCTACCCGTAAGTGCTGGTTTCTCGAAAAGATATTTGATGGGATCAAGTCGTGAAACCAACATTACAAAGTGAGCTAACAGGTAGTGCCGCAGGTTCCTGGTAGCCCATACTAAGGCCAAACAAGCTTTCTCCAGCGGAGTGTAGCGGGTCTCGTAATCCAAAGATCTTCTTGCTCAGATAGTAGATGGCCCTTTCCACTTTATCTTCCGACTCTTGTGCGAGCATGCAGCCCATGGTAGTCTTGGTTACTGACAGATACAATATCAACGGTCTTCCTGGCTTCGGTGGTGACAACACGGGCAGATTCTGTAGATACTCTTTAATCTGTTCAAATGCAGCTTGGCATCGGCCGTCCCATTTGAACTTCTTTCCTTTCTTCAGAAGACCAAAAAGTGGTTCACAAGTTAGGGTTAGTTTAGAGATAAACCGCCTTATGAATTGCACTTTACCCAGAAAGCCTCGCACCTCCTTTTCAGTCATTAGTGGTGGCATTTCTAAGATGGCCTTGATTTTGGAAGGGTCGACTTCGATGCCCCTTTGTGTAATCAGAAATCCCAGCATTTTTCTTGCTGTAACACCAAACGTACACTTCTAAGGATTCAGCCGCAGCCGAAATTCCCTGATCCTTTGGAAAAATTTTTGCAAGGCGGTGTAGTGGCCCTCTCTTTCTTTGGACTTGACAATCATGTCGTCCACGTACACCTCGACCTCTTTATGGATCATGTCATGTAATATTGTAGTTGCAGCCCGTTGATATGTAGCCTCGGCGTTTTTCAACCCGAATGGCATCACTCTGTAGCAATATGTACCCCACGGGGTGGTAAAAGCAGTCTTTTCCCGGTCTTCGGGTGCCATCACTATTTGATTATAACCTGAGAAGCCATCCATGAACGAAAGCAAAGCATGCCTCGCTGTGAAATCTACCAACTCATCGATATGCGGTAAGGGAAAGTCATCCTTCGGACTGGCTCTGTTCAAATCCCTGAAATCCACACATACCCAGATTCTGCCATCCTTCTTCGACACTAGAACAATGTTGGCCAACCAAGTCGGGTATTCAGATACCAGCAGGAAGCCTGCGTCAATATGCTTGGTGACCTCTTCCTTGATCTTAATGGCCCAATCAGGGCGGATCCTTCTGAGTTTTTGTTTGACAGGTCGGGCCTCGGGGTCAAGAGGGATCCGGTGCTGTACAATCTCAGGATCGATTCCAGGCATGTCTTCGTAGGACCACACGAAAACATCTTTGAAATCTTTTAATAAAGCGACTAAGCGCTCGCGTTCCTCCGAAGACAACGTGGACCTGATCTGGACCAGCCGTGGGTCCTTCTCAGTACCAATGTTCACGGTAGTGATTTCATCAATTAAGGGTTTAACACACCTCTCCTGCTCTTGTTCAATTAGTCGTTGCAAAGCCGGAGGAATTTCCTCCTCATCGTTTTCATCAAAATTTTGAAAGTCCTGATTTAAGCAATAAATCAAAGGCACAGAAAAGTATTCGGAAACCACATTCACCTCATTCTCATTATGTTTTTCCAAACTGTCCAATTCTCCTGTTACAACAGACTCAAAAGAGAAAGAAAAAGACGACCTGGACAGGACTGTGGCATCCGGGTTATCACCCCCAAGAATACCGGACTAAGACTCACAAGTTGAACCCGATTCCGACTCACAACACTCGGTGGAATCGATTCGCTCACTACTGACCTCGGTGTCGCCGACAAAAACCCCTCCTCGTATTGCCAGGTGAGGGAGGGTGCGATGGATGCATCCAAAATAGCTACTGGTAGGCCCGCAGCCGTTTCATCTCGGATCATGGACACTGAGGAGTTATCCCCCAAGCACAACTGGTCGATTGAAGGATCTGAAAGTAGACATGCCAGTGCTACCCCCATTTCAAACTCTGTGTCCGCAGACCCTGATCCCTTGTTATGCTCATCCTCGACTGTTGGGTCTGTCTGCTCTTCAGTAACATCATCCCCAAGTAATTGCAGGTCAAAGAAAATTTCGAACCCCGGCACGCGCTTCTTCTCTGCGTTCCACTATGGCTATGGGAAACCACAGAATGGAAAGTCTTCCCCCTCCCGGACGAAGCGTCCGTTTAGGGTACCCCGAATGGGCCGATGCATCAATTCAAAGGGTTTCCCAGTCTGTTTTGCCTTGGCTCTTCCAGCCATCTCTTTTCCTTTACTTACCCAATCTTCCTTGGTGGGCAAATAACCCAGACCAAAGGTATGGGGGTTGTGCGGCACTTCGGCCAATGTTGCAATGCCCTTACGGCCGCTCTTTTCTAATCCCTTCCCGGGGATGTATTGGAGCTTGTTCATGAGATACCTTGCACGGCAGCGACATATATCCCTTCATTAGCGTACCATGATATTACATGCGACTTGAGCCTCGGCCAAGGTAAAACCTGATATGAACACATCTTCCATGCCATGCTCGATTTCTAGAACAGGCGTGGATACCTCCGGTGGTGGGTGGATTGATGAATTCCCGAAGACAATGGCTACTCCCCTCCCACAGGGGTATTTCACCATTTGATGCAAAATAGATGACACTGCCTTCACCTGATGCAGCCACGGTCACCCTAAAAGCAGATTGAAAGTTGCGGGAACTTCTACGATATGAAAATCTATCTCGTGCTGCCCCGGCCCGACCTTTGTCCGAACTTTAACTGTCCTCATTACTTCTCTACTTGTATTGTCGTATGCCCGGATGACCTGAGCTGTTGGTACGAAATCTGCGGTTTTCAAGCCAATCACATATGTTGTCCTGGCTGGGCAGACATTGATGGCAGACCCGGTATCAACAAGTACTACCGGTATCCACTTATCTCTACATTCCATGGAGATGTGGAGGGGTTTATTGTGATTTGTGCCCTCGGGCGGGAGTTCTTTGTCTGAAAAGGTTAATGTCGGGGAACCTCCTCCCGAGAAAACTAGCCCAACCAGTTGCTCTGGTGTAGTCTCTATAGAGAGCTTGGCCTTATCCATGGCCGTCAAGACAGCCTGCCTATGTACTCGTGAGGCCATGAGCAGTCCCCAGATGGAGATGTCTGCTTGTATCTTTTTTAGCTGTTTAAGTACGGCTTCCTCTTCAAGCTGCTTCTCCTTTTGCTTTTCAGTTTCTCTATCCTTCCCCGAGGCCTTTGGCTGATCTAAGTGTGGGGGCTTGAAATACCGCCCACTTCGTGTCATGTGGTCGACCTCTCCAAGATACCAGATGTCATCAGGTTGGTTATTCCCCCAATCTTCATCCGTGTGGGCAAGACATAAGTCCTCATCTTCCCACCACATTCCATCAGTGGCTGACAGACACCTGTCCGGCTCTGGTATGACTGTTTTTGCATTCGTAGCACCTCCCATCCACATGCCCGCAACATTCTCAGTTCCCGTGCTCACAGCAGTTTCAACTCCCACGTGGGCCTTCGCCTTCCTGATTCTCTCGGAATCTTCAAAACTGGCTTGTTCTGACATAACTGGCTGTTTAATAATTTCCGCACTCAAAATGTTCCAATCTCGGGCGTAATTCTTGACACCGGTATTCTCCGGCGATGTACTCTGCTCTTCGACCCTTCCGGCCGTTACTGATATTCTCAACCCTGCTGAGTCCTGTTCTGACTAAAATTCTCCTATCACATCAGGTTGGTCGTCCAACCACCCGGTAACTTCTGTTGAATTTTCATAATCGAACCATGCGACTGCCGCATCCTCTGGGTCTTGGTCATCAGAAACCGAGATCGGCAAGGTCCTCCCCCACAGCTGTTACACCGTCTGTTTCCTATCCCAAACTATCCCCGTGAATCACACACAATTCTCCCTCTGTTGGCAATTCTACTCCGGGCCCATCTTGGCCTATCGACGAAATGTAGTTATCCGGACTATATGTCTTCTCGACATAATTCCCTGATTCCACAGACTCTGGCTCAACCAACTGTTTTTCCTTTGGGATTTCCCTCTTACTTTCGGTGGTTACCACTGCTAGCTTGGGTTGGGTCATGGAGATGTCCATCATGCACAAATCGGTGCAATCGGGAAGAAACACCTCCGATTTAGGCAGGTGGGTAGGTGTGATATAGATACTAGGGTCGTAGGACACGGCCCCGGTATGGATGAAATTGAGTCTTTTGGGCGGTGGAGCTTGGTTATGTGTGGGGAGGGGATTTGTAGTAACATTGGGCTTCTCGGGAGGCAGAATCACCCCGTTATCGATGAGATCTTGAATCTCATGACGCAACCGGAAGCACAAATCAGTATCATGACCGTGCTGTTGGTGAAATGTGCAATACTTGGCTGGGTTATGGGTAAGGGGGAGTTTTTTTGGTAGGGGCCGTGGCTCCAGGGGCTTCAGATGCCCTTTTTTGATCAAGACCCCCAGAGCTTTGGATAGGGGCATATAAAGTGGAGCGAAAGTTCTAGAATTTCTGGGTGGGTATTTAGCTGTTTGCGGGTTACTTCCGGACGCACCGGAGAATGGCGTAGCTACCGTGCCTCTTGATGGGGGGTTGGCTGTGACCATGCTTACTTCGGAGGCTCTCGTAGTAGTAGTGCCACTCTGGCCCGTATTAGTGTTGCGGTTGAAGGTCTTTTGGGGTTGCTCCCGATCGTTATCAATCAAGCCTTGCTTCAAGGTATCTTCAATCTGCACCCCCATTTCATGTAGGTCAGAAAAAGTAGGAAAGAGGAGTACTATCATCTTTTGCATCAACTTCGGCTGAAGATTGCGCATAATCATCCGAATTTGGTCTTTGTCCGTAGGCCTCATGGTCATCATCGAAGCCTTGGCCCTCCATCTAGTTACGAACTCAGAAAAACTCACCTTTAGCTCTTGCCTAGTCGTCTCGAGATCACGGGTCGTAATCTCAATCTGTGTATTGTATGAGTACTGCGTGATGAAAGCCTCAGCCATTTCGTCCCAATTCCTCTTAACGTCATCCTCTAGCTTGGCATACCATATGGCCGCCACACCTGACAGGGTCCGGCCGAATAAAGACAACTTCTGGAGCCTACTGAGGCCCATTGGCCTTAGAACATCCGAAAACAGTCTTAAGTGTACCATGGGGTCCCCAAACTCATCAAATCGATCAATATGAGGCATTTTGAATCTGTCGGGCAGCGTCACAGCTGCGTCGATATATCCATCTTCAATGTCGGGGATAGTCTTGACCCCTTGGGATCTCTTGAACAACTTTTCAAGTTTGCTCAACTTTAGTGCGGTGAGATCAGTCTCGAACTCAAAGGGAGAGTCCGGTAGGTTGGTGGGTGTTTTTGATAGCTGAGGTTGGATTTGAGGTAGGGTTGGTCCTGTGGGAAATTCTGTATCATTCTGAACATTGGCTGTCTCTCCGAGGTTCGGAACTCCTGGTGGGAGAGGAACTTGATGCGAAGCAGATGCTCCGGTTTGCTGCTCTAGCCTGGCAATTGTCTCTGCCTGTTCCTTCACAAGTGTGGCCTGTTGCCTGGCGAATTGTGCCTGACGGACGTGTAGACACCCCATTTTTGACCGTCCTCAAGACTTGGACGTCACCACTTGAACACCCGGTGATTATCCATGATTGTGTTCGTTTTGAGTTCCCGGAGATCCCGGCTACGCGTCGTGCCTCAAGACCTCTCAACTGGCTTCTTCTATGCTGGGTTTTACACCCAGACTTGTGTATTTTTTTGCATTTGAGGGTAGGGGGAGGCTTGTTAGCCATCTCTGAAGCCCACCGGCTGCCCCCACACCACACTGACACTCCCTTTTGGCCATCGGCACTGTTTTCTCAAACACTTTGGCCGGTCGGCATCAGATATTGCCGAATCGCACTTTTTGTGCCGGTGATCATTTTTGGCCGCCGATGCACCCTTTGAACTCGGGACATGGTGCATGCTACCGTGCCACTGAATGCACCATCACACTCCCGTGCAGTGTGTGACCATTTTGCACCCTTTGCACCCTTGAACCCTCTAAGCTTCTAGAAGCTTGACCCTTTGGCCAAAGCTTCTTGGAGAAGCTTGGCCAGCTGTCTTGGCTTCTCCAAGAAGCCAAGACCCCTTTGCACCCCTTGAACCCTTTTCCTTTTCCTTAGCCACTAAGTCTTAGGCTTGCCTTGGCCTATATAAGCAACCATTCTCTCCATTTGTTAGAGGTTAGCCATTTCCAACACAAAACCAGAGCTTATATCTATATGTCTCTGATATATATCTATCTATATCTATATCTTCCCTTCCCTCATCCATTGTGTGTGTTTCTTGGCCTAAATAGTGTGTTTTACCTTACTTTTGCACCATTACACACACTATTACACCTAGCTCCGAGATTGAGGGACTTGGAAGGTTGTTTGTTGTTATTTTGGACTGGTTTTGATCATTAGAGGAGGGCTGCACCACTGGTTCTTCAAGGAGTCTTCAAGGGTAAGCATGTTGCTTTAGTTTCCCCAAACTTGCACTAGCTTTCTACCTGTCTTGCTTTGTGTTTTTGGCTTTGTATTCAACATAAAAAAGTCTTATATTTTCTTACTTTAGAACCTTCATTAAGGTCACTTGGGGGTTTGAGCACAAACTCACCCTCTTAGGCTTTGTTTTGGCTATTTTAGCCCCTTTTCTTGAAGCCTTGTTTAACTTGGTGTTTTTGGTCTTCTCACCACTGAAAACCAGTGGGTTTTCAGTGGTGAGGGAGGTATTTTGGAGTCGTATATAAGGGAGGGACACCCCCTCCCCTTTATCCCTCTTTGGTCTTTACTTTGGCTCACATAGTAGCATGCATTTTTAGCCTTATATGCCTTCATTTCAGAGCTTATTTGGGTGTTTTGGATCATATATCATCTCTGTTTTTGGTTGGTTTTGTGGTCCTTAGCATGCTTCTTATACTTGCTTTGTAATGCTCTAGTTTGCCTAGAAATGAGCCATGAGTTTAGGCCATGTTCCTTGCATGTATGAGCCTCACTTCATGAAGATATTAGCATCATTTTGCCATGTCTAGAGGCTGTAGGCCACTGATTTTGCCATGTTTGGTATGTTTGACAAAGTTGTTTTGCATTAAGGCCTGTTAGTCTTAAGATGTGAGTTCTTAACATGCATTTGGTTAGGCTATTTTAGTGATTTGGAATCATCTAATATGCTATCTCAGTCCTTATGCCATGCTTATATGCCTCCATGTATCATCTCTCCCATCTTTTGAAATGTTGGTCTCTTATGCTTTAAAGTGAGCATTGTGCATGCTTGTATGTTTAGAGCATTTGGGCTGCCTTGTTGTTGGGTTTTGGGGGCTCATTTCATTTGTTAAAATCTATTTTTGGTGGTCTAATATATGCCATGAGTGGCCATGTTAATGGTAGCAAGGAGTGCTCCCTTTGTGCCTTAATCTTAGGCCCTTTGACTTGCATGTTTGCATAGGAAATTGGTCACCATTTTGGGCATGTTTTGCCACTGTTTTGGGTTGGTTGAGGGCTGCCCCATTGTGGTCTAGTCCACCATCACATGCTTGCCTCATGTCTATTGCTTAATTGATTCATTAAGTGTTGTAGTATGTTGGTCTTATTGCTTGATTGGTCCATGTTTGCATGACATTTGCATCTTGTATACTCTAGCATTTTGCATGCTTAACATGGTAGTTGCATGACATTTGGTGTGCTTGCATCCTAATTCCCATGTTGCATCATTTGAGCTATGTTACATACATGCATTTCATGGCTTGGTTTGGGGTTGTCAAACCAAGCATAAGGGTTGAAGGAAGTTCACACTACAAGTGGTGCAACTTGTTTCAACTCTTGGTCCCCAAGGCCCTTGACCAACACATGATAAGGTCTTGGTTTCATTTGTGTGTTTGCATACATTTTTTACATTAAAATGCAATTTTGGTTCCTTAGGCTATCATGCACCAAGATGCATAATTGATGGCCCAAGAACCAAGGGTCATGCTTCCTTGAGTCCCATACATGATAGGGAGCATTGACCATGCTTACATTTGCTCTAAAATCAATATCATGCCTTTGTCTTCTTTGTTCTTTGTCAAACCGTCCTCTGAGAATTTTGTGCCGACCGGCAAGATAGAGTGCCGACCCGGCACTTTATGGGAAGCCGATAACCTCTCGTGCAGCCGGTGGTCATTTTACATGGCCGGTGGCCATTCCATCCAGCCGGTCGTGTACAAAGAACATGCAAGGAAGGTGTTCGGGACTTCGGCAATTTTGGAGACAGTAGGTAGTAGAACAGAGGCGAGTTGTCATGATGCGGGTTTCCGGGCGAGTCGGATTCAAGCATGCATCATTCGCGCATCCCGAGGTAGGACTGAGGCCCCTCTTTTTTTTTATTATATACTGAATTTAATTTGATAATTAGAAATTTCTGTAATAATTAATTTATTATGTATTTGGACTGTACTATTTGGGACTGTATATTCTTTTGGTCCCTCCGTGTGAGGGCATAATTGTAATAAGCGTGGGTGAGTGCGTGTATGTCTTCCAACCCCCATTTCTTTCTTCCCTTTTATTTACCTGCTTATGATGGTAAATTAGGGCATATTTAAAATTAGCATACCTTATGCAATGCATGCGTACATCCATGCATTTGTTCACATGCACTAGGCTCGGTATATCATACAAACTACATCGTACTTTCAATTCCAAATTCAATACGTGATAGTTGTAGCATTTCACATGTCATGTCTAGGATAGCCGAGCCTGCCTAGATTACATCTTTGCATGTGTTGCATTAGACATTTCAGTATGCTTAGGTCCATGCATGGATTTCTAATAAGCTTCTGTTTTGGCTTGGAGTACTAGGTGAGTTTTTATGCTTTAGCATCCTCGCATGCGTGTGAGTGTTGTCAGAATAAAGATGATTACCATGAGGCTAGCTGCTTATGTGATATAACTGCTTGAATGCCTGTGGATGGAGGTTGAATTACCTAAATTGGGACAATGCATTAAAAACTGTGAGTTTTAAGCCCACTAGATAGTGGCAAAACTATCTTTTTCTAAAAGACCACCTAAGGGTGGCAAAACCTGCATTTTAGCCTACTTGCGAGTAGCAAACCATTTTTTAAAATAAACATAAAATGTTTTGTTCCAACTTAGGCGATTTGGTCTATACTTGTTTGTTGTGCATATAACATAGTAATTCTAGGCTAATAATTGGAATTAGAGCATGTAATGTTTTCAAAATCGGATATCACGGTTAGTAGAGGCCGGTCTTCGAACTGGGCGAAAGGGGGTGCTCATAGCTGACCTTCCCCGATCGTACCCAAGCTCCCGAGCCAAGACTACTTTGGTTATGACGGACACGTGGCCTTCGGCACCGAGTCAGGGTTTCCTAAATTTCCCATTTAAAAAAAATATTTAGGTGGCGACTCTGTGATCTGGCAAAGCAGTCCATGTTTGGCACTACTTTTCAAAAAATCTATTTTTCTTCAAAACGATTTGCCAGATTTGGACTCTTTGGTTCAGATTTAGAACCGTGACATTTTGAGTCCTTTGAACTGTAGTGACCCAATATCGAACCAGAACGGGGGGGGACTCGCACTCTCTCGCCCGGGATGCGTTCGGGGACGTCTACAGTTTCTGACGACTCTACTGGGGAGTTTAGAGAGCTTGACTCAAACTCGTGATATCCTGTTTTGACTACGTTTATGTGTCTCTTTGCATTGCATTTGCATTGGTGCGCCTAGGACACCGTGTTGGCCATCTGCTATTCCTGAGCAGTTTGCCGGAGGCTTGCCTTGTCAAGGCATGTCCATAAGGCTGACCGGTTGCGGGCTCTGCCAGTATGGGAACACAAACCCCGGTTCTACCGGGGCACCCTTTTTGACCATTCGACCTAGTGCATATTCGGAATCCGTAGTGACCATTCCAAACAAGGACAGGTTGCTTACCCGATATAGGTTGTTTAAAACCGCTACGTACATAGTAAAACCCTAGCTCCTGACAAAATAGGACAGGGAAACCCTACCCCAACATAGGGGTGTATTGGCTCTCATTTATCTACTATGTGCTTTCAGAGTATATCTCTACAGGAACACACATGTCAGTTTGCAAGATTGGGTATCAGGCCCGAGGGCACCAAGAATAAGATTTTTGGGAATCGCCATTCGGGTACCAGATTCAGATATAGGGCAATGATTCGTAAACAAAGGATCGAGATTTGAGAAGTGTATCCAATTCACGAGCAGTGTGTGTTATAATAACCGAATCGTGCGTTGTATGTTTATTTTTATGCTGTCGTGATGTCCAATTGTCTGTTTATTTATACACTTTATTTATCTTTTTACTAGGTAGTTGAGCACGATTGCTTCTGACCCGATAGATATCCCCCAAGCACCCTAGATTAGAGGTCGTCGACTCCTTCGATCTGAGGATCTGATAGACGAACAACCAGTGTACTACTCACTACCCCCGGTTACTAGATGGAGGTCAGTCAGGCAGAGGACATCAGTACAGCAGTCAGTTCAGAGGGCTTTATCTACCCCACCTGTGTTCAGTAGGGATCAAGATTCTGTGTCACCAACAGAGAGAGAATATATACCAGTAATCCAACCAGAGCAGGATATCATGGCTAGTTTGGAGGAGATGGTGCGCCACCTTCAAGATAGCATGAAAGCAATGCAGCAGGATGCCGTCCGTCAGGCAGATTTCGCCAGGCAATAGGCCACAGTTGTGAGGGAACAGGCAGAGACAATTGGCAGGCTAGAGCAGCAAACCGGAGCATCTTCTTTGCATCAAGCTCCTCCCCCACCAGGAGTTCCAAACCTTGGGGAGACGGCCAAGGTTCAGAATGATACAGAACTGCCCACAGGACCACCCCCACCTCCAACCTTACCTCAAATCCAACCTCAGCTATCAAAAACACCCACCAACCTACCGGACTCTCCCTTTGAGTTCGAGACTGATCCCACCGCACTAAAGTTGAGCAAGCTTGAAAAGCTGTTCAAGAGATCCCAAGGGGTCAAGACTATCCCCGATATTGAAGATGGATACACCGATACAGCCATGACGCTGCCCGATAGGTTCAAAGTGCCTCATATTGATCGATTTGACGGGTCCGGGGACGCCATGGTGCATTTAAGACTGTTTTCAGATGTTCTAAGGCCGATGGGCCTCAGTAGGCTTCAGAAGTTGTCTTTGTTTGGCCGGACCCTGTCGGGTGTGGCGGCCATATGGTATGCCAAGCTAGAAGATGATGTCAAGAGGAATTGGGACGAAATGGCTGAGGCCTTCATCGCACAGTATTCGTATAATACACAGATTGAGATTACGACCCGTGATCTCGAGACGACTAGGCAAGAGCCTAAGGAGAGTTTTTCAGAGTTTGTAACCAGATGGAGGGCCAAGGCTTCGATGATGACCTTGAGGCCTACGGACAACGATCAGATTCGGATGATTGTGCGCAATCTTCAACCGAAATTGATGCAAAAGATGATAGTGCTCCCCTTTCCTACTTTTTCTGACCTACATGAAATGGGAGTGCAGATTGAAGATGCCTTGAAGCAAGGCTTGATTGATAACGACCGGGAGCAACCCCGACGAACTTTCAATCGTGGTAGCAATGCAGGCCCGAGTAGCACTACTACTACGAGAGCCACCGAAGTAAGCATGGTCACCGCCAACCCCCCTCCAAGACATACGGCCGCTGCACCATTCACCGCCGTGTCCGGAAGCAACCCGCAAACAACCAAATACCCACCCAGAAACACCAGAACCTTTGCCCCTCTATATATGCCCCTATCCAAAGCTCTGGGGGTTTTGATCAAAAAAGGGCACCTGAAGCCCTTGGAGCCGCGACCCTTACCAGAAAAACTCCCTCCTACCCATAACCCGGCCAAATATTGTGCATTTCACCAACAGCACGGTCACGACACCGATCTGTGCTTCCGGTTGCGTCATGAGATCCAAGATCTCATCGACAGTGGGGTGATTTTGCCTCCCGAAAAACCCAATGTTACTACAAATCCCCTCCCCGCACATAACCAAGCTCCACCACCCAAAAGACTCAATTTCATCCATACTGGGACCGTGTCCTACGACCCTAGTATCTATATCACACCTACCCACCTGCCTAAACCAGAGGTGTTCCTCCCCGATTGCACCGACTTGTGCATGATGGACATCTCCATGACCCAATCTAAGCCAGCGACAGTGACTGCCAAGAACAGGGGAAAGGAGATTCCAAAGGAGAAACAGGTTGTTGAGTCATAGTCTGCGGAATTTGGGAGTTACATTGGGAAGACATATAGTCCGAGTGACTACATCTCATCAAAAGGCCAAGATGGGCCCGGAGTAGAATTGCCAACAGGGAGAGAGTTGTGTGTGATCCAAGGGGATAGTCTGGGACAGGGAACAGATGATGTAACAGCTGTAGGGGAGGACCTGGCCGATCTCCAATTTTACAGTGACCAATACCTAGAGGACACGGCAGTTGCGTGGTTCGATTATGAGGATTCAACGAAAGTTACCGGGTGGTTGGACGATTAGCCCGATGTGGTAGGAGAATTTCAGGCAGAGCAGAGTTCTGCAGGAATGAGAATATCAGCGACGGCCGGAAGGGTCGAAGAGCAGAACACATCGCCGGGGGGCGCCGGTGTCAAGAATTTCACCCGAGATTGGAACATTTTGAGTACGGAGATGATTGAACAGTCAGTCATGTCAGAACAAGCCAGTTTTGAAGATTCCGAGAGAATTAGGAAAGCAAATGTAACGACCCAGAAATCCTTTCCTCCGCTCGAGCGGAGGAGTGGCCGCTCGAGCGGACTTTTGGGGGGTCCAGCAAATTTTCGACCCGAGATTCAGGAGTTGTGATTCTCCGCTCGAGCGGGGGAGTTTACGCTCGAGCGGACGACTTTGTTGGTCTGCGAGCTCGAGCGCAAGGTTGGGCGCTCGAGTGGGTCGCCTGGGTAAGTTTGATTCTGAAGCATGTGGACTCATTTTTGATGTTCTTCTCAGTGTATTTGAAATGTTCTTACCTTATTTTGGGTTATTGATTGAGATGATGAGATGAGGGTAAAGTAAGATTGGACCAAAAACCTTAATTTGAATAATTCATTTACGACCAACCGTCACTCTTTTGCCCTTTTCTTTTTCCACACTTTGAATTTGGATGTGAGGTTAGAACCATTGGAAAGCTTATCTCCGGGGCTTCAATTTGACCACAAGAATGACCTAAAACGGAGTCCGAATGAGAGAGTTATACCTGTTCAAAGTTTCGGGATCTGTCTTGAAAGCAGTCCGCTCGAGCGGAATTTCTCCGCCGAGCGGGAATTACGGGACAACAGCTTTTAAATCAGATTTTGGATCATTTCTCACACATTCTTTTCCCTCTTCTCTCCTTTTCCCTAGGACCGAAAAACCCTAGGGTTTTGATCCCAAATCCTCACCATTTCTCTTTGTTTTGACCAAGATTTTCCACCAAGGAAGGAAGAAGGCATGGAGATCAACGTTTGCAAACCGATTGGAATTCAAATTATGGAGGAATCGCACCTAGGCTTTGAGGTAAGAATCTTGAGAGTTAAATTGATGGGTTAGAGTGATGGACCATGTATCCTAGGTGTATAAGCAATGGAAAAATTAGAATTAAGAGTGATGAATTAATAAGTTTGAATTTGTTTTGAATTTTAATGTTTTCTTGAAACCCTAGGTTGGGTAATGATGTTATTTGATGATATGGCCAAATTGGAAGTAGAATCATGAAATTAGTGGGTTGAATTTTATATGTGCAAGTTTAATTGGTATTTGGTGACACTTGAAAATTATGTTTAAATTTAGCGAATGAACTTTGTTATAAACATTAGAATTTATGCTATAATGGAAAGGAAATTAAGGAAATAATTTATTAAAGATATGGATGACATGAACTTGGGTGTGGAATGTTGAAATGAGATTCAAGGATTTAATTTGATTCATGTTGAATTGCCAAATGATGTGTAAATGGAATAAAGAGAATTAAACTAGTTCAAAACGGAATAATGATATGTGACCCGATTTCTATGTGTATTATGAATTGTGTAGGGTCAATTACGAGGCGACCAAGCATCTAATCACTGTGAGTAATAGTACGAGGATGTCCATTTTATTTATCATTGATAGTTATTATCACTAATGCTCTGTTCATTGTAAGTGCTATACGAACATGTTACACAACCAATTGTGATGATTGAAAATCAGTGGGAACGTTGAAAGATTGGCAAACATCGGTATGACTTTGAATGACTTTGTTCTCATCACTAACGAGTAATAATTCTTTATTACCATGTCGATTCTAAATGAGTAAATGGACCCATGATCGCCTTTAAACCAAGTATCCGCATGAAACCGAGATGATTAGTGTATACTATGGACTGACGATATTCAGATGACTTTGGAACCGTTTCGCTGCTTATTTATTCTGCTTTGTACTTATAGTCTATTGATCTGCTCCGTTTATGATTTAGCATGATATGTCCATTGGTTTCAAAACTTATTATTTTCTACTAGTTACATACCCTCACGCTTTATGCGTTCTGTTATCTCTGGGCGATAAGCCGCTCATATGATTGGCCGAAAGGCTATTTTGTAACTTTTGGGATGATGGCTATTCTGTTATTTGAGTATATGAACATTTTGGATCCTCTGTACATACTAAACTGCTTTGTCAAGGGAACCGGACTCATGATTGTTGAGCTATATTTACAGAGTGTAATTAAACATATACTTCTGCGATTATATACTTTATTGTTTAAGTGAAACATTACATGATTTACGTACTATTATTCACTGAGCTTGACTCATCAGATTTTATGTCTGTTTCAGAGGCACTCAACCGAGGTCAACCTTAACACGTGGCTTCGCTATTACGATTGCCAAGCCTTGAGTGTCTAAGCTGTTAGGTGTTGACCGTTTAAGTTTTGGAGTTTTGTTAAGCTTTTAATTTGTACCCTAAATGTCTATGAGGCTTGATGTGAATGTAAAGTAGATGTATATGTACATAACTATCTTCAGATATACGTCACTGTATATTTATCTGCATTATGTTCTGTCTGTGATCCTGGCATAGTAGTGGTAGCTCAATGGGTATTATTATTATATTTTTTTTACGCTATTATATGTTATTAAATGCTTCCGTTCAGGCCCCATATGATATGTATATCAGGTTTTGTGTCTGTTTTCGAATGGGTCATGCCCAAACTTTTAGGGGCGGGTTTGGGGCGTGACAGCAAAGGCCCATGTGGGAGTTGAAATTGCTGTGTGCACAGGAAACGAGAATACTACAGGCAGGAGGATGAAAGGTGCTGGCGCAAACGATCATACAGGCGGACAGGTGTCTGTCGGCCGCTGATGGAATGTGGTGGGAAGATGAGGACCTATGTCTTGCCCACACGGATGAAGATTGGGGGAATAACCAACCTGATAACACTTGGTACCTTGGAGAGGTCGACCACATGACGAGGAGTGGGCGATATTTCAAACCCCCACACTTGGATCAACCAGAGGCCTCAGGGAAGGATAGGGAAGCCGAGAAGCAAAATGAGAAGCAACTTGAAGAGGAAGTCAGACTAAACAAAAAAAAGATACAAGCGGAACATCGCCATTTGGGGCGCTCATGACCTCCCAAAGTACACGCAGGCTTTTGACACCATGGATAAGGCCAAACTCTCCATAGAGACTACAGGAAGCGGTGGTTGGACTGGTCTTCCCGGAGGAGGTTCCCCAAGATTGACCTTTCGGATAAAGAACTTCACCGAGGGCGAAATCACATAAACCCTCTACATCTCCGTGGAATGTAGAGATAAGTGGATACCGGTGGTACTTGTCGATACTGGGTCAGCCATCAACGTCTGCCCAGCGAGGACGGCGTATGCAATTGGCTTGAAAACTGTAGATTTCATACCTGTTCAAGTCATCCGGCATATGACAACACAAGTAGAGAAGTAATGGGAGCAGTTAAAGTTCGAGACAAAGGTTGGGCCAGGCAAGACGAGATAGATTTCCATGTCCTAGAAGTTCTGCAACTTTCAATTTGCTTTTAGGGCATGGTGCATCAAAGGCAAAGTATCATCTACTTTACATCAAATGGTGAAATACCCCTATGGGAAGGGAGTAGCCATTGTCTTTGGGAATTCATCAATCCACCCACCACCGGAAGTATCCACGCCTGTTCTAGAGATCGAGCACGGCATGGAAGATGTGTTCATATCAGGTTTTACCTTGGCCGAGGCTCAGGTTGTACAGAATATCATGGCCGCTAACGAAGGAATATACGTCAGTGCTCAAGCAGTGTACCTCATGAACAAGCTCCAATACATCCCCGGGATGGGATTAGGGAAGAGCGGCCGTAAGGGCATTGCAGCGTTGGCCGAAGTGCCGCACAACCCCCATACCTTCGGCTTGGGTTATCTGCCCACCAAGGAAGATTGGGTAAGAAAAGGAAAAGAGATAGCGGGAAGAGCCAAAGCAAAACAGATGGGGAAACCTTTTGAATTAATACATCGGCCCATCCAGTAGACTGAACGGACGCTTCGTCCGGGAGGGGGAAGACTTTCCATTCTGTGGTTTTCCTGAGCCATGGCTGCATGAAGAAAAGAAGCGCATGCCGGGGTTCGAAATCTTCTTTGACCTACAGTTATCTGGGGATGATGTTGTTGAAAAGAAGACAGACCCAACAGTTGAGACTGAGCATAGCAAGGAAGTGGAATCTGCGGGCACGGAGTTTGAAATAGGGATAGCACTGGCATGTCTACTTTCAGATCCTTTGATCCACCAGGTGTGCTTGGGGGATGACTCCTCGGTGTCCATGATCGGAGATGAAACGGCTGCGGGCCTACCATCAGCTATTTTGGATGCATCCATCGCACCCTCCCTCACCTGGCAGTACGAGGAGGGATTTTTGTCAAGCGACGGGTCGGAGTAGTGAGCCGGAATCGATTCCACCGAGTCTTGTGAGTCGGAATCGAGTTCGGCTCGCCTGAAGTTCGGTCCCAGATTCTGGGGTGATAACTCGGATGCTACGATCTGTCTGTGTCGTTTTTTTCTCTCTTTGAGTCTGTTATGTAACAGAAGAATTGGACGGTTCGGAAGTATCTAATGAGAATGAGGTGACTGTGGTTTCCGAGTACTTTTCTGTGCCTTTGGTTTATTGCTTAAATCAGGACTTTCAAAATTTTGATGAAAACGACGAGGACGAAATTCCTCCGGTTTTGCAACGACTAATTGAACAAGAGCAGGAGAGGTTTGTTAAACCCTTAATGGATGAAATCACTACCGTGAACATTGGTACTGAGAAGGACCCGCGACTGGTCCAAATCGGGTCCACGTTGTTTTCGGAGGAACGCGAGCGCTTAGTCGCTTTATTAAAAGATTTCAAAGATGTTTTCGTGTGGTCCTACGAAGACATGCCTGGAATCGATCCTGAGATTGTACAGCACCGGATCCCTCTTGACCCCGAGGCCCGACCTGTCAAATAGAAGCTCAGAAGGATCCGCCCTGATTGGGCCATTAAAATCAAAGAAGAGGTCACCAAGCAGATTGACGCAGGCTTCCTGTTGGTATCCGAATACCCGACTTGGTTGGCCAACATTGTTCCAGTGCCGAAGAAGGATGGCAGAATCCGGGTATGTGTGGACTTCAGGGATTTGAACAGAGCCAGTCCGAAGGATGACTTTCCCTTGCCGCATATCAAGGAGCTGGGAGATTTCATGGGGCATGCTTTGCTCTCGTTCATGGATGGCTTTCGTGCTATAATCGATAGTAATGGCACCGAAGACCGGAGAAGATCGCTTTTACCACCCGTGCAAGTACATATATTGCTGAGTGATGCCATTTGGGTTAAAGAACGCTGGGGCTACATATCAACGGGCTGCAACCACAATATTACATGACATGATCCATAAAGAGGTCGAGGTGTATGTGGACGACATGATTGTCAAGTCCAAAGAAAAAGAGGGTCACTACACCGCCTTGCAAGAGTTTTTCCAAAGGATCAGGGAATTTCGGCTGCGGTTGAATCCTCAGAAGTGTACATTTGGTGTTACAGCGGGGAAAATGCTGGGATTTCTAATTACACAAAGGGGCATCGAGGTCAACCTTTCCAAAATCAAGGCCATCTTAGAAATGCCCCCACCAATGACTGAAAAGGAGGTGCGAGGCTTTCTAGGTAAAGTGCAATTCATAAGGCGGTTTATTTCAAAACTAACCTTAACTTGTGAACCACTTTTTGGTCTTCTAAAGAAAGGAAAGAAGTTTCAATGGGACGACCGATGCCAAACTGCATTTGAACAGATTAAGAATATCTACAGAACCCGCCCGTGTTGTCACCACCAAAGCTGGGAAAACCATTGATACTGTACCTGTCGGTGACTGAAACTACAATGGGCTGCATGCTCGCACAAGAGTCGGAAGATAAAGTGGAAAGGGCCATCTACTATCTGAGCAAGAAGATGCTGGATTACGAGACCCGCTACACTCCGCTGGAGAAGGCTTGTTTGGCCTTGGTATGGGCTACCAGGAAGCTCCGGCACTACCTGTTAGCTAACTCTGTAATGTTGGTTTAACGACTTGATCCCATCAAATATCTTTTCGAGAAACCAGTGCTTATGGGTAGACTAGCTCGTTTGTTGCTGTTGCTCTCCGAATTTGACCTCAAGTATGTGATGCACAAGTCGGTAAAAGGAAGAGCGGTAGCAGAGTTCCTTGCCGACCACCCGGTTGAAGGGGATGAATCGGTTGAGTACCTGTTCCCAGATGAAGCCATTTTGCACATCGAAGATGAAACTTGGACGATGTAGTTTGACGGAGCGTCAAATTAATACGGGTATGGGATAGGGCTGTTGCTGATAGCGCCTGACGATTCCCGTATCCCTTTAGCATTCAAGCTTCGATTCAAAGTCTCGAACAATGAGGCAGAGTATGAGGCATGTATTGCCGGTCTAGAAGCTGCCCTAGAACCAGGGGCAAGGCGATTGGACGTCATTGGGGATTAGAACCTAGTTGTGTCTCAAGCTAAAGGAGATTGGAAAGTAAAAGAGGAAAAGATGATAATTTACCACCAGATCTTGGATTTGTTAATTCCTCGGTTTGAAAAGCTAAATTTCACTCACCTAGTAAGAGAGAACAACAGGTTTGCAGATTCGCTAGCAACTCTATCTTCCATGATAGACATCCCATCTGGGGTCCGGATGCGTCCAGTCATTATTGACTAGAAATTTGCACCTGCCGACGAGTCAATCTCTGCCATAGATGAAGTGCAGGATAACAACCCTTGGTATCACGATATATGGAACTTCTTGGAAAAGGAGGCATATCCACCAGGGGCAAATGCCAAGGAGAAGAGGGAAATCAGAAGAATGGCTGTTCAGTTTATCATTTGTGGGGGTAAGTTGTACAAAAGAGGTCATCTGGGAATGCACAAGCTGTGTGTGGAAGCCGAAGAGTCGAAGCGCCTGATGGAAGCCATCCATGGAGGAGAATATGGGGCACATATGAATGGGGTAATGCTGGCACGAAAGATCCTCAGACAAGGCCACTACTGGTCTACCATGCATGAAGATTGTATCGGCTTTGTTCGACGATGCCACAAATGCCAGATTCACACAAACCGCATGAATATCCCGCCGTCAAAGCTGTACAACATGACGTCGCCATGGCCATTTTCAGTTTGGGGGATCGATGTGATTGGAGCTGTTACTCCGAAAGGGTCGAATGGGCATCAGTTTATCTTGGTAGCAATAGATTACTTTACGAAGTGGGTCGAGGCCCAATCTTATTCCATGTTGAAGGCTTCACATGTCGCAAAGTTTATCAGAAACAACATTATCTGCCGTTATGGAGTCCCGAATGAGATCATTTCGGACAATGGTTCTCACTTCAAGAAGGAGGTGATTGATTTGTTGGAGAAGTACAATGTGGCTTTTCATAAGTCGTCCACGTATCGGCCGCAGACCAACGGAGCAGTTGAGGCCGCCAACAAAAACATCAAACATATACTGCAGAAGATGGTGGAAACCTATCATGACTGGCCAGATAAGTTGCCGTTTGCTCTGTGGGGCTACCGAACTTCAATTAGAACTTCTACCGGAGCAACGCCGTATTCCTTGGTTTATGGGATGGAGGCCGTTCTACCTATAGAGATTGAGGTTCCGTCTTTACGAGTATTGGCTAAGTGTCAGATAGCCGAGGCGGATTGGCAGCAGAGCAGATTCGAGGAACTCATGCTCTTCGATGAAAGGAGATTAAAAGCACTATACCATATCCAAGGATATCAACGCAGAATTGCCCGGGCTTTTAACAAGAAAGTTAAGTCTAGGAATTTGAAGGAAGGAGATTTGGTGCTCAAAGACAACCGAGCTCCCATCCACGACCCAAGGGGCAAGTTCAGACCTAATTGGACGGGTCCCTATATCATCAAGTCTATCTGGTTAGGTAGAGTTGTGGTTCTGATGGACCTAGAGGGCCTAGAGTTCTCCCAACCGATCAACATGGACAAGTTGAAGAAATATTACCCCTGAGAGGCTCGCTAGGCCGAAAACCCGAGAGGGCGACCTAGGCAAAATTCAGAGCACAAAAAAATTAGAAAGTATAAAAACTGAGCTTGCAAGGTTGAAAACCCGCAAAGGGCGGCCTTGGCAAAAGTTAGAGCACAAAAGGAGAGTGAAAATACTCGAGTGAAGCTTCATCTCGAAAATACCCGAAAGGGCGACCATCATTGGGATACGTAGGCAGCTTCATCCCGAAGTTCAGCCATAAACTCTTCCCCGATCAACTTTGTCCATTTGATCATCTTGGTCATCTTTGCCCATCAGCATTTATCGCAATCTCCGGTACAGTGCTATTCAGACTAGGGGCAAATTTCCGTTACCGTACAGTGCCGCAGTACCATTCAAACAAGGGGCAACTTTCCAGTTGCTAGGATCCGGGGTTGTGCATCTCAGTGACAGATCTCAAGCGTGTCTAGTTCTGATCCATATCGAAAATAGTTTTGAAAAGTTTTAATAAAGATGACTTTGTTCAAATAAATCTTTTTACAACTAAGACCATTTCTGGACCAAAACGAAAAATTTTCAGTACCACAACCTTCAATTTCATTGATTTCAAATAGAGTTCTCTTGCTCTTGCATACAATTGAAGTTACTTTTTATTACATTCATAAAGAAAACTTGAAAGTACTAATAAAGCAATAAATCCGGGGCATGGTCAAGTCAAATGTCCCTATGCCCCCTTCCAGAGCTGGTCGAAGCCCCTGATGCCAAAATGGGCCCCTCCTGTGCCTCTTCATTAAGCCAATCCAAGCACTCATCAGACAAAGTGCAACTGAAAGCGGAGCGGGGGCCAGGAGTTCTCTCGTCCTCCATGCTGTGGCATACCGGGCGAGCTGTGCGCCTCGAATCGGGAATGTAACCGGGTACTCTATCCCTTCCGGCGGACAAGTCTGATTATGACCAAACTGGCGCAGGATACGGAATGGGAAGTAGAAGACATAGTGAGTCAAGCCAATCAATTGGATCCCGGGTTGACGGGTCATGCTGTAACTCATCATTGGGAGATTGAGCCAAGGGCACCGCCAAGCAATGCAGTCTGCGGACAAACTGCACATCCATTCAAACCACCAACCCTCATCAAGGGCGTCAACTAGGCATTGCCTGAAGAAGTAGCCACGAGCTGAATATGCTGGGCAAGAGTCCACAACCTTCAGTTTATCCATTGACCACACCTGGGGAGGGATGAAAAATGAGAGAATAAAGAATAGAGAGATGTATGATGAGAGGAAAAATGAGAAAAGGGCTTTTGTGAGAAAAACCGAGCCTGAGGGCCGAGTGATGTGAGCAAACATAAATGTGAGATTGGATGGGAAACATTACCTGCAGTAATAGTGGACTCTCGCTAACTGATCATCTCGATGATAAAGGCGTCTAAGCCCAAAGAATGTCTCACCAGATCATCATGGCGATGCAGCTTTTGCCCTCCTTCAAGCCTTGGGCAACCTTAATCAACCGGACACTAGGCCCTCCGGAACCAGAGACGAACAGAAAATGAGATAGCATGCATAGACAGAGGGCGTGTCACCGAAAGCCTTGGCGGTGATGGTCGTCGCGATCACTAGTCTCAGAAAAACGACAAACCAAGCTCGGAACATCTAATGTCCCGTCACAAATTAGAGAACGAGCATCGGGCATTGAGAGCCCACACATTTGTTCTAAGGCTTGGGCATGGCCAAAACGAAGTTGGGGCAGGATCTCCTCATTGCGCCCAGATTCCATTAGAGCTTGGAAATCTTCAAAAGTGGGACACACCTCTTGCCCGCTAAAGCTAAAGGCATGTGTTACCGTGTTCCAAAACCTTGCCGCGGCATGGAGGAATGGAGAATACAGCGGGGTACGGCGCAAAGTGAATAGTGCGTTTATGCCGAAAGCCCGAAAATTCAGCTTTTCCGAGCTATCCAAGTTGTTAATCCAAGTTGCGAGATTTTGGGCAAGAAATTCTTCCATTTGGAGCAAATCAGTGTGAAAATGAAGAGAACTACGAAGTTGAGACCCTTTTGAAGAAGATAAGGTTGAGTGAAGGACAGATGTCAACACTCACTGGCCTTGACAGTTTAGTGCCGACCGGCCATCTGTTTTGGCCGATGGATCACCCTTCGGCCGATGGCCATTCCTCAAGGCCGGTAGCCTTTCTGCTGGGCCGGTGGTTCTCTCCTTGTCCTCTGAGCTGTTTATGCTAGGAATTTGGAAAATCCCACCACTTCCAATACCCTCCAGTGATCAATTCTTATGAGGGCGCGCCCATTTGCTTATCGAGTTGTTGCATATTTGCTTATCGAGTTGTATTTCACTCTCTTTAAGTCTTTGTAATGTTTATCAAGGTGTACTCGCATTTGGCTAGTTTGCTGAGTCCCCCTGTTTTGCTTATCGAGTTGTAATTGGTTTACTACCTTATTATTACGATGCGATGCTTTGTTTTCAAAACGCAGTTTCAATTTCAGTCACATTGTTGTGTGATGCCTTGCGATGCGATGCATAGAACACGCAAATGTAACACCTTCTGAACAAACAGCTGTTTCATTTCCATCATATGTTTTGCAAAAAACACACGCTTTTGAGAAATAAAACCTGCCCGAGGCAGTGCAATGTGCTTAAACTCCTAGTAAAAAGGAAAGTAAAGCAGAAGAATAGCAGGGTAGCAGAGTGTCGGGTTTGACACCCAGGTAACCTCCCCTTTCGGTCATCGTACCTTTTTGCGCCTTATTCGAGTCGATCATGTGATTTGGCACCTTCATCACTTAAGGCAGTCCAAGAAACTGTGCCTTCAGAACATAAGTGGAGCTTCGAGTTGACCTCGTACCACAACTTTTGTGAGCAATGCTCGACATGCGAAGGACGCCCTTCCGTATCCTTTATATCTTGTGAATTCTCTAAATCATTTCAATCATCTTGAGTTGCGATGCGTTGCATTCCAAAGATCATGTTTACCATGATCAGTTTCAAGTTCCCTTTTATACACATTGCATTGTATGCGTGCTTTGCTTTACTGATATGTGTTCAAGTTCCCCTATATACACATTGCATTGTATGCGTGCTTTGCTTTACTGATATGTGTTCAAGTTCCCTTTTATACACATTGCATTGTATGCGTGCTTTGCTTTACTGATATGTGTTCAAGTTCCCTTTTATACACATTGCATTGTATGCGTGCTTTGCTTTAATGATATGTGTTCAAGTTCCCTTTTATACACATTGCATTGTATGCGTGCTTTGCTTTACTGATATGTGTTCAAGTTCCCTTTTATACAGATTGCATTGTATGCGTGCACTACTTTACTGATATGTGTTCAAGTTCCTATATACACATTGCGTGCATGGGTGCATTGCTTTACTGATATGTGTTCAAGTTTCCTTTTTAATTGCGTGCACGTGGGCATTGCTTCACTCACATGTGTTCAAGTTCTCTTTCCATACACATTGCGTGCATACGTGCATTGCTTTACCCACATGTGTTCAATCCTACTATCTCGCCATACAAATTGCATGCATTGTCACGCACTTTCGACTGCCTTGTCATGCATGTTGCTAACAACATTGTACCTGTTAAGTTTGTTTTCTTTCCAGGCACGATATTGTATGTACGGCTCATTTGAGGCCAGTGAAACCGGATGAGCCGCACAGGTATTGTATCCCTCGCGTGAGACGTACAGAGAATTGTATAATTCTCTTACATCCTTTCTGCATTGTAGTGTAGTCTGTTGTATGCTAGCTTAAAACCGTCGCATGCGTATAGCTTTCTTTGCATGATTTTAAGTTATGCTTGGCTTCTTGCATTTTCAGTTGCATTTTGCCCCTGCCTTCGGGCGCTTATCTTGTTGGTCTTGTATGTTTGTCTAAGTCTTCGGCCTGGTCAAAAATGGGTCGTCTCTGGGCTTTGAAATTCACTCCCGTCATTGTTATGACTTCCGAGTTCTGTCAAAGAGGGGCAACTGTAGACACCCCATTTTTGACCGTCCTCAAGACTTGGACGTCACCGCTTGAACACGCGGTGATTATCCATGATTGTGTTCGTTTTGAGTTCCCGGAGATCCCGGCTGCGCGTCGTGCCTCAGGACCTCTCAACCGGCTTGTTCTGTGCTGGGTTTTACACCCAGACTTGTGTGTTTTTTTGCATTTGAGGGTAGGGGGAGGCTTGTTAGCCATCTCTGAAGCCCACCGGCTGCCCCCACACCACACCGACACTCCCTTTTGGCCATCGGCACTGTTTTCTCAAACACTTTGGCCGGTCGGCACTGTATATTGCCGACCGGCACTTTTTTGTGCCGGTGACTGTTTTGGCCGGCCGGCATGCACCCTTTGAACCCCTGGGACATGGTGCATGCCAGCTGTGCCAGCTGGAATGCACCATCACACTCCCCCGTGCACAGGTGTGACCATTTTGCACCCTTTGCACCCTTGAACCCCCTAAGCTTCTAGAAGCTTGACCCTTTGGCCAAAGCTTCTTGGAGAAGCTTGGCCAGCTGTCTTGGCTTCTCCAAGAAGCCAAGACCCCTTTGCACCCCTTGAACCCTTTTCCTTTTGCTTAGCCACTAAGTCTTAGGCTTGTCTTGGCCTATATAAGCAACCATTCTCTCCATTTGTTGGAGGTTAGCCATTTCCAACACAAAACCAGAGCTTATATCTATATGTCTCTGATATATATCTATCTATATCTATATCTTCCCTTCCCTCATCCATTGTGTGTGTTTCTTGGCCTAAATAGTGTGTTTTACCTTACTTTTGCACCATTACACACACTATTACACCTAGCTCCGAGATTGAGGGACTTGGAAGGTTGTTTGTTGTTATTTTGGACTGGTTTTGATCATTAGAGGAGGGCTGCACCACTGGTTCTTCAAGGAGTCTTCAAGGGTAAGCATGTTGCTTTAGTTTCCCCAAACTTGCACTAGCTTTCTACCTGTCTTGCTTTGTGTTTTTGGCTTTGTATTCAACATAAAAAAGTCTTATATTTTCTTACTTTAGAACCTTCATTAAGGTCACTTGGGGGTTTGAGCACAAACTCACCCTCTTAGGCTTTGTTTTGGCTATTTTAGCCCCTTTTCTTGAAGCCTTGTTTAACTTGGTGTTTTTGGTCTTCTCACCACTGAAAACCAGTGGGTTTTCAGTGGTGAGGGAGGTATTTTGGAGTCGTATATAAGGGAGGGACACCCCCTCCCCTTTATCCCTCTTTGGTCTTTACTTTGGCTCACATAGTAGCATGCATTTTTAGCCTTATATGCCTTCATTTCAGAGCTTATTTGGGTGTTTTGGATCATATATCATCTCTGTTTTTGGTTGGTTTTGTGGTCCTTAGCATGCTTCTTATACTTGCTTTGTAATGCTCTAGTTTGCCTAGAAATGAGCCATGAGTTTAGGCCATGTTCCTTGCATGTATGAGCCTCACTTCATGAAGATATTAGCATCATTTCGCCATGTCTAGAGGTCAGAGGCCACGATTTTGCCATGTTTGGTATGTTTGACAAAGTTGTTTTGCATTAAGGCTTGTTAGTCTTAAGATGTGAGTTCTTAACATGCATTTGGTTAGGCTATTTTAGTGATTTGGAATCATCTAATATGCTATCTCAGTCCTTATGCCATGCTTATATGCCTCCATGTATCATCTCTCCCATCTTTTGAAATGTTGGTCTCTTATGCTTTAAAGTGAGCATTGTGCATGCTTGTATGTTTAGAGCATTTGGGCTGCCTTGTTGTTGGGTTTTGGGGGCTCATTTCATTTGTTAAAATCTGTTTTTGGTGGTCTAATATATGCCATGAGTGGCCATGTTAATGGTAGCAAGGAGTGCTCCCTTTGTGCCTTAATCTTAGGCCCTTTGACTTGCATGTTTGCATAGGTAATTGGTCACCATTTTGGGCATGTTTTGCCACTGTTTTGGGTTGGTTTGAGGGCTGCCCCATTGTGGTCTAGTCCACCATCACATGCTTGCCTCATGTCTATTGCTTAATTGATTCATTAAATGTTGTAGTATGTTGGTCTTATTGCTTGATTGGTCCATGTTTGTATGACATTTGCATCTTGTATACTCTAGCATTTCGCATGCTTAACATGGTAGTTGCATGACATTTGGTGTGCTTGCATCCTAATTCCCATGTTGCATCATTTGAGCTATGTTGCATACATGCATTTCATGGCTTGGTTTGGGGTTGTCAAACCGAGCATAAGGGTTGAGGGAAGTTCACACTACAAGTGGTGCAACTTGTTTCAACTCTTGGTCCCCAAGGCCCATGACCAACATATGATAAGGTCTTGGTTTCATTTGTGTGTTTGCATGCATTTTTTACATTAAAATGCAATCTTGGTTCCTTAGGCTATCATGCACCAAGATGCATAATTGATGGCCCAAGAACCAAGGGTCATGCTTCCTTGAGTCCCATACATGATAGGGAGCATTGACCATGCTTACATTTGCTCTAAAATCCATATCATGCACTGTCTGCCTGCTGTTGCTGTCAAACTGTCCTCTGCAGGAATTTTGTGCCGACCGGCAGTATAGAGTGCCGACCGGCACTTTATGGGTAGCCGATAACCTCTCAAGCAGCCGGTGGTCATTTTACATGGCCGGTGGCCATTCCATCCAGCCGGTGGTGTACAGCAGCATGCAAGGAAGGTGTTCTGGGACTTTGGCAATTTTTGGAGAGACAGGGCAGTAAGAACAGAGGCAGCAGTGTCATGATGCGGGTTTCCGGGCGAGTCGGATTCGAGCATGCATCATTCGCGCATCCCGAGGCAGGGCTGAGGCCCCTCTCTTTTTTTGTTATATACTGAATTTAATTTGATAATTAGAAATTTCTGTAATAATTAATTTATTCTGTATTTGGACTGTACTATTTGGGACTGTATATTCTTTTGGTCCCTCCGTGTGAGGGCATAATTGTAATAAGCGTGGGTGAGTGTGTGTATGTCTTCCAACCCCCATTTCTTTCTTCCCTTTTATTTACCTGCTTATGATGGTAGATTAGGGCATATTTAAAATTAGCATACCTTATGCAATGCATGCGTACATCCATGCATTTGTTCACATGCACCAGGCTCGGTATATCATACAAACTGCATCGTACTTTCAATTCCAAATTGAATACGTAATAGTTGTAGCATTTCACATGTCGTGTCTAGGATAGCCGAGCCTGCCTAGATTACATCTTTGCATGTGTTGCATTAGACATTTCAGTATGCTTAGGTCCATGCATGGATTTCTAATAAGCTTCTGTTTTGGCTTGGAGTACTAGGTGAGTTTTTATGCTTTAGCATCCTCGCATGCGTGTGAGTGTTGCCATAACAGCATGATTACCATGAGGCTAGCTGCTTATGTGATATAACTGCTTGAATGCCTGTGGATGGAGGTTGAATTACCTAAATTGGGACAATGCATTAAAAACTGTGAGTTTTAAGCCCACTAGATAGTGGCAAAACTATCTTTTTCTGAAAGACCACCTAAGGGTGGCAAAACCTGCATTTTAGCCTACTTGCGAGTAGCAAACCATTTTTTAAAATAAACATAAAATGTTTTGTTCCAACTTAGGCGATTTGGTCTATACTTGTTTGCTGTGCGTATAACATAGTAATTCTAGGCTAATAATTGGAATAAGAGCATGTAATGTTTTCAAAATCGGATATCACGGTTAGTAGAGGCCGGTCTTCGAACCGGGCGAAAGGGGGTGCTCATAGCTGACCTTCCCCGATCGTACCCAAGCTCCCGAGCCAAGACTACTTTGGTTATGACGGACACGTGGCCTTCGGCACCGAGTCAGGGTTTCCTAAATTTCCCATTTTAAAAAAATATTTAGGTGGCGACTCTGTGATCTGGCAAAGCAGTCCATGTTTGGCACTACTTTTCAAAAAATCTGTTTTTCTTCAAAACGATTTGCCAGATTTGGACTCTTTGGTTTAGATTTAGAACCGTGACATTTTGAGTCCTTTGAACTGTAGTGACCCAATATCGAACCAAAATAGGGGGGGACTCGCACTCCCTCGCCCGGGATGCGTTCGGGGACGTCTACAGGATGGCATCCTTCTACATTGTTTTCATGCTCTCTTGGAGGTGGCGCACCATCTCCTCCAAACTAGCCATACTGTCCTGTTCTGGTTGAATTAGCGGTATATATTCTCTCTCTGTTGGTGACACGGAACCCTGATCCCTACTGAACACAGGTGGGGTAGATAAGGCCCTCTGAACTGACTGCTGTACTAATGTCCTCTGCCTGACTGACCTCCGTCTAGTAACCGGGGGTAGCGAGTAGTACACTGGCTATCCATCTACCAGATCCTCGGATCGATGGAGTCGACGACCTCTAGTCCAAAGTGCTTGGGGAGTATCTACTGGGTCAGAAGCAATCATGCTCAACTACCCTAGTAAAAAGATAAATAAAGCATATAAATAAACAGACAATTGGACAGCACAACGGCATAAAATAAACATACAACACACAGTTCGGATATCATAACACACACTGCTCGTGAACTGGATATACTGTTCCTCAAATACTGATCACTGTTTCTGTATCATTGCCCCCATGTCTGAATCTGGTACCCACAGATAACTGATTCCCCAAAATACTGTTACTGGTGCCCTCAGGCCGGATATCAAAACTCGCAAATTGATATGCACATTCCCTGTATAGATACACTCTGAAAGCACATAACATGTAAAAGAGAGCCAATACACCCCTATGTTGGGGTAGGGTTTCACTATGCACGCAGCGGCTTCAAACAACCTATATCGGGTAAGCAACATGTCCTAGTTTGGAATGGTCACTATGAATCTGAATATGCACTAGGTCGAATAGTCAAAAAGGGTGCCCCGGTAAAATCGGGGTTTGTGTTCCCATACTGGCAGAGCCCGCAACCGGTCAGCCTTATGGTCATGCCTTGACAAGACAAGCCTTCAGCAAACCGCTCAGGAATAGTAGATGGCCAACACGGTGTCCTAGGCGCACCAATGCACATGCAATGCAAAGAAACACATAAGTGTAGTCAAAACAGGATATCACGAGTTCGAGTCAAGCTCTCTAAAACACCCCAAATAGAGTCGCCAGAACTGTGATGGCCGCATGAGGACCTCGATGCTGATTCAGACTTTTTGTTTGTTGTGGTTCTTAATCTGAACCAAAGAGTCCAACTCTAGCAAATCGTTTGAGAAAACAGTTTTTTTTTTTTGAAAAGTAGTGCCAAACATGGACTGCTTTGCCAGATACAGAGTCGCCACCTAAATATTTTTTAATAGGGAAATTTAGGAAACCCTGACTTGGTGCCAAAGGCCACGTGTCCGTCATAACCAAAGTTGCCTCGGCTCGGGAACTTGGGTACGATCGGGGAAGGTCAGCTATGAGCACCCCTTCTCGCCTGGTCCGAAGACCAGCCTCTACTAACCATGATATCCGTTTTTGAAAACGTTATGTGCTCTTATTCCAGTTATTACCCTAGAATTACTATGTTATGCGCACAGCAAACAAGTATAGACTAGAATGCCTAATTTGGAAACAAGCATTGCATATCTGTTCATTTTGAAAGCGTTTCGGATTTTGCTGCTCGCAAGTAGGCTAAAACACGGATTTCAACGAGTTTTCCAACTCAAGCAATCCAACCTCCACCCACAGGCATTCAAACAGTTTATCTCATGTAAGCAACTAGCCGCATGGTAAGCCTACTATCATGTTAGCATTCACACGCATGCGAGATGCTAAAGCATAAAAACTCACGTAGTACTCCGTGCCAAAACAATAAACTAGTTAGCAAAAATGCATGCCCTAGTTCATGTTAGAGTGACTAATGCATCGCATGCAATGGTGTAATCTAGGCAGGCTCGGCTATCCTAAGCATGGCATGTGAAATGCTACAGGTAACAAGTATTCAATTTGGAAATTGAAATACAATGCAGTTAGCGTGATGTACCGAGCCCGGTGCATGTAAGACAGATGTATGGATGCACGCATGCTATTTATACTGTTATGCTAATTTAAATATGCCCTAAACTAACCATCGTAAGCCAGTAAATAAAAGGGAAGAAATAAATGGGGGTTGGAAGATATACACACCACTCACACACACTTATTACAGATTTGCCCTCACACGTAGAGACCAAAAGAATATACAGTCCCAAAATAATACAGTCCAAATACATAATAAATTATTACAAAAATTCTAATTTAAATTAAATTCAATGTAAAAAGAAAGGGGCCTCGGCCTTGCCTTGGGATGCGCGAACGATGCATGCTCAATCCGTCTTGCCCGGAAAACCCATGTCATGCCACTGTTGCTTCTGTCTTTTACTGCCCTGTCTCTCCAAAAATTGCCAAAGTCCCAGAACACCTTCCTTGCATGCTGCTGTACACCACCGGCTGGAGGAAGTGCCCACCGGCTAGCTAAAATTTCCATCGGCTGTTTAGAAGGTTATCGGCCATCCATATAGTGCCGGTCGGCATAAAATTCCTGCAGAAGACAGTTTTGACAGCAACAGCAGACAGACAGTGCATGGCATGAAGTTTTGAGCATATGTAAGCATGGCTAATGCTTCCTATCATGCTTGGGACTCAAGGAAGCACGACCCTTGGTTCTTGGGCTATCAATCATGCACCTTGGTGCATGATAGCCTAAGAAACCAAGATTGCATTTCAATGTCAATATGCATGCAACACACAAATGAGACCAAAACCTTATCATGCATAGATCAAAGGCCTTGGTGACCAAGAGTTGAAACAAGTTGCATCACTTGTAGTGTGAACTTCCCTCAATCCTTATACTTGGTTTGACACCCCAAACCAAGACATGGAATGCATGTACACAACAAGGCTCAAATGATGTGATATGACATGAAGTACGAGACATACTCAATGCAATGCAACATGATATGGCAAGTGTACAATACTAGGCATGCAAGATGCAAAATATGATGCAAACATGGACAATTCTTGTAAAAGAACTAACATATGACAAGGCTTTGCTAATCGAGCCTGCAACAAACATGATTCAAGTGAGCAATAGTGGGCTTAAACCATAATGGGACAGACCACAAACCTCCCCAAAATAGTGGCAAAAGTGCCCAAAATGATGGACCAATTCTCATGCAAACATGCAAGCAAGTAGGCCCAAAACCAAGGCATAAACAAGGGGCTGTTCACTACCACCAACATGACTATTCATAGCATGTATTGGGCCACCAAAAACAGATCCTTAGCATGCAAAAATACACACACACACCTTGACATGGTAGTCCCAAAATACCCTAAACATACAAGCATGCATAAGGCATATTCCTAGGCATAAAGGAGCACATCCTTAAAGCATGAAATAGGTCACATATGCAAACATACAAACATGATTTATGGACTGAAATATGATCCTAAATGATGCCAAATCATGAGTATGGTCCAAGCTAAGCATGTTAGAGGGCAATACGCTTAAGGTTTACAAGCCAAAACACAAGGCAACCACATCAAACACACCAAACATGGCAAAATCAGTGGCTCACAGCCCTTAAACATGACAAATCATGACCAAGGACTTCAATAAGCTAAGCCAAAAAATGAAGATATGCAAGGCTAAACATATGACATATTTCTAGGGAAAATGGAGGATTATAAAGTAAGTATAAAAAGCATGCTAAGGACCACAAAATCACTTTTGGACAGAGATGAAATATGATCCAAAAGACCCAAAAAAGTTCTGAAATGGTGCCAAAAACAAGCAAGCATGCATGTTCCCTTTTAAGCCAAAGATAAAGGCAAAAGAGGGACAAAGGGGAGAGGGGTGTCCCTCCCCTACACAAGACTTCAAACCACCTTATTTACCACTAAAAACCCACTAGTTTTCAGTAGTGAAAGGACCCAAAACAACAAGGCAAATAAGGCTCAAAGTAAAGACACCAAATAGGCCAAAATATGGCGTAAAAGGGTGAGTTTGCACTCAAACCACAAAATGACCTTAATGAAAGTTCAAAAACAAGAAAATCTAAGACTTTTTTCAGTTATACACAAAGCTCAAAACACAAAGCAAGATAGGTGAAAACTTGTTGCAAAAATGGGAAATCTAAAGTAAAGTGCTCACCCTTGAAGAACACTTGAAGAACAGGTGGTACAGCCCTCCTTTATCGATCAAAACCAGTCCAAAAACTCAACAAACAACCCTCCAAGTCCCTCAATCTCGAAATAAGGTGTAATGGTGTGTGTATTAGTGCAAAAGTGAGGTAAAAACACACTATTTAGGCTTAAAACACACACACAAGGGTGAGAGAGAGAGATATAGAGAGAGAGAGTATAACATAGATATATAGATATAGAAGCTCTGGTTTTTTGATCAGGAATGGCCAACCTCTCTCAAAGGGAGAGAGGTGGTGTTTATATAGGCCAAGACCAAGCCAAATGACTTAATGGCTAAGCAAAGGGAAAGGTTCAAGGGGGCCAAAAGGGTCTAGGCTTCTTGGGGAAGCTAAGACAGCTGGCCAAGCTTCTCCAAGAAGCTTGGCCAAAGGTTCAAGCTTCTAGAAGCTTTAGGGGTTCAAAGGTGCAAAGTGGTCACTCCTGTGCACGGGGATGAGTGATGGTGTATTCCAGCTGGCACAGCTGGCATGCACCATGCCTCAGGGGTTCAAAGGGTGCACGCCGGCCACCAAAAAGATCATCGGCACAAAAAAGTGCCGGTCGGCAACATATAATGCCGACCGGCCAAATATTTTAACAAAACAGTGCCGGCGGTAGACATATGCGGCCGGTGATGGTAGGAAAGGGCCGGTGGGGTGTGGGGATGGCCAACAAGCCATTCCCTGCCCTTCAAGACAAAACACAGGTATTTGGTGCAAAACCAAATGCAAAACGGTCGAGTTCTGGGATCCTGAGGCAGGGTGCGCAGCCGAGACCTCCGGGAACTCCAAACGAACACAAACATGGATAATCACCGAGTGTTCAAACGGTGACGTCCAAGTCTTGAGGACGGTCAAAAATGGGGTGTCTACAGTGGTCTCCCCCATTGACAACTGGTCGGCCATGCTCCTACAGGTCCCCAAAGTGAGTTGGAAGCTTTCTGGGACTTGGTGCAAGGTTCTGAGAACAGTTGTAAACAGAGGCAAATCGGGGCATTGCGTTGGATTTCCGAACGAGGCGACTGAGCATGCATGCACTCCTCATCCCGAGGACCTCCCTTTACTGCTTTCCTTAGCTAGTTTATGATTTTGTTCTGTATTTAAATAGTTGATGCATTTAGCTGCTTATTTGTATTGTAATAACTAGTTAATTAACTTGTTTGTTAATTAGCTTCGTTTTATACTTAATTGGTTAGCTTGTTAGTTAATTAGTTTTGTGATGTAATAATTAGTATAATTAGCTTAGTGTTGACATGTCTGAACGTCCCGGCTCCGCTCCTGAATTGGCGTGAAATCCATTTTGTTCATTAGGCTGCTATAGTTTGGACTCAATGTCACGGTTTTGAATCTACTCGCGCAAACTGCAATGCAAGACTGATAAATAACCAAAGAGTCCAAATCCGTCAAATTGTTTTGCAAAACTGATTTTTACAAAGAAGTGCCAAACATGGACTGCTTTGCCAGATATAGAGTCGACACCTAAATATTTTATTTTGGGGGAATTTTGGAAACCCTGACTCGTGCCTAAGGCCACGTGTCCGTCATCACCAAAGTTGTCTCGCTTCGAGAACTTGGGTAGGAGAGGTAGAGGTCATGCAATGAGCACCTCCGCTTACCTGATCAAAGATCGACCTTTACTAAGCATGATATTTTGTTTTTGAAAACACATGCGTTCTTATTCCGGTTATTAGCTAGAATTACTATGTGATGTGCACAACACACAAGTATACACTAGATCGCCTAAGTTAGAACAAAACATCTCATGTTTGTTTGTAAAATGGTTTGAAGGTGCTACTCGCAAGTAGGCTAAGACGTGGATTTGCCACCCTCAAGTGGGCTTAGAAAACAAAATTTTGCCACTCTCAAGTGGGCTTAAAACTCGCATTTCGATGAATTGTTCCAATTCAAGTAATCCAACCTTCACCCACTGGCATTCCGGCAGTTATATCATAGAAGCAGTTAGCCTCATGGCAAGCATGCTATCATGGCAACACTCACACTCATGCAAGATGCTAAAGGATAAAAGCTTACCTAGTACTCCCAGCCAAAACAATAGCTAGTTAGAAATCATGCACGATCCTAGCTATATTAAGATGGCTAATGTAACACATGCAAAATGCAACTAGAAATAGGCTCGGCTATTCTAAGATGTCATGTGAAATGCAACTTGATAACATGTTATTGAACACGTATTCAAGTAAATGTATTGAAATACAATGCAGTTAGTATGATGCGCCGAGCTCGGTGCATGCAAGACTGATGAATGATGCACGCATGCTATCATAAGTATGCTAATCAAAATATGACCTAGAATTAACCATCATAAGCGGTTAACTAAAAGGGAGAAAGATGTGGGGTTGGAAGACATTCACACACTCACGTACACTTATTAAAAAATTTGCCCTCTCAACAAAGGGTCCGAATAAATAATACAAACCAACTAATTAATTAACTACCCTAGCTGATTAATTATTACAAAATTCTTAACTAATTAAGCAAATTAATTAAGTTACAAAAACAGTGAAAACGGCCTCGAGAAGAGAGACAAATGCATACTCGATCGGCTTCGCTCGAAAATCTGTTGTCATGCCCCATGTTGCCTCTGTTTGCACACTTATGCTCCTCTGAAAACTATTCCAGCTTCTATGATGCCTCTGAACCACCTCATGGACACTCTGAGAGTTCATCAGCCAAAAGATAAGGCCATCGGCCGAGGGAGATGGGTTATCGGCCACTTATGAATCCATCGACCAAAAAATTGTTAGCCGATCGACACTGAAGATAGCCGATCGACCATCTATTCCTGCAGACTGCTCCTTTTGCTGCAGCAGAGGACAAACAAGGGCATGGCAATACATTTGCAAGAAAATGTTGTGCAACTACACCCCTTATCATGTTCGGAACTCAAAGGAGTGTAGTGCTTGACTCTTGAGCCATCAATCACGCATTTCGATACATGATCGCCAAAGAAGCTGAATTGCACAAATCAATATAGAATGAATGCACAAAACCACACAAATGCCTTAAACTCTATCATGTTGGATCAAGAGTGTCGGCGACCGAGGATTGAGGCACGTTTCATCACTTCGAGTATGAAACGTCCCTTGTTCTTTGTGTTTGGTTTAACACCCAAACCATACACAATGCAATGCATGCAACATGGAGAAGCTATGTAATAAAACAAAAGCATGCCAAATGCAATGTAACAAGCATGCAGAATGCGATGCAACCTAGACAGGCAAACATGCAATGTACCAAGCATGCAAAATGCAATGCAACCTAAACAAGCATGGGACAACATGCAATCTAACAAGTATGCAACAACATGCAAGATGGATAAGCATGCAACAACATGCAAACTAGCAAGCATGCAACATGTCAAGCCTGCAACAACATGCAAAGATGGACCATGCGAAAAGCATGTAAATGTCATGCAACTCAAGCATGCAGGCATGATGTAAAGTAGAAACATTGAACAACATGGTAAATGGACTTAAACTAAAGATGGACAGACCTCAGTCATGCCCAAAATCAGTGGCCAAAAGTGCCAAAATGATGGTATGAAAAGCATGAAAATGCAAGACATGCATGCATGCCAATTGGCTCAAGGACTAAAGCATAAAGATGCAACTCTTAAGCACACTTAAAGGGTGACAAGCATGGATATGGGATAGCACCATAAGCTCTGAAATCATGTTAGGAATGATGCCAAATCAACCAAACAATGCAAGTATGGCCATGCAAAGCAAGCCCCAAAGGGCCAAGGGCACCCAAAACAGTCCCAAGGCAGGCCAATACAAGACCAAAAGCATGTTTGAACCTAGCCGACACAAGCTAGAACAAAAGACCAAAGCATGAAGCATGCAAGGCTAAGAAGGGGTGTTACACTACACCTATTACAACCAAAGATGGCATGACTTAACCAATGAAAATCAGAGTTATGGCATGTCAAAATAAGCCCAAAACCCCATTGAGATGGCATCCCAAAGGCCTAAGCATGATAGCATGCACAATGATACATTCTTGAGGCATAAAACACCAACTCTCTTAAGCATGGAAAAGGTGATAAATGTGAGTGCATGGCCACACTATATGGACTGAAATCACATATGAAATGATGCCAAATCATGAGAATGGTCTAACTAATGTATGCTAATGACTTGAACACTCAAAGCCAACAAGCTAGATTGAACCACGGCTATACAAAACAATGCATGCATGACCAAGACAATACAAATCAGAGCTAGACCATGGTAAAACATGACTAAAAGCTTCTTTGAGTTGAGCCAAAACATGCAAGAATGGTGGTCTAAATGCAAGGTGCATGTTAAGGCAAATGAGAGGATTGCACTACAAGTGCATGATGCATGTAAGAGGCTATCAAACCAACTTAAAACAGAGGTATAACATGGAAAAATAATACCAAATACTTGCTGAAATGAAGCCAAAACATGCTAAGCAAACATGCTACCAATATGAGCCATTTATACTAGCAAATGAGACACAAGGAGAGGGGGGGTGTCCCTCTCCTATTCAAGACTCTAAAACCACCTTTCCACCACTGAAAATCCTCTGGATTTCAGTGGTAGAAAGGTCAAAACAAGATGGTTCCAAAGCTCAAAAAGAAAGGCACAAAACAAGGCCAAACAAGGCCCAAGAGGGGGTAGACAACCCCAACACAGAAGTGACCTTAAACAATCATCTTAAGCATAGAAAATTAGAACTTTTTATAGTTTATAGTTAAGCTTAAAACAATATGAAAATTGGTCTAAAAGCTTAAGCCAAAATAGGGGATTAAAAGCTAGAATCTCACCCTTTAAGAACACCTTCAAGAACACCACTGCAGCACCTTTTCTGAGCTTAAACCACTCCAAGAACTCTAAAACCAACTCCTAAGGACCTCAACAACCAAATGATGGTGTTCTACTAGGTGTTTGTGTGCAATAGTATGAAGATTCTACACTTTTGAGCACAAACAAATGTAAAACAAGAGAGAGAGGTAAAATATATAGAGAGATATAGAACTTTGTATCTCAATTTTCTAAAACGCTAGAAATGGAGGGGAGGCTCCCTTCTTATAGAATTTCAATTCTCAAGCTTGTTGAACAAGCTTGAGTCTTGAATGCAATCCCTCCATACACGTGCATGGAGGATAAGAATTGTGCCCACCAGCTGTCACAGCTGGCACAAAATATCTATAAAAAGCAGATGGAAAGGTCTCAGGTCAAAAATATGGTCGATCGAACAAAAAGAGTGCCGATTGGCCAACACTTACGGCCGATGGCAAGAAAACATGGCCAATGGCACAATGCCTTAGCCAATGGGTTGCAGGGATGGCCAACAAGCCACCCTCTCCCCTTAGAAGCAAAAACACAAGTGCTTGGTCCACAACCAAGTACAAAACAAACAAGTTGAGAGATCCTAAGGCAAGGCGCATAGCCGAGACCTTCGGGAACTCAAAACGAACACGAGTATGGATGATCACCGAGTGTTCAAACGATGACGTCCAAGTCTTGAGGATGGTCAAAAATGGGATGTCTACAGTTGGCCCTCTTTCACAAAACTCAAAAGTCATAAGATGACAGGAGTGAATGTCAAAGCCCAGAGGCGACCGATTTTTGACAAGGCCGAAGACTTAGACAAGCATACAAGATAACAAAGATATGCGCCTGCAGGCAGGGGCAAGATGCAAAGGACACGCATGAAGCTGAACATAACTTATGATCATGCAAAAAGAGCTGTAATGAAGCATAACATGCAAAGTAAATGCGACATTTTAAGCATGCGAATAAGAAATAATAGTCCTACACATTCCAACAGAAAGGATGTAAGAAAATTATGTAATTCTCGTTGCGTCTCACGCGGAGAAGATTAAAAGCGACTACAGAGAATACCCGGAGTCTCAAACACAACATCTCTCAAGCAGTGTCAAACATAGGAGAGGAAAGGACTGTGCAAGAAAGCACAGTCATCCAAACGCTTACCAAATGCGAGATGTGAGAGATACATCCAAATGCATGCCAAATGCGAGTGGAGAAGGGTAGTAGTTAAATCAACCGGACTTCCTTGAATGAACTGCATACAATATCGGCTCGCAAAAAGAAAGAAATTCAACAGGTACAATATAGTAGAAACACATGTTCAATCATTAGATGAAGAAATCATTTCAATATGAGATAAACACGAGCATAACAATGTAAGTAGAGCATGATAATGCAAGTAAAATGAGCATAACAATGCAAGTAAAGGCATGCGCGACAACGCAAGCAAGGGGTACATGACAATGCAACCTAAGTGTACGCATAACAATGTGAGCAAGACGTGTGTGACAACACAAGTAAAGAGGTGCATGACAATGCAACAAGTATGCGTGACAACGCAACTAAGGTGGTGCATAACAATGTAGTTGAAACAAGCATGACAATGCAAGTAAAACATGCGCGACGATGCAAGTGAAGGGTGCATAACAATGCAGTTGAAACAAGCATGACAATACAAGTAAAACATGTGCGACAATGCAAGTGAGGGGTGCATGACAATTCAACCTAAGTTTACGCATAACAATGCGAGAGAGGATGCATAAACACATGTAAGTAAAGCATGTGCGACAGCGCAAGCAATGTGTGTAACAATGCGAGAACGGGTGCATAAACACATGTAAGTAAAGCATGCGCGACAACGCAAGCAATATGTGTAACAATGCGAGGAAAAGCATAAAGACATGTAAGTAAAGCATGCGCGACAACGCAAGCAATGTGTAAAGCAAGGAAGGCATAAACACATGTAAGTAAAGCATGCGTGACAACGCAAACAATGTGTATAACAATGCGAGGAAAAGCATAAACACATGTAAGTAAAGCATGCGCGACAACGCAAGTAATGTGTAAAGCAAGGAAGGCATACACACATGTAAGTAAAGCATGTGCAACAACGCAAGTAATGTGTAAAGCAAGGAAGGCGTAAACACGTAAGTAAAGCATGCACGACAACGCAAACAATGTGTAAAGCAAGGAAGGCATAAACACATGTAAGTAAAGCATGCGCGACAATGCAAACAATGTGTGTAAAGCAAGGAAGGCATAAACACATGTAAGCAAAGCATGCGCGACAACGCAAGCAATGTGTAAAGCAAGGAAGGCATAAACATATGTAAGTAAAGCATACGCGACAATGCAAGCAATGTGTAAAGCAAGGAAGGCATAAACACATGTAAGTAAAGCATGCGTAACAACGCAAGCAATGTGTATCAATGCGACAAGAAAGAGAGGCATATGTTCATTAGAAGCATGGTAAAGGCATGTTATTCGCGATATTGAGATGCAACTTCAAAACAAGATTAGGCATGCTCAATGCAAGAGTGAAAGGACATATAACAAGTGCACTTATTACAAACATGACGAAACATTGTAATGTAACATAAAACAATTCTCGAATTTCGTAATATACAAAAGGATACGAAAAGGATACACCTCACGTGCATCGAGTGCCGCACATAGAAGACATGGTTCGAGGTCAGCACGAAGGTCGGTTAAGCTTCCAAAGTGTATTCTCTTGCACTTTCTTGAAAGATGAAGGTACCAATCAACAAGACTGACCCACACAAGGGCATTGGAGGTTTATCAACCACAAGGAGAGGCCATCAGCCATCCATCGGCCATAAAAGGAGCTTATCGGCCAACAATTTGGCCGATCGGCCAAAAATGGCAATTTTGAGGCAGTTTTATCCATTCACCTCGGGTCTTTAAATATAAGGCCTAAAACCCTATTTCGTGACTCCTCCTCATCAAAATCCTTGCTCTCTCTCTCTCTCTAGGTCATTCTCCACCCTTTGATCCGAGCTTTTCCTTTATTTTCAAGCCTCCTGCAACTTTCGATTCGCGAAAATCTCTTCGTTCCAAACACTTTGAACCGAATGAAACACGTTTTCGGTGCCCCATTCTCGATTTCCACCACTTGGGATTTGTTTCCCCTAAGTTTACTTTGATTCCCGTGCCCTCTTTCAAGCCTTGTCATTTTCCTCCGTTTTTCACCCCTTGGGGTTGACTTTTGGTTGACTTTTTTCATTTTCACCCATTTTCCATACTGTCGACCACTTTTGCACCCTTCTTGAGATGACAGATGATATTTCACGGGGTGGGACTCCCCCAGAGATGGATACGGATCCCGATGTCGAGCTCTTGCTGCTGAGTGTTCGACCGTTTGATCCGGTGACATACCGACCCGCGATACACGTACTGCCTCTTAATAACATCCGCCAGTTCAGGAGCTTTGCACAAGGCGCTCCAGAGGACCTCCTCACAGAAGTAGGAGTCGATCTATCCTTACGGTGCTACTAAGGTACATTATTCCCTTTTTACTTTCTCGCAATGTAGATTGTACGCCGGATAGCCAAGATCGCTCAGAATCGACAACCCAAACACACTGATACATGACATGCTTAGTTCACTGTGAGCACACCCACATCCAATATCTGTGTAAACTTGAACACATGCACACACACTGCATTTTCATCAATTCTGAATGCATTCAAACACTGTATTTCTAACATTGCTTCGCAACTGTTTGTCTTTGAACACAGGGAGATTCCCATGCCTTCCAGGGGTATGGGAATACCATCGCCCGAGGTTGGTACATGGAGCTGCCTAATGCGGTCTGCCACATCGTTGATCGTGCCGGTGTTTCAAGATGGGACTATCGCGCCTTACTATGAGTAGGCCCATTCTAGGTGCTCTGGTGAAGAGGTGGTGGGACACCACTGATTCCTTCAACCTTTCTGCTACAGGGGAGATGACGATGACCCCCTTCGACTTCTCCATGCTCACCGCCACCGAAGTAGGGGGTGAGCCGATCCCCTTCAATGCTGATATGGATGAGTGGGATGCTGCCCAGATGTTCTTGCTTGGCGCTCGGCCACCTCTTTCCCGGCCAGGGTCTATGAGGTATTCTTGGTTTGAGGACCACTTCAGAGTGCAGGCACCAACGACCTGTGAGGAGGCGGAGCAGTATTCTCGAGGTTTCATCATGTTTTTGCTGGGCACTACCCTTTTCACCGACCGGGCGAACACTATTGCCCTTTACTTACTGAGCGCGCTAGTGATGTGACGCAGATCGGGCGCTACGATTGGGGTGTCGCAGGCTTGGCCACGCTCTACAGATACATGAGCTCTTCATCTCACCGTAGCGGACATCTGCTCGGAGGCTATTGGCGAACCTAGGAGGTACACCTTCCCTCTCTGTTTTATAGTTCTGCTTTACACTATCTGCAGACACCACACAATCGCATACACATAATCTACTTTACACGGTTGTACAATCGCACACATCGCACAATATGCTTCACACATCAACATCATTCTCTCGATTCGCTTGATCGCATATCGCCTTATCGATAAGCATACTATTCTACCCCAAGAGTCGCTAGAAATCGAGACGGTTCGAACGCCACGGCCAAGGCGAGATGGCACAAAAATCCGTTTTGTTCATTAGCATACTACGCTTTGGACTCAAATGTCACGGTTTTGAATCTAATCCCGCAAAAGTGCATTGCGAGACCGATAAATCACCAAAGAGACCAAATACGGCAAATCGTTTTGGAAAACTAATTTTTGTAAATAAATGCCAAACATGGACTGCTTTGCCAGATACAGAGTCGACACCTAAATATTTTATTTTGGGGGAATTTAGGAAACCCTGACTCATGCCTAAGGCCACGTGGTCCGCTATTACCAAAGTTGCCTCGCCGAGAACTTGGGTACGAGAGGGGAAGGTCATGCAATGAGCACCCCCACTCGCCCGATCAAAGATCGGCCTTTACTAAGCATGATATCTTGTTTTTGAAAACACATGCGTTCCTATTCCGATTATTAGCTAGAATTACTATGTGATGCGTACAATACACAAGTATAGACTAGATCGCCTAAGTTGGAACAAAACATCTCATGTTTGTTTGTAAAATGGTTTGAAGGTGCTACTCGCAAGTAGGCTAAGACGTGGATTTGCCACCCACAAGTGGGCTTAGAAAACATGATTTTGCCACTCTCAAGTGGGCTTAAAACTCGCATTTCGATGAATTGTTCCAATTCAAGTAATCCAACCTTCACCAACTGGCATTCCGACAGTTATATCACATAAGTAGTTAGCCTCATGGCAAGCATGCTATCATGGCAACACTCACACTCATGCAAGATGCTAAAGCATAAAAGCTTACCCAGTACTCCCAGCCAAAACAATAGCTAGTTAGAAATAATGCACAATCCTAGCTATATTAAGATGGCTAATGTAACACATGCAAAATGCAACTAGAAATAGGCTCGGCTATTCTAAGATGTCATGTGAAATGCAACTTGATAACATGCTATTGAACACGTATTCAAGTAAATGTATTAAAATATAATGCAGTTAGTATGATGCGTCGAGCCCGGTGCATGCAAGACTGATGAATGATGCACGCATGCTATCATAAGTATGCTAATCAAAATATGACCTAGAACTAACCATCATAAGCGGTTAACTAAAAGGGAGAAAGACGTGTGGTTGGAAGACATTCACAAACTCACGTACACTTATTAAAAAATTCACCCTCTCGACGGAGGGTCTGAATAAATAATACAAACCAACTAATTAATTAACTATTCTAGCTAATTAATTATTACAAAATTCTTAACTAATTAAGCAAATTAATTAAGTTACAAAAATAGTTAAAGCGGCCTCGAGAAGAGAGACAAATGCATACTCGATCGGCTTCGCTCGAAAATCTGTTGTCATGCCCCATGTTGCCTCTGTTTGCACACTTATGCTCCTCTGAAAACTATTCCAGCTTCTGTGATGCCTCTGAACCACCTCATGGACACTCTGAGAGGTCATCGGCCAAAAGATAAGGCCATTGGCCGAGGGAGATGGGTTATCAGCCACTTATGAATCCATCGGCCAAAAATTGTTAGCCGATCGGCACTGAAGGTAGCCGATCGACCATCTATTCCTGGAGACTGCTCCTTTTGCTACAGTAGAGGACAAACAAGGGCATGGCAATACATTTGCAAGAAAATGTTGTGCAGCTACACCCCTTATCATGTTTGGAACTCAAAGGAGTGTAGTGCTTGACTCTTGAGCCATCAATCACGCATTTCGATCCATGATGGCCAAAGAAGCCGAATTGCAAAAATCAATATAGAATGAATGCACAAAAACACACAAATGCCTTAAACTCTATCATGTTGGATCAAGAGTGTCGGCGACCGAGGATTGAGGCACGTTTCATCACTTCGAGTATGAAACGTCCGTCGTTCTTCGTGTTTGGTTTAACACCCAAACCAAACACAATGCAATGCATGCAACATGGAGAAGCTATGTAATAAAACAAAAGCATGCCAAATGCAATGTAACAAGCATGCAAAATGCGATGCAACCTGACATGCAGACATGCAATGTACCAAGCATGCAAAATGCAATGCAACCTAAACAAGCATGGGACAACATGCAATCTAACAAGTATGCAACAACATGCAAGATGGATAAGCATGCAACAACATGCAAACTAGCAAGCATGCAACATGTCAAGCCTGCAACAACATGCAAAGATGGACCATGCGAAAAGCATGTAAATGTCATGCAACTCAAGCATGCAGGCATGATCTAAAGTAACAACTTTGAACAACATGGTAAATGGACTTAAATTAAAGATGGATAGACCTCAGTCATGCCCAAAATCAAGGCCAAAAGTGCCAAAATGATGGTATGAAAAGCATGAAAATGCAAGACATGCATGCATGCCAATTGGCTCAAGGACTAAAGCATAAAGATGCAACTCTTAAGCACACTTAAAGGGTGACAAGCATGGATATGGGATAGCACCATAAGCTCTGAAATCATGTTAGGAATGATGCCAAATCAACCAAACAATGCAAATATGGCATGCTAGAAAGCTCAAAGCTTGAAACTAACAAAGGGACTTAAACCATGGCCATGCAAAGCAAGCCCCAAAGGGGCAAGGGCACCCAAAACAGTCCCAAGGCAGGCCAATACAAGACCAAAAGCATGTTTGAACCTAGCCGACACAAGCTAGAACAAAAGACCAAAGCATGAAGCATGCAAGGCTAAGAAGGGGTGTTACACTACACCTATTACAACCAAAGATGGCATGACTTAACCAATGAAAATCAGAGTTATGGCATGTCAAAATAAGCCCAAAACCCCATTGAGATGGCATCCCAAAGGCCTAAGCATGATGGCATGCATAATGATTCCTTCTTGAGGCATAAAACACCAACTCTCTTAAGCATGGAAAAGGTGATAAATGTGAGTGCATGCCACACTATATGGACTGAAATCACATATGAAATGATGCCAAATCATGATAATGGTCTAACCAATGCATGGTAATGACTTGAACACTCAAAGCCAACAAGCTAGATTGAACCACGGCTATACAAAACAATGCATGCATGACCAAGACAATACAAATCAGAGCTGGAACATGGTAAAACATGACTAAAAGCTTCTTTGAGTTGAGCCAAAACATGCAAGAATGGTGGTCTAAATGGAAGGTGCATGTTAAGGCAAATGAGAGGATTGCACTACAAGTGCATGATGCATGTAAGAGGCTATCAAACCAACTTAAAACAAAGGTATAACATGGAAAAATAATACCAAAGACTTGCTGAAATGAAGCCAAAACATGCTAAGCAAACATGCTACCAATATGAGCCATTTATATTAGCAAATGAGACACAAGGAGGGGGGTGTCCTCTCCTATTGAAGACTTAAAACCACCTTTCCACCACTAAAAATCCTGGATTTCAGTGGTAGAAAGGTCAAAACAAGATGGTTCCAAAGCTCAAAAAAGAAAGGCACAAAACAAGGCCAAACAGGCCTAAGAGGGGTAGACAACCCCAACACAAAAGTGACCTTAAACAATCATCTTAAGCATACAAAATTAGAACTTTTTATAGTTTATAGTGAAGCTTAAAACAATATGCAAATTGGTCTAAAAGCTTAAGCCAAAATAGGGGATTAAAACCTAGAATCTCACCCTTTAAGAACACCTTCAAGAACACCACTCCAAGAACTCTAAAACCAACTCCTAAGGACCTCAACAACCAAAGGATGGTGTTCTACTAGGTGTTTGTGTGCAATAGTATGAAGATTCTACACTCTTGAGCACAAACAAAGGTAAAACAAGAGAGAGAGGTCAAATATATGGAGAGATATAGAACTTTTTGTATCTCAATTTTCTGAACCTCTAGAAAGGGAGGGGAGGATCCCTTCTCATAGAATTTCAATTCTCAAGCTTGTTGAACAAGCTTGAGTCTTGAATGCAATCCCTCCATACACGTGCATGGAGGATAAGAATTGTGCCCACCAGCTGTCACAGCTGGCACAAAATATCTATAAAAAGTAGATGGAAAGGTCTCGGGTCAAAAATATGGTCGATCGAACAAAAAGAGTGCCGATTGGCCAACACTTACGGCCGATGGCAAGAAAACATGGCCAATGGCACAATGCCTTAGCCAATGGGTTGCAGGGATGGCCAACAAGCCACCCTCTCCCTCGTATAAAAACACAAGTGCTTGGTCCACAACCAAGTACAAAACAGACAAGTTGAGAGACCCTAAGGCAAGGTGCCCAGCCGAGACCTTCAGGAACCCAAAACAAACATGAGCATGGATGATCATCGAGTGTTCAAACGATGACGTCCAAGTCTTGAGGACGGTCAAAAATCGGGTGTCTGCACTTAGATTAGCTAGTTAGCTCTCTATTCGCATCTTCGCCGAGAGGGCACTGTTGTAATAAGCGTGTGTGTGTGATGCATGTCTTTCAACCCCCATTTCTTTCTCCTTTTACTTAACCGCTTTATGGTTAGTTTTAGGGTATATTTCAATTAGCATCCTTATGCTTCGCATGCATGCATCCATTCATCTATCTTGCATGCACCGGGCTCAGCGCATCATACTAACCACATTGTATTTCAATACATTTACTTGAATACGTGCTCAATAACATGTTATCAAGTTGCATTCACATGATATCTCAGAATAGCCAAGCCTATTTTAGTTGCATTTTTCCATGTGTTGCATTAGCCATCTTAGCATGAACTAGGATCATGCATGATTTCTAACTAGTTCTCTGTTTTGGCTCGGAGTACACTGTGAGTGTTTACGCTTTAGCATACTGCACGTGTGTATGTGACTGCCATGTTTAGCATGCTTGCCATGAGGCTAACTGCTTAACTATTTAACTGCATGAATGCCTGTGGATGAAGGTTGGATTGCTTGAATTAGAACAATTCATTGAAATCTGCGACTTAGCCTACTTGCGAGTAGCAACTTCAAACCATTTTTGAAACAAACGAACATGAGATGTTTTGTTCCGACTTAGGCGATCTAGTCTATACTTGTATGCTGTGTGCATCACATAGTAATTCTAGGTTAATAACCGGAATAAGAACACATGTGTTTTCAAAAACAAAATATCATGTTAGTAAAGGCCGATCTTTGATCGGGCGAGCGGGGGTGCTCATTGCATGACCTTCCCCTCTGGTACCCAAGTTCCCGAGCCAAGGCAACTTTGGTGATGACGGACACGTGGCCTTAGGCACGAGTCAGGGTTTCCTAAATTTCCCCAATACAAAATATTTAGGTGGCGATCAGATTTGGCAAAGTAGTCCATGTTTGGCACTTCTTTATTAAAATCGATTTTCCAAAACGATTTGCTGAATTTGGACTCTTTGGTGATTTTTCGGTCTCACATTGCACATTGTGAGATTAGATTCAGAACTATGACACGAGTCTGAACTGTAGTAGCCTAGAACAAAACGATTCGCGCCCCCGCGGCACGGAGAGCGGAGTTCTCAGGGCGGTCTACAGACTAATGCAATGCATATATTATGTATTTCAAAGGCTTGGCTATGAGCATGGCATATGATGGCATTCAACACATGCGAGAAAGCACGTATTCAAGTAAATGAATTTTGAACATTTGATACTGGGCTAGCATGATGACCGAGCCTATGCAAGACAAATGGATGTGAAACATATGCATGCTAATGAAACGTGATGCTCTATACTAACCATCGTGGGCGAATAAATAAAAGGGAGATAGACGTGGGATTGGAAGACATACACATTATTACAACATTTAATTCCTCACAAAGGAGGGTGCAAATCAATGTTCGAAAGTTTGAATTAAACTAACTATTACAAGACCGAATGAATGAATAAAATAGGCTAAGCTAATTAACTACTTTATTACAACAATTTAACTAGCTATACCAATTATCAAGAAGCAATGGCTACAACAATACTAATTACAATAAGATTAATTTGCAACTATGATAATTATAACACTAATGAAACAATTAATCGCATTCGACAAAGGCGTAAGTGAAGATGGATTAGGGTAGCATGCATACCGAGAGATACTCATCGTCCGAGCCAACTCGTTTCACCTTCACCATCGCCTCTATTTTTTGAAAACTACACCGCCACACAATCGAGGGTAGACCGCATCGCTGATGGCCACTGGTTCATGATGGCGCCGTGCCTCAATTTGGTGCTAAACTCCGCTTTTGTGTTTTAAGGTGAATCACAGTAGATAGAGTGTTCTCAAGCTCGCTTTGTTCCATCTTCCTTCTCGCCATGGGAAATTCTTGAAAGAAGGTTGAAGTTGGTCTGAAATCATCAACAAGCAAATTGATTGCTTGATGATCTCGTATACAATTTGGACAAAGAAAAATCAATGAATACAATGAATAAGACCACCCCTCCCTCTTATCATGGGGTAAACTCAAAGAGGGAGGTTGCAACGCTTCAAGAATCATCAAAACACCATGAATTAGCATGTGACGACTCTTGACACAAGGAACTTGGCATAACGTCCGGCCAAGTTAAAGCAATTGTATCCATTTTCTTTATATGGGTTGATCCAAGTTTTAAGCCAATTTTATGAAGCCTTGCCATTCTTTAGTCCATTTGTCCAAAAGTGATGTTTAAGTCCTCTAAAAAAGAAAGAACGTCAAATGAGAGGTTCTTTAAAACATGAGAGAAAGACTATACCATTGACAATGAATCTTCGAAAAGATTAAGCCATTAAGTAGAAGTCTCTCTTACATGTTTTGACCAACCTCAATCGGTTGAAATCATTCTCAAGAATGAAAGTGATGGATGGTGGATTGATTGTTAAAATTAGACAACATGCAACAAGTTATGTATGCTAACTTATGAGACACTAGCTAAACTAACCAAAGCATGAATCAATTTAAAAGGGTTGGATAGCCCTAAAACAACCCTTAATTCATGAAAAACAGAGGTTAAAAATGCATGAAAAAAGCCTAAAAAGCAAAACAACAAAGAGATAAAACAAGGCTAGGAAGCAAGAACAAGGAGGGTTGGCTAACCCCTCCACCTTTGAAACCTCAAAACATGATTTTTAGCCCTTTTTTACCTCTGAAAATCAATGTAAGGAGCAAGGAAAAGAAGTGTAAAAGAGAGGTTTGAGCTATAGGTAAAGATATAGAAAGAGAGTAAACTCTCTCTACCCTTTTGGTAGCTTTTCAAACCCCATCTTAAACACTTCAAATAGGATCAAAACAACACAAAACAATAAGAACTAAGTAGTAAATGAAAGAAATGAAAGCAAGAAGGAAGATAGTAAGCTTATACCTCTCAAAGGAGTAAGCTTGTTGTTTGTGATCAAACTAAGCTCCAACACACTCTCAAGCTTGAATTATGCTTCTCAAAGATCAACCAAGGCTCTAAGATGGTGAGACATGGTTGTGTATGGTGTATGGAGATGACACAAGGGAGGTAGGTTATCTCAAAGGTTGCTTCCTATGGAAGAAGGAGGAGGGAGGAGCTCTCTGTGGACCCGACTTTCTTCACGCGCCCCCCTTTTCAAAGAATGCGTGAATTGGTCTCCTACAGTTCGGACTCCTGTCACAGTTCTGAATCTAATCTCACGAAGTGTACTGTAAGACTGATAAATACCAAAGAGCCCAAATCTAGCAATTGGTTTTGAAAAATCAATTTTGAATCAAAAAGCACCAAACATGGACTGCTTTCCCAGATTACAGAGTCGCCACCTAAATATTTTGCTTTTGGGAAATTTAGGAAACCCTGACTCGTGCCAAATGCTACATGTCCGTCATCACCAAAGTTGCCTCGGCTCGGGAACTTGGGTACGAGAGGGGAAGGTCTTGAAATGAGCCCCATCGCTCGCCCAATCAAAGATCAGCCTCTAGTAAGCATGATATGTCATTTTATAAACACGTGTTCTTATTCTAGTTATTAGCTAACTTACTACGGAATGCTCACAACATACAAGTATAGACTGAAATCACAAGAATTAGAACAAAACAACTCATGTTTGTTTTCAAAAATGGTTTGAAAATGCCACCCTCAAGTGGGTTAAAGCGCGGATTTGCCACCCTCAAGTGGGCTTTAAAACATGATTTGCCACTTTGCAAAGTGGGCTAAAACTCACATTTGATGAATTGTTCCAATTCAAGCAACAAAGCCTTCATCCACAGGCATTCATGCAGTTTAGCATTTAAGAAAATAGCCTCATGGCAAGCATGTGAAACATGGCAACACTCACATTCATGCAAGTATGCTAAAGTGTAAAACTTATAGTGTACTCTGAGTCAAAACAAAAGCTAGTTAGAAATAGTGCCTGATCCTAACTATGTGAGATGCCTAATGCAACACATGTAATATGCAATTAAATAGGCTCGGCTGTCTAAGATGGCATAGGAATGCAACACTTTGATAACATGCTTTAGAACACGTATTCAAATAAGTTTATTGAAATTGCGATACAGTTTGAATGATGCACCGAGCCCGGTGCATGCAAGACAAATGAATTGATGCAAACATGCAAGCATAAGGTATGCTAATCAAAACCTACCCTAATCTAACCACCGAAAGCGGATAAATGAAAGAGAGAAAGATGTGGGGCTGGAAGACATGCACACACACACGCACCCTTATTACAACATTGTGCCTTCTCGAAGGAGGGTCCGAATGAATAAGCTAAGCTAATCTAAGCTAAGCTAAACTAAGCTAACTAATCTAATTAAGCTAATTAGACTAATTATTACAAACCAAAAAGAATAACTAGTAAACTACTTACTAATTATTACAACACTTTAACTAATTAGCACACTAATTAATTAAATTACAAAACCAACTAAACATGCATGATATTTAAACTAGGCTGCCTTAGCTCTGCCATAGGAATTAGAAGATGCATGCGCTCGGTTGCCGCCTCAAAACACCTTCTAGTTTGCTCTTAAGAGGCTCTGTTTGCAAGGTGTCTCCAAGAACTTTCTGTTGAATCTTACCAATTCCATGCTGAGGAATTCACCAGTGGCCTGCAGGCCATGAGAAGCTTCTGCCGACCACTGGTGTGCTGCATCATCATTCTATAACAGAACTCAAACCAGAGGAAAAAGGAGGGTCTCCCAAGGGTATGTGTGTACTATGCCCCTCCTTATCATCTCAAAACATCAAAGGAGTTGAACCATTGGATCCAAAACCATCAACCAAGCATCTCAATGCATGATGGCCAAAGATCCAAATTGTACATATTCAATAAATGCAAGACAAACAAGACTCTAGGACCATTACCTTATCATGGATAATCAAAGGCAATGGAGACAAAGGAGATTGGCTCATTTTCATCACTTTGAGTATGAAATGGGTCAATCTACCTTGTGTTCAATATAACGTCTAATTGAACACAATGCAATGCAAATACAACATGCTTATCTTGGCCATGTTTTACTTGATTCAATTCTTGTTCACACATTTTTACTTACCAATTAGTCCTTTAACCGGTTAAGTCCAATGTGAAAGTCCTCTAATTGGAAAGATGACCTGTTACAGTGTCTTGAGCATGAAAGAGGTCTCATGCTATTGGTTAGTAGAAACCCTCAAAAGAGGATTAAAACCATTAGGCATGAGTGCCTCAATTTCATGCTCAAGCCAACAAGGGGCTCAAGACCACTTTTAAAAGCAAATTCAAAAGTGAAGAACAAAGAGAGGTTGCAGAATTTTTAGTGCTGAAATGGCATGAAAAGTAGTGCTACAACATGCAAGCAACACATGCACAACATATTGAAGCCAAGAGCATTAGAGCTAGTGAAAGACATAACACTAGAGGCATGCAATACAATGCTCAAATGACCAAACCAGCTCAAAACAAAGCTACATCATGCCAAAATAGTGGCCTAATCATGCTGAAACTTAGGTACAAAAGGCAAGAAAAACATGCTCACATGTTAGCTCACAAAGAAGACATAAAGCACAACTCTTAAAAGCAATGAAAGAGTGGAATATGTGAGAGCGTGATAGTGGTTTATGGAATGAAATTACATGCTAAATGATGTCATGGCATGCAAACATCTCAAGTAAAGCATGTTAGAGGCCTCAAGACTCAATGCTAGTGAAGGCATTTGCACTATAGCTATGCAATACAAAACTCAAAAAGGGACAAACAATCCAAAACAGTCCTAAAATAGCTTAAATGAAGTTCTGAAACATGCTTGAAGTAGGCTAAAAAGAGCTAGAATGAGAAGCTAAAACAATAGCACATGTTAGGCAATTTAGCACAATTGCACTACAAGCATACAAAGCAAAGCTCAAGTGATCAAACCAGCAAAAAACAGAGCTAAAGCAAGTCAAAATAGAGCCTAAAGCATGCTTGAGATAAGCTACAAAAAGGTCGAAATACATGCTTACATGTTAGGCCATCAACACATCCAAACAAAACACAAGGAGTGGAGGCCACTCCCCTCCTATTTTGGACCTCAAAACCTGGTTTTTACCACTAAAAATTCTATGGAATTCAGTGGTTAAAAGGCCAAAAAAAATTGTTTTAGAAAGCTTTGAAAGATGGCACAAAAGCTTAACAAGCAAAGTGACAAGAAGGATGGACCACCCTCAAACTCAAAAGGGACTTAAACCACCATTTTTAGGACTGAAAAATAGAGGTTTTTTCAGTTCAAAACCAAGCCCAAAATAGTTTGCAAAGTTGGTAAAAAGAAGTATGAAAACACGCTTAAAGGGTGAGTCTTATACCACTTGAAGCCAAGCACACTTTGAGGCACAAAACCAACTCAAAACCACCTTAAGGAGTTCCAAGAGAGCCTCAAGCAGTCTCAAATTTCAAAGATGAACCACTCTTGTTAAGGGTTGATAGGTTAAAGATTGATGTATGCAAGCTTCTAAGCACAAAAACTTTAGAGAGAGAGAAATCTAGAGAGAGGATTGTAGATAGAGAGGCTCCCAAACTTCTTCCTAAATTGTTCTAATGTTTAAAACCATAGAGAAGCCTCTCTATATATAGAAAAATGCAAGCCTTGGTTAAAAATATCTCAAAAGAGACAACTGGAACAGTTGGACAACAAATATTTGCAAAATCGCTTTCTGCATGAATGGCAGGCACTTCTTCATTGATGGCCGGCACTTGATCATTGTTGGTCGGCATGGGTCACCCTTGGATGGAAGGGGGTCGGAATAGGCCATTCATGGCCAGCACATGGTAAAAAAATCCCATTCATGGTCAGAAACTTCCACATCTAGTTGGACAGAAAAATCTACTTTTTGGGCCCAACTTCAAATGGACATAACTCCTTCATATGGACTCTTTTGTAGGTTATTATTGAGCCTAAATTGAAGTCCTGGAAGTCTTATTTCCAATGGTGGCAGCCTCACATGAAAATGTCAAGTGTGCAAAAAGTTATGTCTTTTTTAGTGAAGACTACTCAGTTTTGATCCTACCCAGATTCATGCCGAACTTCTCCCAAACTATTTTTCTCTCCTCTCTCATTTTCTTCAACTCCAAACTCCTAAGAAAGGTGTTTTGAAAGATTTTTCAAAGAGTTCACCTCTCTTTCATTTATTTCCACTTTGTCCTTGCTCGATTTACAGAAAAGCGCAACATTTAACAAAATGCAAGCCTCGGAACGTTGTAGGAACTTTGTTTCAAAAATATTTTGAGAGAGAGGGTTTTATGGTCTCAAAATCTTTTGATCAAAAAGATTTGGCCCAAAAATGGGGTGTAAGGTTGGGATTTGACTCTCTCATTGCCGAAGAAATTGAACCGTTGCCCTGTACAACTTTCATCACCAAGTAAATGATCGGTAGTGCTCAAGTCTTAAGGGCGGTAAAAAATGGGGTGTCTACACTCTCAAGGTGTATATAGGCTTTCTAAATTTTCTTCAACCCCCAAAACAGAGGCTAGACCTCACTTTTATAAAATTTGAGCTCAAAAGGTGATAAATATCTTCAAAAATGGACAACTGGTGGCCTCCTGCCCAAAAAAAGAGTTTCGCCACCAAGGTCTTTGGCAATCATAAGCCACGGCCGGCCATCACTGATGCATGGTCGAGACTTGATGCCCTCCCCTATTTTTTTGGTTCAAACTTAGCTTAGGGTGGAAAAAGGTCCAAAAATGGGACTCAGAGGTTCAAACAAAGTAAATGTTGAAGATTTGAGGTTATTTCGAGAGCCTGACTGAATCCAAATCGTTATGAATTCAAAGCACACAATTCAACTTGCATCATTAAGTGTATCGAACCAGGCACCTAAGTCTTGCGGGCGGTCAAAATGGGGTGTCTACAATTGCCCCTCTTTAACAGAGCTCGAGCATCATGAAGTGACGTAAGTAAATGTCAAAGCCTAGTGACCACCCATTTGACAAGGCCGCAAGACTTAGGCAAGAAAGCAAGACATAAATTAGATCGGTTGTGCTGGCAAGCTGCATATGTATCCCTTTGCAAGGAATCAAACCAGTGTAGTTCAGGGGCAAAATGCAAACACAAGATGTACAAACATAACTTACGATCATGCAATGAAACAGTTGAATGCAAATGCAATGCAAAGAATATGCCATATTTAAACAAACTGACACAAGGTACAACAATTCCAATCATGAAAAGAAATAAATAAACACGCGTCGCGTGGGAAACATGAGCCAAACTACATTTCATGTAGAAAGGATGCAAGAAAATTATACAAACCTAACTACACATCGCGCAGTAAAGGCGAAGGGTGACGTAACCATCATGCACACCCGATGTCTCAACCGAGATTCTAACGCATTGCAAGAAGGAGGAGGAAAGGTGGTGTGAACATCAGGTGCACCCGAATGTTTTTAAGCGATTTGCAATCCTAACGCGTCACACGCGGGAGGAGGAAGGGTGGTGTGAACATCAGGGGCACCCGAATGTTTTTAATCGATTTGCAATCCTAACGAGTCACACGTGAGAGGAGGAAAGGTGGTGTGAACATCAAGCGCACCCGTATGTTTTTAACTGAAGGTACAATCCTAACGAGTGACATGCGAGAGGAGGAAAGATGATGTGAACATCGGGCACACCCAATGTTTTTAACCGATTTACAATCCTAATGCGTCACGCACGAGAGGAGGAAAGATGGTGTGAACAGCAGGTGCACCCAATGTTTTTAACCAATTTGCAATCTTAACACGTCACATGCGAGAGGAGGAAAGATGGTGTGAACATCGGGCGCACACAATGTTTTTAATGAAGGTACAATCCTAATGCGTCACACGTGAGAGGAGGAAAGATGGTGTGAACATCAGGCGCACCTAATGTTTTTAACTAATTTGCAATCCTAACGTGTTACACGCGAAAGGAGGAAGAGTGGTGTGAACATCGGGCGCAACCAATGTTTTTAACCGATTTGCAATCCTAAAGTGTCACACGCGAAAGGAGGAAGATTTATATCAACATCGGGCACACCCTATGTCAAAACAATGCCAATGTGTTAAAACGATGGGTTCAACGCATCACATTTCAGTCTGGTTGTAAAATGAATGATGATTTTAAAGTGGCACAAATGGTTTTATCCGGAACTCTTCTGTACGAACCGTACATACAATATCGAGCACTTCTCCGACACTCTCTAAATGAACCGTACATACAATATATATCATGCACTTCTCTGACACTCTCTGAATGAACCGTACATACAATATCGGGCATTTCTCCGACACTCTCAGAATGAACCGTACATACAATATCAGGCACTTCTCCGACACTCTTTGAATAGACCGTACATACAATATCGTTTGGTTACAACATAACGTAATGAACTACAATTCAAGAAAAATAATAAAATAAAATAAATAAAAACTTAAGACAAACAAACTTACAAAACAAAAACAAATAAATGCGTTCTCTTTTGTTTGTTTTCACTTTTCCTCAATTTTTTTCTTTTTGTTTTTCTTTTTTTTTTCACTCACTGTTTTTTTTTTCACTCAATGTTGTTGTTGTTTTTTTTTTTTTTTTTTTTTCACTCATTGTTATTTTTTTTTCAATGATATTTATTTATTTTTTTCACTCATTATTATTACTACACACCTAAATTAAAATTGAAACAATACCAGGAACAAAGTAATAATAAAATAAACTAAAATAAAATAATAATAACAAACAACACCAAAACAAAAAATAATTTCACCAAAGGCCGGCTGGACCTTAGTGATGCACAGCCGGGCTTCGACACAGCTGGCAGGACTTCGACAGCGGGGCAGGGGCAGATTGGTAAAACCTAGACCCATGGCTTTATAAACACGACCCAACCCTCATTTTACACCCACACATGGTCAAAAAACTCTCCTCCTCTCTCTTTAGATTTCTCCTTTTCTTGAGTTACCCAACAACCCTTGCAAAATTTTCCCTTGAAACCCTTTCCTTCCTCTACACTTTGAACCGAACAAAATTTGATTTAGTGGAGGTTTAGGATTTCTCCTGTTTTCTCTTACATTTGCCCACGCTTGTCTTGTTCCGCCTTTTGATTTTCCATCCACTCTTTACTTTCTCCCTCCTAGGGTTTGTATTTTGAGGTTTTCTACCCATTTTCACTCATCCCCTCACTTTTTCTTCACTTTTTCATCTCCTCTCTATGGCTAGTGATGACGTACTCATTCTTGACCCCGCCACAGGTATTGGTGTTTCCCTTGGTGTGGATATGGAGGCAAAAGAGGCTGCTGCATTCCTTTCCCTTGCCAAGAGACCCTTTGAGGGAGCTACATACTAGTTGTGTACACATGTGCCACCCCCAGGCGACATCTTCAGATTTGAGGGCTTCATCCTAGGGCTAGATAAGGATACCCTAGTATGGGAGGCCATGGAGCACGTATCTGCTGACGCCTCCACGGTACGCAACTTTTTCCCTTATTTTACTTTGCACACATGTTGAAATTGATGAGAAAACCACTCGTCTCTATTGTACATATACTAATAAAACTCCTAATTAACAGGTGTTAGCCAGGAGGATAGGCGACTATGGCTCCATATCTGGCCCTCGGCATTGGTACGAACGGTTTCCCACAGAGATCCGTACTTTAGTTGATGCTGCTGGCTTTGGGCCCTTCTGCTCCGGGCTCATACAGATGAGGGCTGAGTCATGGCTCTATGGGGCCCTAGTAGAGAAATTGTGGGATACCATCAACTCATGCCACTTCTCGTCGATTAGGGAGATGACGCTGACCCCATACGACTTCTCGATGTTGACTGGTTTGTGGGTTGGGGTCAGTGGCCCAGTCCTCTTTGATCTATATATGACCCAGTGGAGGGCTACATAGCTCCAGCTTATTGAGGTGATCTCAGACACCACCAGCCACGGGATGGTGCGTTACAACTGGTTCTTGGAGCACTTTTTTGGCACTCAGCTAGCTACTATAGATGAGATTGCTCAGTACACCCGTGGCTTCCTCATGTATCTTTCTTGTTACTACCCTATTTGAGAACAGGGAAAATACTGTTGGATTATACCTTCTAGGGGCATTGGTACGCCTTCCTCAGGTGGTGGAGTATAACTAGGGTGGTGCCCGCCTAGCCACCTTATACTGCTACATGAGCTCCATCTCCCGGCACAAGGCAGAGTCGGTTGGCGGCTACTGGAGAGTTTGGGAGGTATCCCCTACACTCACTTTTCTGATTTGCTTTACATTTTGTTCATTGTTACATTTCTTGTTCATCTGATCTATTTGCCCCCATGTCTTCTGTTTGTAGCTTTGGGTATACATATATTTCACTTCCTTGGCCCCAATCCTAGTAAGGCTGATCGAGTTGTCAATACCCTGCTCCCAGTACTACAACCCATGGTTTGACTAGCACTGCCTTATAGACCAAACCTTCCCGTACTTTCGACGCTTCTTTGACATGATCATAGCGGACCAGGGAACAAAATACCAGTCTTTAACTGTTACCCACTATAAGCATATCACACTGTTTGCCACACTACACGGTCGCTCTCATGCTACTGCATTTGTACGATATTGCCATTCTCATAATGTATTGACTTCTGACATTGCACTGATTTCTGACACCACTCTGCCATTCTCATGCTAACATTGCACTAACATCTGTTTTCTGATACTGCACTGATTTCTGCAGGTTGACTGGCACCCTTTGGTGGGCATTTTCCAAGTGTCGATGATGACCTACACCGCTGCATGGCATGCCTCTATGATGAGGATTCTGCTCGAGGGTCCCTTTGGCCAGGCATACTATTTGGGAGAGAGGTTTATCTGAAGACGCGAGGTGTTGCTGACCCTGATATTCCACATCCTCCTCATCTTGGCATGATGGTAGTAGATGATCTGTAGGATGGTCTTGAGCTCGACCTCTTGATGATAGGCGAGGATGGCGATCATCATCATGAGCCTAGTGACTTCACTACCTTCTTACACACCCAGGTGATGGCGCATCTTACCCCAGGCGTGGCTCGAGCTGTGCCGAAGGTTACTGCTACTACTGCCGTTGCTACTGGTGATGCCCCTGCTAGAGGTGCCCCTGCCGTTGCTGCCATTCCTGGGTTTCTTGTGATTCTTACCAAGGTCATGTACATGGGGTCAAACAGGGCGATCGAGCAGCTTCCTCTTGACTCGATCGAGGAGAAAGACCGCAAGTTGGCTTTCGCTCCTGGCACTGAGTAGGTGCACACTTCTTTATGCTTTTACCTACCACACTTCATTCTGTTTGCTATTTGTTACTTCTGTTCCCTATTATCTATTTTTTTGTCTACCTTGTTCAAAGTCTCATTCTTTTATGCAGATACCCGGGCGTTTGCTAATTGTAAACACCCCATTTTTGACCGTCCTTAAGACATGGTTGTGCTTGCAGGTACATCCGGCCACAAGTTCGATTGCTCGTCGAGTATTCGACATTCGCGGCGGAACGTCGCAGGTTTGAGCTTTCCAGACCCCGTATCCTTTCTGCCCCATTCTTGGACCATGACTGGGTCCTTTTAGAATGTATTTCTCGCCACCTTTTGGACCGCTGCCCCCACTTTGTTGTCGCCATTATTGATTGAGCCAGCCGGCCATCAATGAGCCACTACTGGCCATTCGTGATAGCCGACAGCCCCCTTGTCTCAGCAGGTTTCACTCCAGATCTATTGAGCTAGTTGGAATCCTTTTATCTGCCCTCCATACACTGTATGGAGGGATGAAGCTCTTGCCAAGCTTCTTGAAGAAGCTTTGCATTGTTTTTCTTCTATATAAGGAGAGAGCCTCTCTCCTTATCAGAGGTTCAGCATTTTGAGAAGAAAGATCTCTCTCTCTCTCTCTCTCTCTTTCTTCCTCTATGTTGTTGTTGATTTGTGCCTTTAAGTCCATTTTCCTTGCACTTTTACACTACAACACTTAGAGATACACCACCATCTTTGGATTAAGGTTCTTGGGAGGACTTCTTGAGCTTTGAAAGTGAGGTTTTACTCCCTGAAGTTGCTAGTTTCAAAGTTGATCTTCAAGGGTGAGCTTCTTCCCCTTTTTAGCACTTTTTTGTACCTCATTTTGGCCATCCTTGCGTATTGTTTTAGGCCTTTCTTTGAACTATAAAAAGTCATGTATTTAAGTGCTTTTGAAGTTTGTTTAAGGTCTTGTGGCTGTTGAGGGTCTTCAACCCTCTTGTTGGCCTTGTTTGGCCGTGTTTTGAGCCATGCCTTAAGGCCTCCAAGCTAGCCTTGGATTGTCATTCTAACTACTAAAATCCAGTGGATTCTCAGTGGTAGGCATCTGGTTTTGAGGCCTCAAATCAGAAGGGGTGGCCCCCTCTCTTTTGGGTTTTGGTTGCTTGCATTTTTGGCCTTCCAAAGGAGCATGCCTCTCTATAATTTTGAGGCTTGGTTCAGGCCCTTTTTTGTGACTTTCAGGACCTTCCTCGACTCTTTCCATGGCTGGTTTGATCACCTTTTGCATGCATCTTGTATGTGTAGTGTAATCCCATTTGTAGCTCATCAATGTAGCATGTTTGCCTAGCTTGTGTTGAGTCCATTTCAGTAGGTTTTTGGTGATGTTTTACCATGCCTTAGACCTTTTTTGGGTTGGTTTTCTCACTCCATGCATGTGCAATACACTTGTAGTGTAAATCTCATAAACTAGCTTTATATGCTCCTTGCTTTAGCATGTCATCCTAGCTTATGTTCAGTCCATTTCAGCATGTATTTGGTCATCATTTGGCATGTCATGACTCTATCTTTTGGTGGTTTGGTCGTATTTTGTATGCTCCATAGACTTGTAGAACAAATCTTGCTTACTAGCCTTATGTGCATGTTGATTTGACTCATCATTCCAAAGATATTTTGGCTTTGCTCCAGCAAGATTTTATCCTTATTTTGGGCTGTTCTTGGACTTTTTTAGGCTACCATGGCCATATCACTCATGCTTTGTATAGCTATAGTGTAAATGCTTAGGCTAGCCTTGGGTTTTAAGGCCCCTACCATGCCATACATGTGATGTTTGCATGCTTTGCCATCATTCTAAATGTTATTTCAGTCCATGAAATGTGGCCATACACTTGCATTTGACATTCTTTTAATGCGTTGGAGGGTTTGCCCCTTTATGCCTTAACATGAACCATTGCGTATGCCTTCATGCCATAGCTTGTGAGCCATAATTTCAGTGGTTATTTGGGGTTATTATGTCATGATATAACTCTTTTTTTTTATCGCTTAAGTCATTCCATGGTTGGTCCTAATAGGTGTAGTGTAATTCACCCTATTTGCCTTGCATATTCCATGCCTTATGCCCTTCATGTTAGCACATTTTGGCTTCCTTCCTTGCATGTTTTAGTATTGTTTTAACATGTCCTAGGATTTTTTTGGGTTTCCTTAACCGTATGCTTCATGTTTTGTATACTTGTAGTACAAATGCTCTTACTTGCCTCAAGCTTTGAGTACCATTGCATGCTATCTTTGAGCTATTTAGATGACTTGGAATCATTTAATACTTCATTTCAGAGCCTACAGCATTGCCATGTTCCCACTTCATTCATGCTTTGAATGCCTTTAGGTGTTATGCATCGTTGCCTTGTTTGCGGCCTAGCATGCATGCCATCTTGCCTAGGTATTTGAGCTACCATCTCAGCATGTTTAGGTCCTTATTTTGACCTATTTGAGCTTGGCCCATGTTTGGTTCGTGCATATTTTCCATGTATTGCATGCCTCCTTTGTAGTCTTCTTTGCTAGCTTAATGCTTTAAGGACCCTGGCATGCCATACTTCTGTTCTTTGAATGATTTGGCATCATTTCTTACCTCATTTCAGTGCACTTAGTGTTTTTACACTTACACATTTGTCACTCCTTAAGCACTCTAGAGAGTTGTGCTCTTGGGCCTCTTTGATGAGCCATTGCATTTTGCATGCTTGTGTGTGTTTTGGTGACTTAATTCCATTACCATTGGCCACTGATTTGGGCATATCTGAGGTCTACCTATTTTGGTTTAAGTCCATCCCTTGCATGTTGTTGTATGCTTGCTCCATTTTTGCATGTTTTCACATACTAGTTCCATTACATGTTGTTGCATGTTTATTACACTACATTTTGCATGCTTAAGTCACATTGCATGATTGCATGTTTAAGTTAGCATTGTGTATGCCATCCTTGCATTGCATTGTTGTTTGGATTAAGTATTAATCCCAAAGACGAGAACGAGGGCGTTTCATACTTCAAGTGATGAAACGTGTCAATTCTCGACGCCTCTTGATGATCCATGATAGAGCTCTAGGCACTTATGTGTTTATTTGTGCATTCATTTCACATTGATTTGCACAAGTTGGATCTTTGGCCATCATGCATCGGGATGCGTGATTGATGGTCGTAGATCTGACTATGCCTCTCCTTTGATGTTTTGAGATGATATGGGGTGGCATAGTGCGTACATATCCTTGGGAGACTCTCTATTTTCTCTGTTTTGTGCCCTACTACAGCTTGGTGTCCCAACACATCAGTGGCCGGCAGTGCCTTGTAGATGGCCGGCAGTGCCTTGTTGTTGGCCAGCACCCCTTAATTTTTGGTCGGCAGTGGCTTCCCATGGCCGGCAGGCCACTGATGCACTCCCCAGCATGTTTTTGGTAAGGTTCAGCAGGAATTCCTTGAGGACACCCTGCAAACAGAACCTCTAAAGAGCAACCGGAGAATGTTTCAAGGCGAGAAATCTAATGCGAGCATGCATACCCTTCTGTTTCTGTGAACAGAGCTAGAGCGGCTTTATTTGTTGCTTTTCATTTGTAATAATTAATTAATTTGTTAATTAGTTAATTGTTGTAATAATTAGTTGTATCTAGTTATTCAATTCGATTATGTAATAATTAATTAGCTTGTTAGTTAGTTAATTAGCCGGCATGTATTATTTATTCGGGCCCTCCGTCGAGAGGGCCAATTTTGTAATAAGTGTGCGTGCGTGTGTACATGTCTTCCAACCTCCATTTCTTTCTCCCTTTTACTTACATGATTTTGTTGGTTCGTTTTAGGTGACGTTTCAAATTAGCATACTTATGCTTTGCATGTTTGCATGCATTCATCTGTCTAGCATACTTATGCTTCGCATGTTTCCATACATTCATCTATCTTGCATGCACCGGGCTCAGCGCATCGTACTAACTGCATCGTATTTCAATTCCAAGTTGAATATATGTATCGATTGCTGCATCTTATATGCCATTTTAGGATAGCCGAGCCTGTTTCTAGTTGTATTTTGCATGCGTTACATTAGCCATCTTAACATGAACTAGGATCATGCATTAATTTCTAACTAAGTTCTTTGTTTTGGCTCGGAGTACTAGGTAAGCTTTTATGCTTTAGCATGCTACATGTGTGTCATTGATTGCCATGATAGCATGCTTGCCATGAGGCTATTTGCTTAAGTGTATAACTGCCTGAATGGCTGTGGGTGAATGTTGGATTGCTTGAATTGGAACAATTCATTGAAATCCGCATTTTAGCCTACTTACGAGTAGCAAACTTTAAACCATTTCCAAACAAACGGATATGCGATGCTTTGTTCCAAATAAGGCGATCTAGTCTATACTTGTATGCTGTGCGCATCACATAGTAATTCTAGGTTTAATAACCGGAATAAGAACACATATGTTTTCAAAAACAAGATATCATGTTTAGTAGTGGCCGATCTTTGATCGGGCGAGCGGGGGTGCTCATAGATGACCTTCCCTAATCGTACCCAAGTTCCCGAGCGGGGGCAACTTTGGTGATGACGGACACGTGCCCTTGGGCAACAAGTCAGGGTTTCCTAAATTCCCCCAAAATAAAATATTTAGGTGGCGACTCTGTATCTGGCAAACCTGTCCATGTTTGGCACTTCTTTCTTAAAAATTAGTTTTCCAGAACGATTTGCCGAATTTGGACTCTTTGGTGATTTATCAATCTCACATCGCACATTGTGGGATCAGATTAAGAATCGTGACAATTTGAGTTCGAACTGTAGCATGAGGCCCTTGGGGCGCATCTACAGTTTCTGGCGACTCCGCTATGGAATTAGAGAGCTTGACTCGAACTCATGATATCTTGTTTTAACTACACTTATGTGTTTTTTGCATTACATTTGCATTGGTGGACCTAGGACACCGTGTTTTTCGTACGCTACTACTGAACGGTTTGCCGGAGGCTCACTTCAAGAAGTGTGCCATAAAGCCGACCGGTTGCGGGCTCTGCCACAACAGGAACACAAACCCCGGTTTTTACCGGGGCACCCTTTTTGACCATTCGACCTAGTGCATATCGAAATCCATAGTGACTAATCCAAAGTATGACAGGTTGCTTACCCAATTATAGGTTGTTTGAAACTGTTGTGTGCGTAGTGAAACCCTAACTCCTGACAAAATAAGACAGGGAAACCTTACCCCAACATACGGGTGTTTTGGCTCTCATTTGCTTGCTATGTGCTTTTAGAGTTGGCCTCTACAGGAATGCAAGTCTGGGTATCAGGCCTGCGGACGTCAGTATCAATATTTCGAAAATCAGATTTAGATTCAGATTCAGTTTTGGAGCAATAATTTGGGGAATAGTGATCAGTGGTCGAATACAGTTCTTCAGCTATGTCCATGTCTGTATTGATTGGGTTGAGATGCTGCATGTTTTCTCTTTCAGTTCAGAGAATCGGTTCAGAGCAACTAGTGTTCTCCTCTGCTGAGGCAAAGCAGGAAAAGACTCACCGATTCATCAGATCCATCAGTCACCAGTTACACCACCTCTGTCCAGTTCAGCAGACTTATGACGACCCAGAATTCAGAGGAAATTATGGTTATGGCAGCCGCACTAAACCAAGGAATCATCTTGCAGAGTGAGACCGATGTTGAGGTACCACACCCGCCCAGGTCACCTGCCGCACATCCGATCTGGGAACCCCAGTTATTTCAAACCCGTGCACCCACCACCTTTGAGCTGATGGGAATGATTGGCGACCTTCAATGGTCTATGGCTAATCTAGCCTATGGAATGTCGGCCGCGCCACCAACTGCATCGTATGTTGGGAACATCATGCCGCAGGAGCCCTCGCTACTGGGGTGAATTGTAATTGAGCTTAGCCAACCTGAAGCTGTCTCAAGCTCCAACAATGACATGTCGACGACAACAGGGCTTCGCACTGAAATAGCAACCCAAACCGTTCACCAAGCTGAGGCTAGTGGAAAGAACAAGGTAAAGGTGGACACTGATCCCTATGAACAACTCCAGCAGGCTGTTGAGGCTCTGAAAGTAGGAGGGTTGAATAAGCAGCAAGTACTTGCAGTTGTGGCTAAGACTGTAGATGACACTTTCCCCACTCAGACCGAGGGCAGTTCAAGCCAAAGGTAAAATCAAGAGAAGGGTCATCATAGCAGAACTGTTCCCTCCAACCCTAATCCTGCACCCAGGAAAAATCAGCAAGCCAAGCCTATACCTGCCGATCCTTTTGCTATTGTATCTAGTAAAAATGCACAAAACTCGAAGTATCTGCCCCGAGGTCGCAGGGTATTCCATGCCCTTTATATGCCTTTGTCTAAGGCGCTCTAAATCCTCACTGAAAAGCGGCATCTCAAACCCCTTGAGCCTCGGCCTCTCCCTAGTCGTCTTCCAGCTGGTCATGACGCTACCCAGTACTGTGCGTACTATCAACAGACCGGTCACACCACCGACAACTGCTTCCATCTTCGCCATGAAGTACAGGATCTGTTTGACAATGAGGTCATCGTCCCACCTAGCTCAGCAAAGTTTGTCACCACTGGGTTGGTGGACTTCGAGGATAATACAAGTATGTGATCAGGGGTTGGTCCACCTGCGGGGGCACTCAGTTTATTTCAGATGTGGCGTTTGGCACGCAATATTTTGGGCATTTGCGAATGCTAATTTTTATACTTTCTGACTTGAGTGTTGAATCAGTTATGTGGTTTTGTTTTGAGTCTGTCTCGTTGTTTTGAGTCAGTCTTTTTGATTAAGGTATGTCTTGCTGTATCGAGTCAGTCCTGTTGTATAGAAGTCAGGTGATTCCGAGGGTGTCGCCTTGGACATCATTATTTTGTTTTGTGATTCTCCTTTTGCTTTCTTTTGAGTCTGTCTCTGCTGTGGAGCCAATTGCAACCAGGAAATCTGAACGAAACAGCTGTGGCTGTCATGTTTTTGTGCTTATTGCTACTTTGAGCTTGTTGTGCCAGCAAGTTTAGAATGAAATGGTAGTACATTTCACCTGCTCTTTTGTGCCTTGAAATCATTGCATTAACCTAAGTTTTTCAAAACTTTTCGAATAATGTGTTGAAAACAAAGAGGAAGGAATTCCTCAGGTTTTGCAAAATTTGATCAACTAAGAGAAAGAGAAGCATGCTAAGCCCTTAATGAATGAAATCAAGCTTGTTAATGTGAGTACTGAGAAGGATCCTGGCTCGATCCAGATTGGTTCTATACTGTCTTTAGCGCGAGCGATTTGTCGCTTTCTTAAAAGATTTCAAAAATGTTTTGTGCGGTCTTGCGAAGACCTGTATGGAATCGCTCTTGAGATTGTGCAGCCTAGGATCGCTCTCAGCCTCGGGACTCGACCCCTTGCTTTCAAACCTTGAACTTAGATTCAGAATGTTCAATGGTCCACCATCAAAGGAGGCTTGTGTGGCCAGATTCGAAGCAGCCCATGAATTGGCACCAACAAAGTCAGATCAAGAAGGTCAGACGTCGTCAAAAGAAGCTTGCAAAGCTCGATCAAAAGCACCCCACGAACTAGGGGCCAAAGATGTCAGATGCGCTCGAAGAGTCACAAAATTGGGATGTTTCTCAAGCTAACGAAGATCGGCAAGAATGCCAAATCCCAGAAGGAAGGAAAGAAGAAAGTATTGCTGAAAGACAACCAAGTTCCTATACGCAACATTAGGGGCAAATTCAGCCCCCATTGGATGGACTTCTACATCATCAGTGAACAGCAACCATTCTCCTAGATTCAGATGGCTTCAAGATCCTAAAACCATTTGATATGGACAAGCTACACTTTTACCTTTGAGAGGCTTGCTGGGCCAAAAACCCGGAAGGGTAACCCAGGCAAAAGTTAGAGCAAAGAAAAGAACAAAAAAGAAGAAAAAAAAAACAAAAAAAAAAAGAAAAAGAAAACAAAAGAAAAGACAGAAAAAGAAAAAGAAGAAAAGAAATGAAAAACAAAGCTCGCAAGGTTGAAAACCGGGAAGGGCGTCCTTGGCAAAAGTTAGAGTGCAAAAAGAGAGGTTAATACCCGAGTGTACCTTACCCCGAACTACGTAAGGCTTGATTCCCATGTTTGGGATACGTAGGCAACTTCATTCTGCAGTCCAGCCATAAACACTTCCAAATCGACTGTGTCCATGTAATGGTTTTGATCATCTTTGTCTTCTCTACATCCGAGAGTTCGATTGTGATAGTCACCTTAAGGACTTATTATAGTGCGCTGCAGTGGTATTCAAACAAGGGGCAACTTTCTGTTGTCGTTTAGTGCGCTGCGGTGGTATTCAAACAAGGGGCAATTTTCCATTGCCATGCAGTGCGTTTCAGACAAGGGGCAATTCTCCATTGTTATGGATCTAAGGTTGTGTATCTCAAGAGTAGGTTTCGTGCCTGTTGAGCAGTGTTGTAGACACCCCATTTTTGAACGTCCTCAAGACCCAGACGTCACCGATTGAGCGCTTGGTGATATTGCATACTGTGCTCGCTCAGAAGTTTCGGAGTCTCGGCTACAAGCCTTGCCTCCGGACTTCCGGACTCTTTGTGCTTTGCCTCGGTTTGCGAACCAGGCTCTGTTTTCTCTGTTTTCTCTTCCCAAAGGGAGGGAGAGGTCTCGTAGACCATCTCTCAGTCAGAGGCTACGCTTTTGTGGTCGCAGCCATTTTTCCCATTTCGGCCGGTTCTGCCGGTTTTGAGTCACAGCCGTGTGCCTCGGTTCGGGACCGCCCAACCATCTCAGATTTCTCTGGTTTTTGGCAAGTGCCTCTGTTTTATCATTCCAAGGGACACTGGGGCCTTTGATACCCACTTCGCGGCCGACGCCACTTTCGGTGCTCACAGCCCATTTTCGACCTTGAACTGCCATGGTTTAGGCCCCGAGCATTCATTTCGCATCGGTTTTTGTTCATTTTCAGCGAGAACCTCTGTTTTATGATTACAAGGAACCCTGGGGCCTTTGATACCCACTTTGTGGCCGTATGCCATTGCCGGTGCCTAACAGCCCACTTTCGGGGCCCCGAACTGCGTTTTTCGGCTCCCGAACCCTCATCTTGCATTTTTGGACCCCGACCAGAACTTGAGATAGTCATATTTTGAGGTCCTTTTCATGTTTGATTAGGGACCTTTTACTGTTTGACATCTCCATCTGTCACTTGCTTCTTTACCTCTTCTTGGGCCTATTTTTGCACGGCATTTTAGGCATACTTGTGGGCTGTTTCGGGCTTGGTAGTAAACTAAAAAGTTTCTTATTTTGAGCCCCTCTCCAACTTTGTTGAAGGGCTCTCGGCCATCTGAGACCCGTAGCTATCACTTACCCCTTTTGCACCTTTGAACCCCTTAAAGCTTCTAGAAGCTTGAACCCTTTGGCCAAGCTTCGTGGAGAAGGTTGGCCAGCTGTATTAGCTTCTCCTAGAAGCCTTACACCCCCCCCCCCCTTTTGAACCCCCTTTGCCCCTTTGACCCTTTCCATGACTTAGCCTCTAAGTCTTGGCTTATACTTGCCTATATAAGCATGCCCCCTCTCCATTGCTCAAGGGGTTGGATGGTTTGAACAAAAACCAGAGATTTATATATGCATATCTGATATATAGATATATACCTCACCTCCCTCTCTATATCTATCTCATTTCACCTCCAAACAACCTTGTTCTTGGGCCATTTCCCCTACAACTCATAGCACAAGGCACCCTTGCTCCATTCCAACGACTTGGGGCTGTTCTTGAGCTTGGGAGCACCTAAACTTGGTCCAAGAGGTGCTGGTTTGTTGGTCTTCAAGGGTAAGTCTTCATCTTCCCTTTCTAGCCTTTTTCTTGCTTCATATCTAAGCCTTGCTTGCAAGCACCTTTGGGCTCCGACCTAAACTTCAAATAGTCTTATTTTGGGGTCCTCTTCATGTTTGATTCAGGACCCCTTGCCGTTTGGTGATTGCATATAGCACCTATCTCAATATCCTCTTGTATGCCATGTTTCTTGCATAGAATATTTGGCTGATGTATGATCTGTTTTGGGGCTTGATGTAAGCTGTAAGTAGGCTTATTTTGAGCCCTTCTTCAACATTGAAGAAGGGCTCAGCCTTTTTTGGGACCCCTATCTTGTACTTGTTTCATAATCTCTTCTATTTACCGTAATCTTGCATGCTTCGTTAGCCTACCATGCTTCTGGTTTTGGGTCTTCGACAGGCCTGAAAAAGGTCTTAGTTTGCCCTCCTCTACATGTCTCATGAAGGGTTTTTGTCTGTTTAGTGAATACTTTGCATACCTCATGTTGTGGCCTCATTTTGCCCTTGTTTTGTATGACATTTTGAGCCCACTTGTATCTGTTTTTGGGGCTGACCATAAACTGTAAAACACTATTTTTTGGGCCCCTCTTCAACATTGAAGAAGGGCCTTTCTATTTTTGGACAGCATTGTGGGTTGTTTCAATAGCTTGCTCTTGGGGCCATTTTCGCATGCTAGTTTAGCCTCATTTTTGTTTGTTTGTTTTGCCATGCTTTATACTGAAAAAATGATTTTTTTTGGGACTGTCTAGCTGCTGTCTTCATACTTCATGTTCATATCTTGCATGTTTAGCATAGCTATAGGGCATTGCGGAGGCCTAGTTTTGCATTTCGGGAGTGATTCCATGCATCGGGTGTCATTTCGCCTTTGTTTCGGGGCTGTTTTGCCCTCATTTAACTACTGAAATTTGTATGTGTAGTATGCCATGCTTCATGTTTCATTAGAATGCTATTTCATGCTTGTATGCCATCGCTCGATTTATGCGTGCCCATATGCACGCATTTCGAGGCATCTCTTTTTCATCTTATGGTCACGATTTTGGCATGCTTGTGAGCTATCCATGTTAGTTTAAGTCCATTGTTGCATGTTTGTCGTGACGCCATGCTTGTTGGTTTAGGTTGTGTGCCTAATACATGTTGCATGTTTGCATACTTGCCTTTATGTTCATATTGCATACTTAGCTCACATGTTTAGGTTGCATTTGGCATGCATACCTTGCCTCTTGAATCACCATGATAGAGGTTGGGCCTCGGTTTGTTTGTGCTTGCATTCCATTCCATTAAAAGTTGCTAACTTGGCTTTGGGCCATCATGCATTGAAATGCGTAATTGGTGGCCTGGGTCGAGGGCCATGCTCCTTGAGTCTATTGCATGATAGGAGTGTGTCCAGGTGCATACATTTGTCCCAAAATTCCAATGCCATGCTCGTCATTGCTGCTGTCAAAACTGTCTCCTGCAGGAATTTAGTACCGACCGGCACTCTTTAGTGCCGACCGGCAATCTTTTTGTGCCGATAACTATCAATTGCAGCCGGTGGCCACCTCAAGCAGCCGGTGGTTATTTCCTCTAGCCGGTGGTGCACTGCAGTGAATTTGGAAGGTATTCTGGGACTCTAGAAATTTTCGTGGAGGCAGGATGGAAACAGAGGCAGCAAAGTGGTGCGGTGTGGGCTTTAGGGCAAGTTGGATCGAGCATGCATCATTCACAAGATCTCGAGGCGTAGGGGTCAGGGCCCCCTTATTTCATATTTATTTATTCAAGAATTAGAATTTGTAATAATTTATTCATTCTTTATTTTGGATCAGATATTATTTTGGTCCCTCCGAGTGAGGGCGCAATTGTAATAAGTGTGTGAGTGGGTGTATGTCTTCCAATCCCCATTTCTTTCTCCCTTTATTTACCCGCTTATATTGGTAGATTAGGGCACATTTAAATTAGCATACCTTATGCAATGCATGTGTGCATTCATGCATTTGTTTACATGCACCGGCTCAGACATCATACAAACCGCATCGCAATTTTCAATTCCAAATTGAATACGTATACTCGCAAGACTTCACATGCCATGTTTAGGGTCGAGCCTCGCTTCTAGATTACATTTATGCCTGTGTTGCATTAGCCACTTGACATGAACTAGGTCACGCATGTTTGCTAACTAGTTTACTGTTTTGGCACGGAGTACGATGTAAGTGTTTTATGGCTTTAGCATATCGCATGCGTGTGAATCTTTACCATAACAGTATGATTGCCATGCGGCTAATTGCTTACCTGTGATAAACCTGCTTGAATGCTCGTGGATGGAGGTTGGATTGCCGAGTTGGAACAACTCGTTGAAATCCGTATTTTAGCCTACTTATAGTAGCAAAGAAAACAACACGCTTTTTCAAGACAAACGGATATGCAATGTTTATTTCCAAGTTAGGCGATCTAGTCTATACTTTTGTGTTGCGCATCACATAGTGATTCTAGGTTAATGACCGAATAAGAACACATAAAGTTTTCAAAACGGATATCACGGTTAGTAGAGGCCGGTCTTGGACGGGCGAAAGGGGGTGCTCATAGTCGACCTTCCCGATCGTACCCAAGCTCCGAGCCAAGACCACTTTGGTGATGGACATGTGGCCTTGACCGAGTCGTGGTTTCCTAGATTTCCCATTTTAAAAATATTTAGGTGGCGACTCAGACCGCAAAAGTCCATGTTTGGCACTACTTTTCAAAAAATCTGCTTTTCTCAAACGACGGTTTGGATTTGGACTCTTTGGTTCAGATGAACCGTGACACAAAGGGAGTCCGAATCAGAGCGAGGTCCTCCGGACGTGCTACGCTTTCGGCGACTACCTGGGGATGTTTAGAGAGCTTGACTCGAACTCGTGATATCCTGTTTTTGATTTCATTTATGTGTCTCTTTGCATTGCATGTGCATTGGTGCGCCAAGGACACCGTGTTGGCCATCTGCTATTCCTGAGCGGTTTGCCGGAGGCTTGTCTTGTCAAGGCATGTCCATAAGGCTGACCGTTATGGCTCGCCAAGATGGGGAACACAAACCCCGGTTTTACCGGGGCACCCTTTTTGACCATTCGACCTAATGCATATTCGGATCCATAGTGACCATTCCAAATTAGGACAGGTTGCTTACCCGATATAGGTTGTTTGAAGCCGCTGCATGCGTAGTGAAACCCTAGCTCCTGACAAAATAGGACAGGGAAACCCTACCCCAACATAGGGGTGTATTGGCTCTCATTTACTTGCTATGTGCTTTTAGAGTGTATCTCTACAGGGAATGCATATACCAATTTGCAAGTCTGGGTATCAGGCCTGAGGGCACCAGTATCAGTTTTTGAGAATCAGTTATATCTGCGGGTATCAGATTCAGTGATTTGGGGCAATAATTTCGGGGAACAGTGATCAGTAATAGAATACTGCTCAAATTTTGCTCAGATCCGTTCCAGTGAAATTGAGCTAAGATGCTGTCGGTTTTCTCTTTTGCTAGGTAGTTCTGGAATCATAGCTTCAGAAGGCTCCACTATCCCCCGGGTACATTGAATTTGTGCTGATAGACTTTGTCAGGTCAGAGACTCAGTTCAAGGGTAATCACGGCCAGAGAGGGCCAGTCAGACATAGACCACCAGTGCGACAGCTACCAAATCAGTGATCCTTGAGTAGTCGGGTTGAGATTTCCGAGCCTACTGCAGACACAGATATACCGATTGGTCAATTAGATCAGGACAATATGTCAAGTCTGGAAGAGATGGTGCGCCAACTCCAGGATAGTATGAAAGCCATGCAAAAGATGTCGCTCAGGCAAAGATCCGCCAAGCAACAGTCAGGGTCATAGCCCAACAGCAGACAATTGCCGTGTTAGAACAAAGAACTAGAGTATCTACTTCACATCGAGCTCCTCCCCCACCCAGAGTTCCAACGCTCGGGGAAACAACTAATGTCCAAGAGGATACAGACCTTCCAACGGGGCCAGCTCCACCCCCGATCCTACCGCAACTATCCAAGGCACCCACGCCTATCAATGTACCGGACTCTCCCTTTGAGTTCCAGACGGATCCCACAAAGATCGGTTGAGCAAGCTTGAAAAGCTGTTCAAGAAATCCCAGGGAGTCAAGACTATTCCCGACATCGAGGATGGGTATACAGACATAGCTGTGACGTTGCCAGATCGGTTCAAAATGCCTCAAATTGACCGTTTTGATGGGTCAGGAGATCCCATGGTCCACCTAAGTTTGTTTTCAGATGTTCTACGCCCGATGGGCTTGACAAGATTACAGAAGATCTCCCTCTTTAGCAGGACCCTGTCGGGTATCGCAGCCATCTGGTACGCCAAATTAGAGGACTCAGTGAAACGAAGCTGGGAGGAGATGTCCGAGGCTTTCGTCGCACAACATTCATACAATACCCAGATCGAGATCACAACCCGTGATCTTGAGACGACGAGGCAGGAGCCTAAGGAGAGCTTCGCACTGTGGCTCATTGAGGGCCAAGGCCTCAATGATGACCATTAGGCCAACAGATAAGGATCAAATACGGATGGTTGCGCGAACCTCCAGCCAAGCTAATGCAAAATGATCGTGCTCCCTTCCCTACCTTTTCGACGGTATGAGATGGGGTACAAATTGAGGATGCTATGAAACAGGCTTGATTGATGTGATAGGGAGCAACCCAAGAGGACCTTCAACCGCAACGTAAATACAGGCGTAAGTAGTGCTGAAAATGCCAGAGCTTCAGACGTGGGCATGGTTACCACCACCACACAAAAAACAGCCACCTCATTCACCGGTGTGTCCGAGCTAGCTCACAAATAGCCAAAACCCACCTCAGGGCCAAAGGGTGTTTGCTCCACTATACATGCCCCTATCCAAAGCTTTAGGGGTTTTGATCAAGAAAGGGCATCTGAAGCCCCTGGAGCCGCAGCCACTACCAAAGACCCTCCATCTCTCACACAACCCAGCTGACTATTGTGCCTTCCATCGATGGTAGCCATGACATCGACATGCTGTTTTCGCCATTTAAATACAAGATCCGACGACAATGTAGTCATCCCCGCACCGGGACCCGGAAAGTCTATCGGCACTTGATCAGTGAACTTGTGGGGGGATAATGTGATGTGATCAGAAGATGAACTACCTGTGGGCAGCGTTCAGTTTACTCCAGATATGGTGGGTGGCACGCACTATTTTGAGCATTTGTGAATGCTGTTTGTCCTACCTTCTGACTTGGGTATTGCGTCTGCCTTGTTGTATCGAGTCAGCCATCTTGAGTCTGTCTTGTTGTATCGAGTCAGTGTTGAGTCTGTCTCTAGTCGAGTCATCCTCGAGTGCCTGCATCGAGTCACCTCAGTCGATTCTGCTTTTGTTAGAGTCAGGTGATTCCGGGGGTGTTACCTCAGGCATCACCATTTTGTTTTGTGTTTGTCTTTTCACTTTCTTTTGAGTCTGTTTCTGCCGAGGAGCCAGTTGTGCCAACAGATTTGAATGAAACAAAGAAGGATTTTCACGCTCGCTTGTTTCGCCGTGTGCCAGTTGTGCCAGAAATTCTAAGTGAGATGGCAGTATTTGACTAAAAGCTATGTCTTTTCTATGTCTTGAATTCATTGCATCGACCTAAGTTTTTCAAAACTTTTTAAACACTGTGGTAAAAACAAAGAGGAAGGAATTCCTTGGGTTTTGCAAAAATTGATCAACTTGAGAGAAAGAGAGGCGTGCTAAGCCCTTAATGAATGAAATCATGCTTGTTAGTGTGAGTACTGAGAAGGACCCTAGCTTTGATCCAGATTGGTCCTACACTGTCTTCAGCGCGAGCGATTTGTCGCTTTCTTAAAAACTTTCAAAAAATGTTTTGCGCGGTCCTGCAAAGACATGTGTGGAATCGCTCTTGAGATTGTGCAGCCTAGCATCGCTCTCAGCCTCGAGACTCACCCCCTCATTTTCGAACCTTGGACTCAAACTCAGAATGTTCAACGGTTAACTACAACGTGAGACCTGTGAGACCAAATTCAAAGCAACCCTCGAACTAGGGGCAAAAGAGTCAGATCAAGACGTTCAAGTGTTTTCAAGAGAAGCTTGTAAAGCTAGATTAGAAGCCCCCCTTCAAACTAGGGAGCAAAGATGTCAGATGTGCCCGAAGAGCCGAAGATGAGTTCTCTTGCGAATCAACAGCCACTCTCCTGGATACAGAGGGCTTCAATCTCAAAAACCATTTGGCATGGACTTATTACACTTTTACCCTTTGAGAGGCTCGCTGGGCTGAAAACCCGGAAGGGCGACCCAGGCAAAAGTTAGAGCAAGCAAAAAAAATACATACAAAAGAAAAAAAATATATATACAAAAAAAAGAAAAAAGAAAAAGAAAAAGAAGCTCGCAAGGTCGAAAACCCGCATCGGGCGCCTTGGCAAAAGTTAGAGCCTAAAAGAAAAGGAAAAAAAAATGAAAAAATGAAAAAGAATTGAAAAGAAAAGAAAAAGAAGCTCGCAAGGTCGAAAACTTGCAACAGGCACCTTGGCAAAAGTTAGAGCATAAAAAGGAGAGGTTAAATACCCGAGTGTACCTTAACCCCGAACTACGTAAGGCTTGATTCCCATGTTTGGGATACGTAGGCAACTTCATTCTGAAGTCCAGCCCTAAAACACTTCAAATTCAATTGTGTCCATGAAATGGTTTTGATCATCTTTTCCTTCTCTGTATCCGAGAGTTCGGTTGTAATCATCGCTCTGAGGACTGATCACAATGCGCCGCGGTGCCATTCACACAAGGGGCAACTTTCCGTTGCCATTCAAAACGCCGCAGTGTCATTTCAAACAAGGGGCAACTTTCCGTTGCCATGCAGTGTCCTTCAGACAAGGGGCAATTTTCCATTGCTATGGGTCCGAGGTTGTGCATCTCAAAGAGTTGGTTCCGTGCTTGTTGAGCATTGACCGTTTGCAAAAATAGTTTTTGAGAATTTTTACTGAGGTTGACTATTCTCTCAAAAATCATTCCATTTTTCCAAAACTGGACCATTTTCTTGGACCCAAAAAAGGAAAATTTTCAGTGCTTGAAACCTGACTTGCATGATTTCAAATCAAAAATCGAATAAGCATGTTAATCTAACTTTCATGTTGGTCAAAATTGTTTTAAAACAAAAAATGGTCAAAATAATGAACTAGGGGCACAGTTGAGTCAGGCTTCCTGTCTTTCCCCCATTTTCAACATACTTGCCAAGAAGGGCACTCCACCTGCCAAAAAAGGGCACAACTAAAGTCAATAACAAAGGGCTGAAAGCTCTCCCGTCCTCCAAGCAGCGAGGTAGCAAGCCATGTGCGAAGCATAAATTGGAATGGGGCGAGATGTTCCACTTCCTCATCTGGACAGATCTAACCACGTCCAAACTCCCCAGCAGGGCATCATCAACCGATGTCACCAGATCTCACTGACATCCACCAAGATCGCAACCCCTCTCAGGGAAAGTTCATCACAGCGCAGAAGAAAAAGAGTCTGGCGGAATGCTAGGGGCAAGACCCCGCAACTTTCTATTTATCCATCAACCACCCAGGGGAGGGATTGAAAATGAGAGATTGAAGAATAGAGAGATGTCCATTGAGAGAAAAAGTGAGAAAAGGGCTTTTTCGTGAGAAACAGAGCTTAAGGGCCGAGTGATGTGAGAATCACAAATGAGAAAGGGTAAGAAATAATACCCGTTGAAACAGGCTCCCTGTGCGCATTTGAGTCTTTCGTTGCATTTTGTTTGCCTCGATTCTTGCTTTGAGTCGTTCCGAGTGTGTCTCGATGTGTTTAGGTTGTTTACCTATCGTTTTCCGTTGTTGAGTCTTTTTCGCTGTGTTCAGTCGTAGGCTCAATACCCAGTTAAGAACTCATTTCTTAATTTCAAAAAAAATAAATCAAATCATCTTGTGCTCAGAGTGCCGTGCCATTCTCCACATTTGTGTAAAACAGATTTGTTCTTTCGAAAGCTGCAGGGTTCACCCCCGACAAGTGTGAACAGTAAAACCGGGATCTATCTGAAGCTATATAGGTTCCAGACTGCAAAGCAAAAGAAAAAAAAGGAAAAATCAAAGCATTTGAGTGTGTTTCACCTCCAGCAAATTCTGTGGGATGTACCCCGTCAAGCCTTGTCAATGCTCCGAAGTATGGGTGTGCCTCTACCTCAAGCTCAAAATGTTTCTCCGGAAGTATCAACTGATGTCTCCGATGCGTAGCTCATTGTTAGTTTGCATGCACAAGTTGTATCCTTTTGGAATCTATTGTGACCCCTCCAAGAGGTAAATCGGAGGTTGCATTTGGAGTTTGGTCTCCTCAAGGCTTGTAATCCCTTATTCGGCATTTTGTTTCAAATATGCATTGTGATGCACGTTCCAACTGCATTGATATGCACCTTTTTCACTTACATTGTTATGCACATCTATCTAGCATTATTATGCTCATTCGTTGCATTGATATGCACATCTGTCTCGCATTATTATGCACCTTTTTCACCTGCATTGTTATGCACACTCTACCTGCATTGTTATTCACTTGCATTGTCATGCACATCCACTAGCATTGTTATGCTCACTCGTTGCATTGTTATGCACATCTAACCCGCATTGTTATGCACCTTATTCACTTGCATTGTCATGCACATCTATCTAGCATTGTTATGCTCATTCGTTGCATTGATATGCACATCTATCTCGCATTGTTATGCACCTTTCTCACCCGCATTGTTATGCACCTTATTCACTTGCATTGTCATGCACATCCACTGGCATTGTTATGCTCACTCGTTGCGTTGTTATGCACATCTATCTCGCATTGTTATGCACCTTATTCACTTGCATTGTCATGCACATCCACTGGCATTGTTATGCTCACTCATTGCGTTGTTATGCACATCTATCTAGCATTGCTACGCTCAGTTGTTGCATTGATATGCACCTTTTTCACTTGCATTGTTACACACATCTACCTGTATGGTTATGCACCTTTTTACTTACATTGTTGACCTTTCCTCTCTTGCATGTGATATGCTGAGAGGTTTACTTTCTTCTCTCGCGTGTGATACGCTGAGAAATCTATCTTTTCCTCTCTTGTATGTGATATGCTGAGAGGTCTACCTTTCTTCTCTTGCGTGCGATATGCTGAGAAATTTACCTTTTCCTCTCTTGCGTGTGATACGCTGAGAGATGATCTTCTCCTCTCTTGCATGTGATATCTCGAGAGGTTTACTTTCTTCTCTTGCGTGATCCGAGAAATCTACCTTTTCCTCTCTTGCGTGTGATCTGTTTGAGAGATGATCTTCTCCTCTCTTGCATGTGATATCTCGAGAGGTTTACCTTCCTCTCTTGCGTGATACCGAGAGATGATCTTCTCCTCTCTTGCATGTGATATCCGAGAGGTTTACCTTTCTCTCTTGCGTGTGATACCGAGAGATGATCTTTTCCTCTCTTACATGTGATATGCTGAGAGGTCTACCTTTCTTCTCTTGCGTGTGATACGCTGAGAAATCTACATTTTCCTCTCTTGCGTGTGATACGCTGAGAGATGATCTTTTCCTCTCTTACATGTGATATGCTGAGAGGTCTACCTTTCTTCTCTTGCGTGTGATACGCTGAGAAATCTACCTTTTCCTCTCTTGCGTGCGATACGCTTAGAGATGATCTTTTCCTCTCTTGCATGTGATATGCTGAGAGGTCTACCTTTCTTCTCTTGCGTGTGATACGCTGAGAAATCTACCTTTCTTCTCTTGCGTGTGATACGCTGAGAAATCTACCTTTCTTCTGTTGTGTGTGATACGCTGAGAAATCTAACTTTTCTTCTCTTGCGTATGATACGCCGAAAGGTTTACCTTCTTCCCCTCTTGTGTGTGATACGCAAAGAGATGTTATGTGGGAGACTCCGGATACTCTCGGTAGTCACTTTTAGCCTTCTCCGCGCAAGACGCCGTGAGAATTGCATAATTTTCTTACATCCTTTCTGCATGAGATGTAGGTTGGTTCACGCCATTTGCTTGCATAGCTTTCGCTTAAAATGTTGCATTTATTTTGCATAATTGCTTCATCACAGCATCATTTGCATGCTCATAAGTTATACACTTGCATTGTGCATCACTTTGCATCTTGCCCCTGAACTACGCTGGTTTGATTCCTTGCAAAGGGATACGTAGGCAGCCTGCGGGCACAACCATTTATTCAAATTTATATTTGTTTGTCTAAGTCTTCTACCGTCAAAAATGGGTCGCTCGGCTTTGACATTCACTCCGTCATTGTTATGACTTTCGAGTTCACAAAGAGGGCAATCAGAGACACCCCATTTTTGACCGTCCTCAAGACTCAGACGTCACCGATTGAGCGCTTGGTGATATTGCACACTGTGCTCGCTCAGAAGTTTCGGAGTCTCGGCTACAAGCCTTGCCTCCGGACTTCCGGACTCTTTGTGCTTTGCCTCGGTTTGCGAACCAGGCTCTGTTTTCTCTGTTTTCTCTTCCCAAAGGGAGGGAGAGGTCTCGTAGACCATCTCTCAGTGGCCGTAGGCTACGTTTTGTGGTCGCAGGCCATTTTTCCCATTTCGGAGCCAAGTTCCCGGTTTTTGGAGCCGTCAGGCCGTGTGCCTCGGTTCGGGACCGCCCAACCATCTCCGATTTCTTCGGTTTTTGGCAAGTGCCTCTGTTTTATCATTCCGAGGGACACTGGGGCCTTTGATACCCACCGTGGGTCAGACGCCACTTTCGGTGCTCGCATTTCATTTTGACCTTGAACTGGCGGTTTAGGCCCCGAGCATTCATTTCAAGATCGGTTTTTGTTCATTTTCGTGAACCTCTGTTTTATCATTACAAGGAACCTGGGCCTTTGATACCCACTTTGTGGCCGTATGCCCGCCGGTGCCTAATGACCCACTTCGGCCCCGAATGCGTGTTTCGCTCCGAACCCTCATCTTGCATTTTTGGGCCCCGACCCGAACTTGAGATAGTCATATTTTGAGGTCCTTTTCATGTTTGATTAAGGACCTTTTACTGTTTGACATCTCCATCTGTCACTTGCTTCTTTACCTCTTCTTGGGCCTATTTTTGCACGGCATTTTAGGCATACTTGTGGGCTGTTTCGGGCTTGGTAGTAAACTAAAAAGTTTCTTATTTTGAGCCCCTCTCCAACTTTGTTGAAGGGCTCTCGGCCATCTGAGACCCGTAGCTATCACTTACCCCTTTTGCACCTTTGAACCCCTTAAAGCTTCTAGAAGCTTGAACCCTTTGGCCAAGCTTCGTGGAGAAGGTTGGCCAGCTGTATTAGCTTCTCCTAGAAGCCTTACACCCCCCCCCCTTTTGAACCCCCTTTGCCCCTTTGACCCTTTCCATGACTTAGCCTCTAAGTCTTGGCTTATACTTGCCTATATAAGCATGCCCCCTCTCCATTGCTCAAGGGGTTGGATGGTTTGAACAAAAAACCAGAGATTTATATATGCATATCTGATATATAGATATATATCTCACCTCCCTCTCTATATCTATCTCATTTCACCTCCAAACAACCTTGTTCTTGGGCCATTTCCCCTACAACTCATAGCACAAGGCACCCTTGCTCCATTCCAACGACTTGGGGCTGTTCTTCAGAGCTTGGGAGCACCTAAACTTGGTCCAAGAGGTGCTGGTTTGCTGGTCTTCAAGGGTAAGTCTTCATCTTCCCCTTTCTAGCCTTTTCTTGCTTCATATCTAAGCCTTGCTTGCAAGCACCTTTGGGCTCCGACCTAAACTTCAAATAGTCTTATTTTGGGGTCCTCTTCATGTTTGATTCAGGACCCCTTGCCGTTTGGTGATTGCATATAGCACCTATCTCAATATCCTCTTGTATGCCATGTTTCTTGCATAGAATATTTGGCTGATGTATGATCTGTTTTGGGGCTTGATGTAAGCTGTAAGTAGGCTTATTTTGAGCCCTTCTTCAACATTGAAGAAGGGCTCAGCCTTTTTTGGGACCCCTATCTTGTACTTGTTTCATAATCTCTTCTATTTACCGTAATCTTGCATGCTTCGTTAGCCTACCATGCTTCTGGTTTTGGGTCTTCGACAGGCCTGAAAAAGGTCTTAGTTTGCCCTCCTCTACATGTCTCATGAAGGGTTTTTGTCTGTTTAGTGAATACTTTGCATACCTCATGTTGTGGCCTCATTTTGCCCTTGTTTTGTATGACATTTTGAGCCCACTTGTATCTGTTTTTGGGGCTGACCATAAACTGTAAAACACTATTTTTTGGGCCCCTCTTCAACATTGAAGAAGGGCCTTTCTCTATTTTTGGACAGCAGCTGTGGGTTGTTTCAATAGCTTGCTCTTGGGGCCATTTTCGCATGCTAGTTTAGCCTCATTTTTGTTTGCTGTTTTGCCATGCTTTATACTGAAAAAATGATTTTTTTGGGACTGTCTAGCTGCTGTCTTCATACTTCATGTTCATATCTTGCATGTTTAGCATAGCTATAGGCCATTTCGGAGGCCTAGTTTTGCATTTCGGGAGTGATTCCATGCATCGGGTGTCATTTCGCCTTGTTTCGGGGCTGTTTTGCCCCTCATTTAGCTACTGAAATTTGTATGTGTAGTATGCCATGCTTCATGTTTCATTAGAATGCTATTTCATGCTTGTATGCCATCGCCTCGATTTGCGTGCCCGTATGCACGCATTTCGAGGCATCTCTTTTTCATCTTATGGCCGCTGATTTTGGCATGCTTGTGAGCTATCCATGTTAGTTTAAGTCCATTGTTGCATGTTTGTCGCACGCCATGCTTGTTGGTTTAGGTTGTGTGCCTAATACATGTTGCATGTTTGCATACTTGCCTTTATGTTCATATTGCATACTTAGCTCACATGTTTAGGTTGCATTTGGCATGCATACCTTGCCTCTTGAATCACCATGATAGAGGTTGGGCCTCTGGTTTGTTTGTGCTTGCATTCCATTCCATTAAAAGTTGCTAACTTGGCTTCTTGGGCCATCATGCATTGAAATGCGTGATTGGTGGCCCGGGGGTCGAGGGCCATGCTCCCTTGAGTCTATTGCATGATAGGGAGTGTGTCCGTGCATACATTTGTCCCAAAATTCCAATGCCATGCTCTGCTGCTTTGTCATTCTTTATCAAAAGCTCTCTCTGAGGAATTTAGTGCCGGCCGCACTCTTTAGTGCCGACCGGCAATCTTTTTTGCCGATAACTATCAATTGCTTGGGTGGCCACCTCAAGCAAACGGTGGTTATTTCCTCTAGCCGGTGGTGCCTTGCGATTTGGAAGGTATTCGGGACTCTAGAAATTTTCGAGGCGAGGCAGGTGAAAGCAGGCAAAGATGGCGGTGTGGGCTTTCGGGCAAGTTGGATCGAGCATGCATCATTCACGCATCCGAGGCGAGGGTCAGGCCCCCTTATTTCATATTTATTTATTCGATAATTAGAATTAGTAATAATTTATTCATTCTTTATTTGATTTGTATTATTATTTTGGTTCCTCCGGTGAGGGCGCAATTGTAATAAGTGTGTGTGAGTGGGTGTATGTCTTCCAATCCCCATTTCTTTCTCCCTTTTATTTACCCGCTTATATTGGTAGATTAGGGCACATTTAAATTAGCATACCTTATGCAATGCATGTGTGCATTCATGCATTTGTTTACATGCACCGGGCTCGGTACATCATACAAACTGCATCGCAATTTTCAATTCCAAATTGAATACGTGCTACTCGCGCACTTCACATGCCATGTTTAGGGTTAGCCGAGCCTGCTCTAGATTACATTTATGCCTGTGTTGCATTAGCCACTTAACATGAACTAGGTCATGCATGTTTGCTAACTAGTTTACTGTTTTGGCACGGAGTACGATGTAAGTGTTTTATGGCTTTAGCATATCGCATGCGTGTGAATCTTTACCATAACAGTATGATTGCCATGCGGCTAATTGCTTACCTGTGATAAACTGTTTGAATGCCTGTGGATGGAGGTTGGATTGCCTGAGTTGGAACAACTCGTTGAAATCCGTATTTTAGCCTACTTGCGAGTAGCAAAAGAAAACAACACGTTTTTCGAGACAAAACGGATATGCAATGTTTATTTCCAAGTTAGGCGATCTAGTCTATACTTTTGTGTTGTGCGCATCACATAGTGATTCTAGGTTAATGACCGGAATAAGAACACATAAAGTTTTCAAAAACGGATATCACGGTTAGTAGAGGCTGTCTTCGACGGGCGAAAGGGTGCTCATAGTGACCTTCCCGATCGTACCCAAGCTCGAGCCAAGACCACTTTGGTGATGGCGGACATGTGGCCTTGACCGAGTCGAGTTTCTAGATTTCCCATTTTAAAAAATATTTAGGTGGCGACTCATGTCGCAAAGCAGTCCATGTTTGGCACTACTTTTCAAAAAATCTGTTTTCTCAAACGATTTGCCGGATTTGGACTCTTTGGTTCAGATTTAGAACCGTGACACAAAGGGAGTCCGAACTGTAGCCAAGGTCCCCCGCGGATGTGCTACAAGTGTCCATTTGCGAAAATAGTTTTTGAGAATTTTTGCTGAAGTTGACTAATTCTCTCAAAAATTATTCCATTATTTTCCAAAACTAGACCATTTCTTGGACCCGAAAAAGGAAAATTTTCAGTGCTCACAGCCTAACTTGCATGATTTTAAATCAGAAAGTTGAACAAGTGTGTTAATCTAACTCTTATACTAGTCAAAATTGTTTTGGTAGAAAACCAAAACAAAAAATGGTCAAAATGATGAACTAGGGGCACAGTTGAATCAGGTGTTCTGTCTTTTCCCCATCGTCAACCAACTTGCCAGAAAGGGCACAGCTGAAGTTGTTAGAAAAGGGCCGAAAGCTCTCTCATCCTCCAAGTAGCGAGGTATCAAGCCAAGTGCAAAGCACGAACTAGAATGGATCTAGATATTCCACTCCATCATCTGGACAGATCTGATCACGTCCAAACTCCCCAGCAGAGCATCGTCGACCGATGTCAGCTGCAGATTGGCTACACACCCAGTTGTAGCGCAATCCCTCTGTGGGGGAAGTTCACTGTTGTGAGCAGAAGATGAAGAATCTAGCAGAATGCTAGGGGCAAGAGCCCGCAACTTCCTATTTATCCATCAACCACCCAGGGAAGGGATAAAAAAAGAAGAGAAATTGAAGAATAGAGAGATGTGCATTGAGAGAAAAAGTGAGGAAAAGGGCTTTTTCAGAAAAATAGAGCCTGAGGGCCGAGTGATGTGAGAATCACAAATGAGAAATGGTGGGAAACAATACCTGGAGAAACTGGCTCCCTGTGAACCATTAGGTCTCTTGTCGTTGGAATACGTCTGAATGTCGTATCTTTTGTTTTGTTTGTCTTGATTCTTGCTTTGAGTCGTTTCGAGTGTTTCTTGATGTGTTTAGGTTGTTTACCTTTTGTTTTCCGTTGTTGAGTCATTTTGTTGTGGTCAGCCGTAGGCTCAATACCCAGTCCAAAACTCATTTCTCGATTTCAAAAATAAGTCGTTTTGTGCTCAGAGTGCTATGTCATTCTCTACATTTGTGCAAAACAGGATTTGTTCTTTTGTAAAACCGTAGGGTTCAACCCGGGTCCTATCAGAACAGTAAAACCAGGACCTATCTAAAGCTATATAGGTTCCAAACTGCAAAGCAAAAGAAAAGAAAGAAAATTTGGAGCATCTGAGTGTGTTTCACCTTCAGCAAAATTCCGAGACTGCATTCCAGGTGCATCTTGTCAAGCCTCGCCTTTCTCTAGAGTATGAGTGTATCTCGACCCCAAGCTTAAGCCTACTTCAAGTCAGAATGGTAATTAAAGCAGCAGCAGATGTTATCTCTCGCTAATATGAACAGGGTGTCCCCTTTTGAGCTGAGCGTGTTGCTAGGTCCTCTGAGAGGTAAATTAGAGGCACTATAGTACATGTTTGATGCCCCTCTATTGCATATAATGTGCACTTTCATATACACTTCTGTTACATGCGTACTGAACATCGTTATGATTCATGCATAGAATATGCCTGCTTTCGGTTCCGCATAGAATATGCTTTGCTTTCCATGTTGCATAGAAAATGCATTTTATTGCACTTTAATGCGCTTCTCATATCTTGCGCTGTCACGCATATTACTTGCATTGTTGTGCGCTCTCCACTTGCATTGTTAAGTACACTTCACTCGCGCTGTCACACACATTATTTGCATTGTATTGCATTATGTCTGTCAAGTTTCTCTCTCATTTATGCACAGTATTGTATGTACTGTTCATCCAGTAGTTCCGGTTCAGTTTGATTGATACCCTTCCTCTCTCGCGTGTGATACGTTGAGAGGTTTTTCCCTTTCTTCTCTTGCGTGTCATACGCTGATAAGTTTACCTTTCCTCTCTCGCGTGTGATACGGTGAGAGGTTTACCTTTCCTCTCTCTCGTGTGATACGCTGAGAGATGCTTCCTTTCCTCTCTCACTTGTGATACGCTGAGAGATGCTTCTTTTCCTCTCTCGCGTGTGATACGCTGAGAGGTTTTTACCTTTCCTCTCTCTCATGTGATACGCTGAGAAGTTTACCTTTCCTCTCTCGCGTGTGATACACTGAGAGGTTTACCTTTCTTCTCTCGCGTGTGATATGCTAAGAAGTTTACCTTTTCCTTCTCACGTGTGCTACGTTGAGAGGTTCTTCTTTTTCCGAAACACAGGGATACGTCCCTATGTTTCCTTCTTTTTCTGAGACACGGGGATACGTCCTTATGTCTCTTCTTCTTTTTGAAATAGGGGGTTGTCTCCCTTTGTTTCTCATTCTCTAGTTACGAGCATTTGGAATACGTTCCAATGCTAGTGCCATTTTCGAAACACGGGGATACGTCCCTATGTTTCCGTCTTTTTCCGAGACATGGGGATACGTCCTTATGTCTCCTTTTCTTTTTCAAAACATGGGGTTGTCTCCCTTTGTTTCTCCTTCTCTGGCTATGAGCATTTGGAATACGTTCCAATGCTCGCGCCATTTCTAAAACACGTGGATACGTCCCTATGTTTCCTTCTTTTTCTGAGACATGGGAATACGTCCTTATGTCTCTTCTTCTTTTTGAAACACAGGGTTGTCTCACTTTGTTTCTCTTTCTCTGGTCACGCGCATTTGGAATACGTTCCAATGCTCGCGCCATTTCCGAAACACGGGGATACGTCCTTATGTTTCCTTCTTTTTCCAAGACACAGGGGTACGTCCTTATGTCTCTTTTTCTTTTTGAAACACGGGGATACATCCCCATGTTTCTCCCTCTTCAGTTTAGAGCATTTGAAATACGTTCCAATGCTCATACCATTCCAGAACTTGGGAATACATCCATATGTTTCTCTTTCCTACGGGGAACACAGGGATACGTCCCTATGTTTCTTTTACTTTCCGGAACAAGGGGATATGTCCCTACGTTTCTCCTTTGTTTCTTTCTCACGATTTCAACGTGTTTGGAATTGTTTACCTCTTCTCACGATTTGGCGTGGTTAGAGTTTGTTCCTTCCTCACATGATTTCAGCGTGTTTGGAATTGTTTACCTCTTCTCACGATTTCAGCGTGGTTAGAGTTTGTTCCTTGCTCACACGATTTCAGCGTGTTTGGAATTTATCTCAAGTTGCACTGTATATGCTCCTGATTCTTTGTTTTTGTACCTCCTCTCATGGTTCTAGCATGGTTGGAGTTTGTCCTCTTTTGTATCTACTGTACTATCCTCCACCTGCACCTGTTAGTGCATTGTTCGCACAACTTTGCGCATTGCGCTATCTGGCGCACCTCATCTACACTTGTTAGTGCATTGCGTTTCATTCATGCTATTTTGCGCATCGCATTATCTTACGCATCGCACTGTTTTGTGCATTGCATTTCATTCGGACTGTTTTGTGCACTCGCGCTATTTAGCGCATCGCACTGTTTTGTGCATTACATAGTATCGTTCGCGCTGTCTCGCGCATTTCACCTGCACTTGTTAGTGCATTGCATTATTATGTATACTTCACTTGCATTGTTATGCTTTTTTCCACCGCATTGTTATGCGTCACACTTAGGTTGCATTGTCTTCCATCTAGTTCATATTTGCATTGCCTTGCATCTAGTTCATAATTGCATTGTCTTGCATCTAGTTCATATTTGCATTGTCTTGCATCCAGTTTAAACCTGCATTGCTTTGCATCTCATCAAACTTGCATTGTTTTGCATCTCATCAAATTTGCATTGTTTTGCATCTCATCAAACCTGCATTGTTTTGCATCTAACATCACTTATTATTTTAACTTCTTGTTATTCTGTGAGTTATGTGCGTTGTAACGCACTTATTATTTTAATTTGCGCTGTTACGTAGGTTATGTGTGCTGCTACGCACTTCTTCTTTTAACTTACGCTGTTACACACTTCTTATTTTAACTTACGCTGTTACGCAGGTTATGTGCGCTGTTAGGCACTTCTTATTTTAACTTATTTATTCTGCAGGTTATGTCTTATTTACGCACTTCTTATTTTAACTTGCCTTTATTCGCGAGGTTATGTGTATTTACGCACTTATTATTTTAACTTACACTGTTACGCACTTATTATTTTAACTTGCGCTATTACGCTTGTTATTTTGCATTATTTCGCACTTATCTTCTCAACTTGCGCTGTTACGCAGGTTATGTGCGCTGTTACGCACTTATTATTTTAACTTGCACTGTTACGCATGTTTACTTGTTTTACCTGCTCTGTTACGCATGTTTACTTGTTTTATTTCTTTAACTTGCGCTGTTACATAGGTTATGTGCGCTGTTATGCACTTATCTGTTTTACTTATATTTATGCATGTCTACTTCTTTACTTGCGTTGTTATACATGCTCTTCTTCTTTTAACTTTGTCTTTATTCGCATGTTTATCTCTTTAACCTGTGCTTTTACGCATGTTTTATTTCTTCTACTTGCGCTGTCACGCATGTTTTACTTGTTTAACCTGCGTTGAGTCGTATGTTTTATTTGCGTTGTTTCGCATTTCTTTAACCTGCGTTGTCTCGTATGTCTACTTCTTTAACTTGCGCTGCCACGCATGTTTTATTTGTTTTACTTGTCTTTATTACATGTCTTACTTGTTTTACTTGCGTTGTTACGCATGTCTCTATCTTCTTGTTATCATGCACACACCTCTATCTGTCTGATTCGCACTTCCCTTTAACTTGCACACGCATGTTTTACTTGTGTTGTCACGCACTTTTCACTTGCATTGTTATGCATGTTTCTAACAATATTGTACTCGAGTTTCTTTCTCTTACCCACGATATTGTATATGCAGTTCATTTGGAGTCGGCACGACTGCATTTAACCGGACAGTATTGTATGCACTTCACGATAGACATGGTGAGAATTGCATAATTTTCTTACATTCTTTCTGTTGAAATATGTAGGACTGTTATTCATTCGCTTAAAATGTTGCATTTATTTTGCATAACTGCTTCATTACAATTTTCCTTTGCATAATCATACATTATGCCTTTGCATCTTGCATATCATTTGCATTTTCCCCCAGCCCTCGAGCGCATCTCTGCATGCTTCTATTGAATGTTTGCCTGAGTCTTCGACCTTGTTAAAAATGGGTCGTCTCTGGGCTTTGACACTCACTCCCGTCACTCTGTGACTTTTGAGTTTTGTCAAAGAGGGGCAACTACAGACACCCCATTTTTGACCATCCTCAAGACTCGGTTGTGCTTGCAGGTACATCCAGCCACAAGTTCGATTGCTCGTCAGGTATTCGACTTTCGCGGCGGAACGTCACAGGTTTGAGCTTTCCAGACCCCGTATCCTTTCTGCCCCATTTTTGGACCATGATTGGGTCCTTTCGGAATGTGTTTCTTGGTGCACTGTCGGCCCCCACTTTGTTGCTGCTGGCCATTGATTGAGCCTACCGGCCATCCCTGATGGCTGGCAGCCCCCCTGTCTCAGTAGGATTTACTCCAGATCTTTTGAGCCAGCTGGAATCCTTTTATCTGCCCTCCATACATGTATATGGAGGGAAGAAGCTCTTGCCAAGCTTCTTGAAGAAGGTTTACATTGTTTTTCTTCTATATAAGGAGAGAGGCTCTCTCTTTATCAGAGGTTCAGCATTTTGAGAAGAAAGATCTCTCTCTCTATATATATATTGTTGTTGATTTGTGCCTTGAAGTCCATTTTCCTTGCACTTTTACACTACAACACTTAGAGATACACCACCATCTTTGGATTGAGGTTCTTGGGGGGACTTCTTGAGCTCAAAAAGTGAGGTTTTACCCCCTGAAGTTGCTGGTTTCGAAGTTGATCTTCAAGGGTGAGCTTCTTCCCCTTTTTAGCACTTTTTTGTATCTCATTTTGGCCATCCTTGCATATTGTTTTAGGCCTTACTTTCAACTGAAAAAAGTCTTGTATTTAAGTGCTTTTGAAGTTTGTTTAAGATCTTTTGGTTGTTGAGGGTCTTCAACCCTCTTGTTGGCCTTGTTTGGCCTTGTTTTGAGCCATGCCTTAAGGCCTCCGAGCTAGGCTTGGTTTGGCCTTTTAACTACTGAAATCTAGTAGATTTTCAGTGGTAGGCATGTGGTTTTGAGGCCTCAAATCAGAGGAGGTGGCCCCCTGTAACAACCCTCGTACCGTTTACCGAATAACCACTGAATTATATACTGATTATTGCTAAACTGGACCGCTAATGACTGATAATAGGGTTAATTGAAGTATTGAATGGGCCGATTGAAATCGGAACTGAAATTGAATGAGTTTACCTATTGAATTGTATATTGCATCTGTTTGACTTTATATGTTTAAACTGCTAATTGAAGGCCTTATCGGCGGCCGATTTAGAAACCGTTTGAGGTTTTGGGATCGGTAGAATATTTGCGATTTAGCGGTATATTTATCTGGAAATTGATTAGGAGTGATTAAATTAGATTAAATTGAGTTAATTAAAGAGTTGCCTTATTTACAATTATGCCATTGGGTGGGCTTTGCTTAATATTATTCTCTGTAGAGCCTTATACACTTAATCAACCATTCCCTCAGCCTTGTTTGAGAGCTACAACCGAATTTGGTGAAAGAGAGGGAGAATTTAAGGGAAAATTTAATTCATCTTGTTGACTTGAAGAACTTGAAGGAAATTGGCAATTTAGCTCCCAAACCTTGAATACAAGATTATGGAAGGACATTCCTCTCCTTATTGTTGTCTTTGAGCTAAGTTTTGCATGATTCTTGCATCATTGTAAAATTAAGTCATGAATTTGCTCATAAATGGTGAATTGGAGCTCAAATGTTACATGCATGCTTGAATTGATACATTTTGAAGTTGAATTCTTGGAAAATTGTACATGCATGCCCATGTTTTTATCATAGTCCATGTCTCCACATTGTTTTCAAAGATTGGAGCTCAGTTGAGCAAGAATTGAAGCTTGGTTTTGGTTTAAAACCCATGCATTGCATGTTTGGAAATTGTTCTTGAAAATGGATTTGAAAATGGCTTTAATTGACCAACCCTTGGCCCTTGCATGGGCAAATTAGCTTTTGAGACTTGTTATACAGTGAGTTTAAGTGTATTTTCCAGAATTTGGGGCCAACAGGTTGAGTTTTGGATGGTTGAATGCTTGGTTCAAACTTGGGAGACAAATCTGGAAATTCCAGATTTGGCTTCCTCGCTCGAGCGAAGGATTCCTCGCTCGAGCGAGCCCTTTGGTTTTGCAATCTCGCTCGAGCGAGCATCGAGCGTGGTATCGCGCGTAAAAATCGAGCATCCAGTACTTTTACTGTTTCATCAGACCGCTCAAGCGAAGGATTGTTCGCTCGAGCGAAGCCTTTGATTTTGCAACCTCGCTCGAGCGAGCGAAGGAAGGCTAGCTTGAGCGAGACCCCTGTTTTCAGCAACTTTTGAAAAATGCCTTCCAACTGTATTTTTGCATCCTCATCCCATCCTAGGCATTCTTAGGCCTAGTTTAAGACATCTTCATGAGGATTTAGACATAGAACCACACCGAGGTATTTAGGGATTTAATTATCATCCTTCCATTTGTGGAACTTAGTGTGTGTTCTATTTGTTAACTGTTTAGGGTTGGCTCTCGGGGACGCGCTCTAGCTGCTATTAGCCCAATCTCTGTGAGTAACAGATTGTGTAAAGATATGTTCAAATGGTTATATTTTGAATCTTGGAATCAACTGTTTATTGAACTGATATTGTTTATTGAATGAATGTATGTCATGTATTTGGCGTATTGTGGCATCCTTAGCACCTTGTTATTGGTATTCTGAGCTCTGTCGGTTTCCTTGTGGAACCATATCGTTTATCGATTGATGGCCATCATTATTGTTGGAGTCTGTAGGCCGGTCTTTTTGGACCTCTTGTTTATAGGCTAATGGATGTACCACATATGGTGATTGATTGAAATCTTGATTGATGAAATCTTGAAAGATTGAAATCTTGTATAATGAATTGATTTCATTCTTGTAAGGACATTCATTCATAACCTCTTTACACGTTATGTTATTCAATCGGGCTTTAGCTCCTTTGTTTATATATATATGTAGGTTCTCGAGCGGCACGAGCTAGGGCGTGGGTTAGTCCCCGCTTTTGTCAAGCGACCTATGTGCCTCCTTTGCGAGGTTCCGAGTTGCCATGTTATGGCTTGGGGTGTTTTTGTGTCCCCTATCGGTCTCTTCACCGTTTTGTATTCTTGTATAAAGCTATTTCTTGTTTCTTGCTGATCATATCGAGGATTCAATCCGTCTTGTTGTTGTAAATGATTGTATAGACGGTGTATGGATTGTACTGTTTGAACTGTATGAATGCATAAAAATGTTTTTGGCATACAGATTTTCACAGCTCATTGGACACTAGTTATTTACTGTATTGGCTTCCGCCAGGCCCTCAGACTGCTTTGATCAGACATCGTTCAGCAGGCCTTCGGTAATCTCGGATTACTGGCCAGTTACGGTGCTAAACCCATAAGGCCGGGTTTGGGTCGTGACAGAGTGGTATCAGAGCGATACTTAACCACGAGTTATACCGCACACACGTGTCCAAATGAGCTATAGGGTGTCCTAGAAAAGCGATTAGGGCATCTCATGAACTTGAAAAGTGTGTGCTTATGACTGACTGATTATATGTTAAAATGTTAAACTGTTTAATTGTACAACTGCTTATAATGATAACTGTTATAACTGCTTATAGCAAAATGGATAATGCAAATGAAACTGAAGCATCATCCTCTGAGGCCAGAATGGCCAGACTTGAACAAATGATGGGACTAATAATGGAAAGACTAGATCAACAACCGAATCAACAGTTTCCTCCTCCTCCTCCTCCGGTGCAACCGGAACAGAATGTACAGAATGTGAATGCTAATGAGGTGGACATTATTGCACTGACTCAGAAATTCAGCAAAATGAAACCGCCGTCCTTTCAGGGAGGCTTGGAACCGTTAAAGGCTGAAGCCTGGGTTCTTGAGACTGAGAAGTTGTTTGAAATGTTTCCGTGCTCCGAAGCAAACAAAGTATTGTTGGCAACCTTCACCCTTCAGGAAGAAGCAAGAAGGTGGTGGATGTTGACCCGTGATGCAAATACTATTGTGACTTGGGCTCAGTTTAAAGAGTCCTTCTTCGAAAAGTATTTTCCCCAGTGCATCAGGGACAGAAAAGTGACTGAGTTTGAACAGCTGAAACAGGGCAAAACGTCTGTTGCCGAGTATGAGAAGCAATTTACCGAACTTGCTAGGTATGCACCACATATGGTGGATACCGATTATAAGAAGGCCAGGAGGTTTGAAGGCGGCCTTAGTGTTGCTATCCAGGACCGAATAAATGTGTTGAAAATGCCAACTTATGTGGGTGTTCTCGACTGGGCATTGATGGCCGAGACAAATATTGCAGCGGTAAAACAATCTGAAACACCGACAACTGAGTTGCAAGGCAAAAGGCAGAGTTTCAAATTTAAGAAAAGCAAGCATAACCCAGCAAACAAGAAACAGAATACGGGGTCGACGACCAGCCCTAGCCAAGGGAGTGGGTTTACTCCACCCTGCTCCATATGTGGCAACAAGCACAAAGGGGTTTGCTACCAGATTTCTGGAGCTTGTTTCAGGTGTGGCAAGGTGGGCCACAGAATTAAAGATCGTCCTCTCGCTTAAGCGGTAGTAAAAAAGCCGCACAAAGCGCAGCATCAAATGTAGCACCAAAACCGAACCCCAAAACTACCGTGAAAGAGCCTATGAGGCAGGGCCGAGTGTTCGCCCTAGTACCGGGAGACGTGCAAAACACTGAGACTGTTGTGTCAAGTATCCTCTCTATCTGTGCTCAAAATGCTTATGTATTGATTGATTCGGGGTCTACACATTCTTATGTGTCGCATGCTTTTTCGCGTAAATTGAATAGACCCTTAGAACCCATGAACTATCTCATTTGTCAGATCATCACTGTTGGGGGATCCATGACATGTGCATATATGTATCCTGCTTGTGAGATTATTGTTGGGGATATGCATCTGTTTATTGATTTACTACCATTGAACATAGATCATTTCGATGTCATATTGGGGATGGATTGGTTACAAAAATATCACGCTACTATCGATTGTGTGACCAAGCAAGTTGTTTTCCGTCCACCGGGTTTGCCTGAATTTGTGTTTAATGGGAGTGGAGTAGTACCTCCTCCATACCTGATTTCTTCTGTAAAGGCTGTTAAACTGATTAGAAAGGGGTGTAAAGGGTATCTGTGTTCTGTATTGACTGTACCTGTTAATGATAATGTTAAAACTGATGTGAATTGTATTCCTATAGTCAGAGAATTCCCAGATGTATTTCCAGATGATTTGCCAGGGGATTTGATTGACAGGGAAATTGAATTTACTGTGGACGTGATTCGAATTACCGGCCGATATCTAAAGCTCCTTCTGAGAATGGCTCCAATCGAATCAAGGAATTGAAAGTACAATTGCAGAGCTTAGACAAGAAGTTTATCAGACCCAGTACTTCATCGTGGGGTGCACCTGTTTGTTTGTAAAGAAGAAAGATGGCTCATTGAGACTGTGCATTGATTACCGCGAATTGAACAAGGTAACTGTAAAGAACAAATATCCATTACCGCGTATTGATGATTTATTTGACCAGTTACAGGGTGCACAAGTATTTTCCAAGATTGATCTTAGATCGGGGTACCATCAACTGAAAGTCAAACCGGAAGACATTGATAAAACTGCTTTCAGAACGAGGTATGGCCATTATGAATTTTTAGTTATGCCGTTCGGAGTTACGAATGCCCCTGCTGCATTTATGGACCTCATGAACAGAATTTTTAAACCATACCTTGATGATTTTATTGTGGTATTCATTGATGACATCCTGATTTATTCTAAGACTGTAGAAGAACATGAACATCATCTGAGACTTGCCCTGCAAACCTTAAGAGAACAGAAACTGTATGCTAAATTGTCTAAATGTGAATTTTGGCTTGATCATGTGATGTTTTTGGGGCATGTTGTTAGCAAAGACGGAATTTCTGTTGATCCGCAGAAAATTGAAGCTGTAGTGAACTGGCCTAGACCGACGAATGTAACCGAAGTCCGAAGCTTTTTGGGACTGGCTGGATATTACAGAAGGTTTGTCAAAGATTTCTCTAAGATTGCCTTACCACTGACTCAGTTGACACAGAAAGGGATATCATTTGACTGGACTGACCAGAGGGAATCAGCATTTCAAGAATTGAAAACTAGACTTGTGACTGCACCGATTTTGACTCTACCTTCAGGTACGGATGGTTATACTGTTTTTAGTGATGCTTCTCATAAGGGTTTGGGATGTGTTTTAATGCAGAATGGGAGAGTTATTGCTTATGCTTCCCGACAGTTGAGACCGCATGAAAAGAACTACCCTACCCATGACCTAGAACTTGCTGCAGTAGTTTTTGCATTGAAAATTTGGCGTCACTATTTGTATGGAGCAACTTGTGAAGTGTACACTGACCACAAGAGCCTGAAATACTTTTTCACTCAGAAAGAACTGAATATGAGACAGCGGAGATGGCTGGAACTGATCAAAGATTATGACCTACAGATTTTGTACCATCCGGGAAAAGCCAATACTGTTGCCGATGCTTTGAGCCGAAAATCGATTGGGAACTTAGCCTGTTTGCTGACTGGACAGAGAGAGTTGCTTCTTGATCTGGAAAAGTCTGAAATTGAAATTATTCTGAAAGAACAAGGTGGAACCTTAGCTGCTATTTCTGCTCAACCAGCATTGATTGAGGAAATTAAAGAAAAACAACAACTGGATGATTACTTGAAGAAGATTATTGAGGAAAGAGATTCAAAACCGAGACCGGGGTTCAAATTTGACAACAATGTACTGAAATTTCAAGAAAGACTGTGCGTACCAAATGACACTGAATTGAAAAGAAGAGTTCTGCAAGAAGGCCACAGTTCGAAGTTTTCTATTCACCCAGGGAATGCGAAAATGTACCAAGATCTGAAACAGAATTTCTGGTGGCCAGGAATGAAGAAGGAAATTGCCGACTTTGTGTCTAAGTGTCTTCATTGCCAACAAGTCAAAGCGGAACATCAGCGACCCGCAGGCTTACTGCAACCCTTGCCCATACTAGAGTGGAAATGGGAGCATATCACGATGGATTTCATTGTTGGGTTGCCTCGCTCCAGGAAAGGTATGGACTCTATTTGGGTTATTGTTGATAGACTGACTAAATCCGCACACTTCCTACCTGTCAAGACAATTTATAATGCGGATAAATTGGCTGTTATCTATATTGATGAAATTGTGAGATTGCATGGAGTGCCTGTATCTATTGTTTCTGACAGGGATTCGAAGTTTACATCGAGGTTCTGGCAGAGCCTACAGACTGCATTGGGTACTGAATTGAGGCTGAGTAGTGCCTATCATCCTCAGACAGATGGCCAGTCAGAAAGGACCATCCAGACTCTAGAGGATCTACTGAGAATGTGTGCCCTTGATTTTCAGGGAAACTGGGAAAGTCATTTGCCGTTGGCTGAATTCGCCTACAACAACAGCTACCATTCGAGTATCGGTATGGCGCCTTTCGAGGCATTGTATGGCAGAAAGTGTAGATCTCCAATTTGCTGGGCAGAAGTTGGAGATGGGCCTTTGCTTGGGCCCGAGATTGTATATGAAACGACCGAAAAGATAAAGCGTCTGACAAGAAAGACCTAAAACCGCATGAGTAGATAAAAAAGTTATGCGGATGTTAGAAGACGGGATAGAGAGTATGAAGTGGGTGCTCACGTGTTTGTGAAAGTGACACCAATGAAAGGCCAGACTCGCTTTGGAGTCAAAGGCAAGTTAGCGCCAAGATATGTCGGACCGTATCAGATTATTGAGAAAATCAATCCGGTGGCGTATCAAGTTGCACTTCCTCCTGAAATGGAGCATATGCATAACGTCTTCCACATTTCGATGTTGAGAGACTATCTTCGAGATCCGTTTCATGTGATTGAGCCTACTCGTATCGTGTTGAGTGATGACTACACTTACGAGGAACGGCCTATACATATTGTGAACAGACGGATCAAGAAATTGAGGAACAACGAGATCCCGTTAGTGAAAGTTGACAGGCAGAATCATGGTGGTGTGTATGCCACTTGGGAAAGGGAAGATGACATGGCAAGGCGATATCCTAATTTGTTCCTGCTGAATCCTGTTTTCTTCCAAACTGAAGGTAACTTGAGTTTAGAGGACTAAACTCCTTATAAGGAGGGGAGACTGTAACAACCCTCGTACCGTTTACCGAATAACCACTGAATTATATACTGATTATTGCTAAACTGGACCGCTAATGACTGATAATAGGGTTAATTGAAGTATTGAATGGGCCGATTGAAATCGGAACTGAAATTGAATGAGTTTACCTATTGAATTGTATATTGCATATGTTTGACTTTATATGTTTAAACTGCTAATTGAAGGCCTTATCGGCGGCCGATTTAGAAACCGTTTGATGTTTTGGGATCGGTAGAATATTTGCGATTTAGTGGTATATTTATCTGGAAATTGATTAGGAGTGATTAAATTAGATTAAATTGAGTTAATTAAAGAGTTGCCTTATTTACAATTATGCCATTGGGTGGGCTTTGCTTAATATTATTCTCTGTAGAGCCTTATACACTTAATCAACCATTCCCTCAGCCTTGTTTGAGAGCTACAACCGAATTTGGTGAAAGAGAGGGAGAGAATTTAAGGGGAAAATTTAATTCATCTTGTAGACTTGAAGAACTTGAAGGAAATTGGCAATTTAGCTCCCACACCTTGAATACAAGATTAAGGTAGGACATTCATCTCCTTATTGTTGTCTTTGAGCTAAGTTTTGCATGATTCTTGCATCATTGTAAAATTAAGTCATGAATTTGCTCATAAATGGTGAATTGGAGCTCAAATGTTACATGCATGCTTGAATTGATACATTTTGAAGTTGAATTCTTGGAAAATTGTACATGCATGCCCATGTTTTTATCATAGTCCATGTCTCCACATTGTTTTCAAAGATTGGAGCTCAGTTGAGCAAGAATTGAAGCTTGGTTTTGGTTTAAAACCCATGCATTGCATGTTTGGAAATTGTTCTTGAAAATGGATTTGAAAATGGCTTTAATTGACCAACCCTTGGCCCTTGCATGTGCAAATTAGCTTTTGAGACTTGTTATACATTGAGTTTAAGTGTATTTTCGAATTTGGGGCCAAGAGGTTGAGTTTTGGATGGTTGAATGCTTGGTTCGAACTTGGGAGACAACTGAAATTCAGATTTGGCTTCCTCGCCGAGCGAAGGATTCTCGCCGAGCGAGCCCTTTGGTTTTGCAATCTCGCTCGAGCGAGCATCGAGCGGTATCGCGCGTAAAAATCGAGCATCCAGTACTTTTACTGTTTCATCAGACCCCTCGTGCGAAGGAATGTTCGCTCGAGCGGAACCTTTGATTTTGCAACCTCGCCGAGCGGCGAAGGAAGGCTTCGCCGGCGAGACCCTGTTTCAGCAACTTTTGAAAAATGCCTTCCAACTGTATTTTTGCATCCTCATCCCATCCTAGGCATTCTTAGGCCTAGTTTAAGACATCTTCATGAGGATTTAGACATAGAACCACACTGAGGTATTTAGGGATTTAATTATCATCCTTCCAATTGTGGAACTTAGTGTGTGTTCTATTTGTTAACCTGCTGTTTAGGGTTGGCTCTGGGACGCTTTAGTCGCTATTAGCCCAATCTCGTGAGTAACAGTTGTGTAAAGATATGTTCAAATGGTTATATTTTGAATCTTGAATCGAATGTTTATTGAACTGATATTGTTTATTGAATGAATGTATGTCTGTATTTCGAATCAGTGGCATCCTTAGCACCTGTTATTATTGGTATTCTGAGCTCTGTCGGTTTCCTTGTGGAACCATATCATTTATCGATTGATGGCCATCATTATTGTTGGGTTCATTAAGGCCGGTCCTTTGGACCCTCGTTTATAGGCTAATGGATGTACCACATATGGTGATTGATTGAAATCTTGATTGATCAAATCTTGAAAGATTGAAATCAGTATAATGAATTGATTTCATTCTTGTAAGGACATTCATTCATAACCTCTTTACGTTATGTTATTCACGGGCTTTAGCTCACTTTATATATATATGTAGGTTCTCGCAGACGGGCCGGAGCTAGAAGCGTGGGTTAGTCCCCAGTTTTGTCAAGCCAGCCTATGTGCCTCACTGCGAGGTTCCGAGTTGCCATGTTATGGCTTGGGGTGTTTTTGTGTCCCCTATCGGTCTCTTCACCGTTTTGTATTACTGTATAAACTGTTTACTGTTTACTACATCATATCGAGGATTCAATCCCCGTCTTCGATCGTAAATGATTGTATAGATGTATGGATTGTACTTGTTTGAACTGTATGAATGCATAAAATGTTTTTGTCATACTGATTTTCATTTCAATGGACACTAGTTATTTCTTGTATTGGCTTCCGCCAGACATACGTACTCTGTTTGGTAATCTCGGATTCTTGGCGATTCTGATGCTAAACCCATAGGGCCGGGTTTGGGTCGTGACACCCCCTCTCTTTTGGGTTTTGTTTGCTTGCACTTTTTGCCTTCCAAAGGAGCATGCCTCTCTATACTTTTGAGGCTTGGTTCAGGCCCCTTTTTTGTGACTTTTAGGACCTGCCTTGGCTCTTTCCATGGCTGGTTTTGTGATACCCCTGTTCTGTAATATGCTAAATTGGTCCTTAATTTGTTTATGGTTATGTGTTTAGCATGATTTTGCGTGCCATTATGTGATAATATGTGATTTTGAATTCGTATCTGTTCACTGTAGGAATATCTGTTTGAATAATCTGCTTTAGAAATTAAATTGAGGGCCTTATCGGCCGCAGAATCTGGAATTTACTACGCCATTGTGATTGGCATAATTTTTAGAGCCTACGGTGAAGTATAATTGAAAATTGATTCGGGTCGGATTAAATCGATTAAATTGGTGAATTAGTGCCCAACTATTTAATATTATTAAATAAGCATTAGTGGGACTTTTATTTATGGCCATATACACTCCCTTAGTTCATTTGAGCTCAAAAATCTGAAGAGACAATTGTGAGAGAGTGAGGGCCGGCTGTTAGAGAGAGAGAAGGAGATAATTGTGCTATTTTGACTCAAGTTTGGAGAAATTGAAGTCCATTCTCTAAATTGGACCATAGATTGAAGGAATTGAGCTTCTAGGTAAGCCCTTGACTCTTGAATTCATGGAAGTAATGTGTGATCTTGTGTGTTCAAGGGTTGTTTGTACTCAAGAGCAAGAGTTAAGTTAGTTTTGTTGGAATTAAAGCTTGATATAAGCATGCATGTATGAAATTGTGTTCAAATAACATGTATCATGTCAATTAAGCAAAAATTTAAGTTTGATCATGCATGCAAGCTTGGTTTTGTTGAGTTTTGGCACCATTTGCATCCTTGAAATGGAAATGAAGTCAAGATGGCCTTGCATGTTTGAATAATTAAAGATATGAGCTTGAATGCATGAATTTGGTATATTGGTGATGAGTTTGTCATGTTTTGAGACATGCATGTAGGTAAATCAAGAAATTGAACTTCATAATGCTATAATCTTGCAAGGGAACCATGTTAGTATGATTATATTTGAGATTTGAGCCTTTGCATGCAAGAATGGTAGCTGGGAAAATGAATTGAAGCTCAAGAACACAAACCTGGAATTTCCAGAATTTTGACTTCCGCTCGAGCGGAGAAAACGAGCTCCCAGCATTTTCTGCAGACCTGGTTCCCGCTCAAGCGGGGAAGTTGACGCTCGAGCGGGGAGCTATGTAGGCAGGAAAGTCCACTCGAGCGGCCGAGTTAGCGCTCGAGCGGGAATTGAAGGCAACTAGTACTTTTGCAGAGCTAAGGGTCCGCTCGAGCGGGGAAGTCCACGCTCGAGTGGGGACCCTATTTGCTGAAATCCTGTTTTTGCATTTTGTGTTCTGTTTTCCGTTCTCTTTCACTTGCGAGCACTCTTAGGCATATGTTAAGCATTGTAAATGAGTTAATACGATAATAAGAAAGCCTAAAGAGGAATACGTGAATTAAAGAATGGATTGAACGGTTAATGACCCTTTTGTGTTCATGAAATGTGTAGGGTCAAGCTCCAGGGCCAATCCACAAGCCGATCACTGTGAGTAATATCGATATTTGAATACTTGTGAATGTCAAATTGTTTACTCCCTTTAAAGCTTTATGAATTACTAATTGGGATTGTGGACGTAAGCCCGATATGAATGCATAAATGGACCCAAGGTCGTTTTGATAAGCATAAATGGACCAAAGGTCGTTTTGTTAAACATGAATGGACCAAAGGTCGTTTTGATGAACATGAATGGACCAAAGGTCGTTTGGATACGAATGTATGGGCCAAAGGTCGTTCTGACATGAATGAGTGGGCTAAAGGCCGTTCTGACATGGATGAGTGGGCCAAAGGCCGTTTTGAAATGAATGAGTGGGCCAAAGACCGTTTTGAAGTACATGATTGGGCCAAAGGCCGTTTTGACATAATCGAACAGGCCGAAGGCCGTTTCGTCATGAATGTGAATCTGAATGGGCCAAAGGCCAGTATGTACGGAACTATGGTTACTTGATTTAAATTACCCTTATATGTGTTAACTACAGATATGAATTGGGCCCAAGGCCGTTTGGAAAATGTTGTTCTACGTCTTGTTGCATAAATTCTGTAATTGATGTTATTCACGGGGCTATCGCTCACGCTCATTCATGTCTTTGTAGGTGAGCCAAGAGAAGTCCAGACCCAGCCTCAGTGAAGCCTGTGTAGAACAACCCAAGTTTTGGAGAGTCAGCCCTTGTGTCTCACGCATGAGACCCGTCTTCGCCTTTTTGTTATCTATTTTATGTTGTCAAGATGGTGAAGACTTTATGTAATTCTGTATATAGTTTTGATGGGTTGGCTTGGACTTATATGATCCTGTTTATCTGTAACTCATGCTCTTGTTTCTTGATGTGAGTTATTAATGTCTATGTATATAATCGTTTTGATGTGCCATGTAAGCACAGCTCTATGGACAAAGTTTTGATTTGCTTCCGTTTGGCCCCCATTAACTCTGTTAAAAATACGTTTGGATCCGTTTGAGGTCGTAGGTAATCTCATGATTACTGGTCGGTTACGTCCTTAACCCACGGGGGCGGGTCAGGGTCGTGACAGGTTTGATCACCTTTTGCATGCATCTTGTATGTGTAGTGTAATCCCATTTGTAGCTCATTAAGGTAGCATGTTTGCCTAGCTTGTGTTGAGTCCATTTCAGTAGGTTTTTGGCGATGTTTTACCGTGCCTTAGATCTTTTTTGGGTAGGTTTTGTCACTCCATGCATGTGAAATACACTTGTAGTGTAAATCTCAGAAACTAGCTTTATATGCTTCTTGCTTTTGCAAGTCATCCTAGCTTATGTTCAGTCCATTTCAGCATGTATTTGGTCATCATTTCGCATGTCATGACTCTATCTTTTGCTGGTTTGGTCGTATTTTGCATGCTACGTATACTTGTAGAACAAATCTTGCTTACTAGCCTTATGTGCATATTGATTTGACTCATCATTCCAGCATATTTTGGCTTTGCTCCAGCATGATTTTATCCTTATTTCGGGCTGTTCTTGGACAGTTTTGGGCTGCCATGGCCATATCACTCATGCTTTGTATAGCTATAGTGTAAATGCTTAGGCTAGCTTTGGGTTTTGAGGCCCCTACCATGCCATACATGTGATGTTTGCATGCTTTGCCATCATTCTAAATGTTATTTCAGTCCATGAAATGTGGCCATACACTTGCATTTGACATGCTTTCAATGCGTTGGAGGGTTTGCCCCTTTATGCCTTAACATGAACCATTGCATTTGCATTCATGCCATAGCTTGTGAGCCGTCATTTCAGTGGTTATTTGGGGTTATTATGCCATGATATAACTCTTTTTTTTATCGCTTAAGTCATTCCATGGTTGGTCCTAAGAGGTGTAGTGTAATTCACCCTATTTGCCTTGCATATTCCATGCCTTATGCCCTTCATGTTAGCACATTTTGGCTTCCTTCCTTGCATGTTTTAGTATTGTTTTAACATGTCCTAGGATTTTTTTGGGTTGCCTTAACCGTATGCTTCATGTTTTGTATACTTGTAGTACAAATGCTTTTGCTTGCCTCAAGCTTTGAGCACCATTGCATGCTATCTTTGAGCTATTTAGATGATTTGGCATCATTTAATACTTCATTTCAGAGCCTACAACATTGCCATGTTCCCACTTCATTCATGCTTTGAATGCCTTTAAGTGTTATGCATCGTTGCCTTGTTTGCGGCCTAGCATGCATGCCATCTTGCCTAGGTATTTGAGCCACCATCTCAGCATGTTTAGGTCCTTATTTTGACCTATTTGAGCTCTACCCATGTTTGGTTCATGCATATTTGCCATGTATTGCATGCCTCCTTTGTAGTCCTCTTTGCTAGCTTAATGCTTTAAGGACCCTAACATGCCATACTTGTGTTGTTTGAATGATTTGGCATCATTTCTTACCTCATTTCAGTGCACTTAGTGTTGTTACACTTGCACATTTGTCACTCCTTAAGCACTTTAGAGAGTTGTGCTCTTGGGCCTCTTTGATGAGCCATTGCATTTTGCATGCTTGTGTGTGTTTTGGTGACTTAATTCCATTACCATTGGCCACTGATTTGGGCATATCTGAGGTCTGCCTATTTTGGTTTAAGTCCAACCCTTGCATGTTGTTGCATGCTTGTCTTGCATATTGTTGTATGCTTGCTCCATCTTTGCATGTTTTCGCATGCTAGTTCCATTACATGTTGTTGCATGTTTATTACACTACATTTTGCATGCTTAAGTCACATTGCATAACGAGGGGCGTTTCATACTTCAAGTGATGAAATGTGTCTCAATTCTCGGTCCCTGATGCTCTTGATGATCCATGATAGAGCTCTAGGCACTTATGTGTTTATTTGTGCATTCATTTCACATTGATTTGCACAAGTTGGATCTTTGGCCATCATGCATCGGGATGCATGATTGATGGTCGTAGATCCGACTATGCCTCTCCTTTGATGTTTTGAGATGATATGGGGTGGCATAGTGTGTACATATCCTCGAGAGACTCTCCCTTTTCTCTATTTTGTGCTCTACTGCAGCTTGGTGTCCCAAAGACATCAAGATCGGCAATGCCTTGCAGAGATGGCAGCGGTTTTGTTGTTGGCCGGCACCCCTTAATTTTTGGTCGGCAGTGGCTCCCCATGGCCGGCAGGCCACTGATGCACTCCCCAGCATGTTTTTGGTAAGGTTCAGCAGGAATTCCTTGAGGACACCCTGCAAATAGAGCCTCTAAAGAGCAACCGGAGAGCGTTTCGAGGCGAGAAATCGAATGCGAGCATGCATACCCTTCTGTTTCTGTGAATAGAGCTAGAGCGGCTTTATTTGTTGCTTTTCATTTGTAATAATTAATTAATTTGTTAATTAGTTAATTGTTGTAGTAATTAGTTGTAGCTAGTTATTCAATTTGGTTATGTAATAATTAATTAGCTTGTTAGTTAGCTAATTAGCCGGCATGTATTATTTATTTGGACCCTCCGTCGAGAGGGCCAATTTTGTAATAAGTGTGCGTGCGTGTGTGCATGTCTTCCAACCTCCATTTCTTTCTCCCTTTTACTTACCTGCTTTTGTTGGTTCGTTTTAGGTGATGTTTCAAATTAGCATACTTATGCTTTGCATGTTTGCATCCATTCATCTGTCTAGCATACTTATGCTTCGCTTGTTTGCATACATTCATCTATCTTGCATGCACCGGGTTCGGCATCGCATTAAGTGCATCGTATTTCAATTCCAAGTTGAATATATGTATCGATTGCTACATCTTATATGCCATTTTAGGATAGCCGAGCTGTTTCTAGTTGCATTTTGCATGCTACATTAGCCATCTTAACATGAACTAGGATCACGCATTGATTTCTAACTAAGTTCTTTGTTTTGGCTCGGAGTACTAGGTAAGCTTTTATGCTTTAGCATGCTACATGTGTGTCATTGATTGCCATGATAGCATGCTTGCCATGAGGCTATTTGCTTAAGTGTATAACTGCCTGAATGCCTGTTGGTGAAGGTTGGATTGCTTGAATTGGAACAATTCGTTGAAATCTGCATTTTAGCCTACTTACGAGTAGCAAACTTCAAACCATTTCCAAACAAGCGGATATGTGATGCTTTGTTCCAAATTAGGCGATCTAGTCTATACTTGTATGCTGTGCGCATCACATAGTAATTCTAGGTTTTATAGCTGGAATAAGAACACATGTGTTTTCAAAAACAAGATATCCTGTTTAGTAGTAGCCGATCTTTGATCGGGCGAGCGGGGGTGCTCATAGATGACCTTCCCCAATCGTACCCAAGTTCCTGAGCCGAGACAACTTTGGTGATGACGAACACGTGGCCTTAGGCAACAAGTCAGGGTTTCCTAAATTCTCCCAAAATAAAATATTTAGGTGGCAACTCTGTGTCTAGGAAAGCAGTCCATGTTTGGCACTTCTTTCTTAAAAATCAGTTTTCCAAAACGATTTGCCGGATTTGGACTCTTTAGTGATTTATCAATCTCACATCGCACATTGTGAGATCAGATTAAGAACCGTGACAATTTGAGTCCGAACTGTAACATGAGGCCCTCAGGGCGCGTCTACACTAATGATCTCCTCTAGGCGATTGACCAGTTGATCCTCACGATGCAGAAAAGGAAGACTGTTCTAGTATCACATGGGATCGAGATACGCTTTGCCCCAAATTTACAGTTAGTACAATTTTGCTCCCAACTCTGTTGATCTCTTCTACATTTTTCTTTCTTTCTTTTCTTTTATTTTCAACTCGAGCCTATACAAGTTGCACCTGCAGGACCTCCTCTACCTGGGAGGAGAAAGAGATGGGGCCCATTGAGAGGCTGGGGAGGAGCTGTCCAGGGGAGAGGCCAAGCGAGGTAGCGCTCACCTTCGGAAGAGTCTTTTGACAGATCCATGACCCCCGAGGACGAATGACAGGAGGTTGACTTGCAGTCTTGTAGCCCCAGTGATAACAGTGATGCACCTCCTCGGCAGCCGAGAAGAAAGAGAGCTAGGATGGGCTACTGATGAAGATGATGATGATGATTTGCTATTTTGTTTTTGTTTTACTTTTACTTTGTAGTTAAAGACTAGCTTCAGATATACCCTTTTTGTTTTCGAAGACTTTTCTTTTGTTTTTGTTTTTGTTTTTGTTTTGTTTTGTTTTTTTTTTTTTTTTTTGTTTTTTTTTTTTTTTTTTTGTAAACCAATGATCGGGGATGGATCCCCAGTTTATAAAAGACAAGTTTTTGTTGAATGATCTCTTTGCACAACGTGATGAATGGCATTTGCATGCGATGAATGGCATAACTCTTGCATTGTTACCGTTAAAACTATGAATGCTTGTTCTTGAATTGATTCATCAATCGGATAATGACTTACAACCGGTCAAAATATAAAATACAACTCAATAACAGAAAAATGAAATGGAAACAACTTGAAAATGTTAAAAAACACTTGGTACAAACAAAACAAAACTCAAACGTACAATCATGGTCCACCCGAACAAAGGCCAACTTTTGCTACAATCAAGACCGAACTAGACCAAAGATTAAGGCCCGACTGGCTTTCAGCGATGCACCAACCATCACCAATGCACGGTGGCCATCAAGTAACGCCGTCGATCTTTGCCCAAGTGTCATGCACAACTCCTTCTCAAACTCTATAAATAGTGCTCCCATGTTGTTTTTCTGGTAGGCTCACAAATCTTTGATATTTTGCTCTCAAGATGGAGATATTACTTGTCGATAGGCTTCGAGATTGGATAACTACTTTGGATGGCTCGGAAAAGGTGAATTTCGGCAGTTTTAGCTTGAACGCTCTTTTTCCTTTGAACTGCACTTTCCTTTGTTTTCCATTCCTCCATGCCGTGGTTCGATGTTAGAACCCGGTCACACATGTATTTCAATTTGGATCTCAAGAAATGTGTCCAACACTCGAAGAATTTCAAACACTGCTGGATCCCGACGCGACGAAGAAATCATGCCTCAGTCCCGTTTTAGCCATGCCCAAGCTTTGGGACGGATGTGTGGATTATCATTGCACAAGGCTCGGTCTTTGGCTCATGATAGGGAGCTGGACATCCCCAGTTTAGTTCATCGATTTTCCGTTATTGGAGATAGGAGCGACCTTCTCTGGCGCAGCCACCAACAACATGCTCTCTGTTTATGCCTACTTGTGCAACTCCTCCTTGCCTCTAGTTTTGGCGAAGCTAGTATCTGGTTGATCGAAGTGGCCCAAGGCTTGAAAGAGGCCAAGAGCTGCATAGGTTTTGCACTGGCCGAAACTTAGATGGGTTTGGATGCTTTCCGTCGGGGAGAGACTACTTGCTTTGCAAGGAGCTCATTACTTCTCTAGGTATTATTTTCCACCCTTCCAATTTATAATTCTTACATCACTCATCACTCATTCTCTATTTTTCTCTCAAAACCCTTTTCATACTCTCCCCTCAATGCACACCTCTCTATTCTTTAATCTCTCTTATTTTTCATCCCTCCGCAAGTATGATTGATGGATAAACTGTGGGTAGTGGGCCCTTGCCTCGAATACTCAACTAGGGCTTATTTCTTTCACCAACGGCCAATAGATTTCCCTTCAAAGGGTTTATGGTGTGATTGGATGTGCAGTCGGTCCGCATCTGATATATCTTGGTGTTGCCCCTGGTTTAATTTAGCCGAGATGAGCTACAGCATGTCCCAACAGTGGGGTGTAGAGTTTATTGGCCTTACACATTGTGTGTTCTATTTTCCACTCCGGTTTCGACACCAGTTTGGGCATAATCAAATATGTCCGGATAAGGAGGTGGAATACACAGCTTCATTTTCGGTTCGCGCCTTGCATCTGCCCTGGTATCTTGTGGCCTGGAGGACATGAGAAATTCTGGCCCCTGCCATTAGTTTCAGTTACACCGTGTCTAAGGAGTGTCTAGCTTGGCTTGAAGAGGAGGTAGAGGTTGGACCATCTTTGGCATAGAGCCACCCAACTCAACTGTGCCCTAGTTTTACTACTTTGATCTTTTCTTTTCAAGTTTAAAATGTAAAAAGCAGTTTTGGTCTAAATCAAAGAGTTTGGAGAATGTACTTATATTGAAATCAATAAAATTAAAGTTGCGAGCACTAAAAAATTTCCTTTCAGTCCCAAAAATGGTCCAAGTTGTAAAAGGGTAAAATTTTGAACGAAATCAACTTTTATTAAAACTTTTCAAAACAATTTTCGGAAGCGATCACCACCTGACACGCATAGAATTGATCCTCAAGATGTACAATCCCGAATCAAAAGAAATCATACCTGCCCCTGGCTACGTATCATTACTACTGTTTTGTACTCGGCTTTTCTGCCCAAAATACAGAGCATAACCGACCTAATAGATGATGATTAAGGATGACCTAATTAGGGAAACGGATAGGACAATTAAACTGGAGATAGTTACGGCCGAACTTCAAGATGAAGTTGCCTACATATCCCAAGAATAGAAATCAGGCCTTGCGTAGTTTGGTTCAGGTTCATTCAAGTATTAACCCTCAGCTTTTACCCTCTAACTTTTGCCAAAGCCGTCTTTTAGGGTTTTCAACCTTGCAAGCTCAGTTTTTCTTTATTTTTGATTTTTCATGCTCTAAATTTTGCCGAGGTCGCCCTTTCGGGTTTTCGGCCTGGCGAGCCTTTCAGGATAATATTTCTTCAACTTGTCCATGTTGATTGGTTGTGAGAACTCCAGACCATCCAAGTCCATAAGAATAACCGCCCCTTTTGACCAGATTAACTTGATGATGTAAGGACTAGTCAAGTTAGGTTTGAACTTGCCCTTAGGGTCATGAATGGGAGCTCGGTTGTCTTTCAACACCATGTCCCCTTCCTTGAGATTCTGAGACTTAACCTTTTTGTTAAAAGCCGTAGCAATTCGACGTTGGTAGCCCTGAACATGATACAATGCTCTTAGTCTTCTTTCATCAAACAACATCAATTCCTCAAATCCACTTTGCTGCTAATTTGCCTTTGCTATCTGACACTTAGCCATAATTCGTAGCGAAGGCACTTCAATTTTGATCAGCAAAATAGCCTCCATCCCGTAGACAAGAGAATAAGGGGTTGCCCCTGTAGACGTTCGGTTTGAGGTTATGTAGCCCCAGAGTGCAAATGGCAATTTATCTAGCCAGTCTCTATAGGTCTCCACCATCTTCTGCAGAATTCTCTTGATATTCTTGTTACCAGCTTCGATAGCCCCATTAGTTTGCAGCCTGTAGGTTGATGACTTATGGAAAGCCACGTTATATTTTTCAAGCAAATCTATTACCTCTTTTTTGAAGTGAGTTCCATTAGCGGAGATAATTTCATTGAGAACTCCATATCGGCAGATGATTTTTTTTATTTTTTTTTTTGATGAACTTAGCCACATGCGATGCTTTCAGTACAGAGTAAGACTGGGCTTCCACCCATTTTTTTGAAGTAATCAACTACTACCAGAATGAATTCATGTTCGTTTGACCCTTTTGGCATAACTACGCGGATAACGTCTATCCCCCAAACAGATAACGGCCATGGTGAAGTCATGTTGTAGAGGTTCGACGGTGGAATGTTCATACTTTTAGCATGAATCTGGCATTTGTGATAGCGCCGAACAAAACCAATACAATCCTCTTCCATGGTTGACCAGTAGTAGCCTTGCCTAAGGATTTTTCGGGCGAGCATCACAGCGTTCATGTGGTCTCCACACTCTCCTTCATGAATGGCCTCCATAAGGCACTTTAATTCTTCTTCCTCGACACATAGCTTGTGCATTCCCAGATGGCCTCTTTTGTACAACTTGCCTCCGCAAATAATAAATTGGACAGCCAGACGCGGTATTCCCCTCTTATCCTTGGCATTTGCTCCTGGTGGATACACCTCCTTTTCCAGGAAATTCAAAATATCATAATACCAGGGGTTCTTATCTGAAGCCTCATCTATTGCGGCAACAGTTTCATAGGCTGGCGTATACCTTTGTTCAATAATGATTGGATGCATCTGACTCCCAGTGGAATGTCTACCATAGAGGATAGAGTTGCTAGTGTATCAGTGAATCGGTTGTTCTCCCTTAGCAAGTGGGCAAACGTTAACTTCTCAAACCTCAAAATTAGCATGTCCAAGACCTGATGATAAACCTTCATTTTCTCTTCTTTAACCTGCCAATCTCCATTGGCTTGAGACACAACCAAATTTGAATCCCCAATAACGTCCAACCTTTTTGCCCTTAGTTTCAGGGCGGCTTCTAAACCAGCGATACACACCTCATACTCTACTTCGTTGTTGGATACTTTGAACTAGAGTTTGAAGGCTAAGGGTATATGGGAGTCATCAGGTGCTATCAGTAATACACCGATCCCATAACCGTATTGGTTGGCTACTTTGTCAAAGTACATCGTCCACGTTCTCTCTTCTATTTGCAGAATATTTTCATCCGGGAAAAGGTACTCCACCACTTCATCTCCCTTTACTGGGTGATCTGCCATAAATTCTACTACAGCTCTCCCTTTAACAGACTTGCGTGTAACACATGTAAGATTAAATTTGTAGAGAAGGAGCAACCAACCGGCTACCCTAGCCGTAAGCGCTGCTTTCTCAAAGAGATATTTGATGGGATCTAATCTCAAAACCAAGATTACAGAGTGAGCTAATAGGTAGTGCCTCAACATCCAGGTAGCCCATACCAAGGCTAGACAGGATTTTTCAAAGGGAGTGTAACGGGTCTTGTAATCTAACATTTTCTTGCTCAAGTAATAAACGACTTTCCCCACTTTGGCCTCCGACTCTTGAGCTAAGATACACCCCATGGTTAAGTTTGTCACTGACAGGAACAAGATCTGTTGTTTTCCCGGTTCTGGCAGTGATAACATAGGTAGATTCTGCAAGTACTGCTTGACCTGTTCAAAAGTGAATTGACAGTGATCGTCCCACTGGAACTCCTTTCCTTTCTTTAGGAGACCAAATAGTGGTTCACAAGTCAAGGTTAATTTTAAAATAAATTGTCTTATGAATTGTGCTTTACCTAGAAAGTCGCGCACCTCCTTTTTTGTTTTTGGTGGTGCCATTTCTAAGATGGCCTTGATTTTGGAAGGATCTACCTCAATTCCTCTCTGCGTGATTAAGAATCCCAGCATTTTTTCCGTTGTTACACCGAAGGTGCATTTTTGCAGATTCAACCTCAATCTATACTCTCTGATCTGCTGAAAGAATTTTTCCAAGGTGATGGAATGACCCTCTCGATCTTTGGGCTTGACAATCATATCGTCCACATACACCTCAGTCTCTTTGTGGATCATGTCATGCAGAATGGTAATTGCAACCCTCTGATAAGTGGGCCTAGCATTCTTCAGCCCAAATGGCATGACTAGGTAACAATAGGTGCCCCACGGAATGGTGAAAGCGGTCTTCTCCCTATTCTCGGGTGCTATCAAAATCTGGTTATACCCGAAAAATCCATCCATAAACGAGAGCAATGCATGGCCCGCGGTGAAGTTTACCAACTCATCAATATGTGGCAGTGAAAAATCATCCTTCGGACTAGCCTTATTCAGATCCCTAAAGTCGACACAGACTCTGATTTTGCCATCCTACTTCGAAACTAGAACAATATTGGCCGACCACATCGGATATTCAGATACAAGCAAGAACCCTGCCTCAAACTGTTTGGCGACTTCTTCCTTTATCTTCAAAGCCCAATTTGGGCGAACTCTACGCAGTTTTTGCTTAACTGGTTTAGCCTTGGGGTTAAGAGGGATCCGATGCTGTACAATCTCAAGGTCGATTCCAGGCATGTCTTTGTTAAACCACGTAAAAACATCTTTGAAATTTTTTAATAAAGCGATTAAACGCTATGCTTCCTTCAAGACAAAGATGGACCCGATCTAGACCAAACAGGTCTTCAAGACTACGTTAATTGATACGATTTTCATCAGTATAGGGCTTAACACACCTCCTCCTTATGTTCAACCAAATTTTTCAAAACTCGAGGAATTTCTTCCTCTTCGTTTATGTTAAAATGTTGAAAATTAAGATCAGTACAACAAACCCAAGGCATAGAGAAGTAGGCAACATTTACAGCATTCCCATTCAAAAAGTCTGGATCCTCGATTACAGTGGACTCAAAGGAAAAGCTAAAAGATGACCTAGATAGGACTTTGGCATCAGGTTACCACTCCCAGAAGTACCAGACTCAGAGGAACCTGAATCTGACTCTTACTCCATAGACTAGGTGGAATCAGATCTGGACTCACTATCCGATTCAGAACTGTTGATGATGCCTTGCTCAAACTTCTAGACTAGGCGTGGAGCCTCAGATGCATCCATGATAAGATTGGAGAAATCCGCTACTAGGGTATCCCCGATCATTGAGATAGTAAAACTATCCCCCAAGTAGGTGGCCTCAACTCCAGCAGTGGAGCTTATTAGTAAGTCAGCTATTGCTTTTCCCAACAACTCCTCTTCTTCAATGTCTAGGTTTGTAGTCTTTCCTTGATCCGTGTTAGTGCTTTGGTTTGCCTGTTCATCCTCCTCCTCTGGTAACTGGTGCTCGAAAAAGATCTCGAACCCTGGATACCTAGTCTTTGTTTCCCAGTCATACCAAGGTTCCAGGATTCCACAGAATGGGAAATCTTCCCCTTTGAGGACAAAGTGTCTGTTCAGGGTTCCCCGTATAGGTTTATGGACTAACTCATACTGCTTCCCAGTCCTTTTTGCCTTCATCCTCTCTCTCAACTCTTGTCTTTTCCTCTGCCAATCTACAGCGGTAGGTTTGTATCCCAGCCCAAAAGAATGGGGGCTATGACTTGGCTTATTAGCAACAGTATCTCCCTGTCTGCCACTTCGGCCTAGCCCTGACTCGGGCACATGCCCCGGTTTATTCATCATGTATATGGATTGTACACATACATAGTCTCCATCGCCCTCTACCATGATGGTTTGGACCAACCGAGCTTCTACCAGAGAGAAGCCAGAAAGGAAGACATCCTCTTCCGTATGTATGATCTCCAGTAATGGTGCAGTGGTTCCTTGGGGAGAATGGATCACAGAGCTACCATACACAGTGGCAATCCTGCCCTTGAAGGGGTACTTCACTAACTGATGGACTGTTGATGACACAGCCTTCATCTGATGTAGTCAGGGCCTTCCCAGTAGTAGGTTGAATGTGGTCGGAACATCCATGACATGGAATTCCACCTCATGTTCAGACAGGTCGATCATGATATTGCTCTTCAACACTCCCATGACATCCTGACTTGTATTATCATAAGCCCAGATAGCTTGGGTCGTAGGTGTAAAGTCAATCAGCCTCAAACCGATGGCATAGGTAGTTCTGACTAGGCACACATTGATCGCCGACCCGGTATCTACTAATACCATCAGAATCTACTTTTTTGGACTCTACAAGGTTACATACAAAGGCCTATTGTGGTTAGCACCCTTAGGAGGCAATTCTTTATCCATGAAGGATATTACTGGCATAACATCCCCAGAGGTGACCAACGACACCAATTGGTCAGCGGTCGTGCCAATGGGTAGTTTGGTTTGGTTCATTACTTTGAGTAAGGCTTGCCTAAGCTCCCAAGATGCCATTATCAGTCCCCAAATGGATATGTCAGCCTAAATCTTCTTAACCTATTTTCAAACCATATTCTCCTCCACATCCCTCTCTTTTGCTTTCTCGGCCTCCTTTCTAGAGGTATCTGACTGGTCTAACACTGTGGGTTTGAAGTACTGACCACTCTGGGTCATATGATTGATCTCATCAGTGTACCAGGTGTCATTTGGGGTATCAGCTTTCTAACATTCGTCAGTGTACGCGTGGCTGAGGTAGCTGTCATCCCACCACTCTCCTGTAGTCATGGCTAGGCTTGAATCAGGTTCTATCTGGAGCATATTAACATCACACACCCCATCAACATACCATTCCTCTTCTACCACAGCTTGGTGTGGACTCGCCTTTTTCGGCGCCCAGCCTTTTGGAAAGGTTTGAAATGAAAGGCCTCATAGTTCGGACTCCCGCGGTTCTGAATCTAGTCTCATAAGTGCAATGTGAAACTGATAAACACCAAAGAGTCCAAATCTGGCAAATCGTGTTGAAAATTTATTTTGAATCAAAAGGTGCCAAAATTGGACTGTTTTGCCATATACATATTGTAGACATCCCATTTTTGACCGTCCTCAAGACTTGGACGTCATCATTTGAACACTCGATGATCATCCATGTTCGTGTTCGTTTTGAGTTCTCGAAGGTCTCGGCTACGTGCCTTGCCTCAAGATCTCTCAACTTATCTGTTTTGTGCTTGGTCATGGACCAAACACTTGTGTTTTTGCTTTTAAGGGAATAGGGTGGCTTGTTGGCCATCCCCACACCCCACTAGCCATGGCATGAGGCCATCGGCCCCTTTTTCTTGCCATCAGCCAAGAGTGTTGGCCGATCGGCACTATTTTTGGTCGACCGGCACTTGTGTTAGTCGATCGGCCATTTTTGGTGGCCGAACCCTGTTCATCTGCTTTATACAGATATTTTATGCTAGCTGGTGCAGCTGGCATCCACAATTCCCCCCCCCCTCCATACACGTGTATGGAGGGATTTGCCCCTTGCTTAGCTTCTCTTAGAAGCTTTAGAATTTGGAATTCTATAAGAGGGGAGGCCCTCCTTCCTTCTCAGAGGTTCTAAATTTTAGGGTTAGAAAGTATGTATCTATCTATCTCTATATCTCCCTCTCTTTACATTTGTGTGTGTATTTATACTCAAAAGTGTGATTTTGTCTCACTATTGCACACAAACACCTAGCATCACACCATCCTCTTGTTGTTGAGGCACTAGGGAGTTAGTTTTAGAGTTCTTGGGCTGGTTTTGATCCAAGAAAGTTGCTAGAGTGGTGCTCTTGAAGAAGTTCTTCAAGGGTGAGAAGCTACCCTCTTTATTCCCCCATTTTTGCACAAGCTTTTAGCCTATCTTGCATGTTGTTTTGAGCTTAACTTATAACTAATAAAATTTCTATTTTTAAGTGCTTAAAATAGTTGTTTAAGATTACTTTGGTGTTTGGGGTTGTTTACCCCCTCTTAGGCCTTGTTTGGTCTCATTTTGCGCCTTTTTTTTTTTTTTGTGAGCTTCGGGACCACCTTGTATTGGCCTTCTCACCACTAAAATCTAGAGGGATTTTAGTGGTGGGGATGGTGTTTTGAGGTCCTAAGAAGGAGAGGGCCATCCCCTCTCCTTGTTGTCTTCAATACTTGTCATATTTGCCTCATATGTGAGCACCTTTGTTAAGTTCATGTTGACCATGTCTTAGATGATATTTGTGGTTGTTTTGCCATGATATAGTACTATTTTGACTTGGTTTAGATAAAACATGCATGCTTTGTATACTTGCCTTGCAATCCTCTTATTCGCCTTAACATGCATCATGTTTTTTGACTATCATTCTAGCATGATTTTGGCTTAGCTTAAAGAAGATTTTGTTCATGTTTTACCATGTTTAAGAACTGATTTGAGTTGTATTCGTCAACCTTGACTTGCCTTGTATAGCTTTGGTTCAATCTAGCTTGTAAGCTTTGTGTATTGAATCCCCTAGCATGTATTACTCGGCTTATTTCAGTGATTTGGCATAACTTGCTATGTCATTTCAGTCCATATGGCATGCTCATATACTTGCATTTGTCACTCCTTTAATGCTTTAAAGAGTTGTTTTATGCTCCATGTTTGGACCATTGTGTATGCTTCCATGCTTAGGCCATTTAGACGCCATCTAAGTGGGTTTTCAATCTTGTTTAGACCTGCCTTGGGACTATTTTAGGTCCCCTTGACCCTTTGGGGCTTGCTTCATGTAGCCTTGGTTTGAGTCCTATGGCTAGTTTCAAGTTTTAGGCTTTATCGCATGCTTTGCTTGCTTTGTTTAGTTGGTTTGGCACCCTTTCTAACATGATTTGAGCTTACAATGTATTTCATTTGTCCATGTTTATCCTCTTTTAAGTGTGCTTAAAAGTTGCCTTTCATGCCTTAGTCTTTAGGCCAATTGGCATGCATATTTGTATGTACTTTTGTCCTCATTTCCATAGCATTTTGGCCATTGATTTGGACCTATTTGAGAGCTACCCATTTCGTTTTGAAACCATCCTCACATGTTGTTGCATGCTTGCCTTGTATGTTGTCACATGCTTGTTGCATACTTAGTATATTACATGTTGTTGCATGTTAATATATTGCATGTTGTTGCATGCTAACCCCATTGCATTTTGTTACATGCTGTACTAGCTTACATGTTTAGGTTGTATACCTATTGCATATTAGTTGCATGATTGCCTCACACGTTGTTACATGCTTGGATTCTTTGCATGCTTGCTTGCATGCTTAGGTTGCGTTGCATTGAGTGTGCATTCCCTCGCCTCTTCATCAACCATAATAGAGGTTGAGGTCCTTTATGTATTTTGTGTGCATTTCATTTGACATTAATTTGCACACTCGGCTCCTTGGGCCATCATGCATTGAAATGCATGATTGATGGCCTGAGGGTCGAACACCATACTCCTTTGAGTCTCAAACATGATAAGGAGGGTGGTGGTGCAAACATTTCCTTGAAAATGCATCGCCACGCTCTGTCTATCCTCTGCTGTAGCAAAACAGGATTCTGCAAGAAGATATTGCCGGTTGGCCATCTTCAGTGCCGGTCGGCTATGTATTGTTGGCCGATAGCTCTACAAATGGTCGATGACCAATTCCCCTTGGCCGGTGGCCTTGAATTCTGGCTGGTGATATCCCATAGTGCTCAGAAGGTGATTCAGAAGCATCCTTGAGACTTGTGCAGTCCTCAGAGGTGTAGAGCAGTGTAAACAGAGGCAACATGTGACATGACGATGGATTCCGAGCGAAGGGACCGAAAGAATAATACAAATTAACACACTAATAAGCTAATTAATTATTACACAACACTTAACTAATTAACCAAATTAATTAAGTTATTAAAGCGATAAAATGACCGAGAAGAGGGATGCATGCGTGCTTGGATGGCTTCGCCGGAAATGTTTATCTGTTTTATCACAAGTGTGTGATGTGTGTGATGCATGTCTTCCAACCTCCACTTCTTTCTCCCTTTTACTTAACCGCTTATGATGGTTAGTTCTAGGGCATGTTTCAATTAGCATCCTTATGCTATGCCTGTTTGCATCATTCATCTATATTGCATGCACCGGGCTCGACGCATCATACTAACTGCATAGCATTTCAATTCCAACTTGAATACGTGTATTGAGTTGCCGCATTTCACATGCCATTATTAGACTAGCCGAGCCTATTATAGTCACATTTTGTATGCGATGCATTAGCCATCTTAACATGGACTTGGATCACACATTTGATTACTAACATGTTCTTTGTTTTGGCTCGGAGTACACTGTGAGTGTTTATGCTTTGGCATCTTGCATGTATGTGAGTGTTAAAATGACAACATGCTTGCCATGAGGCTAATGCCTTATGTGATATAACTGCCTGAATGCTTGTGGGTGAAGGTTGGATTGCTTGAATTGGGATAATTCATTGAAATCTGTGATTTAGCCTACTTGCGAGTAGCAAATTCCAAACCGCCTTCCAAACAAATGGATATGCAATGCTTTGTTCCAAATTAGGCGATCTAGTCTATATTTGTGTGTTATGCGCATCACCTAGTAATTCTAGCTAATTAACCGGAATAAGAATGCATGTGTTTTCAAAACTCGATATCATGCTTAGTACAGGCCGATCTTCGGATTGAGCAAGCGGGGGTGCTCATAGATGGCCTTCCCCAATCGTACCCAAGTTCCCGAGCTGAGGCAACTTTGGTGATGACGGACACGTGGCCTTAGGCATGAGTCAGGGTTTCCAAAATTCCCCCCCAAAACAAAATATTTAGGTGGCGACTCTGTATCTGGCAAAGAAGTCTATGTTTGGCACTTCTTTACAAAAATCAGTTTCCCAAAACAATTTGCCGGATTTAGACTCTTCGGTGATTTATCGGTCTCGCATTGCACTTAGCGGGATTAGAATCAGAACAGTGACATTTGAGTCCGAACTATAGAACCAAAGCCCCCAGGGCGCGTCTACACATAGTCACCACCTAAATATTATTGTTTTGGGGAAATTTAGGAAAGCCTGACTCGTGCCGAAGGCCACGTGTTCATCATCACCAAAGTTGCCTCAGCTTGGGAACTTGGGTACGAGAAGGGAAGGTCATGAATTGAGCACCCCCGCCCGCCCGATCAAAGATCGGCCTCTACTAACCATGATATGATTTTTTATAAACACTATGTGTTCTTATTCCGGTTATTAAACTAGCTTTACGATGTGATGCACACAAGTAAGTATAGACAAGTTTGCTTAATTTGGAACAATTTAACTCATGTTTGTTTGCGAAAATGGTTTGAATTTGTCACCTCAAGTGAGCTTAAAGTTTGCGGATTTGCCACCAAACATAGTGGGTTTGAAACATGATTTGCCACTCAACAAGTGGGCTTAAAAAACACATTTGTTGAATCGGTCCAATTCAAACAACAAGCCTTCATCCACAGGCATTCATGTAGTTTAGCATTTAAGTGCATAGCCTCATGGCAAGCATGCTAAACATGGCAATATTCACACCTATGCAAGTATGCTAAAGCGTAAAAGCTTACCAAGTACTCCAAGCCAAAACAAAAACTAGTTAGAAAGATGCATGATCCTAACTATACAAGATGCCTAATGCAACACATGCAATAATGCAATTAATAGGCTTGGCTATTAATATGACATATGAAGCAATTTAAATAACATGCGCTTGAACACGTATTCAAAGAATATATTGAAATGGCAATGCAATTTGAATGATGCGCCGAGCCTCGGTGCATGCAAGACAAATGAATGGATGCAAGCATGCGATATGCTAATTGAAATATGACCCTAATCTAATCATCGAAAGCGATTAAATAAAATGGAGAAAGATGTGGGGTTGGAAAACATACACACACGCACGCATACTTATTACAACATTATGCCCTCACGAAGGAGGGTTCGAATGAATAAGCTAACCAACTAACTACGCTAATTAAGCTAACTATTACAAAACTAGAAACTAATTAAGTATTCTAGTTAACTAATTATTACAAACCGAAATCAAATAACTAGTTAAACTAACTAATTATTTACAACACTTAATTAGCTACAACTAATTAATTACAGCACTCATTCAAACTACATATTTAAACACTAAATAAGCTTAAAATGCAAAGAAGGCTCATGCACGCGCTCAGTTTCTATCCGAAAAGGCACTGCCTTGCTGCTGAATGCCTCTGTTTGCACATCTGAACACCAAAGAAGCTGTCCACTTCCAAAACACCTCTGCTCCATCTCAGGAACACACTGTGTAAATTTCATTGGTGGCCGACAAGGGGCTTGTTGGCTACCAATGGTGGCCAGTCGGCTACCACTGGTGGCCAGTCAGCTACTAGTGGTGGCCGATTGGCCACTGATGACATGCAGACAGAGCAAAACAATGTATTCTCACAGAGTATTTGCACACTTTGCCTCTCATTTTCATGGGGAAATCAAATGAGGGACAAAATTTGGGTTTAACAATCATCAATCAAGCGATTTCATTGCATGATGGCTTGTGAAACCAATTGTGCAAGTTCAATAAATGCAAAATGAGACCAAAGGACCATCACCCTATTATGCATGATCAAAGGCAATGGTGACCAAGGAAAATGGCACATTTTATCACTTTTGAGTATGAAATGTCTCATTTTCCTTGTGTTCAAACTAACGTCCGATTTGAACATATGCGATGCAACACAAAAGATGCTTATCTTGCCTCTTTTACTTGTCAATTTTGTTTACTCATTTTAATTACCAAAACCATTCTTTAATTGATTTGTCCATTAGTGAGCCTCCTCTAATGGAAAGATGGCTCAAACCAAAAGGTGCTTTGGGCATGAAAGAGGCATTACACTGTTGGTATTGAACCCCTTAAGGGATTAAACCATTAGGTGTAGCACCTCCATTTCACACTTAAGCAAACAAGAGGTTTAAAACCACTTTCAAAGAAAACAAAGGAGTAAAGAATTGAGGGAGATTGCAAAGATTAAAGTGCTGAAATTAAGTGCAAAAAAACACTAAAACATGCTATTAACTCAAAACAATGGTGATTAAAGCATTAAAAAACCTAGTTAGTGAAGGAAATTATACTACAACCATGCATTACGAGACTCAAATGAAACAAACAACCAAAAACAGAGGCAAAACAGCCATAAAAAGGGTCTAAAACATGCTGGACTTAAGCCACAATAAGCTAATACATAAGGCTAACTATGCATGCAAACAAGACACATGGAGAGGAAGCTAACCCCTCCAATTTTGGACTTCAAAAGTTGATTTTTGCCATTGAAAAACCTCTGAAATTCAGTGGTTAAAAGACCTAAAAAAAAAGTTGGTTTAAATGTGATGATTAATAATACAAGAGCTTAACAAACAAAGGAGCACTAGCGGCCATCGGCCACCACTGATAGCCGACCGGCCACACCCATGGCCGATAAAAACATCCCATGGCCGACAGCCTTAGGTAGTGGCTGACAGGTCACCAAGAGGTCCAGACACCAAGTTTTGGTCCAAAAGAAGGCACAGAAAGAACAAGTTTTAAAGGCTCAAAGACAGGGCATTCAGCCGAGGACTTCGGGCGCTCAAAATGAACACAAACACACAATCATCGAGTGCATGAGCGATGACGTCTAAGTCTTGAGGACGGTCAAAAATGGGGTGTCCACAGTTGGCTCTCTTTGACAAAACTCAAGAGTCATGAAATAACGGGAGTGAATGTCAAAGCCCAGAGACGACCCAATTTTGACAAGGCCGAAGACTTGGACAGGCAAACAAACAAGGCAAAACAAATGTTTGTGCCCGCAGGCTTGCTACGTATCCCTTTGCAATGAATCAAACCAGCATAGTTCTGGGGCAAGATGCAAATGATATGCACGATTGTAGACGCGCTCCCGAGAACTCTTCGACATTAGCGCACCCGCGAGAAGAGGCGCGAATCTTGTTTTGTTCTCTGAGCTACTACAGTTCGGACTCAAATGTCACAATTCTGAATCTAATCTCACAATGTGCGATGTCAGACCGATAAATCACCAAAGAGTCCAAATCCGGCAAATTGTTTTGGAAAATTGATTTTTATAAAGAAGTGCCAAACATGGATTGCTTTGCCATATACAGAGTCGCCACCTAAATATTTTATTTTGGGGGAATTTAGGAAACCCTGACTCGTGCCTAAGGCCACGTGTCCATCATCACCAAAGTTGCCTCGACTCGGGAACTTGGGTACGAGAGGGGAAGGTCATGCAATAAGCACCCCCGCTCACCCGATCAAAGATCAGCCTGTACTAAGCATGATATTTTGTTTTTGAAAACACATGTGCTCTTATTCCAGTTAATTAGCTAATCTTACTACGTGATGCGCACATCATACAAGTATGGACTAGATCGCCTAATTTGGAACAAAACATTGCATATTCGTTTTGTAAAAAATGGTTTGAAGTTTGCTACTCGCAAGTAGGCTAAAATGAGGATTTTGATGAATTGTTCCAATTCAAGTAATCCAACCTTCACCCACAGGCATTCAGGCAGTTATATCAAATAAGCAGTTAGCCTCATGGCAAGCATGCTTTCATGACAGTCAATAACACACATGTGGTATGCTAAAGCGTAAACACTCACAGTGTACTCTGAGCCAAAACAAAGAACTAGTTAGAAATCATGCATGATCCTAGTTCATGTTAAGATGGCTAATGCAACACATGCTAAAATGCAACTTAGATAGGCTCGGCTATCTAGAATGGCATATGAAATGCAACTTCGTACATGTATTCAAATTGGAATTGAAATACAATGCAGTTAGTATGATGCGCCGAGCCCGGTGCATGCAAAACAGATGAATGGATGCACGCATGCAAGCATAAGGTATGCTAATCGAAATATGCCCTAAAACTAACCATCGTAAGCGGTTAAGTAAAAGGGAGAAAGAAATGGGGGTTGGAAGACATGCATCACACATACGCACGGTTATTACAACAGTTAGCCCTCTCAACGGAGGGACTGAATAAGAAGCTAACTAGCTAATCTAAGCTAATTAAACTAATTATTACAAAACAAAATTTAAATAGCTAAACGCATTAACTATTAAAGGTACAAACCAAAGCATAAACTAACTATCTAAGCATGGCAGATAAGGAAAGCAATAAAAGTAGGAGGTTCTTAGAGGGAGAAGACTGGATGCATGCCCGGTCGCCTCGTTCAGAAATCCAATACGATGCCTCGATTTGCCTCTGTTTTCAATTGTCCTCAGAACACTGCACCAAGCTCCATAAAGCTGAAACTTCACCATGGGAGTCCTGTGGGAGGGTGGCCGACCACTTTCTTTGTTGAAAGTCAAAAAAAGTGGTCGGCTAGCTAGTTTTTTTGGCTGGCCGACCAGTTGTTGCTGCTGAATTCCAGTTTGCTGCAACAGAGAGCAAGAAAGGGCATGGCAATGTATTTGCAAGATATGTGTGCACAACCACCCTCCCTATCATGTAATGAACTCAAAGGAATGCGGTTCTCAACCCTCGGGCCACCAATCGCGCATTTCAATGCATGATGGCCAAGAGGCAAAGTTACACAATTCAATATGAAAATGAATGCACAAGTAAACACATAAGGCCTAGAACTCTATCATGCATGATCAAGAGCATCAGCGACCGGGAATTAAGGCACGTTTCATCACTTTAAGTATGAAACGTCCCTTATTTCCCATGTTTGGACTAACACCTATTCCAAACAACAATGCAACACATAACATGGCATGCACAATGCTATGCAACTTAAGCATGCAAACATCTAATGCAAATGGCATGCAAACATGCGAGGGACAATCATGCAAACATGCAATGCGATGTAACTTAGCATACACAATGCAAGTGAACTACATGGCATACACAATGCAATGATCAACTAGCATACACAATGCGACTCAAGCATGGAAACATGCAACATAATAAAACAAACATGTGAACAAGGTGCAAGGGATAAGCATGCAAACATGCAATGTAACATGAACAACCTAACAAGGCTAATGGCATGCGCAATGCACAATGCTAAGAACACCAACCAGCATACACAATGCTAAATGACAACTAGCATATGCAATACAATATGAACATAGCATACACAAATGTGATGAAACAACATGGCATACACAATGCTCAATGGACTTAAACTAAAATGGGTAGACCTCAGCCATGCCCAAATTAGTGGCCATATAATGATGAAACCAAGGCATAAAAGACAAAGTATGCATGCATAATGCATTGGCCATTCAACTAGGCCCAAGAGCATAACCCTCAAGAAGGCTCAAAAAGTGACAAAAGTGGAAGTGTAGTAACACTAAGTGCATTGAAATGAGGTAAGAAATGATGCCAAATCATTCAAACAAAGCAAGTAAAGCATACAAGAATCCTAAAGCATGAAAGCTAACAAAGAGGATTACTCTAGAGACATGCGATACATAGTACGAAGGCATGAACCAACCATGGACAGAGCTGAAATAGGTCAAAACATGGACCAAAACATGCTAAGATGGAGGCTCAAAGACCTAGACATGCAAGCATACAAGCTAGGCTACAAGTAAGGCAATAATACACAATACTCAAAGGCATTCAAAGCATGAATGAAGTGAGAATATGGCAATGCTACATGCTCTGAAATGAAGTATTAAATGATGCCAAATCATGTACATAACACAAATGAAGCATGCTATGGTGCTCAAAGCTTGAAGCAAGCAAGAGCACTTGTACTACAACTATGCAAAACATGAAGCATGTGACCAAGGCAACCCAAAATAGTCCTAGAACATGTTAAAATGAGTCTAAAACATGCATGGAAGGAAGCCAAAACATGTTAGCATGAGGGGCATAAGACATGATGCATACAAGGCAAATAAGGTGGATTACACTACACCTATTAAGACCAAGCATGGAATGACTTAAGAAACAAAAATCAGAATTATATCATGGCAAAATAACCCCAAATAAGCACTAAAATGATGGATCGCAAGCTAAGGTATGAAGGCATGCGCAATGACCTATTCTTAAGGCATAAAAGACCAACCCTCCAATGCATTGAACGAGTGATAAATGCAAGTGCGTGAGCATGAAACATGGACTGAAATCCCATAATAAATGATGCCAAATCATTTGAATAGTTCAAGTAAAGCATGCTAGTGGACTTGATGCACAAAGCTAACAAGCTAGATTGAACTATGGCTATACAAAGCAAGGCATGCATTGCCAAAACAACCCAAATTAGAGCTAAAGCATGTTAAAACATGGACAAAAACTTCATGAAGTTAAGCCAAAAGCATGCCAGAATGACATGTTAAAACATGATGCATGTTTGGCTATTTCATGGAATTGCACTATAAGTGCATAGAGCATGCAAAGGGTGACCAAACCAAACCCTAACAAAGGCATGACATGGCAAAACATCACCAAAAAAATGTTGAAATGGACACAAAACAAGCTAGAATGACATGCTACTTCATGAAGCATACAAGACTAGTGTGTGTGATTTACACTACAAGTGTATTATGCATGCATGGAGTGACAAAACCAAGCAAAAACAATGGCATGCCACAGCAAAATAACAACAAATACAAGCTAAGATATGGCCAACATAAGCTTAACGAACATGCTCACACATGAGGCTAATGAAGACAAGTGTTGAAAACACAAGGAGAGGGGATGACCCTCTCCTATTTGGGACCACAAAACACCCTTCCCACCACTGAAATTCCTCGAGTTTTGCAGTGAGAAGGCCAAAACAAGGTGGTCCCAAAGGCTCACAAAGAAGGCACAAAAGCAAGGCCAAACAGGCCTAGGAGGTAAACAACCCCAAACACAAAAGTGACCTTAAACAAAGATCTAAATCACACAAAAACAAAACTTTTTGCAATAGGAAGCTAAGCTCCAAAAAGCATGAAAAAGGGTCCAAAAGCTTAAGCAAGAATGGGGGATTTAAAGGTTAAAGACTCACCCTTGACGACCACATTTACTACTGCAACTCCAGCACACTTTTTGAACCAAAACCAGTCCAAGAACTTCAAGAACAACCTCTAGGGACCTCAGCTCCAAGGGTAAGGTGTTTGAGTGTGTATTTATGTGTTAAAGCAAGATAAAACTATGCTTTAAGATACAAAAATGAAGCAAAGAAGGAAGTATAGATACAAGACTATATCTATCACTCAAGCTCCAAAATTTTGAACTTGGAGGAGGGAGAAGATGGTTCTCTCTTATAGAGAATCAAAAGCAAAGCTTCTTGGAGAAGCTAAGGTTCATGGCAATCCCTCCATACACGTGAATGGAGGATCGCTTCAGTGCCCTCCAGCTACAGTTGGAAGAAAATATCTCCAAAAAGGTGGCAAAAAGTAGTCGACCACTTGAAGTGGCCGTCCAGCAACTTCAAGTGGTCAGCCAACCACCACAAGTGCTCTCCCAAGACAACAGGTGGTCGACCATGGTGGGAGATGATCAGCACACTGAAAACAAGCCAGGGGTGGGGTGGCCGACCAGAAAAGGTGGCCCAAAGACCAAGAAAACCACCATCATATTAGAAAACTAGCTAAGAAAGAAAAGTGGTCTCCAAGGGAAAATACTGGTCTCCTACCCTTGTACCACCTTTCAAACAATGAAAACAAGGTTTGTACCAAAAATAAACCAAAACGGATGCAAGACGAAAGTTCGGGAGGCAAAGCGCGCAGTCAGGAGCCTCGAAAACTAGCTGACAAGCACCAAAAGTGGTTTATGACCACAAAAGTGGTCTCCCAAACCACAGTGGCCATCTAGGCCAAAGAAACAAGGTGTGTTTCAAAAACCAAGCCAAACGGAGAACGTTAAGCGGTCCCGAGACAAGGCGCACAGCCAAAGGCTCCAAAAATCGAAAACTAGTCTCCAAACGGGAAAAGTGATCTACGACTGCAAAAAGTGGTCTACGACCACAAAGAGATGGTCTACAAAACCTCTCCCTCCCTTAGGCAAGGAAAACAAGGCCTGGTCCACAAACCGAGCCGAAGCACAAAGAGTTTAGAGGCCCGAAGGCAAAGCTCTCAGCCAAAACTCCAAAACCTCGAAACGAGCACAACATGCACTATCATCGAGTGCTCAATCGATGACGTCTGAGTCTTAAGGTCGGTCAAAAATAGGGTGTCTACAACGATGCAAGAACATAACTTATGATCATGCAATGAGGCTGTAATGAAACATCTAGATGCAAATGTCATGCAAAGAAAGGCTACATTCATACAAACCGAAACAAGGTATAGTAACCTCACACACGAAAGTAAGTAAGTAAACATGAACCAAACTACATTTCATGCAGAAAAGATGTAAGAAAATTATGCAAGCTTAACTACGCGACACACAAGAAAGGCGAGAAACAACACAACCATTGAGCGCACTCGAGGTCACTACCGAGATCCTAACGTGTTGCACACGCGAGGAGAAAAGGATGGTGTGAACACCAGGACGCACCCGAATGTCTTTAACCAAAGGGCTAGTGTAAACACTGGGACGCACCCAAATGCTTTTAACCAAAAGGAGTGGTGTAAACACTGGGACACACCCGAATTCTTTTAACCAAAAGGAGTGGTGTAAACATCGGGGCACACCCGAATGTTTTTTAACCAAAAGGAGTGGTGTAAACACTAGGACACACCCAAATGTTTTTAACCAAAAGGAGTGGTGTAAACACTGGGACACACCCGAATGCTTTTAACCAAAAGGAGTGGTGTTAACACCGGGGCACACCCGAGTATTTTTTAACCAAAAATAGTGGTGTAAAAACTGGGACACACCTGAATGCTTTTAACCAAAAGAAGTGGTGTAAACACCGGGACACACCCGAATGTTTTTAACCAAAAGAAGTGGTGTAAACACCGGGACACACCCGAATGTCTTTAACCAACATGAGTAATTCGAAGGACAGGAATGATTTCACCTAGAACTCCTTTGAATGAACCGTACATACAATATCATGCATTCATAAGAAAGAGACTTAACAGATACAGTATAGTAAGGGTGCATGTTCTATGCACAATAAACGAAGCATGTTCTATCCAAATGTAGTGACAACATGTTCTATGCAACAATGGAGAAATGCATATTCTATGCAATGATGGATTGAATGCATATTCTATACAACAATGGATGAATGCATATTCTATGCAACAATGGATGAATGTATATTCTATGCAACAATGGATTGAGTAGCAACTTTCGATTTACCTCTCGGAAGAGTTGCAACAAGTTAAAAAGGATACATCTCATTGACGTCGATTAGTGATGAACATCATGCACCAAAGACACAGTTTGGAGCTTCCGCAGAGACAATTTGAACTCAACAATGAACTTTTCTTGCACTTCTCGAGAACTAAAGACACAAAATAGTAGCAAGACTCAAAGGAGGAACACTGGAAGCTTAATGGCCACCAGGGAGAGGTGTCGGCCACCTGTCGGCCAGCCCTAAGCATTGTCGGTCACCAGTGGTGGCCGACCGGCCATCGATGGCAGATCGGCCCTTTTCGGTCTTTTCACTTGTGGATCTTTAAGTACACACACCCAAAACTTCATTTTCTCACTTTCACTTGTCCAAAATTCATCCCTCTCTTACTCTAGACCTTTCTTCTCTCTAGATCCAAGCTTTATACGTGTTTTCCAATGCCCTACGCGAAGTTGATTCGCTAAAACCTCTTGATTTCCTTCGTTTTGAATCGATTGAAAACCAATTTCGGTGCTTTTTTCTTCATTTTCACCACTTGAGGCTTGTTCCCCTCGAGTTTCTCTTGGGTTTTACGCCTTTTCCCGGGCTTTGAATTTTTCTTCCATTTTCTCTCTCCTAGGGTTGACTTTAGTTGACTTTCGGCATTTTCCACCTATTTTTCCCATTTTCTTCACTTTTCGTCGACTCTTCATCTATATTCCATATGGCAGACGACATTTCACATGATGGGACTCCTCCAAAGGTGGAGTTCGAGGTAGAGTTCGATTCTAATGTAGAGCCGGAGCCCTTACCACTGGGAGTGAGGCCTTTTGACACGGCGAGGTATCATCTCTAGACGCACATTCTGCCCGCTGGAGGCGTTAGGCACTTCACCAATTTTGCTGATACACCGGGATCTCTTCTTGAGGGCAGTTCCCATCTTTCAACTATTGGCGTTGAGGTACGAACTCTATGCACTTGCACATCTGATGTTCTTTACTTGTATTTCTTGCACTAATCACACTCTTGCACTGTATCATCACTAATGCGATGGCATTTGTTTTGCACTCCCTTTTCATCAAACTGTATTTACACTAATTCAACTATCCTCTATCATAGGGTGACGCCCACACATACAAGGGCTATGGGGCCATGACGACTAGAGATTGGTATGACGAGCTCCCTGCCGGAGTACGAGCCATTGTTGATGAGGCAGGCTTCGACCTATTCTGCTCTGGATTGACATGAGTCATAGCGAGCTGTCCACTTCTTGGAGCACTAGTGGAGAAATGGTAGGACACCACTAACTCTGTCCACCTTTCCACTACCGAAGAGATGACGATGACCCCTTATGACTTTGCCATGATCACCAGCCTAGGTGTAGGGGGTGATCCGATTCCTCTCGACCCTAATATGGGGGAGTGGGAGGCTGCTTGGACTGAGCTTCTAGGAGCGCGCCCGCCTTGGTTTCGGACAGCCCAGGTAAAATGTAGCTGGTTCGAAGAGCAGTTCTGGGGGACCGAGCCAGAGACAGTAGAGGAGATAGAGCACTACACTCGGGGTTTTCTGATGTTCCTCTTTGGTACCACCTTGTTTGCGAACAGGGTGAACACTATAGGGCTGTACTTACTGAGCGCATGTAGACGCGCCCGTGGGCTTCCATCTAACAGCTCAGACTCAATTGTGTCACGGTTCTAAATCTGAACCAAAGAGTCCAAATCCGGCAAATCGTTTCGAAGAAAAACAGATTTTGAAAAGTAGTGCCAAACATGGACTGCTTTGCCAGATTACAGAGTCGCCACCTAAATATTTTAAAATGGGAAATTTAGGAAACCCTGACTCGGTGCCGAAGGCCACGTGTCCGTCATCACCAAAGTTGTCTTGGCTCGGGAGCTTGGGTACGATCGGGAAGGTCATTTATGAGCATTCTTCGCCGGTCCAAGACCGCCTCTACTAACCGTGATATCCGTTTTGAAAACATTATGTGTTCTTTTTCCAATTATTAACCTAGAATTACTATGTTATGCTTTGACAAACAAGTATAGACTAGATTGCCTAATTTGGAAACAAGCATTGCATATCCGCTCGTTTGAAAATGCTTTGGAATTTGCTACTACTTAAGTAGGCTAAAACACAGATTTCAATGAGTTTTCCCAACTCAAGCAATCAACCTCCACCCACAGCATTCAAGCGGTTTATCTCACATAAGCACTTAGCATGGTAAGCATCTTATGGCAACATTCACACGCATGTGGTATGCTAAAGCGCAAATACTTACGTCGTACTCCGTGCCAAAACAAGAAACTAGTTAGCAAACATGCATGACCTAGTTCATGTTAAGTGGCTAATACAACACGTACAGAGTGCAACTTAGAGTAGGCTCGGCTAACCCTAAAGATGGCATGTGAAATGCACTTTATTCGATGCACGTATTCAATTTGGAATTGAAAATACAATGCAGTTTGTATGATGTACCGAGCCCGATGCATGTTAACAAATGCATGGATGCACGCATGCATAACATAAGATATGCTAAAATAAACGTGCCCTAATACTAACCATTAAAAGCAGGTAAGTAAAAGGGAGAAAGAAATGGGGGTTGGAAGACATACACACCACTCACCCACACTTATTACAATCATGCCCTCTCTCAGAGGGACCAAAAGAATAATACAAATAATTAACCACGCAAGCTAACTAAATATTACAGATTAATTAAATTAACAAAATAATTAATCTGAGAAAAATAGTAAACCGCCTTGGGGCGAGGGCTCAATGCACGCGCGCTCAGATTCCGCTCGGAATTGCACTGCCATGCCTAGCTTGCCTCTGTTTTCCCTGCTTTGCATCTCAGAAGACTGCCAAAGTCTCAGAACTACTTCCTTGAATGCTGGGGATCACTACCGGCTAAACAGAACATCCATCAGCTGCTATATGTGGCCACCGGCACAAAATGAACTCATCGGCTATCAATAGACTGCCGGTCGGCACTAAACACTGCCGGCCTTTGAATGCTCAGACAGAACTCACAAAGTTAGAGGGCAAAAACTTGCATGGCAATGTAATTCCAACAATGTGTGCACCAATCATGCCCCTTATCATATTTGTGACTCAAAGGGACATGTGCCTCGATTCTCGGGCCACCAATCACGCATTCCCATGCATGATGGCCCAAGGAACCGAATGTGCACTTTCAATTTCAAATGCATGCAAACCATGTGAACAAACAAGGGTGCCAAACCTCTATCATGTTTATCTCAAGAGGCCTAGCATGCATGTGAATGCAATGAAATCCTAAGCATGTTGGCTAGCATGCAATATGGACAATGTAATGCAAGGGTGTTAATATGCAAACACACCTACAAGACAAACATGTAATCCAAACAATGGGGTGGACTTAAACATGACTTAGGCCATCCCAAGTGGGCCCAAAATCAGTAGCCAAAATGCTAAATATGAGGGCTAAACACACATGCACATGTACACATGTTAAGGCACACAACTTAGGCATTAAACAAACCACTCTCAAGCACGCTTGAAAGGAGATAACATGGATGATTAGCATGCAACATGAGCTCTAAAATCATGTCAAAGTGTGGTGCTAAACCAACTCAAGATAGGCTAAACAAAGCATGCAAATGGTCCAAGACTTAAAGCAAGTCAATGAGGCATTGAACCATACTTATGTAAGACAATTATGGCATGCATTAAACAACTAAAAACAGGTTTTTAGCATGTTAAAACAAAGCCAAAAGGCTACTTAGATGGCATCTAAGAGGCTTGAAACCAAAGGCATGCACAATGACCAAAACATGGAGCATTCAATACATGCTTTCAAAGCATTAAAGAGGCAACTAAGGCAAGCATACAAGCACACCAAAGGGACTGAAATGACATGCTAGGTGGTTCCAAACCACCGAAATGATGCAAGAAACACAAGCTACACATTCACATACTTGAGGCGTACAAGCCCGGAAAGCCACAAATGCAAAGGAGCTATACTAAACATGCCAAAATCAATCCAAATGACTATGGACAGAGTTAAAGCATGGAAAAATAAGTACGAAACATTCATAAGTCTAAGCCTAAATCATGCTCAAATAAAGGCTAACAACCTAAGGTATGTTAAGGGGCATTACAAGGCATTACATGGCAACTATGCTAAGCATGCATAAGGGACCAAAACCAACACATAGCAATGTTAAATCATGATATCCTAAGCATGAAAAACAGTCCATACATGCTCAGCACACACTCAAGCACAATGCTCCCTCAAGAGGCAAAACTTGCCCTTTTCAAGGACATCAAGGAGAGGGGGTGACCCCCTCCTTCTTGGGACTTCAAGGCATCACCTTCACCACTGAAATCCCTCAAGATTTCAGTGGTGAAGAGACCCCAACACCAAAATCCCGGAGCTCTCACAAAATAGCACAAAATGAGGCCTTTTCAAGGCCTAAGAGGGGTCAAACCTCCCCAAAGCACAAAGTACCCTTAATAAACTATCAAGAGGACTAAAAAACAGAACTCTTTTGTATTGAACACCAAGCACAAAAACAGTTCAAGGATAGGTCAAAATGGAGTGCAAGAATGGGGTAAATAAAGCAAGTTTCTCACCCTTGTTGACCCTCTTCACAAATGTTGACTTTGTTGCTTCCTTGAGCTCCAAACCAGTCAAGAACAGCAAGAACAACCACTTGGGACCTCAATAGCCAAGGGAAGGTGAAACACTAGGTGTTGATGAGCAATAGTAAGTCACAAACACCTAGTGTACAAACAAAAGGGAAGAAGAGAGATAGGATAGATACAAAACTTAAACCCTAAAACTAGAGCTCCTTCTCTGTCTTTTCTCTCTAAAATGCCCAACTTTTCTAACTCTTGAGCCAAGAGAAGAGAGCCTTCACTTATAGACAACAAAGCTTACAAGCTAAGTCAATCAAAGGCTCATCCCTCCATACACGTGTATGGAGGGGAAACAAATGCTACAAAGCTGTCTAAAAATATCTCCAAAAACAGCTGTAAAGTGATCGGCAGGGCAAAATGGTCATTTTGCCAAAAATAGTGCCGACCGGCACAAAATAGTGCCGACCGGAACAATATAGTGCCGATGGAAACATCAACCAGCCGGTGGCCTCTAGCCACTGCCGGTGGTGTGTGGGGATTCCTCAGAAGGCATTCCCTGCCCCTCCAAGGCAAAGCACAAGTGTTTGGTGCAAAACCAGACACAAAACAGTCGAGTTCAGAGATCCTGAGGCAAGGCGCGTAGCCGAGAACTCCGGGAACTCCAAACAAACACAAACATGGGCAATCACCGAGTGTTCAAGCGGTGACGTCCAAGTCTTGAGGACGGTCAAAAATGGGGTGTCTACAGCGCACTAGTGGTCTTTCCTCGAGTGAGTTTCTACGATTGGGGCGGGGCTGGCCTCGCCATGCTATACGGCTATATGAGCTCGACTTCTCGCGAGAGTGGACACTTGATCGAAGGCTACTAGTGAGCCTGGGAGGTACACATCTTAGTTCCCCCTTTACACTTTGCATTTTTTATTTCAGCATTTCTTACTTTACATCTATTCAACGATGTACTTTCTGCTTCGTACTTTCTATACCTGTTCATGCACTGTATGCTTTCCGGTTTGCATTTTCTATATCTATTCATGCACTATTGACCACATGGCATTGCACTTTCCCTACAGCTATGGATGTATGCACACTTCCCAACTTTTGCCCTAGAGTGTGTAGTGGAGGTCCCATTAATGGTCCCCTTTTCTTAGGCATATGACGGCCAGCTTCACTATAGGACTCACGAGCCCTTTATGTTTTTTCGCCAGTACTTTGACACAGTAGCGGTGCAGGAGGTAACCTAAAACACGATCATCGTTTGCTTTCACCTTGTTCTGATTCACAATGCAGCCATTGACAAACTATATAACTTCCATTTGTAGATCACATGGCAGTCATGGGCTACGATACCGAGAGGAGTTGGAGGTAGGTATAATGTGGCTTGGGGCATTTCTCGTTATCACATTCTTCTTGATGGTCCGGTTTGCCGAGCCTAGTACCTAGGTGAGAGAGTCATACACCAGTCACTGGGTATACCTGCTCCGTTCATACCGATGGCGCCGCCCAAGTCCATGAGATCAGCAGACAGGCTGTTGACAGAGTTATCTAGTTCATGGTGGGCTTGGATGCAAAATACTTCCAAGTTGAGGGTGATTATGCAGTCTTCATTCAGACACACCTTATGCCACCTCTGACCGGTGTTCGCAGAGGTGAGAGGGCAAGAGCTCCTGTTGTGAGGATAGGGCCTAAAGCGACCAGGGCAGCCAGGGCCTATGGCAGAAGGGCTTCTCAGGCGAGGCAGAGGACCGGTTGGCCAGAGCTTCCTACTACACTCACCTATTGGCGATATACCGAGGAGGCATATCAAATCCCTATTGAGACTGCAGTAGCTGGGCACAAATACATCAAAGCTCATGACGCACCCCCGGTATGTACCACATTTTTTTAGTTTTCCCATCACTTTCTGATATTTGTTCCCTCTGGACATTGATCATTCCCCAAATGCATTTGCCGGCACCCCCAGGATACACTGAGGATTTGCTAGAGCTATTAGCCTCATTCGAGGGCATGATATTGAGGGAGGAGGCTTTGCCGACTTCCACGACATTCCGGTCATTTCCTTAGTTTTCTTACATTCCCGTCATCAAATTTCTGCTAACACACCGAAACTGACATTTTAACTGAATACTTCCACACACTACACCGATACACTGCATCTGAACTACTATACTCCACACTGTACTCATACGTTGTATCTAACTCTTGTATACACTTATTTTGCACATCATGCTTGCATCTGATACGTATACTATGGCTGACATATGACAACCACCTCTTCAAGTCCCACACATACCGACAGCTCTGGCGACAACTGCAGTACTAAGACCATCAGTACCCCCCAATAGCAGGGAGGAGATAGAGAGACAGGCTCCGGCACATAGCGGAGGCAGAACCAGGGACACCCGAGTTGAGAGTGGCCCTTCCGAGCCCATTCTAGTCGATGACGAGGCTGAGACCAGCGAGGCCGAGGAGGCAGCGAGTCAGCACGCTGAGTCATCCGAGAGCAGAGATGATGACATTGGCTCGGGTTCTACTAGTGGAGATGATGTTAAGTCGGGCTCTGAGGTAGAGGGCAGCGATGATTCTGGTTCTAGTTCTGGTTCTGGTTCTAAGAGAGATGCAGACAGCACTGCTAACGAAGATAACTCTGAGTCCCTACCGAGGAAGAGGACAAAGAGGGCCTCTCGAGATTGAGATAACTGGCCCTGATTTTCTATATTCTTGCTTAGTTTCTTTTTGCTAGTAGTGTTAGCACTTTGTACAGTTTTAGATAGGTTTTATTTTCTTTAAAAAACTTGTACTCTTTTATAAAAAGTAACCATGATCGGAATGAAAACCAATCTTTTGTATGAAAAAGTGTTGTATTTTGCATTCTGAGCACGACACGAGCACCGCATTACATAAAAACAAGATTGAACTTGATTGATGGAATTTCAACATTGTATTGGCACAACCTTCTTAATCAGGTAATGAACCGACTACCAATAAAATAAGAAAAACAGTGTACAACTCAATAAATAATCAAGTAATATACGACTTGATAATAAATAAATAAAAACACACACATACACACACAATATACAACAACTCAATAAGCAAGACAAATACAACTCGATAAGCAAAGCAAGACAAATACAACTCGATAAACAAATTGAAACAAAACGGCTCAACAAAACTAACTAAAACAAGAAAACACAATGCACAAAGAGCAGAACAAAACACAGATTTTCATTAGTCTCAACACACAGGAAGACCACAGGAAAGACAAGAATGCTATAGGCCATGAACGGAGGCTATTGGCCACCAGTGCTGGCTGGTCGACTACAGAGGGTGGCTGTCAGCCATCACCACTGGCTGATCGGCCATCAGTGTGAGGGACCTCCAAATTGTTGCCACCTGTCTTCCACTCAGTGCTTGTTCTTCTATAAAAATTGGGACTTCATAGTTTCTTCATTCCAGCTCTATTTTTTGCTATAAATGGAGCCATTCTTTACCGAAAAACTCTCAAATTGGATTAGAACTTTAGATGGCTCGGAAAAAGTGAATTTTCAGGGTTTCAGGATAAATGCACTATTCATTGAGTCACTCTCCTTGTGTTTTCCTTCCTTCACGCCGCAACTAGGTGTTGGAACCCGTTACACATGTTTTCGTTTTGGAGGAGAAGAGCTATGCCCAACAATAGAAGAATTCAAAGTATTGATGGAATCCCGGCGTGACAAGGAAATCTTGCCCCAATTTCATTTTGGTCACATCCAAGCGTTAGGAAGGATGTATGGGCTCACTTCTCATGAGGCTCAATCCTTGGTTCACATCAGAGAGCTGGATATTCCCAGCCTCATTCATCGATTTTGTGACGCCGGTGACTGCGGCGACCATCTTTGGCAGAGTTTTTGGCAGCATGCCCTTTGTTTGTATATGTTGGTTCATTTTCTTCTTGCCTTAAGTTTTGGAGGGTCAAGCATTCGCTTGATCGAAGTGGCCTAAGGCTTGAAAGAGGGCAAGAGCTGCATTGGCTTAGCATTGGCCGAGACTTTGATAGGCTTAGACGCCTTGCATCGGCAAGAGACAAACAAATTTACAGGAAGTCCACTACTTTTGCAGGTAATGTTTCCCACCCTCTCATATGTGTTTCTCACGTCACTTGGCACTCATGCTCTGTTTTTCTCTCAAAGCCCTTTTCTCACTTTTCTCTCAGTGCACATTTCTCTATTCTTTAATCTCTCTTATTTTTCATCTCTCCCCAGATATGGCTCATGGACAGGTTGAAGGTAGTGGACTTTTGCCCTGCATACTCAGCACGACGTTATTTCTTTCGCCAACGGCTAGTTGATTTCCCGAACGAAGGGTAGTGGTGCCATTGGATGTGCAATAGGTCTGCTGTTGACATTGTTTGGGGTTGTCCCTGGTTTGATCTGCCTGAGATAAGCTACAACATGGCTCAGCAACCCGGCATTTAATTGATTGGCTTGACACACTACATATTCTACTTTCCATTTCGGTTCAAGCGTCAGTTCGGACACGACCAGACTTGCCCAGAAGAGGGGGTAGAGTATCCAGCTTCATTCCCAATCCAAGGTTCACAATTAGCTTGATATCCCACTACTTGGAGGGCGAGAGAACTTTTGGCTCCTACTCCCAATGTCAGTTGCACCCTTTACGGTGAGTGCTTGGCTTGGCTTGAAGAAGAAGCGTGACCGGCCTACTTTAGCATCTGAAGTTTCTACGAGCTCAGGGAGGGGACGCAGGAACACCTGACACATCTATACCCGAAGTTTATTGCTTTGATCTAACTTTTCAAGTTTTCTTTTTAAATGTAATAAAAAGAAACTTTGATTTGCATCGTGAGTTGAAGAACTTTGTATTGAAATCAATGAAATTGAAGTTGTAGGCACTGAAAGTTTTCCTTTTGGTCCAAAAATGGTCTAAGTTGTAAAAATATTAATTTGAACGAAATCAACTTTTATCAAAACTTTTCAAAACCATTTTCGATAAGGATCACAACTTGACACACCTGGAATCTATCCTCGAGATGTACAACCCCGAATCTAGAAATGAAAAATTGCCCCTAGACTAAATAGCACTGCTCAGCACTGTAGTCAGCTCTTCTCTTAAGGTAAGGATTACAACCGATCATTTAAATAACGAACAGACAATGATGCCTTGATCAAACACATGGACACAGTTAATTTGGAGGTATTTACGACCGAATTTCGAAATGAAATTGCCTATGTATCCCGAAGATGGGAATCAAGCCTTACGTTGTTCGGTTCAGGTTCACTCAAGTATTAACACTCTCCTTTTGAGCTCTAACTTTTGCCAAGGCCACCCTTTCTGGGTTTTCAACCTTGTGAGCTCAGCTTTTATTTTTTTCCAATTTTTTGTGCTTTAACTTTTGCCTAGGTCGCCCTTCCAGGTTTTCGGCCTAACAAGCCTCTCAGGAGTAATATTTCTTCAACTTGTCCATGTTGATTGGTTGAGAAAATTCTAGGCCATCCAAGTCCATAAGAATAACAGCTCCACCTAACCAAATAGCTTTGATAATGTAAGGACCAGTCCACCTAGATCTAAACTTGCCCCTAGGGTCATGGATGGGAGCTCAGTTGTCTTTCGGCACCAAATCCCCTTTCTTAAGATTCTAAAGCTTAACTTTCATGTTAAAAGCCCTGGCAATCCTACGTTGATATCCTTGAACATGGTACAGTGTTTTCAACCTCCTCTCATCGAACAGCATTAGTTCTTTGAACCTGCTCTGCTGCCAATCTGCTTCTGCTATCTGGCACTCAGCCATAACCCGTAGTGACGGAACCTCTATTTCAATTTGCAGAACAACTTCCATCTCGTAAATAAGAGAGTATGGAGTTGCCCTAGTAAATGTCTGAATTGAAGTTATGTAGTCCCAGAGAGCAAATGGCAATTTGTCTGCCTAGTCCCTGTAGGTCTCAACCATTTTCTGCAAATTGTGCGTAATGTTCTTGTTGGCGGCCTTAGCAGCTCCGTTGGTTTTCGGACAATATGTGGATGACTTATAAAAAAGCACGTTGTATTTCTCTAACAAGTTGTTCACTTCTTTCTTATAATGGGAGCCATTGACTGACATGATCTCACTTAGGCCTTCATAATGACAAATAATGTTGTTTCGGATGACCCTAGCCACATGCGCTACTTTCAACATCGCATAAGATCGAAGCTTCCACCCACTTCGTGAAATAATCAATTGCCACCAAAATGTCTTGATGTCCATTTGACCCTTTCGTAATCGCCTCCAATGACGTCAATTCCCCAAATTGAGAAAGGTCATAGTGAAGTCATATTATGCAACCGACAATGGGATATTCATGCGATTGGCATGAATTTGGCATTTGTGGTATCGCCGAACAAAACCAATGCAATCCTCCTTCATGGTAGACTAGTAGTAACCTTGCCTGAGAATCTTCTGGGCTAGTATTACTCCGCTCATGTGTGCTCTGCACTCTCCTCCATGGATGGCCTCCATTAGGCAATTTGACTCTTCTACATCAACACATAGCTTGTGCATTCCCAGATGACCCCTCTTATACAACTTACCCCCGCTGATGATAAATTGAACGGCCATCCACCATATTGCCCTCTTATCTTTGGCATTTGCCCCCGGTGCATAAACCTCCTTTTCCAAGAAGTTCCATATATCATAAAACCAGGGGTTTTGATCTTGTACTTCAGCTATTGTGGTGCTAAACTCATAGGCCGGCACATATCTCTATTCAATAATGATTGGACGCATCCGAACTCCCAACGGGATGTCTATCATGGAAGATAGAGTTGATAAAGCATCAACAAACCTGTTGTTCTCTCTTAGTCGATGAGTGAAGGTTAGCTTCTCAAACCTAGGAATTAGAACGTCCAAGGTTTGGTGATAGATCTTCATTTTTTCTTCTTTGACTTTCCAGTCTCCTCTTGCTTAAGACACAACCAGGTTCGAGTCCCCGATGACATCCAACCTTTTTGCCCCTAGTTTCAGGGCGGCTTCCAATCCAGCGATACATGTCTCGTATTCTACTTCGTTGTTGGATACTTTGAACTGGAGTTTGAAGGTTAAGGGTATATGGGAATTGTCGAGTGCTATCAACAACACCCCTATGCCAAAACTGTACTGGTTAGATGCTTTGTCAAAGTACATTGTCCAGGTTTCTTCCTCGACTTGCAGAATAGCCTCATTTGGGAATAGGTATTCTACTGCTTCATCCCCTTCCACTAGGTGATTTGCCAGAAACTCTGCTGCTGCTCTCTCCTTGATAGACTTGCGAGTCACATACTTCAAATAAAATTTGGAAGAAAGAAGCAACCAATGGGCTAGCCTGGTGTAACAACGCCCGCGGGGGACCTCGCTACAGCTCGGACTCGGTTTTGTTGCGGTTCTCAATCTCGAACCAAAGAGTCCAAATCCGGCAAATCGTTTTGAAGGAAAACAGATTTTTTGAAAAGAAGTGCCAAACATGGACTGCTTTGCCAGATAACAGAGTCGCCACTTAAATATTTTTAAAAATGGGAAATTTAGGAAACCCTGACTCGGTGCCGAAAGGCCACGTGTCCGTCATCACCAAAGTTGGCTCGGGAACTTGGGTACGATTAGGGAAGGTCACATCGTGAGCACCCCCTCTCGCCCGGTCAAAGACCGGCCTCTACTAACCATGATATCTGTTTTTGAAAACTTTGTATGCTCTTATTCCGATTATTAGCCTAGGTTACTATGTGATGCTCGCAGCAAACAAGTATAGACTGGGCCGTCTGAATTGGAACAAAACATTTCATGTTTGTTTGTGAAAGATGGTTTGCTACCCGCAGGTAGGCTTAAAATACAGATTTTGCCACAATCTAGTGGGCTTAACAAACAATTGATGAATTGCTCCAATTCAGATAACTCAACCTCCACCCACAGGCATTCAAGGCAGTTATATCACATAAGCACATAGCCTCATGGCAAGCATGCTATCATGGCAACACTCACACGCATGCAAGGATGCTAAAGCATAACCACTTACCGAGTACTCCAAGCCAAAACAAAAAGCTTATTAGAAATCATGCATGATCCTAAAATATACAGAATGCCTAATGCAACACATGCAAAAATGCAACTATAGCAGGCTCGGCTATTCTAAAGATGGCATATGAAATGCAACGGCTAACATGTATTCAACTTAGAATTGAAATACAAATGCAGTTTGTATGATGCGCCGAGCCCGATGCATGCAATCTGAGATGAATGATGCAAACATGTCATTACATCTTGTATGCTAATTGAAATATGCCCTATATCTAACCATCCAAAGCGGGTAAATAAAAGGGAGAAAGAAATGGGGGTTGGAAGACATACATCACACTCACACACCCTTATTACATTTATGCCCTCGCGCAGAGGGTCCGAATAAATAATAATACAGACCCGAATAAAAGAATATACAGTCCGAAATAATACAAATTCTAATTAATTAACAAATTAATTACAAAAGAATTAAAACTGGCGTGCAAGCCAGGGACTGCCTCGCTTCTGGTAGATGATGTATGCTGGGCTGCTTGGCGCGGAAATCCACTGGAATGCCCTGATTAGCCTCTGTTTGCAGTATTTCTCGAAATACGCGCCGAATCTCCGAAAAGTTGCTAAACTCTGAATTTTGCTGCAACAGAGAGCAGGAAAAGGGCACAGCAGTGTATTTCACAAATATATGCATGCCTCGATCCTCGTGCCACCAATCACGCATATCGATGCATGATGGCCGAGGAATCGGATTGCACAACTCAATATAGGGATGAATGCTACAACAAAACTTAACTCCATCATGGGTAATCCGGAGTGTCGGTGACTTGGGAATTGAGACCCGTTCCGTCACTCGGAGTACGAAACGTGCCTCGTTTCCCGTGCAAAATGCATGATATGCATGAAATGCAACTAATATACAACCTAGCATGCTCAATGCTATGAAAATGAGATGCCTCGAAATGCGTGTCCACGGGCACGCAAACCGAGGCGATGCGGAATGACATGCGAAATGTAATGATGGACTTATACCAACATGAAGGGGGCCTCAGCCACACTCACATAGGATGCCGGAATGATAAGAATGAGGTGCCTCGAAATGCGTGCCCACTGGCACGCAAACCGAGGCAATGATGAAATATAAATCGGATAAAACAGAGTGCCTCGAAATGCGTGCACGCGGGCACGCAAACCGAGGCGGAGGCATACGCAATGCAAACCGAATAAAACAGAATGTCTCGAAATGCGTGCACACGGGCACGCAAACCGAGGCGGAGGCATACGCAATGCCAAGCGGATAAAACAGAGTGCCTCGAAATGCGTGCACACGGGCACGCAAACCGAGGCGAAGGCATACGCAATGCCAAGCGGATAAAACAGAGTGCCTCGAAATGCGTGCACACGGGCACGCAAACCGAGGCGAAGCTAAAATGGAGATCAGATAAAACTGAAGTGCCTCGAAATGCGTGCACACGGGCACGCAAACCGAGGCGATGATGTGCGATGCAAAATCGGATAAAACCGAAGTGCCTCGAAATGCGTGCACACGGACACGCAAACCGAGGCGATAACGTGCGACGCAAAATCGGATAAAATCGAAGTGCCTCGAAACGCGTGCCCACAGGCGCGCAAATCGAGGCGATGATAGAATGCAATGAAATGACACACGGAATGTCGCGATGGACTTACACCAACATGGGAAAGCCTCGGCTCACTCACACGGGAGGCCGTCGGATAAAAACGAAGGTGCCTCGAAATGCGTACCCGCGGGCACGCAAACCGAGGCAAAGCATTAAGGCACAAAATGACATGCAAACATGCAACATGGAAATTCAGCAGCTACAAGAGGGGGAAAACAGCCCCGAAACACAACCAAAGCACACCCAAAGCATGCAATCATCCCGAAAATGTGAAATTAAGCCCCGAAATGGCCTATAGCCATGCTATACATGCAAAATATGATTATGGCAGCAAGAACAGTGGCAAGTCAGTCCCAAATATGGCATTTTTCAGTAACAAACATGGCCAAAATGGAGACATAGATATGGCAACAAAATCATACAAGATTAATGGTCAAAAGAGCATTACAATGGGAGGTGGTATATACAAACACCAAATGGACAAACTTTCTTCTACAACATGAAAGAAGGCCCAAAAATAAGCATATATGCAGTTTATGGCAGCCTCTAAATCATAAGAAAAACACACTAGAAATGGAAGGCAAAAATGGAGCCACAAAAGGGTATAACATAAGACATGCAATCTATACATCAAATGACCAAATATTCTTTATGAAACATGTAAAGGGGGTCAAGATAAGACTAAAACCAGTAGGGGTCGAAGTCCCAAAAACAAACACAAATAGGTCAAAAATTGCATACAAAATATGGCACACTTGATGAAATTTGAAGGAGGTGGTAGATACAAAGGTCAAATGAAGTTGAGCTCCTCTACAATGTTGTAGAGGGGCTCAAAATAAGCAAGAAAGCAGTAGGTGTCGGACCCCTAAAAACCAACACAAATAGGTCAATTTTAGCATGCAAAAATGTGACAAACTTGGTGAATATTGAAGGAACTAGTATATAGAAATACCAAATGAAGTTGAGCCCTTCTACAATGTTGTAGAGGGGCTCAATATGAGCATAAAACCAGTAGGGGTCAGACCCCTAATTCTCAACCAATTAGAGTATAAAAAAAGATCAAGAAAAAGCCCTAAGAGTTGGTTTTGAATACTTACCCTTGAAGACTTGTCTTTCTTTGCTTCTTGGCTTTGATTTGCAACTTCTCAACCTCTGAAATTCACTTCCTAGCTGCTGGAATTGAAGTTGGAATGGTGAGGCTAGGTGTTGGTGAAGGAATGGCCTAGGGAGCTTGGAAGTTTTTTGAGTTTTAAGCCATGAAAATGGAGGCTTTTGGAGAGGTGTTCTTGAGGCAATTTTTTCTAACCCTAGAGAAGAAGGGGTTGGGCCCTTTAAGTAGACAAGAAAGGGGTGTAAAAGGGGAGGGAAAAGCACCCAAGCTTTCCCTCCCAAAATATCCCCCGGATGAGGGAGACACTTTGAAAAGCAATGACAAATTGAACAGCCGAAAGGTGAATCTGGCCGGCAGTGGTTTCTTTGCAAGTGGCCGGCCACCACCTCATGGCCGGCCACCACCTCCATGGCCGGCCACCCCTCAAAAATGAAAACTTGAATTAGTGGCCGACCACCATTTTTTAGGGTCCTCCCATGTGTGTAGAACAAGGCCCCAAGGTTGGAATTTGGCAACTCTGAAACAGGAGACACAACATTGCATTTGAAGGAGAGGCTCAAAAATGAAAACAAGAATTACTGGCCGACCACCACTTTTTAGGGTCCTTCCATATGTGTAGAACAAGGTTCCAAGGTTGAAAATTGGCAACATTGAAGCAGGAGTCACAACATTGGATTTGAAGGAGAGGCTCAAAAATGAAAATCAAAATTGCTGGCCGACCACCAACCCTTAGGGTCCTCCTAGATGCCCTCATCACAGATATGTAGCTTTGGTTGGAAGAAAATACCCCTAGGGTGTTCAACATTGGCCCGGAAGTGAGAAAAACGGGCTCCGGAGGAGCGAAACTGGTTATCTGGGATAATTGCTGGCTTCTCCCCCCCCAGTGATCTTCCTGATGTTGAAACAGAGGTACCTACCAAGTTTGAACAAAAACTAATGAGAAATGAACGCTCGGAGCCAAAACCGAGCAATCGGGATCGAAAAATGAAATGCGGTCTGCGGAAGTGGTATTCAGCAGCGAAGTGGGTATCTGCGACCCCAGTGTCCCTCGGAATGACAAAACAGAGGTCCCTGCCAAAAATCAGAGAAAACCGATGCAAAATGAATGCTCGGGACCAAAACCGGGCAGTTTGGGGTCCCGAAAACCGGTTACAGGCACCGAAAGTGGCATACGGCCACGAAGTGGGCATCGGGGGCCCCAGGGTTCCTCGAAATGATAAAACAGAGGTTCCTGCCAGAAACCGGAGAAGGCGGATGCGAAATGAAAGCTCGGGGCCAAAACCGCTCAGTTCGGGGTCCCGAAAATGGGTCGCCGGGCACCGGAAGTGGTGTTCGGCTGCGAAGTGGGCATCAGGGGCCCCAGTGTTCCTCGGAACATTAAAACAGAGGTCTCCGCCAAAAACCGGAGAAGTCGGAGATGGTTGGGCGGTCCCGAGCCGAGGCACACAGCCTGACGGCTCCGAAAACCGGGAACCGGGCTCCGAAATGGGCAAAATGGCCTACGGCCACGAAAAGTAGCTCACGGCCACCGGGAGATAGTCTACAGGACCACTCCCTTCCCTCAGGAAAGAAAACAGAGAAAACCGAGTCTGGTTCGCAAACCGAGACAAGGTAGAGAAGAGGGTTCGGAAGTCCGGAGGCAGGGCACGCGGCCGCAACTCTGAGACTTCTGAACGAGCACAGTATGCAACATCACCGAGCGCTCAATCGGTGACGTCTGAGTCTTAAGGTCGGTCAAAAATGGGGTGTCTACAGTTGCCCCTCTTTGACAGAACTCGGAAGTCATAAGAATGACGGGAGTGAATGTCAAAGCCCAGAGACGACCCATTTTTGACAAGGCCGAAGACTTAGACAATTATACAGGATAAACAGAAATGCGTGTGTGCAGGCAAAAGGGGGGGGGGAGAATGCAAATGATAGGCGCGGGGCCAAGTGATTGTGCAAGTGCAACAAGCTGTAATGAAGCACGTATTGACAAATAGATGCAACAGTTTTAAGCAAGAATGCAAAGCAAACAACTACATTTCATGCAGTTAGGATGTAAGAGAATTATTCAATTCTCGTCGCGTCTCACACGGAGAAGATACAATACTGCCGCGATTCGTGCAGTCGCTTTGACCTCAAATGAACCGTACATACAATATCGTGCCTGCAAAATAGAGAAATTCAACAAGAACAATATGCTAACAACATATATTCAACGCGATTCCTGTGATTCCGAAAGTTCGACACACGCAGTGTCGGCGAGTGAATGCATCGCAATGTGATACAAGTAAGGTGCGCAAGATAGCGCGATGCAACAGAGAGTATAATAGATGCAAAATGGTGACATACTCCAACCGTGCTGGACCCGTGGGAGGAGAGAGAACAAAGAAAATCAATCAGAAGCGCGTTCCACGCAACCTAAGATAAATTCCAGACACGTTGAAAACCGTGTGAGGAAGGGGACACTCAAAACACGCTGAAATCTTGAGAAGAGGTCGAAACAACCACCCAGGTGCGTACACAACGCAACCTAAGATAAATTCCAAACACGCTGAAATCGTGTGAGGAAAAGAACACTCTAACCACGCTGAAATCGTGAGAAGTGGTCGAAACAACCGCCCAGGTGCGTACACAACGCAACCTGAGATAAATTCCAAACACGCTGAAATCGCGTAAGGAATGGGACACTCAAACCACGCTGAAATCGTGAGAAGAGGTCGAAACAACCGCCCAAGTGCGTACACAACGCAACCTAAGATAAATTCCAAACACGCTGAAATCGCGTAAGGAACGAAACACTCTAACCACGCTGAAATCGTGAGAAGAGATCCGAACAACCGCCCAGGTGCGTACACAACGCAACCTAAGATAAATTCCAAACACGCTGAAATCGTGTGAGGAAAAGAACACTCAAACCACGCTGAAATCGTGAGAAGAGATCCGAACAACCGCCTGTGGTAACAACGCAAACTAACCCGAGATAAATTCAAACACTGTTGAAATCGTGAGAGGAGATCCGAACAACCGCCCAGCTGCGTACACAACGCAACCTGAGATAAATTCCAAACACGCTGAAATCGCGTAAGGAACGGGACACTCAAACCACGCTGAAATCGTGAGAGGAGATCCGAACAACGCCAGTCGCATAATAACGCAACTCGAGATAAATTCAAACACGCCGAAATCGCGTAAGAACGGGACACTCAAACCACGCGAAATCGTGAGAGGAGATCCGAACACCGCCAGCGCATAATAACGCAACCTAAGATAAATTCAAACAATTTGAAATCGGCGAAGGAGCGGACACTCAAACCACGCTGAAATCGTGAGAGGAGATCCGAACAACCGCCCAGGTGCGTACACAATGCAACCTAAGATAAATTCCAAACACGCTGAAATCGTGTGAGGAACGGGACACTCAAACCACGCTGAAATCGTGAGAGGAGATCCGAACAACCGCCCAGGTGCGTACACAACGCAACCTGAGATAAATTCCAAACACGCTGAAATCGCGTAAGGAACGGGACACTCAAACCACGCTGAAATCGTGAGAAGAGATCCGAAACAACCGCCAGCGCATAATAACGCAACCCGAGATAAATTCCAAACACGCCGAAATCGTAGGCGAACGGACACTCAAACCACGCCAAATCGTGAGAAGAGATCCGAACAACCGCCAAAAGCGTACACAACGCAACCTAAGATAAATTCCAAACACGCTGAAATCGTGTGAGGAAAAGAACACTCAAACCACGCTGAAATCGTGAGAAGAGATCCGAACAACCGCCCAGGTGCGTACACAATGCAACCTAAGATAAATTCCAAACACGCTGAAATCGCGTAACGAACGGGACACTCAAACCACGCTGAAATCGTGAGAGGAGATCCGAACAACCGCCCAGGTGCGTACACAATGCAACCTAAGATAAATTCCAAACACGCTGAAATCGTGTGAGGAACGGGACACTCAAACCACGCTGAAATCGTGAGAGGAGATCCGAACAACCGCCCAGGTGCGTACACAACGCAACCTAAGATAGTCCCGGAGGACAACGATCCCAAACGCTGCTCAGCGTAAAAAAGGATAAATGGTAGAAGATAACACAAGATGCAAATAAGTGCAAGTATGGTGTGTATGACAATACCAATGGAAGAATGCACAACAATGCAGGTGGAAGGGTGCGTAACTTTGAAGCAGGCTTGATCTTGCGCTTGAGGTAGAGGCACACTCATACTTCGGAGCATTGACAGGGCTTGAAAAGTTACATCCCGAATACAATCACGGAATTTGCTGAAGGTGAAACACACTCAGATGCTTCGATTTTCCTTCTTTTCTTTTGCTTTGCAGTCCGGAACCTAAATAGCTTCAGATAGGTCCTTGTTCTACTGTTCTGACATGACCTGGGTTGAACCCTGCGGCTTTATGAAAGAACCAATTCTGTTTTGCACAAATGTGGAGAACGGCATGGCACTCGGAGCACAAAATGATTTTATTTTTGAAAATGAGAAAAGGATCCTCAACCGGGTATTGAGCCTACAACTGAACATAGCAAAACGACTCAACAAGGAAACAAAAGGCACACAACCTAGACACATCGAGTAACACTCGAAACGACCCAAAACAAAATCGAGATAAAACAAAAAGACACGACACTCGGGACGCACAGGAGCCTGTTTCACCGTATATGTCTCACCCTTTCTTATTTGTGATTCTCACATCACTCGCCCCTCAAGCTCGGTTTTTCCGAAAAAGCCCTTTTCACTTTTCCTCTCATCGCACATCTCTATTCTTAAATCTCTCATTTTTCATCCCTCCCCGGTGGTTGATGGATAAACTGACAAGTTGAAGGCTCGGGCCCTAGTATTACCTTTCGATTCTCTTTCTTCCACTCACGCTAGTGAATTCCTCCCACAGAGGGGTTGTGCTACAAATGGGTATGTAGCAACTGCAAATGACATCGGTCGATGATGCCTCATTGGGAGTTTGGACGTGAGCAGATCTGTCGAGATAAGGAGTGTAATGCTGGCCCCATTCCATTCAGGCTTAGACTTGGCTTGATACCTCATTGCTTGGAGGATGTGAGAGCTTTCTGCCCTTTTGCTATTAGCTTCCGTTGTGCCCTCTTCCGGCAGGTAGAGCGCCCTTCTTGGCAAGTATGGTGCCCTTTCTGGCAAATGCATTGGCTACGGCGAAAAGACAGAACACCTAACTCAATTGTGCCCCTAGTTCATCATCTTGACCATTTTTTGTTTTTGAGCTTTCTCCTAAAAAAAATTTTGACCAAAATGAGAGTTGGATTAACATGTTTGTTCGATTTTTGATTTGAAATCATGCAGTTCAGGCTATGAGCATTGAAAATTTTCCTTTTTTGGGTCCAAGAAAATGGTCCAGTTTTGGAAAATGAAACAATTTTTGAGAAAATTAGTCAACCTCAGTAAAAATTCTCAAAAACTATTTTTGCAAACGGCCAATGCTCAACAAGCGCGGAACCTACTCTTGAGATGCACAACCTCGAACTGGAGGAGAATCGCCTTGCTTGAGGAGGGTTGCATGGCAACGAAAGTTGCCTTGTTTGAAACTGGCGCGTTGAATGGCAACGGAAAGGTGCCCCTTGTTTGAACGGCACCGCGGCGCGTTGAATGGCAACGGAAAGGTGCCCCTTGTTTGAACGGCACCGCGGCGCATTGAATGGCAACGGAAAGTTGCCCCTTGTTTGAACGGCACCGCGGCGCGTTGAATGGCAACGGAAAGTTGCCCCTTGTTTGGATGGCGCCGCAGCACACTATAATCAGTCCTCAGAGTGATGATGACAACCGAACTCTCAGATACAGAGAAGGCAAAGATGATCAAAACCATTACATGGACACAATCGAATTTGAATCGTTTTACGGCTGGACTTCAGGATGAAGTTGCCTACGTATCCCAAACATGGGAATCAAGCCTTACGTAGTTCGGGGTTAAGGTACACTCGGGTATTTAACCTCTCCTTTTTATGCTCTAACTTTTGCCAAGGCGCCTGTTGCAGGTTTTCGACCTTGCGAGCTTTGTTTTTCTTTCTTTTCTTTTTTTCTATTCTTTTCTCTTTTTTTCTCTTCTTCTTTTTTTTGCATTTTTCTTTTCTCTTTTTGTATCTTCGCATTTTTTTTCTTTTTGTATTTTTGTATATATATTTTTTGTCTCGCTCTAACTTTTGCCTGGGTCGCCCTGGGTTTTTTTCAAATGAGCCTCTCAAAGGGTAAAAATGTAACCAGTCCATGACAAATGGTTCTGATATTGAAGCCCTCTATATCCCGGAGAGTGGCTGTTGTATTGATTTACAGAAGGATCCACCTTTGGCTCTTCGAGCACATCAGATATTTTTTGCCCCTAGTTCGAGGGGTGCTTCTGCTCTAGCCTTGCAAGCTTCTTCTGATGAGGTCTGACCTTCTTGATCTAACTTTGGTGCCTCATGTTCGAGGGCTGCTTCAAATCTAGCCACATAGGCCTCACATTGTAATTCACCGTTGAACCTTCTGAATTCAAGTTCAAGGTTTGGAAGCAAAGGGGTTGGGTCTCGAGGCTGAGAGTGATCCTAAGCTGCACAATCTCAAGAGCGATTCCACACAGGTCTTCGCAGGACCGCGCAAAACATTTTGTTTTTGAAAATTTTTAAGAAAGCGACGAATCGCTCGCGCTGAAGATAGTGTGAAACCAGTCTGGATCAAGCCAGGGTCCTTCTCAGTACTCACGCTAACAAGCATGATTTCATTCATTAAAAGCTTAGCACGCCTCTCTTTCTCTCAATTTGATCAAAGTTTTGCAAGTCCCGAGGAATTCCTCCCTCTTTGTTTTCACTGCAGTGTTTCAAAAAGTTTTGAAAAACTTAGGTCATTACAATGACTTCAAGGCACAAAAGAGCAGGTGGAATGCACTGCCATTTCATTCAAACCCCGGCGCAACTAACACACGGCAGAAGCAAATGCGAAAGTGTGGAAATCACTGCTGTTTCATTCAAAATCTGTTGGCATAACTGGCTCCCTGGCAGAAACATACTCAAAACAAAACGAAAAGACAAACAAACAAAAAAAAAAAAAATGGTGACGCTCGAGGTAACACCCCCGGAATCACCCGACTCCTATACAACGGGACTGACTCGATACAACAAGACAGACCCAAAACAAAAAGACTGACTTAAAACAAAAAGACAGACTCAAAACAAAACAACAAGGCTGACCCAATACCCAAGTCAAAATGCAAAATTAACAGCACTTGTACATTGCTCAAAACGGTGCATGCCATTCACCACAGCTGGAGTAATCCGAGCGCCATCCGCAGGTGGTTCCTCCCCCGAATCACATGACATTATCCCTTAAGTTCACCGATCCTGTGCCGATAGACTTTGCAGAGCTTGGCGGGAGGACAACCCCGTTGTCAAATAAATCCTGTACTTCATGGCGAAGACGGAAGCAGTTGTTGGTAGCATGGCCAGTTTGCTGATGGTATGCGCAGTACTGGGTATCATCATGTGTAGCCGGAAGAGGGTTCGGGAGAGGCCGAGGCTCAAGGGGTTTGAGATGGCCTTGTCCTACAAGGATTTGGAAAGCTTTGGACAAAGGCATGTGGAGGGCATGAAAGACCCTCCGACCTCGGGGTTGGTACCTCTGGGTTTGTGGATTTTTACCGGGCGTACCAGCAAAAGGGTTGGCAGGTGCTGGCCTGGTTTGCTGATCTCTTCTGAGTGGAGGATTAGAGCTAACAGGATCGTATCTGGTATGACGGCCCTTCTCCCGGCTTGCCCCTTGATTCAAACGAATTTCAACTTGAGTGGCGAAAATGCCGTCCGATTTTTGCAACAACTGCGAGCACTTGCTCTTTGTTCAGTCCCTCGGCTTTCAAAGCCTCAACAGCCAACAGAAGATGCTCATGGGGATCAATGCCTGCCCCTGCCTTGTTCTTTCCACTTGCTTCCACTTTGCCACGGGATTGGCCTTCCTCAGATGTAGCCCGCCCCAAGACTGGGGAGCCTTTTGACATGAAATTCCCAGTATGTGGTGTGGTCGATGATGGAGCCAATGTCCCGGAGGCCAGATCGGTCACAGTTCTTTGAAGATCTTTTATCATTCCCATCAACTCGGAAGTAGTGGGTTCTCGGGTTTGAGATGATTGGGGTTCAGGTGCACCCATCATGCATAAGTCCATGCTTTCTGGAATGAACACCTCAGGCTTGGGTAGATGGGCCGGGGTGATGTATATGCTGGGGTCGAAGGTGGATGGCAGTATATGGATGAGGTTGAGATGTAGGGGTGACGGGTCGGTACTAACCTGAGGTCCTTTTGGTGGAGCTAGGGCCTCTTCATCAATAAGATCCTGAATCTTATGACGGAGGCGGATGCAACGGTTCGTATCATGACCGTGCTGTTGATGGTAGGCACAGTATTTAGCTGGGTCGTATCTTGGTGGAAGAGGGTTTGGAAGGGGTTGGGGTTCTAGGAGTTCTAGGTGCCCTTCTTCTTGCAGCTTTTTCAAAGCTTGGGAGAGACTCATGTAAAGGGGATGGAATTTTCTGGCTTGGGGCCGAGTTGAAGTGGTTGGTTTTTGGCCATTGAGGGAAGTGGTGATAGTGCCTACTTCTGAGCATTTCGCAGTTGTGCTACCATCAGTAGTAGCATTGGAACTACGAGCAACATTCCTCTTCAAAGGCTCATTATCTTCTGCAAAGATCCCTTGTCTGATGGCATCCTCGATTTGAACCCCCATCTCATGCAAATCTGAAAAGGTAGGGAAGGGGATAACAATCATCTTCTGCATGAGCTTGGGCTGGAGATTGCGCACAATCATCCGAATCTGATCTTTGTCAGCGGGCCTAGTGGTCATCATTGAGGCTTTTGCTCTCCATCTCGTCATGAACTCTGAGAAACCCTCCTTTGGTTCTTGGCGGGTGACTTCGAGATCACGAGTTGTGACCTCGATCTGTGTGTTATAGGAGTATTGATCAATAAAGGCCTCAGCCAGCTCTTCCCAGTTCTGTTTCACAGAGTTCTCCAACTTTGCATACCAGGTTACGGCTATCCCGGACAGGGTTCGGCCGAATAGTGATAGTTTCTGGGCTGTGGTCAAACCCATTGGTCTCAGGATATCAGAAAACAATTGAAGGTGCACCATTGGGTCTTCAGAGCCATCGAACCGATCGATATGTGGCATCTTGAACCGATCCGGTAATGTCATCACTGAGTCGGTAAAACCATCCTCTATGTCAGGAATAGAATGGGCCCCCTGAGACTTTTTGAACAATTCTTCAAGCTTGCTCACTTTCAATGCTGTGGGGTCCGTCTTGAATTCAGAGGGGGGGTCTGGTAGGTCGGTGGGTGTTTTAGATAGTCGGGTAGAACCAGTAGCGGTCCGCTGGAATGTCCGTATCATCTGGGCGTGGGTTGCCTCCCAGTATGGGAACTCTTGGTGGGGAGGAGCTTTGGTGTGAAGTAGATACTCCGGTTCTTTGCTCTAACTTGGCAATTGTTTACATCTGTTGGGCTATGACCACGACTGTTGCTTGACAAATTGACAGCGGATGACATCTTCTTTGCATGAGTTTCATACTTTCTGCATTTGAAGCATCATTGCCTCTAACCCCGGCGTGTTCTGGCGATCCATCCAACCCGCTGGTATGTCTATCCTCGATGGAAAACCGAGACCTCACCGTTGTTCTTGGTGGGGTGGATAAGGGCCTTGATCCGTAGCTTCGAATCGGTGATCGTGCTGTTGGTCCTTTTACCCTGCCTCTGGTAAAGCAACACTGATTGTCCTTGAACTGAATCTCTGACCCAAAGAAGTCTATCAACACAAGTTCGGTGTACCCGGGGGATGTTGAAGCCTTCTGAAGCTATGGTTCCAAAACTACCCTAGCAAAAGAGAAAACGGACTGACATCTCGGCTGATTTTACGAGCAGAATCTGAACAAAGTTGAATGAGTGTGCTCTCTCTTGAATTACGCCCCAAAATTCTACATGGTGATACCCTCAGTAAAACCGATTCCACCAAATCTTGATGCCCGCTTGAACTGATGCAAAATCTTGAATTGGTGCCCGCGGGCCTAATGCTCAAACTTGTAAACTGATACATGCATTCCCTGTAGAGACGCACTCTAACAAGCACATAACAGATAAGTGAGAGCCAAAACACCCCTATGTTGGGGTAGGGTTTCCCTGTCCTATTTTGTCAAGAGCTAGGGTTTCACTACGCACAATGACTTCAAACAACCTATATCGGGTAAGCAACTTTGTCCTAGTTTGGAATGGTCACTATGGATCCGAATATGCACTAGGTCGAATGGTCAAAAGGGTGCCGGTAAAACCGGGGTTTGTGTTCCCATATCTTGGCGAGCCGTACCGTCAACCTTATGGACATGCCTTGACAAGACAAGCCTCCCACAAACCGCCAGAATAGCGGATGGCAAACACGGTGTCCTAGGCGCACCAATGCAAATGCAATGCAAAGAAACACACAAGCGTAGTCAAAAACAGATATCACGAGTTCGAGTTAAGTTCTCTAAATCCCCAGCGGAGTCGCCAGAATCGTAATAACGCCATGAGGACCTCGCTTCTACTCGGACTCGATTTTGTTATGCGGTTCTCAATCTCGAACCAAAGAGTCCAAATCCAAATCGTTTTGAAGGAAAAGCATTTTTGAAAGAAGTGCCAAACATGGGCTTTGCGGATATGAGTCGCCACCTAAATATTTTTAAAATGGGAAATTTAGGAAACCACGACTCGGTGCCAAAAGGCCACGTGTCCGTCATCACCAAAGTTGGCTCGGGAACTTGGGTACGATTAGGGAAAGGTCACATCGTGAGCACCCCTCTCGCCGTCAAAAGACCGGCCTCTACTAACCATGATATCTGTTTTTGAAAACTTTGTATGCTCTTATTAGATTATTAGCCTAGGTTACTATGTGATGCTCGCGAGAAACAAGTATAGGCGGGCGTTCGAATTGGAACAAAACATTTCATGTTTGTTTGTGAAAGATGGTTTGCTACCCGTAGGTAGGCTTAAAATACAGATTTTGCCACAATCTAGTGGGCTTAACAAACAATTGATGAATTGCTCCAATTCAGATAACTCAACCTCCACCCACAGGCATTCAAGGCGCTTATATCACATAAGCACATAGCCTCATGGCAAGCATGCTATCATGGCAACACTCACGCATGCAAGGATGCTAAAGCATAACCACTTACCGAGTACTCCAAGCCAAAACAAAAAGCTTATTAGAAATCATGCATGATCCTAAAATATACAGAATGCCTAATGCAACACATGCAAAAATGCAACTATAGCAGGCTCAGCTATTCTAAAGATGGCATATGAAATGCAACGGCTAACATGTATTCAACTTAGAATTGAAATACAAATGCAGTTTGTATGATCTTGAGTTCGATGCATGCAATCTGATGAATGAATGATGCAAACATCTTTGTCATCTTGTATGCTAATTGAAATATGCCCTATATCTAACCATCCAAAGCGGGTAAATAAAAGGGAGAAAGAAATGGGGTTGGAAGACATACATCACACTCACACACCCTTATTACATTTATGCCCTCGCCAAGGGTCCGAATAAATAATATCTGAGACGAATAAAAGAATATACTGATCGAAATAATACAAATTCTAATTAATTAACAAATTAATTACAAAATAATTAAATCGGCGTGCAAGCCGAGGACCTCGCTTACGGTAGATGATGTATCTTTGAAAATGGCGGAAATCCGGAATGCCCCGATTAGCCTCTGTTTGCAGATTTCTCGAAATCTGGCGCCGAATCTCGAAAAGTTGCTAAACTCAATTTTGCCGCAACAGAGAGCGGGAAAAGGGCACAAGATGTATTTCACAAATATATGCATGCCTCGATCCTCGTGCCACCAATCACGCATATCGATGCATGATGGCGAGAATCGGATTGCACAACTCAATATAGGGATGAATGCTACAACAAAACTTAACTCCATCATGGGTAATCCGAGTGTCGGTGACTTGGGAATTGAGACCCGTTCCGTCACTCGGAGTACGAAACGTGCCTCGTTTCCCGTGCAAAATGCATGATATGCATGAAATGCAACTAATACACAACCTAGCATGCTCAATGCTATGAAAATGAGATGCCTCGAAATGCGTGTCCACGGGCACGCATAAGCCGAGGCGATCGAATGACATGCGAAATGTAATGATGGACTTATACCAACATGAAGGGGCCTCGGCCACACTCACATAGGATCTTGGGAATGATAAGAATGAAATTGCCTCGAAATGCGTGCCTCGCACGCATAAACCGAGGCAATGATGAAATATAAATCGGATAAAATAGAGTGCCTCGAAATGCGTGCACGCGCACGCAAACCGAGGCGGAGGCATATAATGCAAACCGAATAAAAAGAATGTCTCGAAATGCGCATTACACGCACGCATAACCGGCGGAGGCATACGCAATGCCAAGCGGATAAAACAGAGTGCCTCGAAATGCGTGCACACGGGCACGCAAACCGAGCCGAAGGCATACGCAATGCCAAGCGGATAAAACAGAGTGCCTCGAAATGCGTGCACACGGGCACGCAAACCGAGGCGAAGCTAAAATGGAGATCAGATAAAACTGAAGTGCCTCGAAATGCGTGCACACGGGCACGCAAACCGAGGCGATGATGTGCGATGCAAAATCGGATAAAACCAAAGTGCCTCGAAATGCGTGCACACGGACACGCAAACCGAGGCGATAACGTGCGATGCAAAATCGGATAAAACCGAAGTGCCTCGAAACGCGTGCCCACAGGCGCACAAATCGAGGCGATGACAGAATGCAATGAAATGACACACGGAATGCCGCGATGGACTTACACCAACATGGGAAAGCCTCGGCTCACTCACACGGGAGGCCGTCGGATAAAAACGAAGGTGCCTCGAAATGCGTACCCGCGGGCACGCAAACCGAGGCAAAGCATTAAGGCACAAAATGACATGCAAACATGCAACATGGAAATTCAGCAGCTACAAGAGGGGGAAAACAGCCCCGAAACACAACCAAAGCACACCCAAAGCATGCAATCATCCCGAAAATGTGAAATTAAGCCCCGAAATGGCCTATAGCCATGCTATACATGCAAAATATGATTATGGCAGCAAGAACAGTGGCAAGTCAGTCCCAAATATGGCATTTTTCAGTTACAAACATGGCCAAAATGGAGACATAGATATGGCAACAAAATCATACAAGATTAATGGTCAAAAGAGCATTACAATGGGAGGTGGTATATACAAACACCAAATGGACAAACTTTCTTCTACAACATGAAAGAAGGCCCAAAAATAAGCATATATGCAGTTTATGGCAGCCTCTAAATCATAAGACAAACACACTAGAAATGGAAGGCAAAAATGGAGCCACAAAAGGGTATAACATAAGACATGCAATCTATACATCAAATGACCAAATATTCTTTATGAAACATGTAAAGGGGGTCAAGATAAGACTAAAACCAGTAGGGGTCGAAGTCCCAAAAACAAACACAAATAGGTCAAAAATTGCATACAAAATATGGCACACTTGATGAAATTTGAAGGAGGTGGTAGATACAAAGGTCAAATGAAGTTGAGCTCCTCTACAATGTTGTAGAGGGGCTCAAAATAAGCAAGAAAGCAGTAGGGGTCAGACCCCTAAAAACCAACACAAATAGGTCAATTTTAGCATGCAAAAATGTGACAAACTTGGTGAATATTGAAGGAACTAGTATATAGAAATACCAAATGAAGTTGAGCCCTTCTACAATGTTGTAGAGGGGCTCAATATGAGCATAAAACCAGTAGGGGTCAGACCCCTAATTCTCAACCAATTAGAGTATAAAAAAAGATCAAGAAAAAGCCCTAAGAGTTGGTTTTGAATACTTACCCTTGAAGACTTGTCTTTCTTTGCTTCTTGGCTTTGATTTGCAACTTCTCAACCTCTGAAATTCACTTCCTAGCTGCTGGAATTGAAGTTGGAATGGTGAGGCTAGGTGTTGGTGAAGGAATGGCCTAGGGAGCTTGGAAGTTTTTTGAGTTTTAAGCCATGAAAATGGAGGCTTTTGGAGAGGTGTTCTTGAGGCAATTTTTTCTAACCCTAGAGAAGAAGGGGTTGGGCCCTTTAAGTAGACAAGAAAGGGGTGTAAAAGGGGAGGGAAAAGCACCCAAGCTTTCCCTCCCAAAATATCCCCCGGATGAGGGAGACACTTTGAAGCAATTTGGGCAAATGGAGCAGTGGAAGCGTGAATCTGGCCGGCCAGTGGTTTCTTTGCAAGTGGCCGGCCACCACCCTCATGGCCGGCCACCTCCCATGGCCGGCCACCACCCTCAAAATGAAAACTTGAATTAGTGGCCGACCACCATTTTTTAGGGTCCTCCCATGTGTGTAGAACAAGGCCCCAAGGTTGGAATTTGGCAACTCAAACAGAGACACAACATTGCATTTGAAGGAGAGGCTCAAAAATGAAAACAAGAATTACTGGCCGACCACCACTTTTTAGGGTCCTTCCATATGTGTAGAACAAGGTTCCAAGGTTGAAAATTGGCAACATTGAAGCAGGAGTCACAACATTGGATTTGAAGGAGAGGCTCAAAAATGAAAATCAAAATTGCTGGCCGACCACCAACCCTTAGGGTCCTCCTAGATGCCCTCATCACAGATATGTAGCTTTGGTTGGAAGAAAATACCCCTAGGGTGTTCAACATTGGCCCGGAAGTGAGAAAAACGGGCTCCGGAGGAGCAAAACTGGTTATCTGGGATAATTGCTGGCTTCTCCCCCCCCCAGTGATCTTCCTGATGTTGAAACAGAGGTACCTACCAAGTTTGAACAAAAACTAATGAGAAATGAACGCTCGAAGCCAAAACCGAGCAATTCGGGATCCCGAAAATGAGCTGCGGGTGCCGGAAGTGGTGTTCAGCAGTGAAGTGGGTATCTGCGACCCCAGTGTCCCTTGGAATGACAAAACAGAGGTCCCTGCCAAAAATCAGAGAAAACCGATGCAAAATGAATGCTCGGGACCAAAACCGGGCAGTTTGGGGTCCCGAAAACCGGATTCTGAGCACGAAAGTGGCATCTGACCCCAGGTTCCTCAAAATGATAAACAGAGGTTCCCGCCAAACCGGAGAAGGCGGATCTGAAATGAAAGCTTGGGGCCAAAACCGCCGGTTCGGGTCCCGAAAATGGGTCGCCGCACCTAAGTGGTGTTCGCGAAGTGGGCATCAGGGCCCCAGTGTTCCTCGGAACATTAAACAGAGGTCTCCGCCAAAAACCGGAGAAGTCGGAGATGGTTAGGCGGTCCCGAGCCGAGGCACCTGACTGACGGCTCAAAACCGGAATGGGCAAAATGGCCTCTGACCACGAAAAAGTAGCTCACGGCCACCGGAGATAGTCTCTGAGACCCTCCCTTCCTCGAAAGAAAACAGAGAAAACCGAGTCTGGTTCGCAAACCGAGACAAGGTAGAGAAGAGGGTTCGGAAGTCCGGAGGCAGGGCACGCGGCCGCAACTCTGAGACTTCTGAACGAGCACAGTATGCAACATCACCGAGCGCTCAATCGGTGACATCTGAGTCTTAAGGTCGGTCAAAAATGGGGTGTCTACAGCTGGTTTCTCAAAGAAATATTTGATGGGATCTAATCTCGAAACCAGAATTACGGAGTGAGCTAACAAGTAGTACGTCAACTTCCTGGTAGCCCATACCAAGGCTAAGCAAGCCTTCTCCAGCGGGGTGTAACGGGTTTTATAGTCCAACATCTTCTTACTCGGTTAATAGATGGCTTTCTCCACCCTATCCATAGATTCTTGAGCAAGCATGCATCCCATCGTTGTGTCTGTTACTGAAAAATACAAAATCAATGGCTTCCCCAGCTCTGGCGGCGACAACATGGGTGGGTTCTAAAGGTACTGCTTGATTTGCTTGAAAACGAATTGGCATCGGTCATCCCATTGGAATTTCTTTCCTTTCTTCAGGACACCAAATAGTGGTTCACAAGTCAAGGTTAATTTTGAAATAAACTGTCTTATGAATTGCAATTTACCTAGAAAGCCTCGCACCTCCTTTTCAGTCCTTGGTGGTGGCATTCCTAGGATGGCCTTGATTTTGGAAGGATCTACCTCGAAGCCCCTCTGTGTGTTCAAGAAACCCAACATTTTTACTACCGTTATGCCAAAAGTGCACTTCTGTGGATTCAGCCTCAACCGATATTCTCTGATCCGTTGGAAGAATTTTTTCAAGGTGGTGTAGTGGCCCTCTCTTTCCTTGGACTTGAAAATCATGTTATCTACGCACACCTCGATCTCTTTGTGGATCATATCATGTAGAATTGTGGTTGTAGCCCATTGATAGGTAGCCCTAGCATTCTTCAACCCAAAACAAAGATCACCCCAGAAAGATGGGTTCCCCGGTGTAGTGAAGGTAGTCTTCTCTATCCTCGAGTGCCATCGAATTTGGTTATACAGAAAAATCCATTCATGAAAGAGAGCAACGCATGGCCTGCGGTGAAGTCCACCAATTAATCGATGTGCAATAGAGGAAAGTCGTCCTTCGAACTAGCTTTGCTTAGATCTCTGAAATCCACACATACCCGAATTCTGCCATCTTTCTTCAGCACTGAAACAATGTTGGCCAACCAAGTCAGATATTCAGATACTAGCAAGAACCCGTGCATCTATCTCGCAGTAACGTCTTCCTTAATCTTTAAAGCTCAATTCGGTGTATTCTCCATAACTTCGCTTGATGGGTCAGGCCTCAGGGTCAAGAGGGATCCGGTCCTGTACAATCTCAGGATCGATTCTAGGCATGTCTTCGTAGTCTTTGAAATCTTTTAATAAAGCGACTAAACGTTCGCACTCCTTCGAAGACAACATGGACCCGATCTAGACCAGGCGCGGATCTTTCTCAGTACCCACATTAATTGGAATGATTTCATCAACAAGGGGTTTTACAAACCTCTCTTCCCCTCGATCAATCCAATGTTTCAAAACCAGAGGAATTCCTTCCTCATCGTTTTCATTAAAATTTTGAAAATCATGATCAATGCAATATACAAGTGGCACAGAGAAGTACTCAAAACCTGCAATGGAATTCACATTCACAAAGTCCAGTTCATCTAGTTCCTCAGTTACAACCGACTCAAAAGAAAAGGAAATAGACAACCTGGACCAAACAACGGCATCCGGATTATCAACCCCAGGAATACTGGACTCTGACTCAGAGGAACTGGAATCTAATTCTGACTTCGCAGACTCTATGGAATCAGATTCTGGCTCACTACCCGACTCAAAACTACTGGACAGAAAACCCTCATCTAGTTGCCAAGTGAGGGACGGTGCATCAGATGCCTCCAAGATACCACTGGAAGGGTCCACACCTGATTGGTCTCCGATCATGGAAACGGTTAGGTTATCCCCCAAGCTCTCCGGGTTGATCTGAGGATCCAAAAAGAGACATGCCAGCGCTACTCCTACCTCAAGTTCACTGTTGTTGGACTCACTTTCTGTGCTGTATTCAGTCTCAGCAGTTAATTCAGTCTGTTCCTTTGTGGCTTCACCCTCTTGTAACTGTAAGTCGAAGAAAATCTCAAAATTGGGGAGACGCTGCTTCTCAGAGTTCAACCATGGCTCAAGAAAGTCACAAAATGGGAAGTATTCCCCCTCCTGGACAAAGCGGCCATTCAAAGGTCCCTAAATTGGCCTATGCACAAGCTCATAGTGCCTCCTACTTTGCTTTGCTTTAGCTCTTCCGGCCATTTCTTTCCCTTTCCTCACCCAATCCTCTTTGGTGGGTGTATAGCCCAAGCTAAAGGCATGTGAGTTATGCGGCACTTTGGCCAGTGCAGTAACGCCCTTCCAGCCGATCTTTCCTAATCCCATATCGGGTATATGTTGTAGCTTGTTCATGAGATACACTAATTGAGCACTAACATATAAGTCCTCATCAATAGCCAAGATATTTTGCACCACCCGAGCCTCAGCCAAGGTAAAACCAGGCAAGAAAACATCCTCGTCGCCATGTACAATCTCTAATATGAGTGTAGTAACCTTTGGGGAAGGATGTATAGATGAATTCCCAAACACAATGGCTACCCCCTTTCCAAGAGGGTACTTCAACATCTGATGCAAGGTGGAAGAAACAACTTTTACTTGGTGCAGCCAGGGTCGCCTAAGTAACAAGTTGAAAGTAGCCAGAACATTCAAGATATTAAACTCAATATCCTGTTGGGCCGACCCAACCTGTGTTCTAATCTGAACTGTTCCCATCACCTCTCTGCTTATGTTTTCGTACGCCCGGATCACCTGGGCCATAGACACAAAGTCGGCCGGTTTCAGGCCAATAGCATAAGGGGTGTGCGACATGGACAGACATTAATCGCTGACCCGATGTCGACTAGTATAATCAGCACCCACTTCTCCCGGCACTCTATGGATATATATAGAGGCTTATTGTGCACAGAGCCTTCCGGCAGCAATTCCTTGTCAAAAAAGGTTAAAGTTGGCGCAGCGCCTCCTAGGAAAACTAATCCCACTAGTTGTTCTGGGGTGGTGTCGACAGACAACTTTGCTTTATCCATCGCTGACAGTACAGCTTGTTAGTGCATACGCGAAGCCATAAGCAACCCCCAGATAGATATGTCTGCTTGAATCTTCTTTAACTGTTTCAGTACAGCCTCTTCCTCTAACAGTTTTTCCCTCTGTTTTTCAGCCTCCTTGTCTTTTCCGGATGCTTTGGATTGGTCTAAGTGTGGAGACTTGAAGTACCGCCCGCTTCTAGTCATGTGATCCACCTCCTCAAAGTACCAAGTGTCGTCTGGCAGGTCTTGGCCCTAATCCTCGTTAGTGTGGGCAAGATGCAGATCATCATGTTCCCACCATACTCCTCTGGTAACCGACAGGCAATTGTCCAGATCCGTTGTACTCACTCCAAAATCACAGTCATCCCCCACAAGGTGTTTGGCTTTTTCGGCTTTCTGACTATTCTCATACCTTTTCTATTCAAACCACTTTAGTGCGACTTCTTGCTCTGTATCAGCAATACTAACAATGCCCGATTCCTGAGCTGAATTCTTAATATCAATGTTCTCTAACAACTTTTCCTTGTCCTCGGCCCTAGCAGCCTTCGTAACAGTTCCTGCTTCTGGCTTTTCCAGCTTTGGTTGAAGTCCCTCATCCACATCAGGTTCATCACTGAGCCATCCAAAGTTGTCTGTCGACCTGTTCAGATCAAACCAGTTAATGTGCACATCTCCCGAATCTTGCTCATTGAAGAACTGCAGGTTGTTGATGTCTTCCTCCAGGTCAGCTAGGCCATCTAATCCCTAGCTTGGGCCATCCTCCCAGACTACGTTGACCTCCATTCATGTTGGCAACTCCACCTCTGGTTTGGCCTGATTGGTCGGTACAATATAACGGCATGGATTATATTCCTCCTCAGATAAATCCACGGAGCCCTCAGGCACTGAACTAAAATTCCCACTCTCCCCCAAGGCTACCCTGCCTTCATCTACCATGGTCACCACCACAGGTTTGGGTTGGGATATGGATGCGTTCATCATGCACAAATTTGTGCTTTCTGGGTTGAACAATACCGGCTTAGGTAGGTAGACAGGGGTGATGTATATATTGGGGTCATAAAGGACAGCCAGTGTATGGATGAGGTTTATTTGTCGAGGTGGAGGGGGTTGGTTATGTGGTGGGAAAGGATTTGTAGTGACGTTGGGCTTTTTAGGAGGTGCTATCACTTTGTTGTCAATGAGACCTTCAATCTCACGATGCAGTCTAAAGCACTAATCAGTATCATGACCATGCTATGGGTGAAAAGCACAATATTTGACCGGGTTGTGTTTCGGAGGGAGCGGATCGGGCAGTGGGCATTGTTCTAATAGCTTCAGATGCCCTTTTCTGATTAGGACCCTCAGGTCTGCAAACAAAGACATATAGAGCGGTGTGAAGACCCTCTGGCCTCTGGCTTGATGGCTTGAGGTTTGGGAGGTTGTATTGGATGTGCCGGCAAATGGGTTGGCAGTCTTGGGTGTAGTGGTGACCATGCTCACATCTGAAGGCCTTGCAGCTACACTACAGCTAGTAGTCGCATTGAAACTACGTGTGAAAGCCCTCTTGGGTTACTTCTTCTCATTGTCTATTAGACCATGCTTCATTGCATCCTGTATTTGCACCCTTATTTCGTGGAAGTCGACAAAAAGTAGACAAAGGCAAGACTATCTTCTTCTGAAATAATCTTCCTTGCAAGTTATGGACCACCATTCTGATCTGGTCCTTTTCAAACGGCCGAATAGTCATCATAGAGGCCTTGGCCCTCCACCAGGTCATAAAATCTGAAAAGCCCTCCTTCGGCTCCTGGCGAGTTCCTTTGAGATCACGAGTAGTGACCTCAATCTGAGTATTGTAGGAGTACTGTGCTATGAAGGTCTCGACCATTTCCTCCCAATTTCTCTTCATAGAGTTTTCAAGCTTGGCATAGTAGATGGCCGCTATACCTGACAGGGTCCGGCAAAGAGCGACAACTTCTGTAGTCTGGTGAGAACTATAGGTCGTAGGATATCAGAGAATAGCCGTAGATGGACCATAGGATCCTTGGAACCGTCAAACCGGTCTATATGTGGCATCTTGAATCTGTTTGGCAAAATCACTGCCGAGTCAGTATGGCCATTTTCAATATCAGGGATCGAATTCACGTCCTGTGCTTGTTTAAAGAGCTTTTCCATCTTGCTCACTTTCAGCGAAATAGGGTCAACCTCGAATTCAAATGACACCTCTGTCAGGCAAACCGGTGCCTTAGAGGTCTGAGGTGAGATACGATTCGCCTAAATGCCCACATTTTCCTGGACATTGATTGTGACCCAGGGTGCCATAATTCCCGCTGAGGGTGCATAGGATGCTAAGGCTATTACAGGTTGTGGCTACTGTTGTTGAAGCATTTCTATTACCTCTGCTTGGCGAGCTGTGCTCTTAGCTTGTCGGGCAACATCTAGCTGCACGTTCTTAATAGTCTGCTAGAGTTGACGAAGCATGTCTTCCATGTTGACTGGAGGACTTTGAACTATGGCAAATACTCTCTGTCTGGAGTAGAAGTAGATGATTGGGCCTGACTGGGCACAAGCGAGGTAAAAGGTGACTGCTGAATTGGCAAATTTTGTTGAATCCTCCTCCGTCTAGTAATCGGTGGTAGTGAAATAAACACTGGCTGTCCCCTGACTAGATCCATAGATCTACAAATCCTTTTAACTTGAGTCCAGAGTGCTTAGGGGGTAATAGAATCATCTGAAGCAATGATGAAAGACTACCTTGCAAAAAGAAAATAAAGCAAAAAGAAAAAAAAGTCAGAAATCGCACAGCACCTTGGCTCAGAAAGAAACAACACACAGTTGCAATCATAAGTTAGAAAACTGTACTCAAACACTGATTTCTGCCCCAAAACTGATACCTAGACTTGCAACTGATACATACATTCCTACAGAGTTTCACTCTAAAAACACATATCAAGCAAGTGAGAGCCAAAACACCCCTATGATGGGGTAGGGTTACCCTATCCTAATTTCGTCAGGAGCTAGAGGTTCACTACACGAAACAAGTGGTTTCACACAATTCCTGCATTCGAGTGAGCAACCTATCCTAGTTTGGAATAGTCTCTATGGCTATCGATATGCAACTAGGCTAATTGGTCAAAAGGGGTTCCTCAGCAAAAGGGGTACCTCAGCAAGAATACCTAATATACCCCTCACACCTAACACCGAGAAATGAAAGGAGGATCAAGAGGTACAGTGGTAGTCCAGATCCAAGGGTTCTATTCCCATCGTGGCAGAGCCAGCAACCGGTCAGCCTTTTGGCAAGCTTTTCCAAGCAAGCCTCCAGCAAACCACTCAAGAATAGCAGATGGTAAACATTGTGACTTAGGCGCACCGATGCAAATGCAAATGCAAAGAAACACATAAGTGTAGATAAAATAACATATCATGAGTTTGAGTCAAATTCTCTAAGTCCCCAGCAAAGTCACCAGAAACTATGGACTCATCTTTTTCCGCCCCCCGCCTTTCAGAAAGGTTTGAAATGAAAGGCCTCGCAGTTCTGAATCTAGTCTCACAAGTGCACTGTGAAACTGATAAATACCAAAGAGTCCAAATCTGACAAATCATTTTGAAAAATTGATTATAAATCAAAAGGTGCCAAAATTGGACTACTTTGCGGAATCTGAGTCGCCACCTAAATATTTTTGTTTTGGAAAAATTTAGGAAACCTTGACTCGTGCGAAGGCCATGTGTCGTCGCTATCACCAAAGTTGCCTCGGCTCGGGAACTTGGGTACGAGGGGAGAAGGTCATGAATTGAGCACCCCCGCCCGCCTGATCAAAGATCGGTCTCTACTAACCATGATATGATCTTTTATAAACATTATATATTCTTATTCTGATTATTAAACTAGCTTTACTATGTGATGCGCACAAGTAAGTATAGACAAGTTTCCTCAATTTGGAACAATTCAACTCATGTTTTTGTTTGCGAAAATGGTTTGAATTTCTCATCTCAAGTGGGCTTAAAGTTTGTGGATTTGCCACCAAACATAGTGGGCTTAAAACATAATTTGCCACTCAATAAATGGGCTTAAAACACACATTTGTTGAATCATTCCAATTCAAACAACAAGCCTTCACCCACATGCATTCATGTAGTTTAGCATTTAAGCACATAGCCTCATGGCAAACATGCTAGACATTGCAACATTCACACTTATACAAGTATGCTAAAGCGTAAAAGATTACCGAGTACTCCATGCCAAAACAAAAACTAGTTAGAAAGATGCATGATCCTAACTATACAAGATGCCTAATGCAACACATGCAATAATGCAACTAATAGGCTCGGCTACTAATATGACATATGAAGCAATTTAAATAACATGCGCTTGAACACGTATTCAAAGAATATATTGAAATGGCAATGCAATTTGAATGATGCGCCGAGCCTCGATGCATGTAAGACAAATGAATGGATGCAAGCATGCGATATGCTAATTGCAATGTGACCCTAATCTAACCATCGAAAGTGATTAAATAAAAGGGAGAAAGATGTGGGGTTGGAAAACATACACACACGCACGCATACTTATTACAACATTATGCCCTCACGAAGGAGGGTCCGAATGCATAAGCTAACCCACTAACTATGCTAATTAAGCTAACTATTACAAAACTAGAAACTAATTAACTATTCTAGTTAACTAATTATTACAAACCAAAATCGAATAACTAGTTAAACTAACTAATTATTTACAACACTTAATTAGCTATAACTAATTAATTACAACACGCATTCAAACTACATATTTAAGCACTAACTAAGCTTAAAATGCAAGGGAGGCTCATCCACGCGCTCAGTTTCCACCCGAAAAGGCACTGCCTTGTTGCTGAATGCCTCTGTTTGCACATCTGAACACCAAAGAAGCTGTCCACTTCCAAAACACCTCTGCTCCACCTCAGGAACACACTGTGTAAATTTCATTGGTGGCCGACAAGGGGCTTGTCGGCTACCAATGGTGGCCAGTTGGCTACCACTGGTGGCCGGTTGGCTACTAGTGGTGGCTGATCGGACACTGATGACATGAACTCCTCTTTTTGCTGCAACAGAGAGTAAATAGAGCAAAATAGTGTATTCTCATAGATTATTTGCACACTTTGCCTCTCATTTTCATGAGGAAATCAAATAAGGGACAAAATTTGGGTTTAACAATCATCAATCAAGCGATTTCATTGCATGATGGCTTGTGAAACCAATTGTGCAAGTTCAATAAATGCAAAATGAAACCAAGGGACCATCACCTTATCATGCATGATCAAGGGCAATGGTCACCAAGGAAAATGGCACATTTCATCACTTTTGAGTATGAAATGTCTCATTTTCCTTGTGTTCAAACTAACGTCCGATTTGAACATATGCAATGCAACACAAAAGATGCTTATCTTGCCTCTTTTACTTGTCAATTTTGTTTACTCATTTTAATTACCAAAACCATTCTTTAATTGATTTGTCCATTAGTAAGCCTCCTCTAATGGAAAGTGGCTCAAACCGAAAGGTGCTTTGGGCATGAAAGAGGCATTAAATTAGGTGTAGCACCTCCATTTCACAGTTAGGAAAACAAGGGGTTTAAAACCACTTTCAAAGCAAAAAAAAGAGTAAGGAATTGAGGGAGATTGCAGAGATTAAAGTGCTGAAATTAAGTGCAAAACAACACTAAAACATGCTGTTAACTCAAAACAATGGTGATTAAAGCATTAAAACACCTAGCTAGTGAAGGAAATTACACTACAACCATGTAATACAAGACTCAAATGAAGCAAACAACCAAAAATAGAGACAGAAAAGCCCTAAAAAGGCTCTAAAACATGTTGGACTTAAGCCACAAAATGCTAAAACAATAAGCTAATACATGAGGCTAACTAGACATGCAAACAAAACATAAGGAGGGGAGGCTAACCCCTTCAATTTTGGACTTCAAAAGTTGATTTTTACCACTGAAAAACCTCTAAAATTTAGGGGTTAAAAGGTCTAAAAAAAAGTTGCTTTAAAAGTTATGAATAATAGCACAAGAGCTTAAAAAACAAAGGAATAAGAAGAGTGGACAACCCCCTAACTCAAAATAGCCTCAAACCACCACTTTTAAGTCACAAAAATAGAGTTTTTGACAATTCAAAATCATCACCAAAATAGTTGAAATAGATGGCAAAACAGAGATACAAAACAAGTATAAATAAGGTAAGTATTATACCTTTGAAGCCAAGTACAAAATAGCCAATAATCCAAGTTCAAACCACCTTCTAGAGCTCAAACAAGACTCCAAGTAATCTCAGCCCAAAGGAGAGAGTATTTGGTTAAGGGTTGGTATGTAAAAGCTAAGGACTTGTGAGCAAATGTATACAAAATATCAAGAGAGAGAGAATTCTAGAGAAAGAGAAATATTTTTGCTCTAAATTTTCTAACCCTCAAAAATGGGGAAAAAACCCCCCTATATATAGAAAAACCACCCCTTGAGCTTAGAAACATCTCACCATACATGTGTATGGAGATGCAGCTCAGTGTGCAACAGCTAGTACAGTTGTCAATAAATATCTAGAAAAAGGCACTGGTGGCCGACCGGCCACACCTATGGCTGACAAAAACATCCCATGGCTGACAGCCTTGGGTGGTGGCCGACAGGTCACCAAGAGGTCCAGACACTAAGTTTTGGTCCAAAACAAGGCACAAAAAGAACAAGGTTTAAAGGCTCAAAGACAAGGCATTCTACTGAGAATTTTGAGCACTCAAAACAAACACAAACACACAATATCGAGTGCACGAGCGATGACGTCTAAGTCTTGAGGATGGTCAAAAATGGGGTGTCTACACTTGGGTTTCAACATCCTGTTACTTTCTCAGTTTCCTCAACATCATCTTTCGGTCATTGGGATCCCATTCTATTGTCTTAGTGTTTTGAACACTGCTGGTTGTGGACTTAGCCTCTTCTTTTCCTTTTCCTTTGCCTTGTTCCAGAGCTATCTTCGCTTGGATTTCCTCTATCATTTCCTTTTAAAACTGTTCCAATGCCTGTTTCTTATTAGTAGGAGGTGCGGCCTCAGCCTTACCTTTAACAGCAATTTTCTCTTCTCCCCCAGTCTCTCTTGTATGTTCCTCCACATCAGACTCTTCTTCACTCAACCACCCATTGCTAGTTTCTGGCTGGCTTGGGTCCCGCCATCCCATCTGTACACAGCTTGTGTCTTCTTCTTCGAAGAAGTAAAGATCCTCCAGATCCTCTTCTAATTATGCTAAATCCTCCTCTAGGTTTGCTAAATCATGCAGGCCTTGCTCAGGCTACTCATTCTAATTCTGTGTCGTTTGGTCTTTCCCGATAGCATTAATGCTGAGGAAATCAGGCAGTATGACCACTGGCTTTGGCTGCTCGATGGCCACAATGTGTAAAATGGGATCATACTCCTCTGCAAGCAAGACCCCCTTCTCTATGACACGGGTATCAAGCGACCTTGTCTTTAGTGCATTCTTCTCTTTCTCTATTTCTACTGCCACGGGTCTGGGTGGGGTTTGTGGTATTAGATCCATCATATACGTGTCTATGCCTTCTGGAATGACCACCTCTGGTTTTGGTAAGTGGGATGAGGTAATGTATATGCTGTGGTAGAAGGTGGGCAGTAGTGTATGGGTGTGGTTAATGTTTCTGGGCGAGGGGACTTGGTTATGTGCAGGAAGTGGGTTGGTTGTTACATTTGGTTTTGCGGGTAGGGCAATGACTTTGTTGTCGATGAGTTACTGAATCTCATGACGTAGGCAGTAGCATATGTCTGTGGGATGGCCATGTTGTTAATGGAAGATACAGTATTGGGTAGGGTCATGTTTGGGTGGCAATGGGTCTAGAAGTGGACGAGGATCGAGAGGCTTGAGATGCCCCTTTCGCATCAATAACTTGAAGGCTTGAGTTAGGCTCATATGGAGGTAGGTAAAGACTCTACGGTTTCGGGGTGGACCGGTATTTTGTGAAGGTTGTGAGGTTGTGGCTGTAACAAAAAGATCAGCCATCTTGGCCATTGTGACGATATTATTGACATCCGCAGGCCACGGAATAGTGTTACTGCTTGCATTGGTATTCCAAGAGAACGGCCTTCTTACGGGTTCGCTTGTTCTATGGATGATACCCTTTTTGAATGCACTCTCAATCTGGCACCCCAGCTTATATAAGGAAGCAAACGTGGACAACGGTGCCACTATCATTCTCTACAATACGTCTGGTTCGAGGTTTTGGACTACTAGTCGGACTTGTTCCCTTTCGACAAGCCTATTTGTCGCTCGGACTGCCTTGGCTCTCCACCAGGTGACAAAATCAATAAACGATTCTTTGGGATTCTGGGTTGTAGCCTCCAGCTCACTAATGGTTACTTCTGTCTGAGTGTTATATGAGTACTAATTGACAAATTCCTCAGATAGCTCCTCTCAATTCTGTTTTGTAGAATCCTCCAATTTAGCGTACCAAATGGCCGCTACATCAGACAGGGTCCTTCCAAACAACGAAAGCTTCTACACTCGGACAAACCCATAGGCCTTAATACATCTGAAAACAACCGGACATGCACGATTGGATCCCCACTCCCATCAAATATGTCGATGTGAGGCATCTTAAATTTCTCCGATTATCTAACCGAAGCCTCAGTGTACCCATCTTCAATATCTAGAATAGAGTTGTGGAGAAGTGGTTAGGAAATACTCTTTGGATCCAATATGACGCTTGTGATACTCAGCTAGTCACTTGAAAATGAATGAACACTCTGGTCGAGGGTGCTTGAATTAGCACTCCGACGGATAAGTCAGTGTATACTCTCTTAGTTGCTTACATCTCAAGTTAAAGTTGTTCTCACATACCTTTTTTAGCTGATGTTCTTCTTATTCATAGTCGTCCTTGATGTTGATGGTTGGGCCCACCTTTCGTCCAACGAACAATCGCTTATTTGGCTAACTGTTTATATTCGGCCCGATTTACACCTAATTCTTCGGACGATCTGGTTATTCAGCCTCTGTCCCTCCGGGATAGAGCCGTATAGTACATGACTTGATTTCATTCTTTAAGTTATTCGGCTAACCTACGTAATAATCTACTCGGCCCCCACAAGAGTTAAAGCCCTAGGATTTCTTCAATGCTTTCTCTAATCTAGCAATTTTGACCAAGGCTAGATCAATCTTATTGATATTGAAAGGAAAAATCCCCGGAGAAGGTTGGACTGAAGGACGATAAGGTGGAGCTGGGGCAAAATATGTCCTGAGGATTTGGGACTGGTAGATTTTCTGTTGGCGAAATTGGATCCGGGTTTGGCTGAGCAGTAAGGATCGAATGCACGGTTAATGCTGATGCCCCAAATGTATGCCGCAGATCGAGAATGACTTCATCTTGTGCAGCCATCCTTTGGTTTACAATATCCATAGTTCTTTGGACGATAATCATCATAGCGGCGAATTCCTCTGCGTTTGGTGTTGTATTTTGTGCCATTGCTAACCCAGGTGAACTAGATGTTGGTGAATTGATTAACTAAGAACGGATAGGCGTTTGTGGGGTGCTTTGTACTGAAGCTACTGATTGCCTGTTCCTTCTCCGTTGAGTGGCTGGAGGAAGCGAGACTAGCACGGGCTGACCACCAACAAGGTCTCGAGCTTTCACAGCCTGCCAAAACGAGTCCATACAACTTAGAGAATATCAGGTCTTTTTGAAGCTATGATAGTAAACTACCTAGCAAAAGAAAGAAAGAAAAACAAAATCAAAATCGGACAGCACTCCAACCCCAATTTACAACAGTCAAGATACAGAGCTGAACTGTAATCCCCACTGAACTCTATTTTCAAAGCTTACTGATATGAACCATCCTGTACAGTCTCACTGTAAAAGCACATATCAAGTAAAAGAACCAAAAACACCCCTATGAGGGGGCAGGGTTACCGTGTCCTAGATTTTCAGCATGATCTAGGCTGCATTATTTCAAACAACAAGTTTCACAACATCCTACAAATGGGTGGCATCCTATCCTATTTGGAATAGTTACTATAGTTTCACTATATACAACTAGGTCGAATGGTTAAAAGGGTACCTTGGCAAGATTACCTAATATACCTCTCACACCTAACACCAATAAGTGAAAGGAGGATCAAACAGTACAACGGTAGTCTAGATCCAAGGGTTGTGTTCCCAACATGGTAGAACCCATGACCATTCATCCTTTTGGAAAGCCTTTCGGGCGAGCCTCCAGCAAACAGTCCAAGAATAGCAGCCGACAAACACAAAGATTCTAAATGCACCAATGCAAATGCAAATGCAAAGAAACAAATAAGTGTAAATAAAATGTCACACCATGAGTTTTAAGTCAAGTTCTCTAAAATCCCCAGCAGAGTTGCCAAAAACTATTGCTCAGCTTTCCGCGCTCCTTTCTGGAGGTGAATATCCCTATAGTTTGGACTCTACTTGTGGTTCTGAATCTGATTTCACAAGTTCAATGTGAAACAATGGAAACACAAAAAGAGTCCAAATCCAGCAATTCTTTTTGGAAAATCGATGTTTGAATCAAATGCCAAAAATGGACTGCTCTACCAGAATTTAGAGTGGTCACCTAAATATTTTTGGAAAATTTAGGAAATCTAAGACTCGTGCCAAAGGCCATTAGTCCATCATCACCAAAGTTTCTCAACTCAAGAACTTAGGTACGAGAGGGGAAGGTCATGAATTGAGCACCCAACTCACCCGATCAAAGATCAACCTCTACTAATCATGATGTGTTTTTTATTTACAATATATGCGCTTGTTCCGATTTATTAGCAATATTACTATGTGATACGCACACAAGGTATAGACTAGTTTTGCAAGAATCGGAACATTTGACCTTATGTTTTGTTTTGAAATTGTTTTGTGAATTTGCCACTTGAAAAAGTGGGCTAAAATGGACATCTAATCAAATCGTCCCAATTCAAGCAATTAGCCTTCATTCACAGGTATTCAAGCATTTAATCATTTTAGCACTTAGCCTCATGGTAAATATTCTACACATGGCAACACAAACACTCAATGCATGATGCTAAAACGTAAAATTACTCACCTAGTACTCTAAGCCAAAACAAAGCAAAATAATTAGAAAGTATGCATGTTCCTAATTAAATGCAATATGACTAATGCAACGCCTATGTTATGTATTTCAAAGGCTCAACTATGAGCATGGCATATGATGGCATTCAAGACATGCGAGAAAGCACGTATTCAAGTAATGAATTTTGAATATTTGATACCGGGTTAGCATGATGAGCCGAACCTTATATGCATGCAAGACAAATGGATGTGAAACATAAGCATGCTAATGAAATGTGATACTCTATACTAACCATCATAAGCGAATAAATAAAAGAGAGAAAGACGTGGGGTTGGAAGACATGCACATTATTACAACATTTGATCTCTTATGCAGGAGCGTGCGAATCAATGTCTGAAAGTTCGAATTAAACTAACTATTAGAAGATCGAATGAATGAATAAAATAGGCTAAGCTAATTAACTACTTTATTACAACAATTTAACTAGCTATACCAATTATCAATAAGCAATGGCTACAACAATACTAATTAGAATAAGATTAATTTGCAACTATGATAATTATAACACTAATTAAACAATCAATCGCATTCGACAAAGGCGCAAGTGAAGATAGATGAGGGTAGCATGCACAACGCCTGAGAGCTACTCTGTCTTTCTAAGCCAACTATGTTTTACCTTCAGCCACTGGCTCTGTTTTCTGTAAAATTGCACTACTGCCACACACTGAGGGCCGACCATGCATCAGTGATGGCCGGCTGGGTCTATAGATGGCCGGCTATGCCTCAATTTGGTGCTAAAATCTATTTTTGTGTTCTAAGGTGACTCAGTGCAGACAGAGTGTTCTCAAGCTCTATTTGTTCCATTTTCCTTCTCTGTCATGGGAAAGCCTTGAGAGAAGTTTGAAGTTGGTCCTAAAATCATCAACGAGCAAATTTATTGCTTGATGATCTTGGATAAAATTTTGGACAAAGAAAAATCAATGAATGCAATGAATAAGACCACCCCTCCCTCTTGTCATGGGGTAAACTCAAAGAGGGAGGTTGCAATGCTTCAAGAATCATCAAAATACCATGAGTTAGCATGTGACGACTCTTGACACAAGGAGCTTGGCATAACATTCGGCCAAGTTGAGGCAATTCTAACCATTTTCTTTATATGGGTTGATCCAAGTTTTAAGACAATTTTATAAAGCCTTGCCATTCTTTAGTCCATTTGTCCTAAAGAGATGTTTAAGTCCTCTAAACAAGAAATAATGTGAAACGAGAGGTTCTTCAAAAACATGAGAGAAAGACTATATCGTTAACAATGAATCTCTGAAAAGATTAAGCCATTAAGTAGAAGTCTCTCTTACATGTTTTGAGCAACCTCAATTGGTTGAAATCATTCTCAAGAATGAAAGTGATGGATGGTAGATTGATTATTAAAATTAGACAACATGCAACAAATTATGTATGCTAACTTATAAGACAATAGCTAAACTAACCAAAGCATGAATCAATTTAAAAGGCTTGGACAACCCTAAAACAACCCTTAATTCATGAAAACAAAGGTTAAAAATGCATGAAAAGAGCCTAAAAAACTAAACAACAAAGAGATGAAACAAGGCTAAGAAGCAAGAACAATAAGGGGTGGCTAACCTCTCCACCTTTGAAATCTCAAAAAATGATTTTTAGCCCTTTTTTACCTCTAAAAAACAGTGCAAGGAGCAAGGAAAAGAAGTGTAAAAGAGAGGTTTAAGCTATAGGTAAAGATATAGAAAGAGAGTAAACTCTCTTTACTCTTTTCGTAGCTCTTCAAACCCCATCTTAAACACTTCAAATAGGATCAAAACAACATAAAACAATAAGAACTAAGTAGTAAATGAAAGAAATGAAAGCAAGAAGGAAGATAGCAAGCTTATACCTCTCAAAAGAGTAAGCTTGTTGTTTGTGATCAAACTAAGCTCTAACACACTCTCAAGCTTGAATTATGCTTCTCAAAGATCAACCAATGCTTTAAGATGGCGAGACAAGGTTGTGTATGGCGTATGGAGATCACACAAAGGAGCTAGGAGGAGCTCTCAAGGTGTATATAGGCTTTCTAAATTTTGTTTAACCCCCAAAAGAGAGGCTGGACCTCGTTTTTATAGAATTTGAGCTCAAAAGATGATAAATATCTTCAAAAATAGACAACTGGCAACGTCCCGCCCAAAACAGTGTTTCTCACCACCAAGGCCCAATCAAGCATCACAAGCCACAACCGGCCATCATTGATGCACGGCCGGGCCTTGATGCCCTCCCTTGTGTTTTTGGTTCAAACTCAGCTCAGGGTGGAAAAAGGTCCAAAAATGAGACTTTAGAGGTTCAAACAAGGTAAATGTTGAAGATTTGAGATTATTTCGAGAGCCAAAATAAATTTGAATTGCTGTGAATTCAAAGCACACAATTCAACTTTCATCATCGAGTTTATTGAACCAAGCGCCTAAGTCTTGCGAGCGATCAAAATGGGGTGTCTACACCCCAGTTGCCATCAACATCCCCTTCGGCGACTTCTTTACCCCCTCCCCCTCCCCCCCAACAAAAATAAATAAATAAATAAAAATCAACCTTCCAAATTTGTAGGTTCCATTGCTACAACTTCCAACAATGGTGGTAAAATGAACAACAATGGTGCAAAAATTTTTTTTTTAAAATCCTAACTAGGATATGGGATTTAGTCCTTCAGTACTATTAGAACATGACATTGAGTTTTCTGTGCAATAAATTATAAAAAAAAAAAATACAAAATGCAAATGGGATCCAAATCATATGACATTGAGTACTCTTGACAAAAAATAAAAAATAACTGGCCCTGTTAGTTGTGTTCTATATTAGCCTCATTATTGCTGTTAAGATCTAGGTCATCGTATTTTATCTCTCGGTCATCGTCGAAGGAATGGGGGTTGTCAAGGAGGGTAAGGGGCCACCATTCAGATCAAGGAATGGACTCTCGTCTGGTCGTTGAACGTGATGGCTCACCGCTTTCCATGGTTGTGCTTGGGAATAGAGTACAAAGAAACAAAAACGTGAAAAAAAAAAAAAAAAAACAACAACAACAACAACAACAACTAAAACAACGCCGTTCTAAAAGAAAGAATCTCAGCCTTCCATTATTTTTTTCTTTTGACATGGTACACCCTCATTAAAAGCACTACAGAGGATCTTAAAAAAGGCCTAACCACAGAGGGATAACCTCTGGAGCTAGACCCTAAGGAACCGAGGCTCTGAAGGTTATCACTAAGTGGTTGCTACACAACAGGGCTACTCAACTATGTAGCAGTAAGTTATGGACTCGTAGACAGGTGGGGATTCGAACCCACACTCTTGACATTGGACACGATTTACCCAGGCTTAGAAGGTTCATCCTATCAACCATATATGCTGTTGCCTGGGTGGCTGGCCCCATGGAAAGTAAAACCTAGGACCTCAAGGCTTATGCCCCAAGATCTTGCCAAGACGCCACAAACCCTTGGGTTAAACAAAGGATCTTCACTTGTATTGAAGATAAATATTAGTGAATAATTACGTTAGAAGATAAACAACCAATCAAATCTAACGCACTCAGATTTCATCTTACTTTAATTTGACAATTTAATTTTTTCAAACTTGATTAATTTATTTCTCGTTTTTAAATTCTATTTACAATCAAACAAAATATATTCACATGACATTAAATTTCATTTAAAATTTTATTTTATCTTTCAAATTATACATTAAAAATCAATTAGTCCCTCAAATATTAAAAAAATAAATTCAAATATTTAATTAATAATTTTTTATCTCAAAAATGAAAAAGATAAATTTAAAAAAAAAAATTAAGTATTAGTCCTATTGAGTATCCCTTAAATAGTAATTGTTAACTTTTGCGTTAAATTGTCATTCAAATGATAATACAACCGAGTAGGTAATCTCGATTTTGTAGGCAAATCTCGACATATTCATTTTTATCGTTCAATATGAATTTTCAAATTTCAAAAGAAGATTTTACTCTCATAATAAGTATGGGCTAAATTTTTACCCACTCAATTTTGATATTACTAGTAGTTGATCAATTCAATTGAAATTAATTTGGAAAATAAATTAGTTACAATTGCGCACACAAATAAATAGAGTAGTCAAGAAATTTTTGACTCAATTACTTTCTCTAGGATCAACTTGAGAGGCTAATTGATTTTTTTTAATCAAAAATGATTTGTCCCCCTAAAAATAATCCCCCTAATCCCTAATTTCCTTTTTTAGAAACTGTTTTCTTTTTTTTTTTTCTTTTTTTACTTGAAATGGAGATTGTGGGGATTCGGGGGACCTAGCACCACTGTTTTTTAATTGTTTTTTCGCAAAGTATATTTAAAATTTATTTTTTTTAATACTTGTGAGACTAATTGATTTTTAAGGTATAGTTTGAAGAGTAAAATGAAATTCTAAATAAAATTTTTATCATATCAACATATTTCGTTTGATTGTAGAAGAAATTAGACGGCCGGAATAAATTGATCAAATTTTAAAATATTGAAGTGTCAAATTAAAATAAGACAAAGTCTACCGAATTAATTTCCGCCTCATAGTTTGGGGCGCAAAACAATATTTCCTTACTATTGTCTTGCAAAATGATGAGGAAAAAGAAAGGAACGGCGAGCTAAAAAGGTGACCTTTTTAAGATAGAGATTTGAAAAGTAAAAACGAAAGTAAAAAATATATATAATGATATTTTTTATGCATTTTTTTTTTCCTTTTTTTTATTTATTTAAAATCTATCTTCAAATTCATGACCCGTCTCACTACTTGAATTGAATGATTGTGTGCGTCTCCGTCAATAAAATTAATTTTAAAGTAATGTAGTAGCTTATCTACACGTTGAGTGTTTGCTTCCTTTTTCTTTTCTTTTTTTTTTTTGTCAATTTATTTTTATTTTAAAATTTAAAATTTTAAGTTTCTTACTCAATCAAATGAATCGAAAATTTTTTTAAAAAAATTAAAAATAGTCCAGAAAAGATAATAAGTTAAAAACAGTATTTTTTTTTTTTTTCTTTTGAATCACATTCATTCTAAAATTAACTCAAAAAATATGTTTCTGGATCACATTCCTTCAAAATTCCAAATGTGGTTCATAAATTTAAATCAATATTATACATTTTTTCAAGTAAAATTTTGAATAAATAATTTTATTTTCTTTTATGCATAAAAAGACCTCAATTTTGAAATTTCACCATGGGCACGGAAAACTTCAGGCCTGCCCGAGTATATGTTGTAAATGTCACACCATTTTTTATCAATAAAGAAGAATTTTATCAACATAAGGTAATAAAGTATATCGAGATAACAAAACTTAATAAAGTATATAAAGAAGAATTTTAGCAATTTTTTTTACATTTTTAACTAGTTGCTTAAACAATAAGACATTACTGAACAAGCTCGCGATATGTTATTGCACATGTCAACTTGTATTTGTTGATGAAAAAAAAAAAAAAAAATCTAATTTTAATTTGCAAATTAATGTGTGGATTTTCCACCTTATAATATCATATAGTTTATAACTAATTTTATTTATTTATTTATTTATTTATTATTATTATTATTATTATTATTATTATTATTATTATTATTATTATTATTATTATAAATTGACATCAATATAATATGTTATATAGATTAAAATTGATACAAAATTAGGTAACTTTGTAAGTTGTAGGGAAGCCACTACTAGAAAAGGGAGCTTTAGCCACGGAACCTTTTGCGACGGTTTAAGTGCCGTCGCAAAAGCTTACTTTTTGCAACAGTTTAAGTGCCGTCATGGAATTTATAGTTTTTGCAACGGAAAAAGTTAGACCGTGGCAAAAAATAAGGTTATATGCGACGGTAAATTAAACGTGGCAAATTGGTTCTGGTTTAAATTTTTTTTCCCTGTTTTGCGACGCTCTTTTGCTAATCCGTCGCAAAATTTTACTTTTTTCTCTTTCATTTGCGACGGCCTTAATATCGTCGCAAATAATAAATCGTAATTTCGCGCCAAAGACCCCTCTCCCACTCTCCTCTTTCTCGATATTCCCAACTTCTTTATTACCTCTTGGATCGAGAAGAAAAAGCCCTATTCTCCTTTGCTCTCTCCTCCCTTCCTCTCACCCGATCGTCACTCTATCTCTCTTGCAAACCTTGCAGCGTCTAGGTAACCAACCCTCTTCTTTCATCTGGCGCTTGCTCATGCATACCCTCCTCACCCAGTCATCGTTACATCTATCTTGCGTGGCAACAACGTCTGTGCTTGGCAACACCGTCTCTCACGCATACCCTCCCTCTCACCCACCGTCACTTTGTCTTGGGTAGGTATGTCCTCTATTTCGCCCTCTCTCTCTTTCTCTCTCTGTGCGTATGTGTGTGTCTCTGTCTTCCTCTCTATGTCTCCTTCGATTCGCATATACCTTCACAACCAGCCCCAAATCGGGGAATTTGGGCCTTTATTGGCATCAAACTGGAAAGGGTATGACCCTCTCCTAATTTCTTTTTCTCATCGTTTTTCTGTTACTTAAGGGGATCGAAAAGGCATTGGTAGCATTATGTAATGGGTTTTATTAGACTAGGATATGATTTTGAATATTGGTATATTAATTTGGGATTTGATTCCACAGTTTCTTTCTCTTCTGATCTTTTGGTGCTACATCAAGTTTTTTTTTAACCTTTGATAATGATCCTTTTGATATGTTTCCTCATTCTCACACATATTGGGTTATCTACTAGTTCATTGGTCAAAATTTTGGTCAAATACTGTGACAATTTGTTGAATTGGTTAAGTTAATTTTTCTTTTTAGTTAATGAAATCTTAGTTTCAAATTCACACCAATTCAGGGTATCCGAATTCAAGGCTTGAGGGTTTTGATTAAGAATTGGATTGAAGGTTCGAACCAGGTTCTAAAATTGGAGCTAAAGCTCATTTACTGTGTCAACTTTCTCTTGTACCTTTCCAAGAAGGGGAAAAAAATCTAGAAAGAAGAGAGAATTGTTTTGTACTATGCCTTGTTACTCATGCCTTGTGTTTGTCTTTGTTTATATGTTTAGAAGAGAGAATTATTTCAAGATTTGGATCCATTGTTGTCGAACACTTTTGGTACTATCACTACCCTCTTGCAGGTATGCTTTATATTGTTCATAATAATATTTTGTAATCAGTTTTTTGCCCCACAATTGATGTTTGCTGTAGTGTTCTTCATCAATCTTGTGTAAAGTATTTTTTGCGCCTAAAGAAGCTGTTAAGCTTTCCCGTCTCTCAAGAAGTTTTTGATTTTATCTTTGCTTGACCTTATTCTAGTTTAATCGTGTTTATGATTAATTGTATGTTACTTTATTAAAAGCGAAGTTCTTTTATTTCTATATATATTTATGAATAGAATGGGATTTTTATTTTTATTTTATGATGCTATCTTTAGAAACACCTAACCCTTGTGGGGCATATAATCTGTTAGTACACTTCTCCATATCTAATTTTCTTCTGACTCACATCTCTCTTATCCGTTTTACAATCTTGTTGACATCAATTAAGAACATATCTATTTAGCTATACAGAGAAAAGATAGAAACACAGGATCACATAAACATGATGTGCACAACATCAAACTAGTTAGATTCCTTCCCTTCTCCTCCCCTCAATTCAAGTCTTGAAAATCTTTCATGATGGATACCATCACCACTCTGCTACTGTCATCCTTTCTATGTTCCATCTTAGCATCCTCCACTGTAGTGAGCACAATAGCCACAACTCAATCCATTAAAGATGGTGACACAATAGTCTCCATTGGAGGAAGCTTCGAGCTCGGAGACTTCAGCCCTGGAAGTTCCAAAAATTGATGCCTTGGCATATGATACAACAAGATATCTAATGATTCCAAGACTGCTGTATGGGTTGCCAATAGAGAAGTACCCATTGTGTATTCCTCCAATGTTCTAAAGCTTACCCAAGAAGGTGTTATTGTCCTCAACCATAAAGATAGCATCAAAATCTGGTCTTCCAATTCATCAAAATCCTCGAACAACCCAGTTGCAGAACTCTTGGATTCAGGAAATTTTGTTTTGAGGAATTCAGATGATCATAACCCAGAGAATTATTTATGGCAGACTTTTGAGGATCCAACATATACGTTTTTACCAGGTATGAAGCTTGGAATCAACAACGTTACTAGATTAGACAGGTACCTGTGGTCGTGGAAGAGCAGTGACGATCCAACTCAAGGAGTTTTTACGTACAGGATTGATCCTCATGGGTTTCCACAGTATTTTCTAGAGAAGAACTCTGTTCAGCAGTTTCATTCTGGACCATGGAATGGTCTCTGGTTCGTTGGCATGCCTAGGATATCTTCAAACTCCATTTACAATTTCACTTTTGTGTTGAATGAGAATGAGATTTATTTCACTTATGACCTTCTCGACAGCTTGGTTATCTCGAGGATGGTGTTGAATCAAACTGGTGATCTGCAGTTCATGACGTGGAATTGGAGAGATGGGTCAACCAAGAGTTGGGCCCTAGAACTAACCACTGAAAAGACCAATTGTGATGCTTTTTCATTTTGTGGTGCTTATGGTCTCTGTACTGTGGGCAACTCACCAGAATGCCAGTGTTTGGATAGATTTGTACCAAAATCCCAAATGATGGAGGCCAAGCGAGATGGTTGTGTTAGGAGAACACCCTTGAATGCGGTGCTAATGGAGATAGGTTTTTGAAGTACTCGGCGGTTAAATTGCGGACACACGAAATTCATGGATTAATTTGAGCATGACTCTTCTGGAATGTGAGACAATGTGCTTGAAAGAATGCTCTTGTATGGCTTATGCGAATTTGGATATAAGTAGGCGATGTGGATGCTTGCTTTGGTTTGATGAACTTGTTGATATTAGAGAGTTCTCTCAAAATGGTCAAGATCTTTACATTAGAATGGTCGCCTCTGAATTAGGTAAGTTCCTTACTAAGCCACATGGAAATCTGGACCTGCAGGCTTAATTTTGTTATCTTGCCAGTTCTTGATCTATCATATTAGTGATGTTCTTAATTTTCTATACTGCATCAGACGCTATATAATGCAAAGTTAGTGTGGCTTGGTTTGAAGAGAAACATCCCCAAATATAACCTAACCACCTCGAATTCCTAGTTTTCTAGCATTTAAATAAATTTAATTGAATTGCTTCAATATTAAGTCAAGCTAGCCACACTTTGGCGGCACATGTGGTCCGGGCAGAGCCAGATCAGGGCACAAGCTGGGGCAATTGCCCCTCCAAATTTTGAGAACTATTGTTTTCATATTTATTTAAACTTTTTTATTTTTCAAAAATGGAGCATGTGATCCAACTCGGTTAGCTCAACTGGCTACACTTGTATATTTCTATTTAGCAGGTCAGGGGATCAATCATTGCTAAGTGCAAAGATTGATAATTTCTACTCTGTAACGAGGCCATTTGTTGTGTTATTCATTTCTTATCCATTAGTGGCCTGTTTCTTAAGTTGGTTGTTTCTTCCCCATTATTGGGCTCTAATTTTATCTTCCTAAATTAAAATATTTATTATTTTGATTGGCAAGGAAATGCAGAATTGATAGCTCTGCAATTTTAGTAAGCACATGTGCATTTAACAAGAGTTGCATTATCCAAACTAGTTCTAATGAAAAACCATGGAGGGGGGAATATTCTGCATGGACTTTAATGGTGACTGTTGTACATGATTTTGCTGAGTAATGGCATTGAAAGAAACATTATATAGAAGAAGAAACACAAAAGTTTGATAAAGTAAAATGTACATGGCTTCTTTTAGTGGCGACATCTTTATGCGTAACAAACAAAATGGTTTTTAATTTTCGAGGGTATCTTTGGAGGGGGACAAGAAATAGGCGTGAAATTGCCTTGAAATATTCCAAACAAGGTGTTGATGAGTACAAGAATGAAGTTTTGTTTACCGCCAAGCTACAGCATCAAAATCTTCTAAAGCTTCTAGGATATTGCAATCAAGGAGAAGAAAGGATGTTAATATATGAATACATGCCCAACAATACCTTGGATTCCTTTGTTTTCAATATCGATATCTCAAAGCCATCATATTACGATTTAACGTATTCCGACTAATTAATTACATTCTACTTCATCTTGGATCAAGAACACATCCTATGAGACTTTCGCAATGAAAATTTATGTTTACATTTCTTTGGAATCATTTTGCATACATACTCTAGAAGCTAATTACTAGCAGTTTGGTTTAACTTGGGCAAAAAGCGGGCAGATCAATCACGAAGGATCTTCTTTGGATTGGCCTAAGCGCTTCCACATTATCAATGGAATTGCTAGGGGGCTTCTTTATCTTCATGAAGAGTCTACACTCAGAATTATCCGTAGGGATCTAAAAGATAGCAATTTTTACTAGATCATGACTGAGATGGCATCAGCTCATACTCGAGTCCTCTGGCATCGTCAGATTCTTTGTTGTTATTGGTAAAAATTCTCAATCATGCAGAGACTTTTTATAGTCATTTCATGAACATAGCGTGGTTGTTACTTTATCCTTGTATTTCTTTTGCTTTTGGTTGGAAGTTGCAATCAGTATAATTAGTTTATCTGTCAATGTCATTTTTATTATATTAAATTCCATGTCATTACTTTATTAAGAATCCAATGATTGTTACCAAGAAATTGTTGTTTGTTTGATCTTCTTTTAGAAATATATAGTATGCTGATGTAGCAATCTGGTTACAAAAAGGGTCAGTGCACATGGAAAACTTTTCTAGGAATAAGATTTGCCAGAAAAGCTCAGATTTTGGCTTCATTTAAAGGATCTAAAAACACAAAGCAAATGATTGCTCATACCAATTTAGGGTTTTTTTATTTAGAAAATATAATGGCACCTTATAGTTTCAATCTCTTCAATGATATCTTGGAATTGTGCTTCCCCTGTTGATTTATTTTTTAATTTTTTAATCCCGCTTAAGCATGATGATTTGTTTACAATGCATGTAATTTATTATAATTTTATTTCAGGAACATATTGTACGAACTGGCCGTGGTCCTGTGTCTGTTATTGTTTAACTTGGGCAAAAAACTGGACAGTTCAATCACGAAGGATGCTGCTGGATTGGCCTAAGCGCTTCCACATTATCAATGGAATTGCTAGGGGGCTTCTTTATCTTCATCAAGATTCAAAACTAGATAGAAGATATAGTGCCTTAGTTGAGGTATGTGATGCATCAAATCAGTATGTAAGAATGCTTGTATGATATGAGATAAACAAAACATATACATGGTGGTGGCCCATCCAGGTATAAGTAAAAAGATTGGTGTTCATTTGGATGGATGTGGATTTCAAATCAAGGGATTTGAGGTTAAATTTTATAAAAATCTTAGAGAGTTAGTCCTTTGTAGAGAAGGTAAGTTGATATAGAAAAGAAGTATTTCAAGAAGATCTTTGAGCTAGGAGAAGACCCTTAGTATGATTTCAAATATCTCTTGTAATAAAGCTTTATAGTCCTCATTATAAAGCTTTTAATCCAATTTTGAAATTCTTAGATGAATTATCTAACTTGAATTTGAGTTATTCTTCTTGAATAATTAGGGCTTGTTTGGGAATTGGATTTTTAGTGTCTTTTTTGGTTGAAACGTTTGGTTCCTAAACATAATGCCAAATCTATGCATTTCAAATGGAATTTTAGTTTTTGTTGAAGCATTTTGAATCTATCCAACTTGTTTTACTACATATAACAAAATTTTATTCCTGATATAATATATGCCATGAACAATAACCCCTTGTTCTAGGGCTTTATTTCTTGAACTTCTTTGACTATCATGCCGTCTAATTGCTAAATTCTCTATCTTTTTAGGCTGGCAATAAATATATATAATATATATAAGCTTGGAATTAATTATATTGTAAATGATTTTTTTTTTTTTTGGTTTTTTTTTTTTGGTTTTTTTTTGCAGGTGCAACCCTTTTGAGTACGTGATGATATCTTCGCATATCAATATTAGAGTTTACAATCTTATTTATTTATTTATTTTTTGAAAAAAATATCAAATGTTTTACATTTTCTGTAAGCTTGAAAATAATTATGTTGTAAATGATGATTTTTTTTCTTTTTTGTTTCTTTTTGCAGATGCAAACATTTTGAGTACGTGATATCTTTGCATATCGATATGAGAGCATACTATTGATATCAAAACAAGCTACATTATATCTGCTTTTATTTTTTTATTTCTATTGTTGATACTAAAAATTTGAGTTCTTGAATTTCAAAAATTATTAGTATTGTTAGATGTTATTTTATATATTTTTGTAAATAATATTTGATTGACAATTGTTACAAGGTACATATATTATTCTTGGTATATGATTTTTTGAATATGAATTTGGATGTGGATGTTGACGTGGAAGTGGATGTATTTTTAAAAATATGAATAATTTGTATAGGAAATATTTAATAAAATATGATTTTATAAAAAATAATTTTATTGCGACAATAATAATCCATCGCCAATGTAATTCTCATTTCCTTATATTTTATTAGCGACGAGTTAACCTGTTGCATATATATATATATTAGTTCCAATCTTTTGTGACGGTTTCAACTATCGCAAATAAATCTTTTTGACGGTTTAAGCTTTATATCTGATATTAACTTAATATTACTTTTTTGGCGACGTTTTAGACTGTCGCTAATAATACTTTTTGCGACGGTAAATACCGTCGCTAAAAAAGATTTTTTGCGACGGCAAATACCGTCGCTAAAAAAGATTTTTTGCGACGGCAATCAACATCGTCAATAAAAATGCCATTTTTTTTCCTTTTTTTGTGTCAGGCGAAACCGTCGCAAAAATTATTGATTAGCCGTCGCTACAAGAATGCGACGGTTTGTAACCGTCGCAAATACTTTTTGTCATGCCCCTTTCCGCCACCCCTCATTTTCCGTCATTTGCCGTGCATAAAAAGTCTTTTGCGACGATATATGGACCTTTTGCGATGTTTGAGACCGTCGCAAAAAGTCCGATTTTTAATAGTGTTTGAACCCCATCCATACTAGTAAAGGATGCCTCATTCTCTTCACCTCCCTTTTTGAATTTTTAGTAGTTGAGTTGAGACTTCAATTGATGACATTTTTCACTCTATACTAATCTGTTCAAATGACCCAATCAGTGTCATCACTAATTTTCTTTTTGCTTTACTGAAATAAGTTGAAATGGAATGGAATGATATAATCATGCATTAGGCTCTTATATAGAATAACAACTTGTTGAAAAGTTGAATGGTTTATTGTTATTATTATTATGAATGATGATTTAATTTGTGATATATTTCATCATTATTTTATTAGTCAACTAAATATGAGAATGAACATTTTGATTGAATGATCATTTCATTCCATTCCATTCCATTTCATTCAAGTTAATCAAACACTACCTAAAATTCAATCGGTTTTGGATTTTCATCAAATAGTTCGTTTGCTTCGCTGTTGAGAGAGGAAATGTTGCAGTGGATCTTGTTGGTATTTTTCCATAATAATACATGAAAAATATATAAAATAAATTAAATAGAAATGACAAAATAATTTTTTATTAAAAGGATGAAATACAGAATAAATGACACAATTAAAAATACATAATTGAATTAGATTACATTACTAATAGAATACATTATTAACATGGATAACAAAAGATTAGAACTCATCTCTGTAAAATAAATATTGAAAAATTTAAGAACAAATGATAAGAAAAGAAGCAAACCAAAGCCTGTACTAGACAGTTTCCTTAAAATAGATTCACCGCTTCCCAATAGATGCTGGAGGTACGCCGGCGTCTGTCTCTTAGGATACAACAGTCAAAACCAACTAATGCAGAAGCATCTTCTAAATAGGTTTAGCGAACTTGAAGGATGTACTCTTTCTAACAAGAACTAAAGAAGAGGCTAACAAAAGAAGATAGGAAAAATTTTCTTTGGTGTAAAAAACCATCTCCAACTTTTTATCTCAAAACACCATCTCATTCTCCATCACAAAACTTTTCTAAAAATAACCTACTAAGTTGAACAAGAAAGGCCTTTATTTATACTAGTAGGGAAGAGCCTTAGCTATGAAGGCTAACATCAATAGGGTCATCAAATTTCATCAACTCTAGCCATTAAAGCTAGAGTTACAAAGGTTCAAAACTCCAAAACTATTATATAAATCATAATGCGTATGTAATACATAAATTTTGATAATTAAACTAGATGAGTTGCAAAATGGATACAGGTGTTAGGTCACAACCCGATCCAAACCTAATCTCAAACACATGCAAAACTAAGCCCAGCACAACTCAACCCAAAGCTCAAGATTAGGTCCTTGTCCAAGTCTAAGATCAAACCCAACACATGCACAAGTACAAGTCTAGGCCCAGTCCAAACAAAGACGAAGTCCAAATCTAGACCCAACTTTCTTAATGCCCACTTTATGAGACAATTCTTTTTCACAACTCAATGGTTTCGGCTCATTATTTTTGCATTGCAATCTTCTCACTTAAGAGAATACAAAACCACTCAGACCCATCTCAACCAGTGGTTAGGTCCCACTTTAATTTCGAATTAAAGTTGTCGAAAACCCATCATTTTCCAATAGATCTAGTGAGAGAGTGCCAAAGGGATGGGAAAGGGCTGGCGGTGACAGAGAAGGATGATGGATTAGTGGCTAGCTATTGTGATAGTTTGGAGATTAGGTTTGGGTGGCCAACGCGATGGTGGTTAGAGCGAAATATGCTAGGTTTGGGCCAACAGTTGTGTTAAGATTACGGTTTGCAAGAAATAAAAAATACAAGGTTCAAACATCATTTCAAATTTTAAAATTACATTATCGAAGTGGATGCTATTTCAATAGTTAAAATTTTATTGTTGCACGTAACAAAGTTATTAAGAAGCGTGAAAGACTATGGTAATAATTTCTTTTTTTCTTTTTTTTTTTCGATTAGCAAAAAAGAAAGTTTTATTCATAATAAGGAAAATACAAAGTACACCACAAACATCAATAAAGCAGGGAAGAGCAAAAAAACATCATAGCTAAGCTAGACGATCCTAACTAAGTGGCACTGAAAAGAAAGCTCAATCATATGCTAACTCCAACCTAGGTTGGTGAGGAACCAACCAAGCCAAAGCAAAACAAAGTACAAAAATAGGAAAAGAAAAGCAGCCAAAAACCTTTAGGCATTCCAAGCAGCCTAGCAGTCAAGCAGCAGCAAGCAAGTAACCATGGCACTCTTAGAGGCAGACCCTCACATGACTAAGATTGAATAATAAATCATTCTTTGAGTAATTGAAGTCTTGTACTGAGGCTTTGACCCATAATGCAAGTCTAAACGTTATTAGCTCATTCAACTCAAAGCAATTAGGTTGCACTCTATTGAAGATGCATTCATTCCTCTACTTCCAGAGTGACCAGGGGGCAATTAATGGTAGAGCCCTCCAAATCCGTCTTTCCATTCTTTTAATATAACGATTCTGGTTTTAACCAGACCCTTTTAATTGCTTTTGGATTTGAGAACCTATGTATTTAACTATTGTTCAACTCATTTACATCTTGTTGTTTGTTGCGTTTGGCTATTGAGAGTTTTGGTTGTGTTTGAAACAGGTTGAGAAGTTAGTTTTTCAAAGAGTTGTTGCCCTGAATTTTGCTTGTTCACTCGAGCGACCATTCTTGCACTTGAGCAGTCTTTTATAGTCTATAAAACTACTGAGAGTTTGATATCTTTGCTCAAGCGGCCTTTTTTATGTTCAATTGATCTTTTATAGGTTTGAACTATTGGAAGGGGGTCATTGTGCGCTCAAGTGGTCGTTTTGGTTGCTTGAGCGGTGTCACTTGTTGTGTCTATCGCTCGAGCGACCATTTTTGTGGTCAAGCGGTCTGTGCGTATCTTGGATCACTTTTTTATCTCTTTCTCTCTTTAAACATTTCAAAACCTTAGATCCGTACACTCTCTCTCTAGTTCTCATTTCTTGTTCCAAATACTATCAATCCGTGAGTTTTTCCACCCTAGTCCTTTAGAGAAAAACATTGAGCACATCGACGACTTCGTTTTAATCGGAGCATCTAGTGTTTTTGACAGCATCAAGTTCTACCCATCTTTTCTTCGTGTCTTCTACTTTGAAGTAGGAATTTCTTTGACTATTTTATATGATTTTTAGCTTAGTTATTTGCTCTTTGAAAAGTGTTATTTATTTGGAAATTTTTAGTAAAACCTAGGGTTTGGTTTCAAATCAAAATAGGGTTTTCCAAATTGACTCTTGAAAATGGGTGTGGGAATATGGTTATGGATTAGTTGTGTTGAAATGATGGAAATCTTTTCTTAAAATTGAATTTTATAAATAAAGAGGGTTTTGCCCTAATTTTGGATATTGGAAATTGTGAAAGGAAAATGGAAAATGATGTTGGATATTGTGAAATTGAAATAATGGTTATGTTGATGAAGATGGTGGAGTTAGATACGTAATATCACTCCCATTGTAAATGATGAAATTATATCTTTTAATTGGAAATTATCTAATGTATAGCGATATCTGTTTTGGGCAATCGATGGAGGATAGTCATGATTGTTGTAAACATTTAATGAGGATTAGGTTGAATTGAAACTAATTTCTCATTCATTGTGCATTGAGCATCATTACACATTGAACATTGTAAATGTATTGGTTTTGAGAAAAATTGGTGAATACCATGGTGAATCTTGTTAGGGGGTGTGGTTGTGGTTTTATTATGTTGGCTTCTATGTCCTTGGTGAAAGTCCAAAAACCTACGCGCTTAAGTGATGATCCTTCCGATTAGTACTGGTAAAATGGCTTTGGTAGTACTTATATAGCTTACTAGCAGACACGTACCTAGAGATTCCCAGTGCGTTGTATCCACTGCTCTATTTTCCATATAAAAGGATTATTTTCATGAATTGATCTATAATCAGGCATTGCATTGTTTTGAGATGGAAAACAAGGAATTGTTTGAAAAATGACATGCATATGCATTGATCTTATAACTTTGTTAAGATTCATATGCTGTGTTAGAGTATCTCTATTGAGTTTTGACTTACCCTATATGGATTAAGCCTCGAGCTTTACATGTATTGAGTTTAAACCCATTTTGTTGTAACTAAGTATCGTCTTGGAAAGTTATAGCCATTAGAGCATTTCATTATTTGGTTTTATTTTCTTTTTTACTCTTGTATCCATACCATATGCTGTAGATTCAGAATTTAGGATTTGTGAATATATATTGCATATGTCATCTTTTGTAATCATTGAAGGTAACATGAATGGAAGATATGAGATTGTTAATAATTGTAGCACTCTTAACAAATGGATTATTGTTAATTATTTCGGGGTGTGACATTTAACTTGTCTCCCTTCCACGAACGAAGTAGACTATTAACTGAGCTTGGTATCACCCATTGAAACCCCAACCACTGCATCATTTTTGCACAGACATTCCAAGAGAATGGGCAAAATAGTAGCATATGCCTAGCTGATTCAAATTCTAATTTGCAGAAAATACACTGAGTGGAAGCATTAATATTAAGAATTCCAATTTTTTTAGAGGAAAACAACTTATTTGATTCTATCTTTCCATGCCAATCAGCTAAAGAATTGAATTTTCAAAGGGATGTCTTTATTTCGAATGAACTTATAGATATTGAGACAGCGACCAAGAGAAGCCATGCATTAGTTATATATATCAGTAGCTTTGTAAGTACTTGAAGATGAACCAAGCTAGTTAGGTCTATCGGTGTGTACTATATAAATATATCTTATAATTACAAAAAAATAGCATAACTTTATATATTTTTAGTCATAACTATAAAAAAAAAAATTTTTTAAAAAAAGTCATAACCAAGTACAAATGAGCCATAATAAATATTTTTTAAAAATAATATCATAACTAAAGAAGAAAATTAGTTATAATTAAAGAAAAAAATATCATAACTAAAAGTACATGAAATAATGGAGTATGTATGATAAAATTCTCCTTGCGAGTAATATATTCTCAAGAGAGGCCACAAGTTGATAGCAATTCATATTTATTTCCTCGTCATACGTGCTCGTTGTTTAATATATTCGGCCTGTATGTGCCAACATCATAGGGTGTTTGCAGTTCGGTTATGGTCGGAGAATCTCCAATTCGTCATCTGTTTGCCGAATTTGTGGGTTGGAAAAAATCAATCTGCATCTGTCTGCCGGATTGGTGGATGGATGCGAATTGGTTTCGCAGTTTAAATTTTTACATATTTTGAACATAATACAAAAATCTATCAGCATTTTTTTTTTTTTTTTTGGATAGCAATCTAACTCAATATAACTAAAGATTATCAAGTAAATTGTCAAATATCAATAATAAATACATATAAAAAAATTATGTATTATCAAAACTATTTCATTATTTTTTTTATTCAAAAACTATTTAATTTGGTTTTTTTTTTTTCAAATGAGAAAATCAAACCTTATATTTTCCACACAAAAATATCAAATATCAACACTTGCCATTTGATAAATGGATTTTCAAACTGAAAACACAATAGAATATTTAAACTCTTTTTCAATTGAAAATACAAACAAAATATTTAAACAAATTGAAAACACAAAGTTTTACAAATTACTAAGGGTGCTCGCGGTTTGGCAGTTCGGTTGTGGCCAAAGGAACCTCAAATTCCCCACCCATTCAAAATTAGATAGATTAGAAAAAATCAATCCGCAACCGCCCACTCATTATTATGCATCCGTCCAAAAAGCAACAAATTGATTCGGTGCAATCTGTAAACTCTTTATATTTTCAGTTTAGTAATGTTATGGTTGTGTTTTGATCATTCTAAAAAAAAAAAAAAAAGAGAGAGAGAAATTCCAAAATTAAGGACCTTTATGTATTAAAAAAAATAAAATTCATGTCACTGTATTTAAAATTTTAAAAAAAAATCAAATTAATGGTAAAGTTTATAAATATTAATAATATTAGGATAAATTACTAATAAGTTTTAATACTTGGATTTAATTCATATCAAGTCTTATTGAAAAAAGCCTTAATAAAATTTTCGCTAAAAATAATTTTTTGTGATGATTTTTTTTATATATCTCAAAAAATTGATAATTAATGACTTTTTTTTTTGGCACGTTTTTATATATTGTGGCTAAAACTTACAATTAGTGACTTTTTTCTGTGACAATTTTTTCGAACTGTTGTTGAAAATTAAAAATTAGTGACCTTTTCATAACAATTTTTTTAAACTGGTGTTAAAATTTATAATTAATGACATTTTTTATGACAATTTTTAAACTGTCACTAAAAATTGACAATTAGTGATATTTTTTAATAGTGGTTGATAAAAAAACGCTATTAATTATCACATGATATATTGGACAACGAGTCCATCTAATAAGACCTATACGTAAATCTCCCTAAATATTAATAATCAAAACCCCACTAATATATAGTTTCTCCTTCAAAATTTTACTCTGAAAAAGTGTAAAATATAGTTTCAAACTTACACTTAGAATAAATTTCATCTATAAATATATTTTTTCAATTAGTTTTTAAGAATATTTAATATTTTTAAGAATGTGATTCCCTCAAAGTGAATTTTTGTTTTTATTTTTGTGATGGGTAGGTAGTCTATGAATCTCCAAATAATAACCCATGCTTTTGAGATTATCTAAGTTAAAAAGAAGGGGAAAAAAATAAAAGAATAATTATGAGCAGTTACTATTCACTAGGCTCATTTACTCATAGTTTTGAATATTTTTTTAAAGCTATTTGTCCCTTATTTTAATAATAATTTTTTAAAGACTTTTTAGACTTATTATTAGGCATATATGTAGCTTGACTTTTCATGCCCTTTCAGAAGACGATAAGCCCTATAATTCAGACTCCCATGGTTCTGAATCTGATTTCACAAAGTGCAATGTGAAACAGTAAAAACACAAAAGAGTCCAAATTCGGCAATTCTTTTGGAAAATCAATGTTTGAATCAAATGTCAAAAATAGACTACTTTGCCAAATTTCAAAGTCGCCACCTAAATATTTTTTTTGGAAAATCTAGAAAACCCAAGACTCGTGCCAAAGGCCATTAGTCTGTCATCACCAAAGTATCTTGGCTCGGGAACTTAGGTACGAGGGGAAGGTCATGAATTGAGCACCTCACTCGCCAGATCAAAGATCGACCTCTATTAATCATGATGTGATTTTTATTTACATTATATGCTCTTGTTCTTTTTTTTTTTTTTTTAAAGCTATATTACTACGTGACATACACACAAGGTATAGACTAATATACAAGAATTGGAATGTTTGATTTCTTGTTTTATTTGAAAATTGGTTTGTGAATTTGCCACTCGAAAAAGTGGGCTTAAATAGACATTTAATCAAACCATCCCAATTCAAGCAACTAGCCTTCATCCACAAGCATTCAAACAGTTATATCATTAAAGCAATTAGCCTCATAGAAGTATGCTTTGACATGGTAACACAAACATTCAATACAATATGCTAAAACACAAAATTACTCATTTACTACTCCGAACCAAAACAAAGCAAAACAATTATGAAAAATATGCACGCTCCTAATTAATGCAATATGACTAAACGCACACATTATGTATTTTATAAGCTCGGCTATCAACATGGCATATGATTTCATTCAAGACATGCGACAAAGCACGTATTTAAGTAATGAATTTGAACGTTTGATATTGGGTTAGAATGATGAGCCGAGCCTTGGATGCATGCAAGACAATGGATGCAAAGCATAATAATACTAATTGGAAAATGATGTTCCTATACTAACTATCGTAAGCAAGTAACTAAAAGGGAGAAAGATGTGGGGTTGGAAGACATACAACTTATTACATAATTGCCCTCGTGGAAGAGGGTGCGAATCAAAGTCCAAAAGTCCAAATTAAACTAATTATTACAAAACCGAATGAATAAATTAAATCATTAACTAGCTAACTAGGCTATTACAACAAGGATAACCATGATAAGCAAACTAACTATTTAAGCTAATTAGCCATAACAATTACAAATAAACAATAATAATTAATTAATTACAACATTAATAATTAACAAGACTAATTACAACCAACAATATTAAATTAATTAATTAATTACAACAATGCACGGAGCATTAATACACAAGGTTTGCATGCACTAGGTCCCAAAACAGCACTGTCTGCCTTGGCTTGCTCTATTTCACCTTCAGTCACTGTGTAGACACCCCATTTTTGACCGTCCTCAAGGCTTGGACGTCACTGCTTGAACACTCGGTGATCCTCTTTGTTTGTGTTCGTCTTGAGTTCCGAAGGTCTTGGTCGCGCACCTTGCCTCGGGATCTCTCGACTGATCGTTAAGTGTTTGGTTTTGGCACCAAACACTTGTGTTTTTGCCTTGAAGGGCAGGGAATGGCTTGTTAGCTATCCCCACATCCCACCGGCCTTCCCCTAACATCACCGGCTGTTTATGGGTGCCACCGGCCATGGTTTCTAAAAACCAATGGCCGGTCGGCACTATATTTGGCCGGCCGGCACTTTATTTTGCCGGCGACCTCTTTTGCTGGCCGGTGTGACTCCTTTGCACCCTTGAGGCATGGTGCATGCCAGCTGTGCCAGCTGGAATGCACTATCACTCCTCCCCGTGCAGTTTTTGGTTGGTGTGAACCTTTGAAACCCCTTTCCTTCTAGAAGCTTGAACCCTTTGGCCAAGCTTCTTGGGGAAGCTTGGCCAGCTGTATTAGCTTCTCCAAGAAGCCAAGACCCCTTTGCACCCTTTGCCCCTTTCATCTAGCTTCTTGGATAAGCCTAGAACCTTGGCCTTTGCCTATATAAGCACTCATCCTCTCCCTTTGTTAAGGGTTAGAGCTTTTGAATAAAAAAACCAGAGCTTCTATATCTATATATCTGATATATCAGCCCCTCTCTCTATATCTCCCTCTCTCTCATCCTTAGGGTGTGTCTGGAAGCCTAAAAGTGCATTTTGACCTTACTTTTGCACTAACACACCATTACACCTTGCTCCGAGATTGAGAGGCATTGAGGGTTGTTTGTTGAGGTTTTGGACTGATTTTGATCAGTAGAGGGTGGCTGGATCATCTGTTCTTCAAGGTTTCTTCAAGGGTGAGACATTTGCTTTAGTTTCCCCAATCTTGCACTAGTTTTCTACCTGTCTTGCATGCTGATTTAAGCTGTGTATAACATGAAAAAGTATTGTATTTTCATGCTTAACATCTTTCATTAAGGGTGTTTTGGCATTGGGGGTCGAACTCCCCCCCTTAGGCCTCTTTTGGCCTATTTTGGTGCCCTTTTCTTTAAGCTTTGTTTACTTTGTTGTGTTGGTCTTCTCACCACTGAAATCCAGTAGATTTTTAGTGGCGATGAAGTGACTTTGAAGTCTTGTGTAGGGAAGGGATACCCCTCTCCCCTTTGTCCTTCTTTTACCTTTATTTTTGGCTTAAAGGGCAACATGCATGCTTGGTTGTTTTTGGTCCCATCTCAGAGGTTTTTGGGTGTATTTTAGTCATGTTATATCTCTGTCTTTGGTTGGATTCGTAGCCCTTAGCATGCAACTTATACTTGCTTTGTAATTCCTTATCTTGCCTAGAAATGTGCCATGTGTTTAGCCTAGTATATCTTCATGATTTGGCTTAGCTTATTGAAGCTTTTGATCATGATTTGTCATGCTTTAGGTCTGTTGGCCACTGTTTTTGTCATGTTTGACATGTTTTATATAGCTCCTTTGCATTCTAGAATTTTGGCCTTGAGTGAGTGAGTCATTAGCATGCTTTGGTTAGGTTGTTTAAATGATTTGGAGTCACTTCTTATGCTATTTCAGTCCCTATATCATGCTTGTATGATAGCATTTATCATCCCTTTCATGCCTTGAGGTGTTGTAGTTTTGTGCCTTGAAATGGGCATTGTGCATGCTTGTATGTTTAAGTCACTTGGGTTGCCATTCATGAGGGTTTTGGGGCGTGTTTTAATGCGTTAAAACTCTGTTTTTGGTTGTTTCATTCATACCACGTGTGGTTATGATAGTTGTGGTAGAAGGCTTCTTTTTATGCCTTAGCCTTATGCTCTTTGGTATGCAAGTTTGCATGAGTATTTGCCCATCATTCCATCACTTTTGGCCACTGTTTTGGGGTGTGGCCGAAGGTCATCCATCTTAGTATAAGTCCATGGATCATATATTTGCATCTTGTAGTATGCTCATGACATTGCATGTTTTGGTATCCTTATGGTTTGTGCATTGTTGCATGCCCACCTCTTTACATACTTGCCTATCTAGTGTGCATTGTAGTGTTGCATGCTAGTGGCATTACCATGTTGTTTGCATGATAGTTTGCATTGCATCACATTTGACATGTTTTGCATCTTAGCTTCTTGTTGCATTTTTGAGCCATGTTTGCACAACATGCATTGCATTGCTTGGTTTGGGGTGTCAAACCTAGTGTGAGGGTGAGAGGTGTTCATACTACAAGTGATGAAACACATCTCAACCCTCGGTCACCGAGGCCCTTGACTTTGACATGATAGGGTCTTGGTCCTCATTTGTGTATTGCATGCATTTTACATTGAATGGCAAGTTTGGTCCCTTAGGCTATCATGCACAATTGATGGCCCAAGGATCAAGGACCATGCTCCCCTGAGTTCAATACATGATAGGGAGCATGACCATGCTTACATGTGCTTGAAATTCTATTCCATGCACTACCTGTCCTCTGTTGCTGTCAAAACTGTTTTCTGCAGGAAGTTTTTGCCGACTGGCAACATTTAGTGCTGACCGGCCATTAGCTAATGGCCGATAACTTCATCAGCAGGCGACGGCATTTTACCATGGCCGGTGGTCATTTCACTTAGCCGATGGTGTTCTGCAGTGTTCATAGAAGACACCCTGGGACTTTGGAAGTTTTAAGAGAAGTAAGGCAGTGAAAACAGAGGCAGTAGTGCTATGGCTATGGGTTTTCGGGCAAGATGGATCGAGCATGCATCATTCACGCATCCCAAGGCAGGGCTGCGGCCATCTCTATTCTGCATTTAATTTGTTTAAATTAGAGGGTCTGTAATAATTAATTAGCTAAGATAAGTAATTCATTATTCAGTCTGTATTATTCTTTTGAACCCGCCGAGTGAGGGCAATCGTGTAATAAGTGTGCGTGCGTGTATGTATGTCTTCCAACCCCACGTCTTTCTTCCCTTTTATTTACCTGCTTATGATGGTAGACTAGGGCATATTTAAAATTAGCATACCTTATGCTATGCATGCGTGCATCCATACATTTGTCTTACATGCATCGGGTTCGGCACATCATGCTAACTGCACTTGTATTTCAATTCCAAATTGAATACATGTTAGTTGTAGCATTTCACATGCCATGTTTAGAATAGCCGAGCCTGTCTAGATTGCATCTTTGCATGTGTTGCATTAGCCATTCTAAACATGAACTAGGATCATGTATATGATTACTAACTAGTTTCTGTTTTGGCTTGGAGTACTAGGTAAGCTTTTATGCTTTAGCATATCGCCGCAGCGTGTGAATGTTGCCATAATAGTATGATTACCATGAGGCTAGCTGCTTATGTGATATAATTGCTTGAATGCCTGTGGATGGAGGTCAAATTACCTAAGTTGGAATAATGCATTAAAACTGTGAGTTTTTAAGCCCACTAGATAGTGACAAAACCATCTTTTCTAAAGCCCACTTGAGGGTGGCAAAATCTTCATTTTAACCTACTTGCGAGTAGTAAACCATTTCCAAAACTAACATGAAATGTTTTGTTCCAATTTGGGCGATTTGGTCTATACTTGTTTCTTTGTCGTACAACATAGTAATTCTAGGCTAATAAGGAACAAGAACACATAACGTTTTCAAAACAAGATATCACCGTTAGTAGAGGCGGTCTTGGACGGCGAGAGGGGTGCTCATAGTGACCTTCCCCAATCGTACCCAAGTTTAAGTCGAGGCAACTTTGGTGATGATGACACGTGGCCTTTGGCACCGAGTCAGGGTTTCCTAAATTTCCCCATTTAAAAAAATATTTAGGTGGCGACTCTGTATCTAGCAAAGCAGTCCATATTTGGCCCTTCCTTCAAAATCTGAGTTTTTCTCAAAACGATTTGCCAGATTTAGGCTCTTTGGATCAAAATTAAGAACCGTGACACAAAAGGAGTCTGAGTATGCGAGGTCCCCATGGCGTTATTACCTGCTTGCCATCTGTTTTTTGCAAAAATACACTGCTAACCAAAAATTGATGATCGGCCGGCCCTTAATGAAGCCCGACTAGGCCTAAAGAAGGCCAGCCGTGCCTTAATTTCATGCAAAATTCTATTTGAAGTGAAAACAGTGTAGAAGAGTGTTATGGGCTCTGTTGCCCTTTCACACTTCTACATCACAGAAAGCCTCAAGAGAATGTTAGAATTGTTTCCAAAACCATCAATGAGAAAATTGATTGCTTGATGATTTCGATGCATAACTTGGACAAAAATCAATTAATGAAATAAACAACAACCACCTTTCCCTCCTATCATGGAGTGAACTCAAAGAGGGAGGTAGAGACGCTTCAAGGTTTATCTAAAACATTATGAATTGATGTAAGACAACCCTTGACACAATGGATTCGGCATAGTGCCCGGCCGAACCACAAGCAAGATAACTCATTTTCTTTATGTGAGTTGGTTCATTTTAAGCCAAATTCATTAGCCTTTACCATCCCTTAATCCGTTAATTCCAAGATAATCATTATGTCCACTAAAGATTACGTCCACTAAGTGAGAAGTATGTCAAACGGGAGGTGATTCTCAACATGAAGAAGAGACTACACCGTTGGTAACAAACCTTTGTAGAGATTAAGCCATTAAGCGTAAATCGCTAGTTCACGTTTTGAATAACCGTCAACTGATTGAAACAACTCTCAAAGGAAAGAGATAAATGGCAAGTTGATTATTAAAATGAGGTTTTTAAACATGGAAATGAGTTGAAAAAAAGCTCAAAACAATATACAACATGTTATGTATGCAAACTTATAAGACAACAACCAAGCTAATCAAAACATGAACTATTTAAACAACTTAAGATAGCCCTAAAATAGCCCTAAACAGATGAAAAATAGTGGCAAAAAATACATGAAAAGAGCCTAAAAAGCTAATCAACCAAGAGAGGAAACAAGGCTAGTGTAGACCGCCTAAACTTGCTTCGTGCGCGAGGGCGCGAATTGTAGTTCTGGCTACTATAGTTCGGACTCCTGTCATGGTTCTGAATCTAATCTTACAAAGTGCAATGTAAGACTGATAAATCACCAAAGAGTCCAAATCCGGCAAATCGTTTTGGAAAATCGATTTTAATCAAAAAGCGCCAAACATGGACTGCTTTGCCAGATTTTAGAGTCGCCACCTAAATATTTTGTTTTGAGAAATTTAGGAAACCCTGACTCGTGCCTAAGGCCATGTGTCCGTCATCACCAAAGTTGTCTCAGCTCAGGAACTTGGGTAGGAGAGGGGAAGGTCATGAAATGAGCACTCCCGCTCAGCCGATCAAAGACTAGCCTTTACTAACATGATATGTTGTTTTTGAAAACACATGCGTTCTTCTTCCGGTTTATTAGCTAAATTACTATGTGATACGCACAACACACAAGTGTAGACTAAATCGCTCGATTTGGAACAAAACATCTCATGTTTGTTTTTCGAAAATGGTTTGAAGATGCTACTCGCAAGTAGGCTAAAATGCGGATTTGCCACCAAACAAGGTGGGCTTAAAACATGATGATTTGCCACTCCAAGTGGGCTTAAAACTCACATTTCGATGAATTGTTCCAATTTGAGTAATGAAGCCTTCATCCACAGGCATTCATGCAGTTATAGCAATTAAGCAAATAGCCTCATGGCAAGCATGCTATCATGGCAGTCACTTACACACATGGAGGGATGCTAAAGCAAAAACACTTAGAGAGTGTACTCCGAGCCAAAACAGAAAACTAGTTAGATATCATGCATGAGCCTAGTTTATGTTAAGATGCCTAATGCAACGCATGCAAAATGCAACTAAGTAGGCTCGGCTATCTAAGATGGCATATGAACGCAACAATTGATATATGTATTCAAATAGGTATTGAAATACAATGTAGTTTTAATGATGCGTCGAGCCCGGTGCATGCAATACGAATGAATGATGCACGCATGCAAAACATAAGTATGCTAATTGAAATATGCCCAAAAACTAACCACTGAAAGCTGATAAGTAAAAGAAAGAAAGACGTGGGGTTGGAAGACATGCATCACACACACGCACACTTATTACAAAATTTGCCTTCTCGATGGAGGGTCCAAATGAATAGTACAAGTTAGCTACGCTAAGCTAAACAAACTAATCTAATAATCTAATTAGACTAATTATTACACAACCAAATCGAATAACTAGCAAACCAAACACTAATTATTACAATACTTTAATTAATTAACAAATTAACTAATCATGGCAACTAATTAAGCATGTAAGGTATGTAAACTGGGCTGCCACAGCTCTGCCTTAAACAATAAAGGATGCATGCTCTCGATTGCCGCCTCGAAAATCCATTACTATGTCCAGAATTGCCTCTGTTTGCATTTGATTTGATCTCTGAAAATTGCACAATCTCCAGAATGCTTCTGCTCCAACATGGGGACCTCCTGATGGGCTGCCGACCAGAAAAGGAGGCTGTAGACCAGAAAAATTGGTTATAGACCAGAAAAAGTGGTCGGTCGACCACCCTTACTAGTCGGCCGACCAGTTAATTTGCCAAGCTCCAGCTTTGCTGCAATAGAGAACAACAAGGAGCATAGCAATGTATTTGCAAGATATGTGTGCACAACCACCCTCCCTATCATTTCTCAAGCTCAAGGGAGTGCGGTACTTGGCTCTTAGGCCACCAACCGAGCATCGCAACGCACAATGGCCGAGAAGCCTAGTTTGCACAAGTCAATGTCAATGAATGCACATATAACACATAAGATTCAAGATGCCTCCACCCTATCATGCACAATCAAAAGGGACGGCGACAAAGAAATGAGGCGCGTTTCATCACTTCAAGTATGAAACGGCCCTTGTTTCTCATGTTTGGATCAACATTCGATCCAAACACAATGCAATGCAACACACATGCAAACAACATGCTAATCAAACAACATGCTAATCTTGACATGTTAAGGTGGTATGCACAAGACTCTAACATGCAAACACTCATGCACAACATACTAGAACACTTAAGCATTAAACACTAGGACCATGCAACACAATGCTCAATGGACTAAACCAACACCAAGCAGACCTCATGCATGCCAAAACAGTGGCCAAAATGATCTGAAATGATAGCATGAATGGCAAGAGAATGATGCTCATGCATTGGCTTACAAACAAGGCATAAAGGTGCAGCTCTAAAGAGCACCTAAAGAGTGAAAAACATGGAAGTGTGGAAACATTATATGCTCTGAAATAACATGCCAAATGATGCCAAAACATGCAAATACCTCAAGCCAAGCATGCAAGATACCTCAAAACTCAAAGTTATTCAAGGCTATTGCACTACGAGCATGCATAACAAGCATCATACGACCAAGAAGCCTCAAAATAGAGCTAAATCATGTTAAAACATGAGTAAAAACTTGCTAGAGTGGAGCCAAAACATGCTAGAATAATGGGCCAAAACACCAAGTATTCTAGGCTAGTAAGCAAGGTTTACACTACAAGTGTAAGAAGCATGCAAGAGGTGGCTCTACCAACCAAAATCAGAGTTATGGCATGCCAAAACAATACCAAAAATAGGCTGAGACTAAGCCAAAACATGCTAGAATAACAAGCTAACTCATTAGGCATGCAAGGCTAGCAAAGAGGATTTACACTACAAGTGTAAGAAGCACGCAACAAGTGATCAAACCAACCTAAAACAGAGTTATAACATGTTTAAAAAGTCACAAAAACATGCTCAAACTAAGCCTTAAGAATGGAGAAATACATGGTCATTTGATAGGCCAACAATACATGCTAACAAGACAAGAGGAGAGGGGACCACCCTCTTCTATTTTGGATCTCAAAACCACCTTTCCACCACTGAAATTCCACTGGAATTCAGTGGTTTAAAGGCCAAGAAAAGATGGTTTCAAAAGCTTAGGAAGTTAGCTCAAAAGGCTTTACAAGCCAAGGAGAAAAAGAGAGGAAACACCCCTTAGCCAAACAAGGCTTAAACCACTATTTTTATGCCTCAAAAACAGAGTTTCTAATAGTTCAAAACCAGCCCCAAAATATTTCAAAACAATGGAAAAAGGATGGTGAAGCAAGCATGCAAAATAAGCTAAAAGGGAGAGAGTTCTTACCCTTGAAGCACAGCTGCAAAACATGTCCAAATTTTGAGCTAAAACCACATTAGGAGCTCTAAATGATCCTCAAAGAACCTCAGCCCAATGGTGGTTAAGTTTGATCAAGGGTCTCTTTGCAAAAGTGTAGAGGATTCTAAGCTTAAGGCTTAAAACAAGAAGAGAGAGAGGCTTCTAAAGGGAGGGGCTGGAATTTTTGCTCTTCAAAATTCTAGAGAGAGAGAGGCTCCCAAACTTGCCAACCTTCAAAAAGATGAGATATAGCTCAATATATGAGCATTGGTCGAAATATCTCAATTCAGAAATATCTAGGACAGCCTGGAACAGCTGGAGCAAAATATCTGCAGATTCTGGGCTTTTTGGAAATTTTTGGCCGACCGACCACCTCAACTGGTTGACTGACCACTTTTTTTGGTTGGCAAGGATCATTTTTGGTCAGCATATGGTCGTCATGCTCCATTTGTGGTCGGCACACTACCTTAGTGGTCAGCAGCAAAAATCAGTCCTGGTCCCCTACTTGAAGCAAGCCTAACTCCTTCATCTTGATGCCTTTTAACGTCATTCTTGTGTGAAAATTAAAGCCCTGGAAATAAGATTTCCAATGGTGGCAGCCTCATATCAAAATTCCAACTGTGCTAAGAGATATCCCTCTTTTAGTGAAGACTGCTCAGTTTCGGTCCAATCGGATTGATGCCCTACTTCAACCAACCATATCTCCCCCATCCGGACTTGGCTTGAGGGGATTTTTAAGTGAAAAATGAAGCCCTACAAGTCTTCTTTCCAATGGTGTTGGCCTCATAGCTGAAATCCAAGTGTATAAATGGATAGGCCCAATTTAGCGAGGGTTGCTTGACTCTCTTTTAACGATTCATGCCCAACTCCTTTCCCAACTGGGTTTCTCCCCTCCACTCCTCTTTTCTTCAACTTCAAACCCCTAAACAAGGTGTTTTGAAATATTTTTCAAAGATTTCATCTCTCTTTCATTCATTTCCACCTTGTCCTTGCTCGGTTTACTGAAAAGCGCAATATTTAACAAAATCTTGTCGGAACATCGTAGGAACTTTATTTCAAAAACATTTTGAAAGAGAGGGCCTTAAGGTCTAAAAACCATTCAAAATAGTTTTGGTACAAAAAAAGGGGTGTGAGGTTTGGATTTGACGCTCTCTTTGCCAAAGAAATCGACCCTTTACATAGCATAACCTGCATCACTAAGTAAGCAATCAATAGTGCCCAAGTCTTAAGGGCTGTCAAAAATGGGGTGTTTATAGTTGCCCCTCTTTGACAGAACTCAAAAATCATGAACTGACGTGAGTGAATGTCAAAGCCTAGAGACGACCCATTTTTGACAAGGCCAAAGACTTGGACAAACAAACAAAATACAGATAAATAAATGGTTGTGCCCACAGGCTGCCTACGTATCCTTTTGCAAGGAATCAAACCAGCGTAGTTCAGGGGAAATATGTAAAAGATATACAATATAACATAATAGTGTAAATGACATACAATGTAATGAAACAATGCAAATGATATGAAATGTAATTAAACAATGCAAATGATATGCAATGTAATTGAGATAATCAAACCATAAGCAGTGCAAAACCACACAAATATCATAAAGGGATGGAGATGCAAAATCAAACTACGTTTAACATAGAAAAGAAGTGGGCATGAGCCGAACGATGCCTAACACAGGCTAAGTGCCTACAACCTCAATACTGGCCTCAACGCAGCATGGATGCTTTCACATAACAGAACCATGTTTCAACACGAAAGGGGTGCGAGCACATGCAAAACTATGTGTTTCACAGAGAGACCACAAAATACAAGTAATTGGGTGGCATGATATAAGTGAGGAATGATCTACTGAGGAAAGATCATGATCCTAAATGCTAGATGCAACAAAACAAAATACGATGCAATGGATGCAATGGATGAAGTGAATAAGGCGCACGGCCAAACAACATTTTGCCTAGAAAAGGCATAGACACAAAACAGACCACGCCTAACACAGAAAAGGTGCCGACACCCTTAGACCACAATTCTCTTAGTGGAATAGGCGCGTACACATAATCATAGAACTATGCTTGAACGAAGGAAATGCATGGGCGCATGCCAAACCAAGCTTAATATGGAAAGGATGCAAGCGATAAAATGAATAATGCAGTAGATGCATGAGATAGATGCTATATACAATACAATGTACTAGCTAAAATGCAATGTAATAGCTAGGAAGTGAAGGTACCTTACAAGGGCAATTGGTAATGACTTACCTCATGCTGCTGGGGATCTTCCCCTTCTACATCTTGATTGAACAACAAGTACTACTTTTCTCCCTGGTTATGGTCGCAGCTTTCCCTATTCTTCAATAGGGTGACAGACTAGGTTGGTTCAGTATCCAGAATTGAGGCGCATACTCGCTATCTCAACCTATAGGGTTGCCATACATATTTCAAGCTGGGGATACACCCATGGGTATTTAAACCAGACTTTAGTCTCGAAAATCCCGAACCTTTGTGTTCTAGGCATCAACCATTCGAACTCTAGTTTCCACCATCTCAGTTGATCTCCTAGGAACTCACCGCTAACACAAGCAGGTGGCTATTCCAGACCACTAGAAATCATTCGGGCACGACAAACACCAAAGGAATTGCACCTTTACAGGGTTTAAGGTCTCCTAGACCAGAGAGTGCACAAAACGATTCGGCGAGTGAATGCACAAGGCGATGCTAAACAAGTGCACAAAACGATGCTATCACGAGGTGAATGCACAAAACAGGGTTAACAAGATGCACAAAACAGTGCAATGCAGGTGCACAAGTCAGTGCGATGCAGGTTGAAATGCACAAGACAGTGCTAAACATGTGCACAAGACAGTGTTATGTTGGGGTGTGCACAAAGGCGATGCTATGCGAGGTGTGCACAAGACAATTCTATATAGGTGCACAAGGCGATTGCAATACAATGCACTAACAAATCACGGTAAAGTCGCCAAAAATAGCGCGATTCAAGGCACTAACAAGTCTGCGGGTAAAGTCGCAAAAAGGTCGCGAGTGCAATGCACTAACAAGTGCGAAAGGTCGCAAAATAGTGCGAGCATTGCACAAGCAGTGCAAGAAAGTGCGCCAAAATAACGCGGGCAATGCACTAACAGGTGCAGGAAAGGTACGCCAAATAACGCGAGCGATACACTAATAGGTGCAGGAAAGGTGTGCCAAATAGCGTGAGCAATGCACTAACAGGTGCAAGAAAGGTGTGCGAAACAGCATGAGCAATGCATTAACAGGTGCATGAAAGTTGCGCACAACAGTGCGAGCAATGCACTAACAGGTGCAAGAAAGGTGCGCACAACAGCACGAGCAATGCACTAACAAGTGCAAGAAAGGTGCGCAAAATAGCGTGAGCAATGCACTAACAGGTGCAAGAAAGGTGCTCCAAATAGCGCGAGCAATGCACTAACAGGTGCAGGAAAGGTGCACCAAACAGCACGAGCGATGCACTAACAGGTGCAAGAAAGGTGCGCGAAATAGCGCGAGCAATGCACTAACAGGTGCAAGAAAGGTGCGCAAAAATAGCGTGAGCAATGCACTAACAGGTGCAAGAAAGGTACGCAAAATAGCGCGAGCAATGCACTAACAGGTGCAAGAAAGGTGAGCGAAATAGTGCGAGCAATGCACTAACAGTGCAAGAAAGGTCGCAAAATAGCACGAGCAATGCACTAACAGTGCAAGATGTAACACGCCCGCGAGACCCAGCTCTGATTCGGACTCGATTTTGTGTCTTGGTTCTAAATCTGAACCAAAGAGTCCAAATCCGGCAAATCGTTTTGAGAAAACAGATTTTTGAGAAAGAAGTGCCAAACATGGACTGCTTTGCGGAATCTGAGTCGCCACCTAAATATTTTTTAATGGGGAAATTTAGGAAACCCTGACTCGGTGCCAAAGGCCACGTGTCCGTCATCACCAAAGTTGTCTCGGCTCGGGAGCTTGGGTACGATTGGGGAAGGTCAGTTATGAGCACCCCCTCTCGCCCGGTCCGAAGACCGGCCTCTACTAACCGTGATATCCGATTTTGAAAACGTTATGTGTTCTTATTCCAGTTATTAGCCTAGAATTACTATGTTATGCGCACAGCAAACAAGTATAGACTAGATTCCCTAATTTGGAAATAAGTATTGCATATCCATTTGTTTTAAAAAAACACTTTGGAATTTGCTACTCGCAAGTAGGCTAAAAATACGGATTTCAACGAGTTTTTCCAACTCAAACGATCCAACCTTCACCCACAGGCAATCAAACAGTTTATCTCACATAGGCATCTAGCCACATGGTAAGCATGCTATCATGATAGCATTCACACACATGCGATATGCTAAAGCACAAAAACGCTTACATCGTACTCCGTGCCGAAACAATAAACTAGTTAGCAAACATGCATGGTCCTAGTTCATGTCAAATTGACTAATGCAACACATACAGGATGCAATTAGGGTAGGCTCGGCTAATCTAAACATGACATGTGAAATGTGATCCGTTGATGCACGTATTCAATTTTGGAATTGAAGTACAAATGCAGTTAGCATGATGTACCGAGCCCGGTGCATGCAAGACAAATGTATGGATGCACGCATGCATTGCATAAGGTATGCTAATTTAAACATGCCCTAATCAACCACCATAAGCGGGTAAATAAAAGGGAAGAAAGAAGTGGGGGTTGGAAGACATGCATACACACGCAGCCACACTTATTACAGATTCGCCCTCGCTCGGAGGGACTGAAAGAATAATACAAATTAATTAACTACGAGCTAATTAATTATTACAAATTACCTAAGTAGTTAACAAACTAACTAAGCTACGAAAAACAGTAAATCGCCTCGAGAAGAGAGCCGAATGCAATGCATGCTTGGGTCCTGCTCGGAAGCACACTGCCATGCATAGACTGCCTCTGTTTTCCCTGCTCTGCCCCTCTGAAGACTGTCAAAGTCCCTGAATTGCTTCCCTGGACATTGGGAGACACCATTTGAGTAAATTGCCACCAGCAGTGGGGAGTGGTCATCGACTGTTGATTAATCCTTCGGCATCCAATTGATTGCCGGCACTCTCTGATCGATCGGCAAGAAATTCTGCGAACTTGTTTGTGACGTGAGATGAGCCTTGCATGGCAATGTGATTCAAGCCATGTACGCACCAATCATGTCCCTTATCATGTTAGTGACTCAACGGGACATGCTCCTTGGTTCTCGGACCACCAATCGCGCATTTCAATGCGTGATGGCCCAAGAGACCAAGTGTGCACATTTTGATGTCAAATGCAATGCAAACCACATAATCACATAAGAGGGCCTACCTCTATCATACTCATTTCAAGAGGCCAAGCATGTACAATGCAATGCAATTTCTAAGCATGTGAGTATACGAGCTAGCATGCAACATAGACAATGCAGTGTAAGAATGCAAGTATGCAAACACACATACAAGACAAGCATGCAAACTAAGCAAAGGGGTGGACTTAAACAAGACTTCGGCAGCCCTAAGTAGGCCCAAAACAGTGGCCAAAATACAAAGGAAATGAGGCCAAACACACATACATACATGCACATGTCAAGGCACAAACCTAAGCATTAAGCAAGCAACTTTCAAGCACACTTAAAAGAGGCTAAGTATGGACAACTAGCATGCATAGAAAGCTCAAAATCGGTAAGAATATGATGTCAAACCAAGCAAACAAGATAAGCAAGGCATGCATAGAAGATCCAAAATTGAAGCAAGCCAATGAAGTATTGAACTACACTTGATATAACCACACGGTAAGACTTAAATGACCAAAAAGCAGTTTTGGCACATAAAACAAAGCCCAAAAGACCACCTAGATGGCATCTAAATGGCTTGAATTCAAAAGCATGCATAAATGCACTTTCAAGGAGCATATCACACAAGCTCATCTGACATCAAAGAAGCATCAAGGCAAGCATACAAGCATGCTAAGGGGACTGAAATGATGCTATAGATGGTGCCAAACCATTGGAATAAAGCAAGTAATGCATGCTATACATTCACACACTTAAGGCCAACTAGCCAAAATGCAAAGGAGCTATGCAAAGCATGCTAAAGCCGACCCAAACAACTAAGGACAGACCTTAAACATAGCAAAATAAACACAAAAGCTTCACAAGACCAAACCTAAAGCAAGCTAGAACAATGGTTTGCAACCTAAAACATGTTAAGGCCTAAACATGGCATTACAAGGTAGGTATGCTAAGCATGCATGGTGTACCAAAACCAACTTAAAACCATGTTATATTATGACAATATAAGCATGAAAAACAGCCAAGGCATGATCAAAAAACCCTCAAACATGGTGCTCCCTCAAGAGGCCAAAAATGGTCCTTTTCAAGGACAACAAGGAGAGTGGGTGGCCCTCTCCTTCTTGGGGCTTCAAGGCACCATCCTTACCACTGAAATCCCTCAAGATTTCAGTGGTGAGGAGGCCCAAGCACCAAAGTCTCGAAGCTTACTCAAAATAGCATAAAATGGAGGCCCCTCAAGGCTTAAGAGGGGTCAAACACCTCCAAACCACAAAGCACTCTAAACAAACTATTTAGAGGGCCCAAAAACAGAACTTTTTTATGTTATACACTAAGCACAAAAATAGTTCTAAGATAGGCAAAAATAGAATGCAAAAAAAAAAAGGTAAAAAGGGGTAAAATTGTTACCCTTGAAGAGCCTCTTCAACAATGGTGGACCAGCCCCTTCCTTAAGCTCAAAACAGCTCCAAAGCTTCAAAAACAGGCCTTAAGAACCTCAGTTCCAAGAGGATAGTGTGATGGTAGGTGTTTGTGTGCAACCCTAAGGCTAAAACACACACTAGAACACACAAGAGAGATATAGAGATAGGAAATATGTATAAACCCTAACCCTAATCCAAAGCTCTCTCTGAACCTTTTCTAACCAAAGTCTCTAACCCTAACGCCAAGAGAAGCGGGCTCCTCTTATAGAGGAGCTAATCTTGTAAAGCTTACGAAGGAAGGTAACAAGAAGGCTATCCCTCCATACACGTGTATGGAGGGGAACAAAATGCAAGCCAGCTGTTTTAAAATATCTGCAAAAGCAGATGAACAGTAGTCGGCTGCTCAAAATTGCCATTTTGACAAAATGGACTGCCGACCGGCAATATACATTGTCGGTGGCAACAAAATACCAGCCGGTGGCCTCTAGCCACGGCCGGTGATGTGTGGGGATGCCTCACAAGGCATTCCCTGCCCCTCCAAGGCAAAACACAAGTGTTTGGTGCAAAACCAGACACTAAATAGTCGAGTTCAGAGATCCTGAGGCAAGGTGCGTAGCCGAGATCTCCGGGAACTCCAAACGAACACAAACATGGATGATCACCGGGTGTTCAAACGGTGACGTCCAAGTCTTGAGGATGGTCAAAAATGGGGTGTCTCTGATTGCCCTCTTTGAGAACTTCGAAAGTCATAACAATGACTGGAGTGAATGTCAAAGCCCAGAGACGACCCATTTTTGACAAGGCCGAAGACTTAGACAAACATGCAAGACAAAAAAGGTATGCGCCCGAAGGCAGGGGCAAAATGCAAGACAATGCACGAAGCCGAGCATAACTTATGATCATGCAAAGAAAACTGTAACGAAGCACACATGCAACAGTTTTAAGCTAGGATACACCAAACCACACTACAATGTAGAAAGGATGTAAGAGAATTATACAATTCTCGAGACGTCTCATGCGGAGGATACAATACCTGTCCGGTTCGTCTGGTTCCACCAGTGGTAAATGAACCGCACATACAATATCGTGCCTGCAAAGAAAACAACTTAACAGGTATGATATTGTTAGTAACATGCATGACAATGCAAGAATGAATGCAAAATGATATGCAACATATACAAAATAATGTATAAATAATGCAAATGAAAATGCAATGTAATTGAAACAATGCAAACTACATGCAAAGCAATTGAATCATGATCCAATCATGAGCGGTTCGAAACCACACAAATGTCAAATAGATTGATGGAGGTAACAAGTCCGTCTACCATAGAACGATCAACGGAGCTATGAGTAATGTAGACGGACACAAGAACAAGTATTGGGGGGGATGACATAAGTGGGGAAACAACCCGCTAGAGAAAGAATGATGATCCTAATGTCGGATGCAAAAATTACACTATAATGTAATGTATGCGATGGATATGCTGGGCAAACGGCAATGGATATGGCACGTGGGCCAAACCAAATCTTGCCTAGGCAAGGCATGTGCGCTTATCTGAGCCACGTCTAACATAGTACGGTCTACTGAACTATGCTTTGACACGAGAAGTATGGGCACATACCAGACCAAGCTCAACATGGAAGGGCGCAAGCCATAGGCGGAGGAGGTGATGCAATGGATGCATGCAACTATAATGCAATATCTACAAATATGTAATGGAGTGGATATTATGGATATGGCACACGGGCCAAGCCAAATCTTGCCTAGGAAAGGCATGTACATAAACGAGCCACATCTAACACAGAAAAGGTGCCGCAACCCTCAAATCAACATACCAGCGTGGAATAGGCGCATACACATGCAGAACTACGCTTTAACGTGAAAAGTAAGGGCACATACCAGACCAAGCTCAACATGGAAAGGCGCAAGCCATAGATGGAAGGTGATGCAATGAATGCATGCAATCTACAATGCAAATGCAAATATGCAATGGAATGGAAATGGATACAATGGATATGGCACGCGGGCCAAACCAAATCTTGCCTAAGAAAGGCATGTACACAAACAAGCCGTGGCTAACATAGAACGGTCTACTGAACTATGCCTCGACGTGAAAAGTATGGGCACATACCAAACCAAGCTCAACATGGAAAGGCGCAAGCCATAGATGAAAGGTGATGCAATGAATGCATGCAACTACAATGCAAATGCATGACAATGTAGTACTTACAATGGATGCATGATAATGCACTATGATGCAACGGCTATGATTGCAGCTTTCCCTATCTTACCAACAGGGCGATATACTAGGTTGGTTCGATTATCCGAGGCGAAACAAACATCTTGCCTCAACCTATGAACTTCCATCTGATTTCAAGCGAGGATACACCACGGGTATTTAAGCGGACTTTAGTCTTGGAACTCCGAACCTTTGCGTTCTAGGCATAAGCCGTTCGAACTCTAGTTTCCACCGTCGAGTTGGTCTTCTAGGAACTCACCACACACGCAGGCGGTGGCTTTACGAACCAGCGAAAATCGTTAGAGACACGACAAACACCAAAGGAATTACACCTTGAGGATTTAAGGTCTCCTAGACCGTGATGCAAAATGCATGCATGACAATGCCGTTTTTGTTGTTTGTTTTGGAATGCAAATGATGCATGATGTTGGTGTCGTGACAACGCAAGTTTACTTGAAATGCATGAAAATGTATGAAAATTTGGCAGCGTGGCAGCGGCTTTAGATACATGACAATGCAACCGGCGGGTTTATGGCCTCGCCCGAACGCGCGTGTTTTTGGTCCCGCTGACCGTGGTGTGTTTTGGTCCCGCCAAACCCACTTTGGGGCAATGCATGAATTAAGATGCGATGCACAAGGCGGTCACGATGCACAAGATAGCGATGGAATACATGCCAAATGCCATGAGGCGTGCAAAACATCGCAGTGATCGTTAGGCAATCTGAGTGAAGGTCTTGCACCTCCCAAGGATTTTAGGTCTCCTAGACCGTGCGTGTTTAAGGTCTCGCCCGGACCGGCGACCAAGACAATGCGATTGAAAGGCAATGCACAAGGCGGCGATTGAAATCGGCGCACAAAACAGTCGCGATTGAAATCGATGCACAAAAGCAGTGCAATTGAAATCGATGCACATGGGGTAACTTTGAGACTTGTAAGGGCCAAAGTGATACGAGAAGGATTCAACTTGCAGGTATGCGAGTGCCGCGCACAGAAGACACGATCCGAGACCAAAATGGGAACCGGTGGAGCGACGGAAATGCACTATTTTGCACTGTTTTAAGCAATGAAGGCTCTGCATCACTCATATAACCCAAGAAAAGGTGTAAGAGGCTCAAAACCCATTGTAGAAGACCACCGGATGTCCACCGGCCGTCCATTGGCCATCAGAAAATCTCATCGGCACAAAAAGCCCGGCCAAGCAAGAGTGTGGCCGGCCAAGCAAAGAATTCTGTTAGGCGGTTTGACATTTTACTCTGAGTCTTTTAAAATAGGGTTTGTAACCCTATTTTCTTCACTTGTGTTTGGTCGAAAATCCTCCCTCTACCTCTCTAGGCTATTTTCGTCCTCCGATCTCCTCATTTTCTTGCATTCTAGCCTCGATTTCGTTGTTCGATTCGCGAATATCTTCGCGTTTCGAGTGTTTTGAACCAAACGAAACTTCGTTTCGGTGTCCTGTCTTTGATTTCCACCACTCGGGGCTTGTTTCCCTCGAGTTTTTCTCGATATCCATGCCTTTTCCGTACTCCGGCTTTTCTGGCCATTTTCGACCCTCTCGAGGTTGACTTTTTGTTGACTCTTCGTATTCTCTCCTATTTTTCCCTCTTCCGGCCATTTTCACATTCTCTTCGAGATGGCGGATGATCTTCTAGAGGGTGGGGCTCCTCCAGAGCTTGAGATGGACCCCGAGGCCGAGCCCTTGCCACTCCGCCTCCGGCCGTTCGATCCAGAGACCTACAGGCCCGCGGTTCACATGATGCTCCATGACGGACTACGCCAGTTCCGGAGCTTTGAGAGGGGTGTAGCACCTGAGTTACTACTTCGTGAGCAAGAGTCACACTTATGCATGGCAGCCCTCAGTACATTCTTCCCCCGGTTTCAATTTTTCGCAATGTAGAATACTTAAACTGCTATTGTTGATTATGTTCTTTAATTGCTTAGTTCAAATGCATTGATGCACTATACACTGTAGTTGATTGCGAATACACTTGCAACTGATAACTGCTTGAATCTGATACGCGCACACACACTGCACTAGCCTTGAATTGCTCAAACACATTGACATAATACATACTGTACTTCACTGTGGACACACCGGCATCCAATATTTGTTTGATTTTTGAAAAACACGCACACATGCCGTATTTACCCTGAACCACTCAAACACGCTGACATATCACACGTCGTAGTTCTTTGCTAGTACTGCGGCACCGATGTTTGTTTGATTTAAAAACATGCACAGCGTCACATCTGCGGGCGGATTCAACCTGTGACATATCATATCTTGTCGCTCTCTAGCTTCTTGACACCCGATATCGGCTTTACATTTGAAAACACGCACACACACATTATATCTGTATGCTTCTCAAAACTGCATCTTGAATATTGCTTCGCAATTGCTGTTTTTTATTACGGGGGGGCTCCCATACCATCTGCGGGTATGGGAATGTCGTTGCCCGAGGCGGTATGCGAGTTGCGACGCGGTTCTCGGATCGTCGATGACGCGGGTTTCGACATCTTCTGCAGGGGATCTCGACTTACTACTGCAGACCCTTGCTTTGCTTTAGTGGAGAGGTGGTGGGATACCACCGCGCCTTCCACTTCTCCGTCGCGAGGACATAGCGATGACCCTTATGACTTCTTGATGCTTACTGCGCATCGGGGTAGGGGATCCGATTCGCCGACCGATATGGGTGAGTGGGATGCCGCCAGGCTATACTTGCTTTCGGCACTCGGCCTCCTTGCTTTCGGCGAGGTTTGTCGGATACTCGTGGTTCGAGACTTCGATTCGGACTCGGCGAGCCTTGGAGGAGGAGGCGCGAATGACCCTAGAGGAGGTAGATCGATATCTTGCGAGGCTTCATTATGTTTACGCTTGGGGCGACCCTATTCGCCGTCAGGCGAACAAGTGCCCTCTATGCTGTTGGCGCCTTTGGTAGATGTCGAGCGGATCGCCGCTATGGCTGAAGGGTGCGAGCTTGGCCATTTTGTATGGTTACATGAGTTCTTCTTCCGCCTCGGACGGCTCATGGCGGATATTGGCGAGCTTGGGAGGTACATCTTCTTCCCCTTTTACATTTCTGCTTTCTGCTTTACATTTTCAGTATTCTGTACACTGCATGGTCTATCTCTCACTGACTATATACTGCACACGCGACACACACATATACTCTGTTTTACACTGACTGTACCCTGCACACACTGTACACTCTGCACAACACACGGCTCTGCCATTTTTGCTTTATTCTGTATTCTGCTTTATCTGATAATCATACTAATATCTTTTCTGCAGTTATGAGTCTATGCCAACTTTCCCAAGCTTGCCCCAGTACCTGATGTAGAGATCCCGCTCGATGTGCCATTTTCTCATCGTTTTGACGTGCGGTGTTTGCGGAGACCCCGGGAGTCTTTTATTTTCTTCCGCCGCTACTTCGATACCATCACCGCCGCGGAGGTATGTTCAACTTTACAGTTTGTTTAAGCTTCGCTTGCTTATATTTTCGATGTGAATAGGTAACAAAGCGCATTTGTACCGCTAATCACTGGCGACCTTAGGGCCTGTTGCGGCGTGGTGAGACCACTCTGAGAGTCTTGTGGAGATTGCCGTCTCGGATTCTATTGGAGGCCAGTGTCGGGCTTGGTACTGGGGGCGCTTCTTGCGTCGACCACAGGGTTTACCGGGCGAATAGTTACGGTCGCCTCCTTCACATATGAGGCATCTGAGAGGCTTTCCTCGCACACTGAGGAGTATACATTTGGGACACGGGCGTCCACGAGGCAGGCGACTCGCCGAGTATGCGGACCTACATCATGCGGCCCTTAGGCGGTGATCGCTAAGCTGGGAGGAGAGGCCGGTGACCGGCATTTGGGCGGGAGCGTCGAGGAGGGCTCGAGTCCGTGGCGGCGGAGTTCATAGAGGCGGCGGGGGCGGCTGCTGCCCACTTCCTTGTCATCATCGTGAGGCGGTGGGGCGACCTACCAGATCCCCTTTGCTCCTGTCCCGGCTGATCACGAGTTGGTTAATGTCCCTGACTTGCCTCCGGTATGTATTACTTAATTTCGCATCTTGTGCTGATATTTCATTTCAGTTTATTTGATATTCTGCAGAATACTGATGCATATGATACTTTTGCAGGCATCTTCCGAGTACACCCGGTAGTCATTGGAGCTGAATGCCTCCATGATGGGGATGCTTCAGCGGACCTTCGACCTCCTGGCCCTCTACAGTATTCCGGTATGTTCTTTCCAACCACAGCCTCAAACCATACACAAACTGCTTCACATAATCTGATGCACGACACAACACCTGATAAACTGTTCATAGCATTCATACACTGTACTTATACATTGATTCACTGCTCACACTGTACTCATACGCTGTATTCTGCACTGATATACTGCTCACGGCATTCACATACTGTACTCATACACTGTATTCTGCATTGATATACTGCTCACGGAGTACTAATGCATTTGCCCTTTATGTTTTTCAGCCTCCTTTCCAGATTCTGCTGGCGGGTGGTGTTCCAGCTGGGTCCTCTATCCCTGTTCGAGGAGGGCGTGGAGACACTGCACGTCCCCGTACCAGGGGAGGGCGTACTCATGTTGGGAGTAGCTCTCGGGCACCCATTCCTGATGACGAGGATGATGAGTCCGAGTCCGAGTCTGAGGCAGAGGCAAAGCGAGGCGAGGCGGGGGTCGTCGAGGAGGAGGCCGAGGCGTCTTGACTTCAGACTCTGGTGGCGATCTTGATGATGCTCTGGACCTTCGTCGGGGAAGAGGACTAGACGGTGATAGCCGGAGCCATTTTGACATTTGATCTGATTTTTCTTTGTTTTCTCCTTTTGCACTTTCCCCTTTTGTTAGTAGTTAGGGTACTTTGTACTGCCGCAGGCAGATTTTGTTTCCAAAACTTATATACTTGAAAAGATTATGAAATGAAACAAACTTTTTGTCTAAAAAAAAGTGTTATATCTGTACATTCCATACTTTGCACTGCATTGTATCATGCTGCATCACATCACAATGGGATTGATTTGTTGTCTGAAAGTCAAATATTTGCATTGTAGTAACCAGATAATGAACCAGTTAATAGCAAGCCACTCGTGCAAACCACTGTTTAACCTGAACACACAGCCCACAACATAATACTTGGTTTATACGCACAGCAAACCACGATCAAACATTGTCGACAAGGCGGACTCAAAAATTTGAAAGCGGTTGCAGTTGAAACACACACGGATGCCCCAAATCTTCCCTTTTCTTCTTTTGTTGCGCATCCAATGTAGAGAATAGCACAGCACTCTGAGCATAAACGATTTTAACTTTTGAAGAGGGTTACGCAACGAGTGTCGAGCCTAAAACCGAACAATGGAAAGACTCAAACAAAAGGTGAGTGACCTGGACACAACGAGGCACGCTCAGAAAAGACTCAAGACGAAAGTTGAGGTAAACAAGACAAAAGACGCGACACACGGACGTGTTTATAAAAACAAAAGACCTCAGATCTAGAGGAGCCAGTTCCTCCGGGTATATTCCCACCCTTTTTTGATTTGTGATTCTCACACCCCTCGGCCCTCAGGCTCGGTTTTTCTCTCAAAACCCTCTTGCTCACTTTTCTCTTCACTTATACCTCTCTATTCTTTATTCTCTCATTTTTCATCCCTCCCTGGGGTGATTGATGAATGAATAGGGAATTGCGGGTTTATGCCCAACACCGTTAGCACACAGCTATTTCTTCCGGCGGATAGAGTGCCCTTCTGGCAAGTATGTTGACGACGGGGAAAAGACAAGAGTCCTGACTCAATTGCGCCCCTAGTTCATCACTTTGACCATTTTTTGTTTTCTTCCTAAAACCAGTTTTGACCAACATGAGAGCTAGATTAACATACTTGTTCGATTTTTTATTTGAAAATCATACAAGTCATGTGAAACGAAAATTTTCCTTTGGGTCCAAGAAGATGGTCGGCTTTGGAAAAAAAGAAATAGTTTTCGAGCAAATAGTCAACTTCAATAAAATTTTCAAAAACTATCTTTGCAAACAATCAGCGCTCGACGGTAGCGAACTTACCCTCAAGATCGCAACCTCGGATCGGAGGCAAAATTGCCCCTTGCTTGAAGGGGGTACATGGCAATGGAAAGTTGCCCCTGGTTTGGATGGTAACTTGCGGCAACGGAATGATGCCGCAGCATGCTATAAACTGCTTTTATCAATGGCGGTGAACTCAAGACAATGGTGCGAACCAATATATGGACACGATCCTTTGAAGAGCAATGGTGGCTGGACTTCAGGGTGAAGTTGCCTACGTATCCCAAACATGGGAATCAAGCCTACGTAGTTCACGGTTGTTACAACCGGGTTAGAGGAAGCAAGGATGATCAAAACCATTACATGGACTGAGGCGCTGTGAAAGCATTGGGGGCTGGAGTTCAAGATGAAGTTGCCTACGTATCCCAAACATGGGAATCAAGCCTTACGTAGTTCCGGTTGTTACAACTGGGTTAAAGGAAGCAAGGATGATCAAAACCATTACATGGACTGAGGCGCTGTGAAAGCATTGGGGGCTAGACTTCAAAATGAAGTTGCCTACGTATCCCAAACATGGGAATCAAGCCTTACGTAGTTCCGGTTAAGGTACACTCGGGTATTTTAACCTTCACTTTTTAGGCTCTAATTTTTGCCAAGGCGCCTGTTGCAAGTTTTCGACCTTGCGAGCTTTGTTCTTTCTTTTTTCTTTTTCAATTCTTTTTTTTTCAATTTTTCTTCATTTCTTCTTTTTCAATTTTTTCTATTTTTGTATTTTTTATTTTTCATTTCTTTTTGCATTTTTTTCTTTTTTTTGTTCTCTTGTTCTTTTCTTGCTCTAACTTTTGCCTGGGTCGCCCTTCCGGGTTTTCGGCCCAGCGAGCCTCTCAAAGGGTAAAAGTGTAGCATAGTCCATACCAAATGGTTTTGAGATCCTGAAGTCATCTGAGCCCAGGAAAATGGCTGTTGTACTGATTTGCGGAAGGATCCATCACGGTCGCTTCCTGAGCCTTTGCTGGTGAGATCTAATCTTCTTGATCTGAATTTGATACCTCTTGCTTGAGGGTTGCTTCAAATCGGGCCTCGCAGGCCTTTCATGGCAATTGGCTGTTGAACGTTTTGAACGGATTCCAGGTTCGCGACAGATAGGTTGAATCTCGAGGCTGAGAGCGATCCTTGGCTGCACAATCTCAAGAGCAATTCCACACAAGTCTTCACAAGACCGCGCAAAATAGTTTATTTTTGAGAGTTTTTAAGAAAGTGACAAATCGCACGCGCAGAAGATAGTGTGAAACCGGTCTGGACCAAGCCAGGGTCCTTCTCAGTACTCACGCTAACAAGCATGATTTAATTCATAAAAAGGCTTATCATGCCTCTCCTTCTCTCAAAATGATCAAAATTTTGCGAAAACCCGAGGAATTCCTTCCTCTTCGTTTTTACCACCGCAGTGTTCAAAAAGGGTTTTTGAAAAGCTTAGGTCATTACAATGATGTTCAAGGCACAAGGGAGTAGGTAGAATGTACTGTCGTTCCATTCGCCTCCTCTGGCACAACTAACTCACAATGAAAGTAAGCATGAAAATGAGATAGCCACAACTGTTTCATTCAGATTTGTTAGTATAACTGGCCCCTCGGTAGAGACAAAATCAAAAACCAAAATGGGTAATTACAAGACAAAACGGTGTTCGAGGCAACAACCCCAGAATCACCTAGCATTCTATACAAAAGAAAAAGGGGGGGGGTTGACTCGCTACAACAAGACAGACCCGTAAGCAAAAGGACTGACTCAAGACAATGAGACAGACTCAAAACAAAACAAAAGACTGGCTCGACACCCAAGCCAGAATTTACAAAATTGGTGTTTGCAGATGCTCAAAAATGCGTGCCAGACGCCACATCCATAATGCACCAGGCACTGCCCGCAGGCGATTCACCTTTCGATTACATACTCGCAGTATCAGTGTCCTCAAAATCCAATAACTGGGTAGTAATGGACTTGGCTGAGGTAGGTGGGAGGATAACCTCGTTGTCAATCAAATCCTGTACCTCATGACGGAGGTGGAAGCAATTATCGGTAGCATGACCGGTTTGTTGGTGGTACGCACAGTACAAAGCAGCATCATGTGTAGCAGGGAGATTCTTCGGGAGGGGTCGAGGCTCCAAGGGATTAAGGTGTCCCCTCTCAGCAAGGATTTGGAGTGCCTTGGACAACGGCATATAGAGAGCATGGAAGACCCTGCGCCATCGGGGCAGGTACTTTGAAGGTTGAGCACTCTTGCTAGACGCACTAGCGAAAGTCGTGAGCCTTGCCTTAACTACTGGTCTTTCCAGTGCGGGGTTGGGAAGCGAAGGCTGATGCGGCATGACGGGGCCTATCCCGGTTCTCTGACTGACTTGAACTACCCTCAGGTGGGATGGGGAAAGCATCCTCTACAGCTTTTGTCACAACTGTAGACACCTGTTGCTTGTTCATTCCCGCGGCTTTCAAAGCCTCGACTGCCCACAGCAGTTGTTCGATAGGATCGGCATCTGCCTTCATTTTGTCTTTACCTCTGGCCTCAGCCTGATCAAGGGTTTGGGTCGGCGTTGACACGTCATTGTTATAGTTGGAGGCCATCTCCGGTTGGCTAAGTTCAATCATGATCCGTCCCAAAAGCGGGGGCTCCTGGGGTACAAAGCTTCCGGCATATGGTGCGGTTGGTGGCGAGGCAGACATTCCATAGGCGAGATCCGCCACGGACCTCTGGTGATCACCTATCATCCCCATCAGTTCAAATGTAGTAGGCTCGCGAGCCTGATATAGTTGAGGGGTCCAAACCGGATGTGCGGCGGCGACACAGGTGGATCTGACATATCAGTATTGGTCTCACTTTGTGGAGTGATTCCTTGACCCAACACGGCTGTCATAACAACGATCTCTTCTGAATTCTGCGTCATCATAGGTCTTGCCTCGGCAAGGGAGAAACAGTGACTATTCTAGAACTCTCTGAACTGAAAGGAAAAACAAGCAGCATTTCAGCCCAAACGGATCAAACACAGGTGCAGCCGAACAACTATACTCTACTACTGATCACTGTTCCCCAGAAATCACTGTCTCACAAAACACTGAATCGGATATCCACAGACATAACTGATTCTCGCAAACTGATACTGGTGCCCTCAGGCCTGATACTTAAACTTGCAAACTGATATGTGCGTTCCCTGTAGAGATACACTCTAAAAGCACATAGCAAATAAATGAGAGCCAATACACCCCTATGTTGGGGTAGGGTTTCCTTGTCCTATTTTGTCAGGAGCTGGGGTTGTACTATGCACGCAGCGGCTTCAAACAACCTAACATCGGGTAGGCAACCTGTCCTAGTCTGGAATGGTCACTCTGATTAGAATATGTACTAGGTCGAATGGTGAAAAGGGTGCCCATAAAACCGGGGTTTGTGTTCCCATCTTGGCGAGCCATAGCAGTCGACCTTATGGCATGCTTTGACAAATTCATGCCTCTGGCAAACCGCTCAGGAATAGCAGATGGCCAACACGGTGTCCTAGGCGCACCAATGCACATGCAATGCAAAGAGACATATAAATGAAGTCAAAACAGGATATCACGAGTTCGAGTTAAACTCTCTAAACTCCCAATGAGTCGCGAAGCGTAACATGCCGCGAGGACCCTTCTGATTCGGACTCGATTTTGTGTCTTGGTTCTAAATCTGAACCAAAGAGTCCAAATCCGGCAAATCGTTTTGAGAAAACAGATTTTTGAAAAAGAAGTGCCAAACATGGACTGCTTTGCCAAATACAGAGTCGCCACCTAAATATTTTTTAATGGGGAAATTTAGGAAACCCTGACTCGGTACCAAAGGCCACGTGTCCGTCATCACCAAAGTTGCCTCGGCTCGGGAGCTTGGATACGAATGGGGAAGGTCAGCTATGAGTACCCCCTCTTGCCCAGTCCGAAGACCGGCCTCTACTAACCGTGATATCCGATTTGAAAACGTTATGTGTTCTTATTCCAGTTATTAGCCTAGAATTACTATGTTATGCGCACAGCAAACAAGTATAGACTAGATTGCCTAATTTGGAAATAAGCATTGCATATCCGTTTGTTTTTTTTCAAAAAAAAAAAAAAACACTTTGGAATTTGCTACTCGCAAGTAGGCTAAAAATACGGATTTCAACGAGTTTTTCCAACTCAAACGATCCAACCTTCACCCACAGGCAATCAAACAGTTTATCTCACATAAGCATCTAGCCACATGGTAAGCATGCTGTCATGATAGCATTCACACACATGCGATATGCTAAAGCACAAAAACACTTACATCATACTCCGTGCCAAAACAATAAACTAGTTAGCAAACATGCATGGTCCTAGTTCATGTCAAATTGACTAATACAACACATACAGGATGCATTTAGGGTAGGCTTGGCTAATCTAAACATGACATGTGAAATGCGATTCGTTGATGCACGTATTCAATTTTGGAATTGAAGTACAAATGCAGTTAGCATGATGTACCGAGCCCGGTACATGCAAGACAAATGTATGGATGCACGCATGCATTGCATAAGGTATGCTAATTTAAACATGCCTAATCTACCACCATAGCGAGGTAAATAAAAGGGAAGAAAGAAGTGGGGGTTGGAAGACATGCATACACACGCAGCCACACTTATTACAGATTCGCCCTCGCTCGGAGGGACCGAAAGAATAATACAAATTAATTAACTACGAGCTAATTAATTATTACAAATTGCCTAAGTAGTTAACAAACTAACTAACACTGCAACAAAATTGGCAAGACAAGGCAGGTACTTTATCCCGTAAAAACTCTTTCACGGCATGCACACAAATGTTGTTATATGACATACCTTGGAAAGTTGGGCGTCATTTACGGCATGCAGGTAAAGTTGTAAAAAGTAATAAATTAAACATTAATGACATACTTTGTATGTCGTATATAACTTTTTACGACATTTTTATCATGTCATAAATCATCATACTTTCCATGACATAATTTTGCATGCCATAGAAGATTATTTTTAATATATTTATGGCATACTTTGTATGCCGTATATAGTATTTTACGACATTTTCTTGCATGTCATAAATCATCACTTTTCACGACATAATTTTGTATGCCGTAGAAGGTCATTTTTAATATATTTATGACATGCCTTGTATGCTATATATAATCTTCTACGACATTTTCTTACATGCCATAAATCATTACACTTTTCACGGCATAATTTTGCATGCCGTAGAAAGTTGTTTTTAATATAATATATATATAGGAACATGACCTTGCCTAACCGTATGTAAACAATAGCTTATAAAATGCAACCTGTTACAAACCAAGCAGAAGCAGCAACTATGAAGTAAGCAAAAAAATCTAATATCCATACACCAAACAAACTGCATACTAACTTTTATTCTCAACTTCTATCATATCAAGCTAATAACAACCTCAAACATACAAATCAAAAAAAATATCCAAATCATAAGATTCACTAATCTCTAAAATACGACTTTAAACATCCAAAAAGTATAACTACATTTAAAAAATATCCAAATCATAAGATTCACAAACTGCATACTAACTTTTATCCTCAACTTCTATCATATCAAGCTGATAGTTAAAGACAATGATAAATAAATAGGGTAAAATGAATGTTTGGTGTAATACTTTAGTGTTTTAGTCTTACTATATAAAGTGGTGGTCCCATTGTATACACTACGGTTGTATTTCAGACTTGATATCTGCATCATCAGTCTTCCCCGCTACAGCACTTTCCTGTATAAATGAAATTAAAATTAAATCACCAAATATAAAAATATAGACACAAATAAACTGACAATTATAAAGTAACATATCCTCTCAAATGCCAACATACTACCTTTTCCTTTAATGACCTCAAAAGCATATATACAAAGAAGATATTAATCTCTTCCATTTTTCTGTAAGAATTTTTCTTTCTTTCTTTCCTGTGGTTTTTTGCGGCCTTTAATTTTAATTTATTTTTCTGAAAAATTGCACTCACAACACACAACAATGGAGATAATCTGCAAGACAACAGGCGGTGATAGAAAGGCTAGGGTTTGATTTTCCCTAGGGTTTGAGTCTTTGAGCATAAAACACCACACACATTTGGAATTGAGACGGAGGCGAGAAGAATAATTGTAAATCAATGTAAGCTTTACACATCTCCTCCCAAGCGACAAGTTTATCTTGATTTCACGTAGCAATCTTGTCAAAATCAAGTTCAAATTTTCTCCTAGAGGTCCATCCTATAGATGTGCAAATTAAGATGTCAAAGGAACCATTCCTTTGCCCTATCTGTGATAACAAAGCTCAAAGCCACCCCCATAACTCCGGTGGAAGCCATGGCCAATGGAGAAGTCAAAAAATGAACAGGACCCAAAAGATCCTTCCCTAATATTTGCTTATCCTCGAAGGTTGGTCCTAATAATTCTTTTCAACCAAATGTCACAAATCAAAGCAAGCATCACGAGAAAATGATGTTCACTTTCTTTTGCCAAACCCACCAAAATAATGCCCACAAAAAATGTTAATATCAGGAGTAATCATGCAGTCAAGAAGATGTGAGGCCCATAAGAAGTTGATAAATATTAAGGGATTCATCTTTTAGGAGTCTTTGATTTAATCTAGTTGTATTTTGATTTTAATAAGACTAAAGACTTTTAGAAGATTGAATCATAGAATTTTAGTACTATTAACTTACTATGTTAGATAGGCTTAGTTTTAGAGATATCTACGTGTCTTAGGAGTCTCATGAAGCCTATAAATAGGCCTTATTGATGTAAAACGAAATTACACTTCGAAAACGAATAAAAGTTCTCTCTCTCTCTCTCTCTCTCTCTCTCTCTCTCTCTCTCGTCTTCTCAGTTTCTACTTATTCTTCTCTACATCTCTCAGTCTCTTCTTCTTTCCTCTGTTGTTGCCTTTTTTCTTCCCCTTTACCATCTTTGTTTTCTTCCTGCTACAAGCACATTGCTACTAGCTGTTGCTGTTGGAAAGTCGTAAAATTTCTGCATATCCAAAATAGTCCAATATAAATGAAAATTAATTGAGGCAATTGGTAATCCATTGTATCAATTTCTTGCTAAAATGGTCTATTGTCTTTGGTTTCTTGTTAAAATAGTGCGTCCGGCGGCCTTGGGTTTGGTATGGAACAAGATTCACATCCTTGGATTACTTGACCAACATCTAGAGAAAGAAATCAAGTGGGAGTATGAATCAAGCAAGACTCCAAGATAGAAATCCTACAAGATTCTCTTACTATCCATATCACGAGATGCTTTAATCATCAATTATGGGATCCCAAAATCACAAGTTCCTAGGACTATTCCTAAAGCTTAAAGGTAGACCAAGTACATAATGGGTTGTACATTGTGCACAAGAATCCTAAATGCGTTGGGTTTAGTTGAGGCGACCTTACAACCCCACCCCACTATTTTGTGGAATTTGTGATTCCACAAAGGGCAGGCCTTTTACTATTTCCGCGCCCTAAAAACTGAGCCATCGTCTACAAAGCCATTATAAATATTCTGATCTAAGCAGAGAAGATACAATATGGGACACAAATACATATACAAGAAGGAAAATGGGAATGTCCGGGTGGTTACACTGCCTAGTGATCCTTTGACTGTCGGTCTAAGTACTACCCACAATTCCAATCTGATTAAGAACACCTAGTGTGTTGATAATTTCTTAGTACATGTGTTCTAGACCCACCTGGGGAGGTGAAGACAAAAATGACTATTATAGACATGATGGTGCGTTGATAATATCTTAGTACATGTTTTCTAAGGCATTAAGTTCAACGGACCTCTAAATGACAACAAGATTGATTTGTACAAAATCTTCAAATAATATTCTTGTTCTTGAACATCCCAATCTTGGATGAGAAACAGGGAGATGAATTAAAGATGGAACATAATCAGTTCCAATAATTTTATATTGGAAATAAAATTGTTTGCACACTAAACTAATCCCAAAATTAGGCAATTTATAGGTGTTTCATGCCACTATTTCAGCTATTTTATATCTAAAGCGATAGTGCTAGATAGCATTTTCTCAGCAATTAGGAGCTTAGTAATAAGGAAATATTACCCATCCCAACTGTGATCCGTACTTGGGTTTTACTTACTACTCTACTGAGCTTTCTAAAATAATTTCCTTTATCAAAAAAGGAATGAAAAAAAAAAGGAGACTATCTTCCTCCACCTCAACAGCTTGATGCAACCCATTCAAATTTCCAATGGTCTTTGCCAACAATATTTGGAATAGACCAAAAGGCAGCTCGACTCATGGAAGAGTAGGGGCAAGACATCATGGAAAATTGTTAAAAATGAACTGAACAAGAAATTAAATGTGGGTGCTTTGATGACCATAAGCGTAGGCGTTATTATTTCATTTAATTTTATTTTCGACCCGGTAACAAAAGGAGTTTAATTGATGAATAAAAGGAAAAATAGAAAGAGGACGAGATGTCCTCTTAAAAAAAACTTGACCATTACATCAATAATCATTTGCAGATTGTTGCACAAATAATCATTTTCTGTCAATTCATTTTTTCTTTTTCCCAAGCACATGGTATTTTATAAAAAGCAACGCAATAGCTCTTGTTCCATATAAGCAAGGAGAAAATGCATGTAGAACAACTTAAATATAAATAGGACCAAAGATTGAAGTAGATCGGCATTCATCTGGAAGACTCGAGTTGAGGCGATTCATTGCCATAGAGCAAATACAACGCACAATCACAATGTTGGATTTTAGTCTCCTTTGCAATGGGAATACTACTATTGAGACCCTACAATTGACCAAAATCTAATGTAGATATAGAAGATTTAAAAACTAACATATACGCACTTACATATATAAACACAAGTAATTATGTAGGTGTTGGCCTCCTCATTCAGAAGTTAGTCCCTATGACACTATACTACTACACATTTTTCCTCCACAATTCTATAAACTTCCACAAAATATTCCCACAAATGCAAACTAGATGACAGAGAGCCACGATTGTAACTTTTAAGTCAAAACTACATAGATAGCATGTGATCTTAGACATGTATTAATTTGTTTCACACACATTAAGTTTCACTTTTTTATTAGATATGAAGTAGTTGTATGTGTTAGTATAAAATGATGCGATCTGAACATAGTGTATTTTGAAGCATAAGCATAAAGAACATAGCCAAAAACAAGGTCACTAGAAACCTATTTTACTTGGTTATAATATGAAGTGTGGTTAAATCTCAACTCACCAAAGAAGAAAAGCCATGAAGTATCTAGTGTTCCTCTCCCTATGCAATTGATACGCAACAATGACAAATAAGAGCGAGAACTATAATGAGAAATGGAACATCTTGATATTTGATAATTGAGACCACCAAAAACATCCAAATTTTTACAAATGGGAAAAAAAAAAGGAATAAGGAATAAGATAAAATCAAACCATCCATCACAATGATGGTCAAACCCAAGCGACACTGTGATCACAAATCTTTGCGATTAACTTGGACTGGTAGGTCTATATCGGTGAAAAAAGAACCCTATTAGCAAAATAATGAAAAGAGCACATTTGAGAGAACTACAAACAAAACAATGTAATAAGGTTAATTACATCAAGACATCTCAACTACTAGAGAATATTTACTTACCTCCCACATCTATGAATTTATACATTTTGACTAGAGATTTGATGAAAAAATAGAACATGAATTTTAAACACACAATTTTAATAGTGGATAAAGAACACTTGACTTTTATATCGATTCATACAATTTTACATTGAATAATGCTACTTTAACAAAGAGAATAAAAATTTTCACTAACATTGTATGGTTATAAAAGCCAGAAATCTGCAAGGCTTTATAATCTCCAAGCAAGTTTGAGATCAATTTCGTAGGAATTTCCAATTCACCTTTTGAGATTAAGAAGTATGACCAAAGCCAAAATCAACCTTCTCTGTCAATTGGCAACACTTTTTATTTTATGATTTAAATTTCAATTGATCTTAAAACTACAATTTAAAGTCATGAATGGACTTAAAACAAAGAACCCATGTAAAATGTGAACATCAATTTTGCCAAAATCATTTTATACCAAGTCCTGTGGATCCAAATATGCAAGTATATCAAAGGAAATTCATTAAGACATGAGACATTCTTAAATAGCTCATACTTGATATTTATGAGACAATTTCGAGTTCTACAAGGTGATACTTCATAATTATTATTACCCAGAATCCCTACTCCTTGAAAAACAAATAGACAACTTTTATTTATGAACTCATCCTAATGAAATGCCAAGCAGAATCTTACACCACAACATGGAAGCATCATACAAGGAGAGAGAAACAAACTCTATTTTAATTTTTCTCCATAAGGGTTGCACTCTCTAGGACCTATCTATACAACTCTACATAAAAATAAAAATAAAAGTTAAAACACTTAACCTACAATGATTTCTATAGATATAGAAGGGGGGGGGGGAATTAATGACATGATATGAAACCAGTTAACAATAAAAAATGTTTAAGCATTAACTGAAAAATATAGAACTGCTACTGGTTTCATGGTTTCATAGTTCATTTTATGTACCCAACATACAGAGCATGTAAAACTAACCATTATTAACTAAAATTCAATATATTGAAGACCAGTATGCAACTAATAAAGCAATACATACCTTTTGTTCTTAGGTTAGAGTACGAGCATGGTCATATCAAGCATATTCATAGCCACTTGTGCGATAGACTTTGAAGTAGACTTATTTGAAAACATTATTAACTAAAATCATAGGAATCTCAAAATGCAAGCGAAAATTGTACGTAAGAACCGGAAAACAAGAGCTAAAGAGAGAGAGAAGGTCTGGAAAGCGTTCTTGAAGTAGACTTCGGTAAGCGATCGCGAAGAGGACCTTTTGTTCAATCCCAAAGCGAGCAATCATAGAAGTGAAAACACATTCAATAAGGGCATGAAAACCTAGAAATCAAAATCAAAGAGAGATGAGAGAGGAGAATTGGAACACATAAATTCAAGGCTTAGAATCAGATTAATCGAATAGATATGCAAACACCAAATTTATCGAATCCGTGGAAGGGCTTAGAATCGAAATTGAACTCCAAGGTCGGAATCGAACTCCAAGTTTAAATGTGAGAAGCTTGTGGTGGTGGTGGTGGTGCTCGTGCGTTTGTGTGAGGCAGATGAAGAGAGAGAGAGAGAGAGAGAGATAGACGTATGAATGCAAAATCTGTGTGATTTTAATCTCAAATGCAAAGAATGTATGACGATCTATTAGGGGATTTGAAGGTCTGGTTCCTTTTCTAGGGTTTTGAAGGAGGAGGATGAGGAGGAGGAGGAGTGAAGAAGAGAGACGGGTTGGGTTTTATTGGCGAGTCCTTAATCCGATTTGAATATACTAACCCACCCAGGGTTTGGAAATTGTTAGTTTTTTTTTTTTATTTTAAAAAAAATATCAAATTGAAATTTTTTTTAGTAGAAGTTTTCTCGACATGCTAATATATGTTGTGTAAGGCTATAATATTTTATAACATAAAATGTATGTCATCTTAAATGGAAATATTTGTATGCCGTGAAAATATGTAATTTTTTTTCTCAAAATCCCACTGGGTACAATTATGCCTTAAAAGATACACTAAATTATAAAATAACATATAAATTATTTTTTGCGTTGTTCTCAATTAGGAAAGTGTAAGGTAAGAAGCTTGGTTGGAAATTATTAGCTTTTTTAAATAAAAAAAAAAAAATTCGGATCAAAATTTTTTTTAATAAAAGTTTTCACAACATGCTAATGCATGCCGTGTAAAATTATAATATTTTACGACACGAAATATATGTCGTCTTAAGTACAAATATTTTATGACATATTTTTGTATGCCGTGAAAATATAAATTTTTTACGGCATGCTTTTGCATGCTATAAAAAAATTCCGGATTGAATTTTTTTTTTACAAAAGTTTTCACGACATGTTAATGTATGTCGTGTAAAGTTATAATATTTTATAACATAAAATGTATGTCGTCTTAAGTGCAAATATTTTACGGCATTTTTTTGTAAGTCTTAAAAACATACATTTTTTACGGCATACTTTTACATGCTATAAATATATGACTCAACGACTTACATGATATGTATGCTGTTATTGACAAAACATTAACGGCTTGCAAAAAAAAAATGCCGTAGAATGTACTAATTACGACATGCGTTTAATGCATGTCGTAAACATGATGCCGTGAATAGTTAATTTTGTTGTAGTGTAAGCTAGGAAAAACAGTAAACCGCCTCGGGAAGAGAGCCCAATGCAATGCATGCTCGGGTCCTGCTCGGAAGCACACTGCCATGCATAGACTGCCTCTGTTTTCCCTGCTCTGCCCCCCTGAAGACTGTCAAAGTCCCTGAATTGCTTCCCTGGACATTGGGAGACACCACCGGCTGAGTAGAATTGCCACCGGCAGTAGGGTGTGGTCATCGGCTGTTGATTAATCCATCGGCCACCAATTGATTGCCGGCCGGCACTCTGTGCAGTCGATCGACAAGAAATTCCTGTAGAACCTGTTTGACGGAAGAGAATGAGCCTTGCATGGCAATGTGATTCAAGCCATGTACGCACCAACCATGTCCCTTATCATGTTAGTGACTCAAGGGGACATGCTCCTTGGTTCTCGGACCACCAATCGCGCATTTCAATGCGTGATGGCCCAAGAGACCAAGTGTGCACATTTTGATGTCAAATGCAATGCAAACCACATAATCACATAAGAGGGCCTACCTCTATCATACTCATTTCAAGAGGCCAAGCATGTACAATGCAATGCAATTTCTAAGCATGTGAGTATACGAGCTAGCATGCAACATAGACAATGCAATGTAAGAATGCAAGTATGCAAACACACATACAAGACAAGCATGCAAACTAAGCAAAGGGGTGGACTTAAACATGACTTGGGCAGCCCTAAGTAGGCCCAAAATAGTGGCCAAAATACAAAGGAAATGAGGCCAAACACACATACATACATGCACATGTCAAGGCACAAACCTAAGCATTAAGCAAGCAACTTTCAAGCACACTTAAAAGAGGCTAAGTATGGACAACTAGCATGCATAGAAAGCTCTGAAAATCAGGTAAGAATATGATGTCAAACCAAGCAAACAAGATAAGCAAGGCATGCAAAGAAGATCCAAAATTCGAAGCAAGCCAATGAAGTATTGAACTACACTTGATATAACCACACACGGTAAGACTTAAATGACCAAAAATAGAGTTTTGGCACATAAAACAAAGCCCAAAAGACCACCTAGATGGCATCTAAATGGCTTGAATTCAAAAGCATGCATAAATGCACTTTCAAGGAGCATATCACACAAGCTCATACGGCATCAAAGAAGCATCCAAGGCAAGCATACAAGCATACTAAGGGGACTGAAATGATGCTATTGATGGTGCCAAACAATTGGAATAAAGCAAGTAATGCATGCTATACATTCACACACTTAAGGCCAACTAGCCAAAATGCAAAGGAGCTATGCAAAGCATGCTAAAGCCGACCCAAATAACTAAGGACAGACCTTAAACATAGCAAAATAAACACAAAAGCTTCACAAGACCAAACCTAAAGCATGCTAGAACAATGGTTTGCAACCTAAAACATGTTAAGGCCTAAACATGGCATTACAAGGTAGGTATGCTAAGCATGCATGGTATACCAAAACCAACTTAAAACCATGTTATATTATGACAACATAAGAATGAAAAATAGCCAAGGCATGATCAACAAACCCTCAAACATGGTGCTCCCTCAAGAGGCCAAAAATGGTCATTTTCAAGGACAACAAGGAGAGGGGGTGGCCCTCTCCTTGGGGCTTCAAGGCACCATCCTTACCACTAAAATCCCTCAAGATTTTAGTGGTGAGGAGGCCCAAACACCAAAGTCCCGAAGCTCACTCAAAATAGCACAAAATGGAGGCCCCTCAAGGCTTAAGAGGGGTCAAACACCTCCAAACCACAAAGCACTCTAAACAAACTATTTAGAGGGCCTGAAAACAGAACTTTTTTATGTTATACACTAAGCACAAAAATAGTTCTAAGATAGCCAAAAATAGAATACAAAAAAAAGGGTAAAAAGGGGTAAAATTGTTACCCTTGAAGAGCCTCTTCAACAATGGTGGACCAGCCCCTTCCTTAAGCTCAAAACAGCTCCAAAACTTAAAAAACAGGCCTCAAGAACCTCAGTTCCAAGAGGATAGTGTGATGGTAGGTGTTTGTGTGCAATCCTAAGGCTAAAACACACACTAGAACACACAAGAGAGATATAGAGATAGGAAATATGTATAAACCCTAACCCTAATCCAAAGCTCTCTCTGAACCTTTTCTAACCAAAGTCTCTAACCCTAAGGCCAAGAGAGAAGGGCTCCTCTTATAGAGGAGCCAATCTTGTAAAGCTTACGAAGGAAGCTAACAAGAAGGCTATCCCTTCATACACGTGTATGGAGGGGAACAAAATGTAAGCCAGCTGTTTTAAAATATCTACAAAAGCAGATGAACAGTAGTCGGCTGCTCAAAATTGCCATTTTGACAAAATGGACAGCCGATCGGCAACAAAGAATGCCGACCGGCAATATACATTGTCAGTGGCAACAAAATACCAGTCGGTGGCCTCTAGCCACGGCCGCTGATGTGTGGGGATGCCTCACAAGGCATTCCCTGCCCCTCCAAGGCAAAACACAAGTGTTTGGTGCAAAACCAGACACTAAACAGTCGAGTTCGGAGATCCTGAGGAAAGGCGCGTAGCCAAGACCTCCGGGAACTCCAAACGAACACAAACATGGATGATCACCGGGTGTTCAAACGGTGACGTCCAAGTCTTGACGACGGTCAAAAATGGGGTGTCTACACAAGAGAGGTGCACAAAATAACGCGAGTGTAAACTATAGGATTTTAAGGTCTCCCAGACCAAGTGAGCGCACAAGATAGTGCGAGTACATTCAAACGCGCCATGCGCGAAACTAATAAGTCAAACCACATTTCATATAGAAAGGAGATTAGAAAAAAAACATGCAATCTTCACTGTGCCTCACGCTAGAAAGACTAAAAGCGACTATCAGGAACATCCAAAGTCTCTAAAGAAACTCCTCCTAGCGTATCAAACGTGAAAGGAGAAGAACGCAAGAAAGCGCGATCATCAAGCGCGTGTCAAGCAGCGAGGAGAAAGAACATCAAGCAGCGTATTGAGCATAAGAGGAGAAAAGGTAAGCAAACATGTGTCAAGCGCAAGAGGAGAAAGGGTAACCAAGCGCTTGTCAAGCGAGAGAAAAGGTAACCAAGCAGCGTGTCAAGCGATGTGGAAAGAAAAGGTGCAAAACAATGCATGGGAGACATGCATAACAATGCGAGTGAAGCGATTGCATAACAATGCAAGTAGAGCGGTGCATAACAATGCGAATGGAACATGCATAACAATGCAAGTGAAATGTGCATAACAATGCAAGTAGGACAATCCATAACAATGCAAGTAAAAGGGTGCATAACAATGCAAGTAGAGTGTGCATAACAATGCAAGTGAAAGGGTGCATAACATTGCAAGTAGAGTGCATAACAACGCAACTAAAAGGGTGCATAACAATGCAAGTAGAGTCTGCATAACAATGCAACTGAAAGGGTGCATAACAATGCAAGTGAAGTGTGCATAACAATGCAACTAAAATGGTGCATAACAATGCAAGTGAAGTGCAGCATACATATTCTGTGCACAATATTCAATGCATATTCGATGCAATATGCTCAGTGAAGAAATGCATGTCTTGGCAAGACTGATTTAGTTGTGACCTCCAATTTAGCTCTCGGAGGGGTTACAATATATTTCAAAAAGGATACACCTCGCCAACTGACGATGAGCTACGCATCGAAGACATGAGTTGAAACTTCCGCAGAAACATTTTGAGCTGAAAAATGGGTTCTTCTTGCACTTTCCCGATTATACTTCCAAACCGCAGTTACTACCTTTCCTTCTTGGCCATGTTCACAACTTTCCCTATTCTCCAACGGGGTGATAGACTAGGTTGATTCAGTATCCAGAATTGAGGCGCATACCCGCTACCTCAATCTATGGAGCTTCTGTATAGATTTCAAGCCGGGGATACACCCCTGGGTATTTAAATCAGACTTTAGTCTCGGAAATCCCGAACCTTTGTATTCTAGGCATTAGCCATTCGAACTCTAGTTTCCACCGTCGCAATAGGTCTCCTAGGAACTCATTACAAACACAGCAAAGATGCCTCTGGCAGGGAATAATACTCAGGGAGAGCACTTCTAATCGCTATTCTGGCTTGAAGCAGGCTTGAGCTTGAGGTAGAGGCACACTCATACTTCGGAGCATTGACAAGGCCTGAGGAGGTGCATCCGGAATGCAATCTCGAAATTTGCTGAAGTCGAAACACACTAAGATGCTCCGATTTTACTTCTTTTCTTTTGTTTTGCAGTCTGGAACCTATATAGCTTCATATAGGTCCTAGTTTTATTGTTTTCACATGACCTGGGTTGAACCCTGCAGTTTTATGAAAGAACAAATTCTGTTTTGCACAAATGTCGAGAATGACACAGCACTCTAAGCACAAAATGATTTATTTTTGAAATTGAGAGATGAGTTTTTGAATGGGTATTGAGCCTATGACTGAACACAGCACTTCACGACTCAACAAAGAAAAACAAAGGTAAAACAACCTAAACACATTTTTGATACTCAAACGACTCAAAACAAAAATCAAGACAAACAAAAACAAAACACAAGACTCAAATGTGTTCCAAAGGCGAGAGACCCCTCAGTTCACAGGGAGCCCACAGCTTCTCCAGGTATTGTTTCCCACCCTTTCTCATTTGTGATTCTTACATCACTATGGCACTCAATCTCTAGTTTTCTAAAAAAAGCCCTTTTCTCACTTTTTCTCTCAGCGCACATCTCTCTATTCTTCAATCTCTCTTCTTTTTTTTATCCCTCCCCTGGGTGGTTGATGAATAAACAAGAAGTTGTGGGCTCTTGCCCCTAGCTTTCTGCTAGATTCTCTTCTTTCGCTCACAGCTAGTAAGTTCCTCCCACAGAGGGGTTCTCTGATTGGGTGTCTGGCGGAGTTCTAAGCGAGATCGGTTGTGATGACCTTGACTTAGCTTGACTGAGGTGAGTTTCAGTATGTCCCACTGGCCAGGCATACAATTGATTGGTCTCACAAATTACTTTTTCTACGTCTCCAATTCGGGTCAAACGCCAATTTTTGATTTGATCATCTAGATATATTCCAGCTCCAATTCCAGTTTGTGCTTCGCACTTGGTTTGATACCTCGCAGCTCGGAGGATGAGAGAGCTTTTGGCCCTTTGCTATTAGCTTCAGTTGTGCCCTTTTCTGGCAAGTATGGTGCCTCTTTATGGCAAGTATGCTGACAATGGGGGAACAAACAAGAAACCTGACTCAACTGCGCTCCTAGTTCATTATTTTGACCATTTTTTCTTTTGGCTTTCTACTAAAACAATTTTAATCAATATGAGAGTTAGATTAACATACTTGTTCAACTTTCTGATTCGAAATCATGAAAGTCGGGTTATGAGCACTGAAAAATTTCCTTTTTTGGGTCCAAGAAATGGTCCAGTTTTGGAAAAATGGGGCAATTTTCGAGAAAATTAGTCAACTTCATTAAAAATTTCCAAAAATTATTTTTGCAAATGGCCACTGCTTGACCAACACAGAATTTACTCTTAAGATGCACAACCTCAGATCCAAAATAATGGAAAATTACCCCTTGTCTAAATGGCACTGCATGGCAACGGAAAGTTGTCCCTTGTCTGAATGACACCACAGCGTACTGTAATCAGTCCTCAAAGTGACGATCATAACCAAACTCTCGGATACAGAAACGACAAATATGACCTGTTCAATCTCATGGACAGGACAGTTGAATTTGAAGTGTTTATGGCTGGACTTCAGAATGAAGTTGCCTATGTATCCCAAAGATGGGAATCAAGCCTTACGTAGTTTGGGGTTAAGGTGCACTCGAGTATTGATGCTCTCTTTTTACGCTCTAACTTTTGCCAAGGCCGCCCTTCTGGGTTTTCAACCTTGCGAGCTCTGTTTTTCTTTTCTTTTCATTCTTTTCTTTTCTTTTCTTCGTTTCATTTCTTTTCATTCTTTTCTTTTCTTTTTTTCTTTTCATTTCTTTTTTCATTTTCTTCATTTTTTCATTTTTGTTCTTTTCTTTGCTCTAACTTTTGCCTGGGTCGCCCTTCTGAGTTTTCGGCCCAGCGAGCCTCTCGAGGATAAAAAGGTTTAACTAGTCCATGTTGATCGGTTTGAGATCTCAAAGCCATCTGAATCCAGGAGAATAGCTGCTGTTCGTTGATAATGTAGGAGTCCATCCAATTGGGGGCTGAATTTGCTCCTAGTGTTGTGGGTAGGAACTCGATTGTCCTTCAACAAAATTTTTCTCTCCGTTTCTCAGATTTGGCTTTCTTGCCAGTCTTCATTGGCTTGAGAAATGACTCATCTTTCGCTCTTCGAGCACATCTGGCATTTTTCCCCGAGTTCAAGGGATGCTTCTGATCTAGCTTCGCAAGCTTCTTTTGGTCACATCTGACCTTCTTGATTTGACCTTTCTTGCCCCTAGTTCAAGGGTTGCTTCAAATTTGGCCATACAAGCCTCAAATTGTGGTTGACTATTGAACATTCTGAATCTAAGTTCAAAGTGTGAAAACAAAAAGGGTTGAGTCTCGAGGCCGAGAGTGATCCTATGTTGCACGATCTCGAGATCAATTCCACGCATGTCTTTGTAGGACCACGCAAAACATATTTTAAAATCTTTTAAGAAAGCGACTAGTCATTCGTGCCGAAGACAATGTAGAACCAATCTGGATCAAGCCAGGGTCCTTCTCAGTGCTTACATTAACAAACATGATCTCATTCATTAAGGGCTTAGCATGCCTCTCTTTCTCTCAATTGATCAAACTTTTGCAAATCCCGAGGAATTCTTTCCTCTTTGTTTTCACCACAGTGTTAGAAAAGTTTTTGAAAAACTTAGGTCAAAGCAATGATTTCAAGGCACAGAAAAGTAGGTGAAAAGCACTGCCGTTTCATTCAGATCTTCTGGCATAACTAACTTCAAGGCAGAAACAAACTCAAAAGTGTGAAACCCACTGTTGTTTCATTTAAATCTTATGGTGCAACTGGCTCCATAGCAGAAACAGATGCAAAAGAAAAGGTGTGAAAGACCCTTTTGAAGCTATAGTTCCAGGACTACCTAGCAAGAGAGAAAACAAGTAGCATCTCAGCTTAATTTCACCAGAACAAATATGAGCATAGCTGAATGACTGTGCTCTCTACTGAATTCTACCCCAAAATTTCCCTGCCAGAATACTGATACCCTCAAACACTGAAGTCCTGAGACTGATACTCAGACTTGCAATTGATACATACATCCCTGTAGAGACGCACTTTGACAGTACATATCAAACAAGTAAGAGCCAAAACACCCCCATGGTGAGGTAGGGTTTCCCTGTCCTATTTTGTCAAGAGCTAGGATTTCACTATGCATGCAGCGATTTTCAAACAACCTATAATCGGGTAAGCAACCTATCCTAGTTTGGAATGGTCACTATGGCTTCCGATATGCACTAGGTCGAATGGTCGAAAAGGGTGCCTCGGCAACAACCGAGGTTTGTGTTCCCATCGTGGCAGAGCCCGTAACCGGTCAGCCTTATGGCACGCTTCTTAAAGCAAGCCTCTGACAAACCGTTCAGGAATAACAGATGGCAAACACAGTGACTTAGGCGCACCAAGGAAAATTTAATGCAAAGAAACACATAAGTGTAAACAAAACAACATATCATGAGTTCGAGTCAAGTTCTCTAAATCCCCAGCGGAGTCGCCAGAAACTGTAGACCACCCGAACTCACTCCGTGCGCGAGGGTGTGAATTGTAGTTCTAGCTACTACAGTTTGGACTCCTGTCACGGTTCTGAATCTAATCTTACAAAGTGCAATGTAAGACTGATAAATCACCAAAGGGTCCAAATCCGGCAAATCGCTTTGAAAAATCGATTTTGATCAAAAAGCACTAAACATGGACTGCTTTGCCAGATTTCATAGTCGCCACCTAAATATTTTGTTTTGGAAAATTTAGGAAACCCTGACTCGTGCCTAAGGCCACGTGTCCGTCATCACCAAAGTTGCCTCGGCTCAGGAACTTGGGTACGAGGGGGGAAGGTCATGAAATGAGCACCCCCGCTCACCCGATCAAAGATCGGCCTCTACTAACATGATATGTTGTTTTTGAAAACACATGTGTTCTTCTTCCGGTTTATTAGCTAAATTACTATGTGATACGCACAACACACAAGTATAGACTAAATCGCTCGATTTGGAACAAAACATCTCATGTTTATTTTTCAAAAATGGTTTGAAGATGCTACTCGCAAGTAGGCTAAAATATAGATTTGCCACCAAACAAGGTGGGCTTAAAACATGATGATTTACCACTTCAAGTGGGCTTAAAACTCACATTTCGATGAATTGTTCCAATTCGAGTAATGAAGCCTTCATCCACAAGCATTCATGTAGTTATACTAATTAATCAAATAGCCTCATGGTAAGCATGCTATCATGGCAGTCACTTACACACATGGAGGGATGCTAAAGCAAAAACACTTAGAGAGTGTACTCTGAGCCAAAACGGAAAACTAGTTAGAAATCATGCATGATCCTAGTTTATGTTAAGATGCCTAATGCAACACATGCCAAATGCAACTAAATAAGCTCAGCTATCTAAGATGGCATATGAACGCAACAATTGATACATGTATTCAAATAGGTATTGAAATACAATGCAGTTTGAATGATGCGCCGAGCCCGGTACATACAATACGAATGAATGATGCACGCATGCAAAACATAAGTATGCTAATTGAAATATGCCCAAAAACTAACCACTGAAAGCTGATAAGTAAAAGAAAGAAAGACGTGGGGTTGGAAGACATGCATCACACATACGCACACTTCTTACAAAATTTGCCCTCTCGACGGAGGGTCCGAATGAATAATACAAGTTAGCTACACTAAGCTAAACAAACTAATCTAATAATCTAATTAGACTAATTATTACACAACCAAAACGAATAACTAGCAAACCAAACATTAATTATTACAATACTTTAATTAATTAACAAATTAACTAATCACGGCAACTAATTAAGCATGTAAGGTATATAAACTAGGTTGCCACAACTTTGCCTTGAATGATGTACGATGCATGCTCTTGATTGCCGCCTCAGAAATCCACTACTATGCCCAGAATTACCGTTGTTTGTATTTGATTTGATCTCTGAAAATTGCACAATCTCCAAAATGCTTCTGCTCCAACATGGGGACCTCTTGATGGGTTGCCGACCAGAAAAGGGGCCTGTAGACCAGAAAAAGTGGTCGGTTGACCACCCTTATTGGTCGGCCGACCAGTTAATTTGCCAAGCTCCAGCTTTGCTGCAACAGAGAATAACAAGGGGCATAGCAATGTATTCGCAAGATATGTGTGCACAACCACCCTCCCTATCATTTCTCCAGCTCAAGGGAGTGCGGTACTTGGCTCTCAGGCCACTAACCGAGCATCGCAACACACAATGGCCGAGAAGCCAAGTTTGCACAAGTCAATGTCAATGAATGCACAAGTAACACATAAGATTCAAAATGCCTCCACCCTATTATGCACAATCAAGGGAGATGGCGACAAAGAAATGAGGCGCGTTTAATCACTTCAAGTATGAAACGCCCCTCGTTTCTCGTGTTTGGATCAACATCCGATCCAAACACAATGCAATGCAACACACATGCAAACAACATGCTAATCAAAGAACATGCTAATCTTGACATGTTAAAGTGGTATGCACAAGACTCTAACATGCAAACATTAATGCACAACATACTAGAACACTTAAGCATTAAACACTAGTGAAGGATACAACACTAGGACCATGCAACACAATGCTCAATGGACTAAACCAACACCAAACAGACCTCATGCATGCCAAAACAGTGGCCAAAATGATTTGAAATGATAGCATGAATGGCAAGAGAATGATGCTCATGCATTGGCTTACAAACAAGGCATAAAGGTGCATAAAGGTGCAACTCTCAAGAGCATCTAAAGAGTGAAAAACATGGAAGTGTGGCAACACTATATGCTCTGAAATAACATGCCAAATGATGCCAAAACATGCAAATACCTCAAGTCAAGCATGCAAGACACCTCAAAACTCAAAGCTATTCAAGGCTATTGCACTACGAGCATGCATAACAAGCATCATACAACCAAGTAGCTCAAAATAGAGCTAAATCATGTTAAAACATGAGTAAAAACTTGCTGGAGTGGAGCCAAAACATGCTAGAATAATGGGCCAAAACACCAAGTATTCTAGGTTAGTGAGCAAGGTTTACACTACAAGTATACGAAGCATGCAAGAGGTGGCTCTACCAACCAAAATCAGAGTTATGGCATGCCAAAAAAACACCAAAAATAGGCTGAGACTAAGCCAAAACATGCTAGAATAACAAGCTAACTCATTAGGCATAGAAGGCTAGCAAAGAGGATTTACACTACAAGTGTAAGAATCATGCAACAAGTGATCAAACCAGCCTAAAAAAGAGTTATAACATGTTAAAAAAGTCACAAAAACATGCTCAAACTAGGCCTCAAGAAGGGAAAAATACATGCTCATTTGATAGTCCAACAATACATGCTAACAAGACAAGAGGAGAGTGGACCACCCTCTCCTATTTTGGACCTCAAAACCACCTTTCCACCATTGAAATTCCTCTAGAATTCAGTGGTTTAAAGGCCAAGAAAAGATGGTTTCAAAAGCTTAGGAAGTTAGCTCAAAAGGCTTTACAAGCCAATGAGCAAAATGAAGGAAACACCCCCCAGCCGAACAAGGCTTAAACCACCATTTTTATGCCTCAAAAATAGAGTTTCTAACAGTTCAAAACCAGCCCCAAAATAGTCCAAAAAAATGGAAAAAGGATGGTGAAGCAAGCATGCAAAATAAGCTAAAACGGAGAGAGTTCTTACCCTTGAAGCACAGCTGCAAAATAGGTCCAAATTCTGAGCTAAAACCACCTTAGGAGCTCCAAATGATCCTCAAAGAACCTTAGGCCAATGGTGGTTAAGTTTGATCAACGGTCTCTTTGCAAAAGTGTAAAGGATTCTAAGCTTAAGGCTCAAAACAAAAAGAGAGAGAGGCTTCTAAAGGGAGGGACTGGAATTTTTGCTCTTCAAAATTTTAGAGAGAGAGACTTTAGAGAGAGAGGCTCCCCAAACTTGCCAACCCTTCAAAAAGATGAGATATAGCTCAATATATAGCAATATATGAGCATTGGTCGAAATATCTCAATTCAGAAATATCTAGGACAGCCTGGAACAGCTGGAGCAAAATATCTGCAGATTCTGGGCTTTCTGGAAATTTCTGGCCGACCGACCACCTCAACTGGTCGACTGACCACTTTTTCTGGTCAGCAAGGATCATTTTTGGTCGGCATATGGTCGGCATGCTCCATTTGTGGTCGGCACACTCTCGTAGTGGTCGGCATAAAAAATCAGCCCTGGTCCCCTACTTGAAGCAAGCCTAACTCCTTCATCTGGATGCCTTTTCAGGTCATTCTTGTGTGCAAATTGAAGCCCCAGAAGTAAGCTTTCAAATTAAAAAAAACATGCTTTTCAGGTCATTCAGGTCACATCAAAATTCCAACTGTGCTAAGAGATATCCCTCTTTTAGTGAAAACTGCTCAGTTTCAGTCCAATCGGATTGATGCCCTACTTCAACCAACCATATCTCCCCCATCCGGACTTGGATTTAGGGGATTCTTGAGTGCAAAATGAAGTCCCAGAAGTCTTATTTCCAATGGTGTTGGCCTCATAGCTAAAATCCAAGTGTATAAATGGATAGACCCAATTTAGCAAGGGTTGCTCGACTCTCTCTTAACGATTCATGCCCAACTCATTTCCCAACTGGGTTTCTCCCCTCCGCTCCTCTTTTCTTTAACTTCAAACCCCTAAACAAGGTGTTTTCAAAGATTTTTCAAAGATTTCATATCTCTTTCATTCATTTTCACTTTGTCCTTGCTCGGTTTACCGAAAAGCGTAACATTTAACGAAATGCGAGTGTCGGAACATCGTAGGAACTTTATTTCAAAAACATTTTGAAAGAGAGGGCCTTAAGGTCTAAAAACCATTCAAAATAGTTTTGGTCCAAAAAAAGGGTGTGAGATTTGGATTTGACACTCTCCTTGCCAAAGTAATCGACCCTTTGCATAGCATAGCCTGCATCACTAAGTAAGCAATCAGTAGTGCCCAAGTCTTAAGGGCGGCCAAAAATGGGATGTCTACATGTAGTAAACAAGAACAAAGGGGGGGAGGGGTGGCTAACCCCTCCACTTTTGAATCCTCAAAGCATGATTTTTAGCCCTTTTTAAACTCCGAAAATCAGTCTAGAGAGCAAAGAAAAAGAGTGTAAAACTAAGAGTTTGAACTATAGGTAAAGATACATAAAGAGTGTAAACTCTCTTTATCCTTTTAGTAGCTCTCCAAACCCAAACTCAAACACTTGGAAAAGGATCAACACAACACAAAACAATAAGAACTAGGTAGCAAATGAAAGAAATGAAAGCAAGAGGGAAGATAGCAAGCTTATACCTCTCAAAAAAGTAAGCTTTTGATTATGAACCAAGCTGAGTCTCAACACACTCTCAAGCTTGAATTATGATATTCAAGGCTCAACCAAGGTTCTTAGGCTAAGGTGTGGAGGTGTATATGATGTATGGATATAGGTTCAAGGTGGTAGGTTAGTTCAAAGTGTTACTTGCACAAGAAGAATGAGAAGAAGGAGCTCTCAAGGTGATGTAAAGGCTTTCTTGAAATTCTTCAACCCTCAAAACAGAGATATATGGTCGTTTTTTATAGAATTTGAGCCAGAAATATCATAAATATCTTCAAAAATGGACAGCTGGCAGCCTCCCGCCCAGAATAGTGTTTCTCGCTACCAAGGCCGGACCGGTCCTCATTGAGGCATGGCCAGGCCTTAATGTGCTCCCCTGTTTTTTCTATTTTAACCTTAGCATAGGATGACACAAGGTGTAAAAATGGATTTCTTAGGTATAATTAGTGGAAATATGGAAGGTTTAGGGTTGTTTCAAAACTTAAACAAGGCTCCTTCGTTGAGATCTCGAACCATGCACAATACCACTTTCATCATCGAGTGTACGGGACAAAGCGCTCGAGCCTTCATCAAGCGGTCAAAAATGGGGTGTCCACAGTTACCCTTCTTTGATACAGCTCAAAGTCATAAAGTGACGTAAGTGAATGTCAAAACCCAGAGACGACCCATTTGACGAGGCCGCAAGGCTCATATAAGAAATCAAGACATAAATGTAAAAAACAAACTCAAGGGCAAAATGCAAAAATGAAATGCAGCAAATAACTTATGATCATGCAATGAAGCAATACAATGAAACATAATGTAAATGAAGCAATGAAACAACGTTATAATCTAGACAAGAATGCAACGTTTGAATGAACATGCAAAACAAAGCAAAATAAACCTCGCCGTGTTTCACACGGAAAGAAGTAAATAAACAGGCATGCCTCGCGTGAAAAACACAAAGAAAGGACAAACCAACCTATGTCTCACGCAAAAAGGATGTAAGAAAATGCAAATCTAACTACGTCTCGAGTAGGAAGAGTGAAAGGCAACGTAACCATCAAGCGCACCCAAGGTCTCAACAGAGATCCTAACGCGTTGCACACGAGAGGAGAAAGGGTGGTCTGAACAAACAGGCACACCTGATGTTTTTAACCGGGGTACAATCCTAACGCGTTGCATGCAAGAGGAGGAAAGGTGGTGTGAACACCCGGCGCACCTGATGTTTTTAACCGAGGGTACAATCCTAACGCGTTGCACGCAAAAGGAGGAAAGACTAGTGTGAACAACGGGCGCACTCGATGTTTTTAACCGAGGGTACAATCCTAACGTGTCACATGTGAGAGGAGGAAAGATTGGTGTGAACAACGGGCGCACTCGATGTTGTTAATCGAAGGTACAATCCTAACACATCACACGCGAGAGGAGGAAAGATTAGATTGCTAAAAGAACAAACAAATGGCATAGAAACATGGGTTATACACAGAGAAATGCAAAATCAAAACAATCAAAAGTGATGTGGTAAAGTGAAAGCCAATTTACCCACGTATTGAAATAATGAACACAACGCACCGCATTTCAATTTGGTTGCAAGTGAATGATGATTTTTACTGCAACATGAGTGATTTTATCTGGAACTCCTCTAAATGAACCATACATACAATATTGTTTGTTTCCAATATAACAGAACAGATAATTTAAGCAAAACAACTTATAAACTAACAGAACAGTTTAAACAAATATAAACAAATCAAATAAAGACTGAAACTATGAGTTAAACAAATGAGTTTAAACAAACAAATTATGAATCAAATCATGCATTCATACAATAAATCCGAATGAAAAAAAGTTCTTTCTTTTCTTTTTCACTCTTTTCATATTCTTCTATTCTTCTTTTTTCTTTCTTTTTTTAACTCTCTTTTATTTCACTTTTTTGTTTTCTTGTTTTCCTTGTTTTTTCTTTTTCAACTCTCTCTTTTTTTGGTTTTATTTTTTTCACTATTTTTTCTTTTCTTTTCTTTTCTTTTTTTTTTTTGCTTCCTTTTTTTAACTCCATAATACAAGAAATAAAGTAAAGTAAAGAAAAACAAAAATTGAACTGGATTTACATTGAGAGCCGGTCGGGCCTCAATGAAGCACGGCTAAGCATTACGTTAGCCAGCTGGGCTTCAATAGCGGCAGGGGCAGTTTCGACCTTTCCTCATGATTTATTTGTTTAAAACAAACTCAAACCCTATTTTCTCACACCTTCTCATCCGAAACTCCCTACCCTCTCTCTCTAACCTCCCTTTCTCTCTAGATTTCCCTCTTTCCTTGCAATACCCAACAATCTTTGCCATTTTTTCTTTGAAACCCTTCCCCTCCTCTATATTTTGAACCGATTGGATTTTGATTCGATCAAGTTTTTGGCTTTCACACTGTTTTTTCCTTGTTTCTCATGGGTTTTCTCGATTTTTGTGTACTTACTCTTGTGTTTTCATTTTCCTCTCTCATTTTCTCTCTCCTAGGGTTTGGCCCTTCACATTTTTCTTGCTTTCTCTTCATTTCCTCCACTTTTCTCCATGTCTAGTGATGAAGTTCCCACCCCGGACCGCGCCATTGGTATTGGGGCTGCCTTAGGCGCAAATATGGAGGCCGAGGATGCTCCCACATTGCCTTTCCTCATTGATAGGCCATTTGACGCAGCCACCTACCAACCACGCACACATGCTCCACCACCAGGTGGTATTTTGAGATTCGAGGGCCTCATTCTTGGGATAGACAAGGACATCTTGCTGCAAGAGCCCACAGGGCACTTATCTGCCAATGCCTCCATGGTAAGCAATTTTTCTTTGTTTGGATGCATTGTTGAATCTCACAAGTAGACCACTGGCTAAATGCCACATATTTCGTATTTGCAGGTGATAGCTAGGAGGATTGGCGGATACGGATCCATATCTAGCCCCTGGCACTAGTATGAGAGACTGCCCGTGGAGGTCCATGCACTAGTTGATGCAGCCGGCTTTGGGCCCTTCTGCTTAGGGCTCATATAGATGAGGGTCGAGTTGTTGTTGTACAGGATCCTGGACAAGAGATGGTGGGACACCAAAGATTCATTCCACTTCTCATCGATCGAGGAGCTGACTCTGACCCCGTACGATTTTTCGATGCTCACCAGCCTACGAGTTGGAGTTGGCAGCCCGATCCCATGTGATCCTAACATAACGTAGTGGAGAGCCGCACAGTGTCAGCTTCTTGGAGCGATCTCGGAAATCACCAGTCACGGGATGGTGAGATATAGCTAGTTCTATGATCATTTCTCCGAGTCCCAGCCCACTACTACAGACGAGGATGCCCAGTACACCTGCAGCTTCCTCTTGTATCTCTTCGGTACTACCCTGTTTGCGAATAAGGAAAATATCGTGGGATTATACCTTCTGGGGGCACTGGTGCACCTCCCCCAAGTGACAGAGTACGACTGGGATGGTGCCGGTCTGGCCACCTTATACTGCTACATGAGCTCTATCTCCCGCTATAAGGCGAATTCACTCGGCGGTTACTGGAGGGTTTGGGAGGTATGCCTCACACTTATCTTTTCTGTGCATTTTGTTCATTCTGCCTTTTCTACTCATTTGCTTTGCATTTCATTTTCTACTCATTTACTTCATCTGTCATTTTATATTTGCAGCTCTGGGTTTATACCTACTTCACCTCTCTAGCTCCAGTCCCGGTGAGGCCAATTGAGTTGTCAGTTCCTCGCTTGCGGTACTACAACTACCAATTTGAGCGCTGCCATCGTGTAGACCGAGACTTCCCTTACTTCCACCGCTTCTTTGACATGATCACTACGGATCAGGTAACATAATATCAACCCTTAACTGTTTCATACTGTAAGCAAACTGCACTATTTCCCATACTACACGGTCATTTTCATACTATCGCTTCTATACCACACTATCATTCTCATACTGCACTGATTTCTCACACTACGCTGATTTCTGTTTCCGCAAGTTGGCTGGCATCCTTGGGCGGGCATGCTCCAGGTGTCGACGACAACCTATGTCGCTACATGGTATGCCTCCACCATGCGGATTCTATTCGAGGGCCCCTTTAGTCGAGCTTAGTACCTGGGAGAGAGATTCATCCGCCAGACTCGAGGCGTCACTGACCCTAACATTCCACATCCTCCTCCTCCAGTCATGAGGGTAGTCGATGAGCTGCAAGAGGGCTCTCAGATCGACCTCCTGATGATAGGTGAGGATGGCGATCGACATCACGAGCCTGGCGACTTCATCACCTTCTTACACACTCAAGTGATGGCACCTCTTATCCCGGGCGTGGTCCATGTTGTGCCGGAGGTTGCTGCTGTTGCTGTTGTTGTTGCTGCGGCTGGTGATGCACCTGCTGGAGGTGCCCCTGTCGTTGCTCCCATTCCTGGGTTTCCCGTGACTTCCACTAAGATTATGTACATGCGTCCAGATAAAGTGATCGAGCAGATCCTGCTTAAGCGCATCGAGGAGAGGGACCATAGGCTAGTGTTCGCTCCTGGCATCGAGCAGGTACACATTTCTTTATGCTTCTACTCATTGCATTTTGTCTTGTTTTGTTTTTTACCATTTCCGTTCATTGTTCTTTATTACTTCTATCTACCTTTCTCAAATTATGTTCCTTTTGTAGATACCCCGAGCATATATTGATGACCTCCTATGTACGATCGACCGACTGCTCCTCATGGTACGGAGGAGACAGACCGCCTTAGTCACTCATAGAATTGAGGTACACTTTGTTTGTAGTTCACTGTTGTTACCATACTGTTTATACTCTTGTTAGTCCATACTAATACCTATATTCTTTTCAGCTTGAGTCAGCACTAGTAGTGCCTACAAGACCTCCTCCAGCCAGTAGACGGAGATAGGGCCCAATGAGAGACCGAGGGGGAGCCGATCGAGGAAGAGGCCTAGTGATTCAGTGCTTACCTTCTGAGGAGTCTTTTGACGAGTCTTCGCCCCTTGAGCATGAGGAAGAGGAGGTTAACTTGTAGTCCAAGAGTCTGTGGATCTATTAAGGATATGCCTCCTCTGCAATCGAGGAGGAAGAGGACAAGGATGGGTTACTGATGAGGACGACGATTTTGTTTTAGTTTTAGTTTTTATTTTTGCTTTATAGTTAAAGACTAGCTTCAAATAGACCCTTTTGCTTGTTTTTGAAGGATTTTCTTTTGTTTTGTTGCCTTGTAAAATGATGATCGGGGTTGGACCCGCCAATTTATAAAAGACAAGTTTTTTGAATGATCTCCTTTGCACAATGTGATAAACGGTATTTTCATGTGATGAATGGCATAACCCTTGCATGGTAACTTCACATAAGACTTGAAACAACGAATATCTGCTCTTACATTCATCTTGAATCAGATAAGTACCCATAACCAAACAAAATGTAAAATATAACTCGATAACAAGGAAATGAAATAAAAACAACTCGAAAATACTAAAAAAAATGCTTGGTACAAACAAAACAAGACTTAAAACAAAGCTGTGGTACACTAAAACAAAGGCCAGCTTTTCTTGCAACTACACTAATCTGAACAACCACTTAGACCCGGCCGGGCCTCAGTGTGAGATCTGTCAGTGCTACCCAGCTGTTATGCACTGCTCCTTGTCATTCTCTATAAATGATGCTCCTATGCTATTTTTCTGGTAGAATAACAAGTTTTTGATGTTTTGCTCCCAAGATGGAGATATTATGCAACAATAGGCTCCAAGACTGGATAACCACTTTGGACGGCTCGAAAAATGTGAATTTTCGCGGTTTTGGCCTACATGCCCTTTTTCCTCTGAGTTGCACTTCTCTTTGTTTTCCATTCCTCCATGCCGCTGTTCGATATTAGAACCCGATCACACATGTGTTTCAATTCGAATCCTAAGAGGTGTGTCCGACACTCTAGGAATTTCAAGCATTGATAGAGTTCCGATGCGGCGAAAAAATCATATCACAACCCCGGCAACATGCTCTCTATTTATGCCTTCTTGCACAATTCCTCCTTGCCCCTAGTTTCAGCAGGGCTAGCATCCGGTTGATCGAAGTGGCTCAACTTCTGAAAGAGGGTAAAAGTTGTATGGGTTTGGCACTAGCCGAAACCTTGATGGGTTTAGATGTTTTTCGTAGAGGAGAGACCACCAGCTAAGGCGGAGTCCGCTACTTCTTTAGGTATTATTTTTCACCCTTTTGATTTATAATTCTTACATCACTCAACACTCATTCTCTGTTTTTCTCTCATAACTCCTTTCCTTACTTTTCTTTCATCATACCCCTCTTTATTCTTTAATCTCTCTTATTTTTTTTATCCCTCCCCAGGTATGGTTAATGGATAAACTACAAGTAGTGGACCCTTGCCCTGAGTACTTAACCCGAGCTTACTTCTTTCGTCAACGGCTAGTGGATTTCCCCTCAGAGGGTTTATGGTGTGACTGGATGTGCAGCCAGTCCAAAGCCAACGTAACTTGGCTTTGCCCTTGGTTTAATTTGGTTGAGATGAGCTACAGCATGTCCCGACAGTCAGGTGTAGAGTTGATTGGCCTCATACATTGCGTATTTTATTTTCTTCTTTGGTTCCGATGCCAATTCGGGCATGTCAGATACGTCTAGATGAGGTAGTTGAATACACTGCTTCATTTCTGGTTCATGCTTTGCACCTACCTCGGTATCTCACAGCCTAGAGGACAAGAGAGATTCTGGCCCCTGCCATTAGTTTCAGTTACACCCTGTCTGAGGAGTGTTTGGCTTGGCTTGAATATGAGGCAGAGGTTGGGCCGTCTTTGGCATAGAGCCACCTGACTTAGCTGTGCCCCTAGTTTTACTGCTTTGATCTTTATTTTCAAGTTTAAGATGTAAAAAGAAACTTTGGTTTAAATCAAAGAGTTGGAGAATGTACTTGTGTTGAAATCAATAAAATTAAAGTTACAAGTACTGAAAATTTTCCTTTCGATCCCGAAAATGGTCCACGTTGTAAAAGGGTAGAATTTTGAACAAAATCAACTTTTATTAAAACTTTTCAAACCAATTTTTGAAAACGATCACCACCTGACACGCACAGAATCGATTCTCAAGATGTACAGTCCCGAATCAAAAGAAATCATAACTGCCCTTGATTGCATATCACTATTGCTCTATACTGTAATCATCTTTTCTTCCCTGAATAAATGGCGCAACCGAACTAATAGATGATAAAGGAAGATGACCTTAAACGAATAGGACAGTTGAATCAAAGATAATTATGGCCGAACTTCAGGGTGAAGTTGCCTACGTATGCCAGAAATGGGAATCAGTCCTTACGTAGTTCGGTTCCGGTTCACTTGAGTATTAACTCTCTCCTTTCGCGCTCTAACTTTTGCCAAAGTCACCCTTTAGGGTTTTCAACCTTGCAAGCTCAGTTTTTCATTTCTAATTTTTCATGCTCTAAGTTTTGCCTAGGTCGCCCTTTCGAGTTTTCGGCCTAGCGAGCCTCTCAGGGGTAGTATTTCTTTAGCTTGTCCATGTTGATCGGTTGTGAGAAGTCCAGGCCATCCAAGTCCATAAGAATGACCACCCCTCCTGACCAGATTGACTTGATGATATAAGGACCAATCCAATTAGGTTTGAACTTGCCCCTAGGGTCATGAATGGGAGCTCGATTGTCTTTCAGCACCATGTCTCCGTCTTGAAGATTTCTAAACTTCACTTTCTTGTTAAAAACCCTGGCAATTCGACGTTGGTAGCCCTAGACATGATACAACACTCTTAGTCTTCTCTCATCAAATAACATCAACTCCTCAAACCTACTTTGCTGCCAATATGCCTCTACTATCTGACACTTAGCCATAACTCGTAGCGAGGGCACTTCAATTTCAATCGGCAAAATAGCCTCCATCCCATAGACAAGAGAATAGGGGGTTGCCCCCATAGACGTTCGGATCGAGGTTCTGTAGCCCTAGAGTGCACATGGAAATTTATTTGGCCAGTCCCTATAACTTTCTTCCATCTTCTGCAAAATTCTTTTGATGTTTTTTGTTACTAGCGCAACGACTCCATTGATTTATGGCCGGTAGGTCGATGACTTATGGAAAGCCACGTTATATTTCTCAGGCAAGTCTATCACCTCTTTCTTGAAGTGCATCCCATTCGCGAAGATAATCTCATTCAGAACCCTATACCGACATATGATGTTTTTTTGATAAACTTAACCACATGTGATGCTTTTTAGCACTGAGTAGAACGGGGCCTCCACCCATTTTGTGAAGTAGTCGATTGCTACTAGAATGAATTCATGCCCGTTTGATCTCTTTGGCATAACTGGGCCTAAAACATCTATCCCCAAAGAAGAGAATGACCATGGTGAAGTCATGTTGTAGAGCTTAAACGGCGGAATGTTCATGCGATTGGCATGAATCTGGCACTTGTGACAGCGCTGAACAAAACCAACACAATCCTCTTTCATGGTTAACCAGCAGTGGCCTTGTCTGAGGATTTTTTGGGCGAGCATCACACCATTCATGTAGGCCCCGCACTCTCCTCCGTGGATGGCCTCCATAAGGCGCTTTGATTCCTCTTCCTCAATACATAGCTTGTGCATTCCCAAATGGCCTCTTTTATACAACTTGCCTTCGCAAATGATAAACTGAACAGCTAGACGCCATACTCCCCTTTTGTCCTTGGCATTTCTTCCTGGCGGATACACCTCCTTTTCTAGGAAATTTCAGATATCATAGTACCAGGGGTTCTTATCTAAAGCATCATCTATCGCGGCAATGGTTTCATAGGCCAGTGTGTACTTCTATTCAATAACGATCAGACACATCCTGACTCCTAATGGAATGTCTACCATAGAAGATAGAGTTGCTAGTGCACCGGCGAATCAGTTGTTCTCCCTTAGCAAATGGGTAAATGTTAACTTCTCAAACCTTGGAATTAGCATATCCAAGACCTGATGGTAAACCTTCATTTTCTCTTCTTTAACCTGCTAATCTTCGTTGGCTTGAGACACAACCAGATTTGAATCCTTGATGACATTCAATCTTTTTGCCCCTAGTTCCAGGGCGGCTTCTAAACCAGCAATACACGTCTCATATTCTGCTTCGTTGTTGGATACTTTGAACCGAAGTTTGTAGGCTAAGGGTATATGGGAGTCATCAAAAGCTATCAGCAACACACCAATCCCATAACTGTATTGATTGGCTGCTCCATCAAAGTACATCGTCCACGTTTTCTCCTCTATTTGCAGAATATCTTCATCTGGGAGCAAGTACTCCACCGTTTCATCCCCCTCTACTAGGTGATCTACCAGGAATTCCACTACAACTCTCCCTTTAACTGACTTGTGTGTAACATATGTAAGATCGAATTCGAAGAGAATAAGCAACCAACGAGCTAACCTACCCGTAAGCGCTGATTTCTCAAAGAGATATTTGATGGGATCTAATCTTGATACCATGATTACAGAGTGAGCTAATAGGTAGTACCTCAACTTCTGGGTAGCCCATACCAAGGCTAAACAAGATTTCTCAAGGGAAGTAACTGGTCTCGCAATCCAGCATTTTCTTACTCAAGCAGTAAACGGCTTTCTCCACCTTGGCCTTAGATTCCTGAGTTAACATTCATCCCATGGTAGAGTTTGTCACTGACAGGTACAAAATCAGTGATTTTCTCAGTTCTAGCAACCATAACACAGGCAAATTCTGTAGGTACTGCTTAACCTATTCAAAAGAGAACTAACAACGATCGTCCTATTGGAACTTCTTTCCTTTCTTCAGGAGACCAAATAGTGGTTCACAAGTCAAGGTTAATTTGGAAATAAATCGTCTTATGAATTGCACTTTACCGAGAAAGTCGTGCGCCTCATTTTCAGTCTTTGGTGGTGGCATTTCTAAGATGGCCTTGATTTTTGAAGGATCTATCTCAATTCCTCGCTGTGTGATCAAGAATTCTAGCATTTTTCCTGTTGTTATGCCGAAGGTGCATTTTTGCGGGTTTAACCTCAATTTATACTCCCTGATTCGCTGAAAGAATTTCTTCAAGGCAATGTAGTGGCACTCTCAATCTTTGGACTTGACAATCATATCATCCACGTACACCTCAACCTCTTGGTGGATCATGTCATGCAGAATGGTAGTTACTACCCTTTGATAAGTGGCCCCAGCATTCTTCAACCCAAATGGCATGACTCGGTAGCAATAGGTGCCCCATGGAGTAGTGAAAGCAGTCTTCTCTCTATCATCGGGTGCCATTAGAATCTGGTTATACCTGAAAAACCTATCCATGAATGAGAGCAATGCATGGCCTGCTGTGAAGTCTACCAACTCATCAACACGCAGCAGTGGGAAATCATCTTTAGGGCTAACCTTATTCAAATCCCTGAAGTCGACACAAACTCTGATTCTAGCATCCTTCTTTGGGACTGGAACAATATTGGCCAACCACATCGGATACTTGCATACAAGCAAGAACCTTGCCTCAATCTATTTAGTAACTTCTTCCTTGATATTCAAAGCCCAATCTAGGTGAACTCGGCGCAGGTTTTGCTTAACTGGCCAGGCCTCAAGGTCAAAAGGGATCCGGTGCTGTACAATCTCAAGATCGATTCCAGGCATGTCTTTGTAAGACCACGGGAAAACATCTTTGAAATTTTTTAATAAAGCGATTAAACGCTCGCATTCATCCGAAGACATCGTGGACCCGATCTGGACCAAGTGATGATCTTCCTTAGTACCCACGTTAATTGATACAATTTCATCTGTACAGGGCTTAACACGCCTCTCCTCCTCATGATCAACCAAAATTTTCAAAACCCGAGGAATTTCTTCCTCTTTGTCTTTGTCAAAATTTTGAAAATTAAGATCAGTACAACAAACCAAAGGCACAGACAAGTAGGCAACATTCATAGCATTCTCATTCAAAAAGTTTGAATCTTCAGTTATAGTGGACTCGAAAGAAAAGCTAAAAGATGACCTAGACAGGACTTTGGTATCTGGGTTACCACTTCCAAAAGTACCAGACTCAGAGGAACTTGAATCTGACTCCAACTCCTACTCCAGAGATTTAGTGGAATTAGATTCAGACTCACTATCCGATTCAGAACTATTGATGACACCTTGCTCAAACTTCCAGACCAAGCGTGGAGCCTCAGACGCATCCACGATAAGATTGGAGAATTTTGCTGCTATGGTATCTCTGATCATTGATATAGTAAAACTATCTCCCAAGTTGGTGGTCTCAGCTCCAGCAGTAGAACTTATCAGTAAGTTAGCCAGTGCTTTTCCCAACAGCTCCTCCTCTTCGATGTCCAGGTTTGCAGTCCTACCTTGGTCTGCACTGGGGCTTAGGTCTACTTGTTCATCCTCATCTTCTAGTAGCTATTGTCTGAAAAAGATCTTGAACCCTAGATACCTTGTTTTTGTTTCCCAATCATACCAGGGCTCCAAGAATCCACAAAAAGGGAAATCTTTCCCTTGGTGGACAAAACGTCTATTCAAGGTCCCCTATATCGGTTTGTGAACTAGCTCATACTGCCTCCCAGTCCTCTTTGCTTTCAACCTTTCTCTTAGCTCCTACCCTTTCCTTTGCCAATCTGCAGTGGTAGGTTTGTATCCCAGCCCGAAGGCATGAGGTTATGACTGATCTCCTTAGCAATAGTACCTCACTGTCTGCCACTTCGGCCTAGTCCCGACCCAGGCATATGCCCCTTTTCGTTTATCATGTATATGGGTTATGCACTCACATAATCTCCATCGCCCTCTACCATGATGGTTTGGACCAATCAGGCTTCTGCTAAAGAGAAGCCAAAAAAGAACATGTTTTCTTCCCCATGTATGATTTCCAATAATGGTGCAGTGGTTCCTTAGGGAGGATGGATCACAGAGTTACCGTACACAGTGGCAATCTCGCCTTTGAAGGGGTACTTTACTAACTGATGGACTGTTGATGACACAGCCCTCATCTGATGTAGCCAGGGTTTTCCTAGTAGTAGATTAAAAGTGGCTGGAACGTCCATGACATGGAATTCCACCTCATGTTTGGACGGGCCGATTAAGATATGGATCTTGAATGTTCCCATGACATCCTGGCTCGTATTGTCATAAGCCCGAATGGCTTGGGTCGTGGGTGTAAAGTCAATCGGCCTCAAACCGATGGCATAGGTAGTTCTCATTGGACACACATTGATCGCTGATTCAAGATTCACTAACACCACCATAATCCACTTTTTTCGACTTTAGGGTTACATATAAGGGATGGTTGTGGTTGGCACCCTCAAGTGGTAACTTCTTATCTATAAAAGATATTACCGACGTAACATCCCTAGATGTTACCAACGATACCAATTGGTCGGCAGTGGTATCAATAGGCAGTTTAGTCTGGTTCATTACTTTGAGCAGGGCTTATCTATCCTCTCGAGATGTCATTATCAGCCCCCAGATTGATATGTTGGCCTGAATCTTCTTGAGCTGTTTCAAGACCATGTTTTCCTCCACATCCTTCTCTTTTGATCTCTCAGCCTCCTTTCTAGAGGTCTCTCGTTGGTCTAATGCTGCGAGTTTGAAGTACCGACCACTTCGAGTCATATGATTGATCTCGTCGGTATACCAGGTGTCTTCTGGGGTATCAGTTTTCCTTCCTTCGTTAGTGCACGCATGATTTAGGTCGTTGTCTTCCCACCACTCTCTCGCGGTCATGACCGGACTAGCATCGGGTTCTATCCGGAGCATATTAACATCACGCGCCCCATCGTCATACCACTCTTATTCCACCACACCTCAGGTTTCAACATCCTGGTACTTTCTGAGTTTTCTTAACTTTCTCTTCCAATCACTAGGTTCCCACTCGGTTTTCTTGGCATTTTGAACACTATCGATTGTGGACTCAGCCTCTTCTTTCTCTTTTCCCCTTTTCTATTCCAGAGCTATCTTCACCTAGATCTCATCTATCCTTTCCCTTTGAAATTGTTCTAGTGCATGTTCTTGCTCAGTAAGAGGTGTGGCCTCAGCCTTACCACTAGCGGCGGTTTTCTCTTCCTTTCCAGTCTCTTCTATCTGTTCCTCTACACCTAACTCTTCCTTACTCAACCATCCATTGCTTGTTCTTAGTTGGCTTGGGTCCCACCATCCCATCTACACACAGCTTGTATCTTCTTTCTTGAAGAAGTGAAGATCCTCCAGATCCTCTTCTAATTCTACCAAATCCTCCTCTAGGTTTTCCAAGTCATTCAAGCCTTGCTTAGGCCACTCATTCTGATTCTGTGCCATTTAGTCTTCCCCAATAGCATTAATGCCGAGAAAGTTTTGCAGTATGACCACTGGCTTCGACTGATCGATGGCCACAATATATAAGTTGGAATCGTACTCCTTACTAGATGACCCTGTCTTTAGTGCATTCTTCTCTTTCTCCATTTCTACTACCACTGGCTTGGATTAGGTTTATGGTGCTAGCTCCATCATGCACATGTTTGTGCATTCTGGAAATGACCACTTCCGATTTTGGTAGGTGGGATGAAGTAATGTATATGCTAGGGTTAAAGGTGGGCGGTAGTGTATAGATATGGTTAATATTTCTAGGTGGGGGGACTTGGTTGTGTGCAGGAAGTGGGTTAGTTGTTACGTTTGGCTTCGAAGGTGGGGCAATGAATTTGTTGTCAATGAGATCCTGGATCTCATGATGTAAAGGGTAGCACATGTCCGTGGGATGGCCATGTTGTTGGTGGAAGATACAATACTGGAAAAGGTCATGTTTGGATGGTAATGGGTTTGGAAGTGGACGAGGATCGAAAGGCTTGAGATACCCCTTTTGCATTAATAGCTTGAGGGCGTGGGTTGGGCTCATATGGAGGGGAGTAAAAACTCTTCAATTCTAGGGTGGACTGGTACTTTGTAAAGGTTGTGAGGTTGTGGCAATAGCAAAAGGATTAGCCATCTTGGCCGTCGAAACAACAATACTGACATCCGTAGGTCGTGGAATAGTGCTACTACTAGCATTGGTATTCCAAGAGAATGGCCTTCTTGCGGGTTCACTTGTTGTGTGGATGATACCCTTTTTGAATGCACTCTTAATCTAGACCCCCAGCTCATGTAAGGAAGCAAATGTGGACAACAGTGCCACTATCATTCTCTGTAGCATGTCTAGCTTAAGGTTCTAGACCACTAATCAGACTTGTTCTCTTTCGACAGGCCTATTTGTCATTTGGACTGCCTTGGCTCTCCACCAGGAAACAAAATCAATGAATGATTCTTTGGGATTCTAGGTAGTAGCCTCCAGCTCACTAATGGTTACTTCTATCTAGGTGTTATATGAATACTTATTGACAAATGCCTCAGATAGCTCCTCCCAATTCCACTTTGTAGAGTCTTCCAATTTAGCGTACCAGATAACCGCCACATCAGACAGGTGTAGACACCCCATTTTTGACCGCCCTTAAGACTTGGGCACCTCAGGTTGATCACTCGATAATAAAAGTTATGTTGTATACATGTTCCTTTTTTTTAGCAAGAAGAGCTTCTAAATTCCAACCTTACACCCCATTTTGACCAAAACTATTTTAGACCTTAAAACCCTTTCTTTCAAAATATTTTTAAAAATATTTCTACGATGTTTCGAGGCTCGCATTTTGTTAAAAATTACATTTTTCGATAAATCGAGTAAGGACAAAGTGAAAATAAATAGAAGTGAGGTGAACTCTTTGAAAAATATTTAAAAACATCTTATTTAGATGTTTGGAATTGAAGGAAATAGGAGGGGATGGAATAAAACTAGTTGGGGAAAAAGTTGAGCATGAAACCGTTAAGGGAGAACTGAGTATCCTTCACTAAATCAGGCCTATCCTTTTGTACACTTGCACTTTAGTTGTGAGGCTACCACCATTGGAAACTGGACTTCCGGGGCTTCAATTTAGACTCAAGAATCTCCTAAAACCAAGTCTGGATGAGAGAGATATGGCCGTTTGAAGTTAGGCATCAATCCGGTTAAGATAGAAATGAGCAACCTTCACTAAAATAGGCATATCTCTTTTCACACTTAGGATTTATATATGAGGCCACTTCCGTTGGAAATTAGGGTTCTGGGGCTTCAATGTAGACTCAAGAATGACCAAAAACAGAGTCCAGATGAAGGAGATATGCCCGTTTGAAGTTGGGTCTAGAAGCTTATTTTCTGTGGCCGGCAAGCCACCATTTGCGGCCAGCAATTCACATTTCTAGCTTGCTGGCCACTAGTGAAAAACACAGATATTTTTGGCCAACTATTCCAAGCATGATATTTTCGACCTGAGGGACTGTTTTTCTATATATATCAGGCCTTCCTTCATGGTTTAGGGTTGAAAAAAATTCCAAAACCTCAAATTCTTGAAATTCTCTCTCTACACTTCCTAAACCAATATTGGAGCTCTCCTTGTTGAGATTATTGAGTCCAAATTTCAGCCCTTGAGAGTGAGAACTTGTTGGTTTGTGAACAAAAGTGTTATTCCTCTTCAAGAGGTATAATTTTAAGCATCTTTGCACTACTTGTTTTTTATATTTTCTTGCTGATTTTGAAGTGTTTTTTCAACTGTTTTTATGGGCTAAAGCTTGTGGTTTAAGGCTATTAAAGGTAGAGGGGTTAACCACCCTTCTTTGAACCTTGTTCTCTAAGCCTTTACACTTGTGTTTCCTATCTCTTCCTCAACTTTTTCCAACTTTTTACCACTGAATTTCAGAGTTTTTTAGAGGCTAAAAATCATGGTTTGAAGTCCAAAATTGGAGGGGTTAGCCTCCCCTCCTTGTGTTTTGCTTACTAGCCTAGCATGATCCATTTTTTAGCTTATTGTTCTAGCTATTTTTGTCTTATTTTCAGCATGTTTTAGGATTTAAAATTGTTTTAGGACTATTTTTAAGTGTTTGTTGAATTTGAGCTTTGTTTTGCATGCTTGTAGTGTAATTGTCCTCATAAGCTTGGTGTTTTAGGCATTAGACACTATCTTATTTGAGTTAATAGTGTTTATTTATGGCTTTCCATACTTGTGATCACTCTTAATCACCTCTGCAACCTCTCTCCTTTCTTGGCTGTTGTTTGCTTTCAAAGTGGTTCCAAATCATTTGTTTGTTTAAGCATGAGATTGAGATGTCATGCGTAATGGTTTAATCCCTTTGGGGGTTCATTACCAACGGTATGATATCTCTTTCATGCCCAAAGCAATATTTGGTTTGAGCCCTCTTTCCATTAGAGGACTTAAATTCACCTTTGGACTCAATTGACTAAAGAATGGATGGTAATCTAAAATGAAGTAACAAAATTGGTGAATAAAAAGGTGTAAGATAATAATTTGTTTGGGTTCAATCGGACGTTAATTGAACCCTTGAGTCTTGAGTTGTTTCATACTCATTAGTAATGAAAACGGTTCAAGATTCATTGTCAACTACTTCCCTTGATCTTTCATGATAGGGAGGTGGTTTTGAGAGTCTTATTTTATTGCATTCATTGAACTTGCAGACTTGATTCATAAGACATCATGCAATGAAATTGCATCCATTGGTGGTTTGCGAATCAAACTTACTACTCTTTTGAGATGTTCAAATGATAAGGATGGGGTAAATTGTGCAAACAAACACTTGAGAATACATTGTCTCGCTCTATTTGCTCTCTGCAAAGCAGGACAATCCAATCAAGATCAAGTGTGCCATCATCAAGTATGGCGGGCCCTCCGCCGACTACCAAGGCAAAATCTAGCAATGTACTTTTGAAGCAGAGCGTAGTTAGTCCGAGATGGAAATTAGTGCAAGTGTTCTACTATGCAACAAAGGCATTCAAAGAATGTAAACAAAGGGCTTTTTCGAGTGGAAACCGCATTCATGCATGAGCACTCCATCGGCCCTCGGGATCCGTGTTGTAAATATATTAGTGTTGTGCTTAAAATAGTGGCTTTGTAATTAATTAGTTAGAATAGCTAATTCGTCTCGTGTTGTAATTATTTTGATTAGCTAAATTAGTTAATTAATTAGTTCATTCGATTTGTAATAATTAGTTGGCTAGCTTAGCTAAATTATTCATTTAGATTTGTAATAGTTAATTAATTAGTTTAGGTTTAATTAGTTAGCTAGTTAGTTCATTCAAACCCTCATGTGTGAGGGCGTAATGTTGTAATAATGTGTATGCCTTCAAATCCCACGTCTTTCTCCCTTTTATTTACCAACTTATGATGGATAGATTAGGGCATCATGTTTTGTTTAGCATTCTTCATATTTACATCCACTTGTATTGCATGCACCAAGGCTCGGTTCATTATTCTAACTCGCATTGTTAGTTTAATACTTCTTTGAATACGTGCTTAGACCGCATGCTATTAAATTGATTCATATGCCATATTAGTGACCGAGCCTAGTAACCGTGATATCGCATGTGTTGCATTAGTCATTTTGATAACTCTTTTCTTTTGGCTTGCCTCGGAGTACTAGGTGAGCATTTTTGTGTTTTAGCATATTGCATTGCATGTTGATGTTTCCATGTCTAGCATGCTTGCCATGAGGCTAAGTGCTTAAATGATAAACTATATAAATGCCTGTGGATGAAGGCTAGTTGCTTGAGTTGGAATAATTTGAGTAATGTTTATATGCGATCACTTTTACTAGTGGTACATATTCAAAACAATTTTCAAAACAAACATGAATCAAATGTTCCAATTCTTGCAAGTTAGTCTATACTTGTGTGTGTGCACATCACATAGTAATACTAGCCTAATAAAAATAGAACAAGAGCATATAACGTATATAAGATTCATATCATGATTAGTAGAGTCCGATCTTTGATCGGGCGAGCGGGGGTGCTCAATTCATGACCTTCCTCTCTCGTACCTAAGTTTCCGAGCCAAGACAATCTTGGTGATGACAGATACGTGGCCTTTGGCATAAGTCATGGGTTTCCTAAATTTTCCAAAAAAATATTTAGGTGGCAACTCTGTATCTGGCAAAGTAGTTCATTTTGGGCATTTTGATTCAAAATTGATTTTCCAAAATGATTTACTAGATTTGGACTCTTGGTGATTATCTATTTCACATTGCACTTATGAGATCAGATTCAGAACCGCGGGAGTCCGATGCTATAGGGCTTATTCGTCTTCCGAAATGGGGCACGAAAAGTTAGGCCATAACAGGGTTCTTCCAAACAAAGAAAGCTTCTATGCCCTAGACAAACCCATGGGCCTCAATGCATCTGAGAATAATCAGACATGCATAATTGGATCCCCACTCCCATTGAATCCGTCGATGTGGGGCATCTTAGATTTCTCCAGTAACCTAACTGAAGCTTCAGTGTACTCATCTTCAATATCTGGAATGGAGTTGAAACTCTAGGATTTCTTTAATGCTTTCTCCAATCTAGCAATCTTGACTAAGGCTGGATCAATTTCATTGATATCAAAAGGAAAAATTCTTGCTGGGGGTAGAACCGGAGGCGGATAAGCTAAAGCTAGGGGAAACATGTCCTGAGGATCTGGGACTAGCATATTTTTAACCAGTGGGGATAGGTCGGGATTTGGTTGAGCAGCCGAGATCGGGTGCATGGTTGATACGGATGCCTTGGATGTGCATCATAAATCGGTAATAATTTCATCTTGCACATCCATCCTCTGGTTTACAGTGTCCATGGTTCTTTGAAAAGCAGTCATCACGGCTGCGAATTCCTCCACGTTCTGTGCTGTGTTCTGTGCCATTGCTAGTCTAGGTGGACTAAATGTTGGTGAACTAATTGAGTGAGAGCGGATAGGTGTTTGCGGATTACTTTGTACTGATACTACTGATTGTCTGTTCCTTCTTCGTCGAGTGACTGGCAGAAACAAGACCAACACTGGCTAGCCACCAACAAGGTTTTGAGCTTTGCAAAGCATGCCAAAGCAAGTCCACACAACTTGGGGAATATCGGGTCTTTCTGAAGCTATGATGGTAAACTACCTAGAAAAAAGAAAGAAAGAAAAACAAAATCAAAATCGGACAGCACTTCAACCCCAATTCACAACAAGCATAACATATAGCTAAACTGTAATCCCCACTAATCTCTGTCCTCAAACTTATACTGATACAAACCATCATGTACAGTCTCACTGTAAAAGCACATATCAAGTAAAAAGAACCAAAACACCCTTATGAAGGGGTAGGTTACCCTGTCTTAGATTTTTAGCATGGTCTAGGTTGCACTATTTCAAACAACGAGTTTTATAACATCCTGCAATTGGGTGGCATCCTGTCCTAAGTTGGAATAGTCAGTAGAGCTTCACTATATGTAACCAGGTCGAATGGTCAAAAGGATTCCTCAGCAAGATTACCTAATATACCTCACACCTAACACCGAGAAGTGAAAGATGGATCAAGCAGTACAGTGGTAACCTAGATCCAAAGGTTATGTTTCCAACATGGTAGAGCCCATGACCAACAAATTTTTGGCAAGCTTTTGGGCAAGCCTCCAGCAAACTGTCCATGAATAACAAATGGAAAACACAATGACTTAAAGTAACCATGCAAAATGTAATGCAAAGAACATATAAGTGTAGATAAAATTTCACATCATGAGTTTCACGTCAAGTTCTCTAAGTTCCTCAGCAGAGTCGCCAGAAACTGTAACTCGACTTTCAGTGCCCCTTTTCGGAAGATGACAAGCCCTACAGTTCAGACTCCCGTGGTTCTGATATGATTTCACAAAGTGCAATGTGAAACAGTAAAAACACAAAAGAGTCCAAATCTGGAAATTCTTTTGGAAAATCGATGTTTGAATCAAATATCAAAAATGGACTGCTTTGCCAGATTTCAGAATCGCCACCTAAATATTTTTTTCGAGAAATCTAGGAAACCTAAGACTCGTGCTAAAGGCCATTAGTCCGTTATCACCAAAGTGTCTCGACTCAAGAACTTAGGTACAAGAGGGAAAGGTCATGAATTGAGCACCCCACTCGCCGATTCAAAGATCGGCCTCTACTAATCATGATGTGATTTTTATTTATATTATATGCTCTTGTTCTATTTTTTTTTTTTTTAGCTATATTACTATGTGACGTACACACAAGGTATAGACTAATATGCAAAAATTGAAACGTTTGATTTTGTGTTTTATTTGAAAATTGGTTTGTAAATTTGCCACTCAAAAAAGTGGGCTTAAATGGACATTTAATCAAACCATCCCAATCCAACCAACTAACCTTCATCCACAGGTATTCAAACAGTTATATCATTTAAGCAATTAGCCTTATGGAAGTATGCTTTGACATGGTAACACAAACATTCGATGCAAGATGCTAAAACACAAAATTACTCACCTAGTAATCCGAACCAAAACAAAGCAAAACAATTAGGAAAAATATACATGCTCCTAATTAATGCAATATGACTAATACAACGCACACATAATGTATTTTATAGGCTCGTCTATGAGCATGGCATATGATTTCATTCAAGACATGCGATAAAGCATGTATTCAAAATATGAATTTGAACATTTGATATTGGGTTAGAATGATGAGCCGAGCCTTGGATGCATGCAAGACAATGGATGCAAAGCATAATAATGCTAATTGGAAAATGATGTTCCTATACTAACCATCGTAAGCAAGTAAATAAAAGGAAGAAAGACGGTTGGAAGACATACAACTTATTACATAATTGCCTTCATGCAAGAGGATGCAAATCAAAGTCCAAAAATCCAAATTAAACTAATTATTACAAAACCGAATGAATAAATTAAATCATTAACTAGCTAACCAAGCTATTACAACAAGGATAACCATGATAAATAAACTAACTATTTAAGCTAATTAGCCATAACAATTACAAATAAACAATAATAATTAATTAATTACAACATTAATAATTAACAAGACTAATTACAACAAATAATATTTAATTAATTAATTAATTAATTACAACAATGCACGGAGCATTAATACGCAAGGTTTGCATGCACAAGGTCCCAGAACAGCACTGTCTGCCTTGGCTTGCTCTGTTTCACCTTCAGCCACCGCCTTCTATTTTTTACAAAAATACACTGCTGATCAAACATTGATGCCCGGCCAGTCCTCAATGAAACCCGGCTGGGCCTAAAGAAGACCGGCCGTGCCTCAATATCATGCAAAATTCTATTTTGTGCTCTAAAGTGAAAACAGTGCAGACAGAGTGTTCTGGACTCTGTTTGTCCCTCTCACACTTCTCTCTCATGGAAAAGCCTCGAGAGAATGTTAGAATTGTTTCCAAAACCATCAATGAGAAAATTGATTGCTTGATGATTTCGATGCGTAACTTGGACAAAAATCAATAAATGAAATGAACAACAACCACCCATCCCTCCTATCATGGAGTGAACTCAAAGAGGGAGGTAGAGACGCTTCAAGGTTTATCCAAAACATCATGAATTGATGTAAGACAACCCTTCACACAACGGATTCAACATAACGTCCGACCAAATCCCAAGCAAGATAACTGATTTTCTTTATGTGAGTTGGTTCATTTTAAACCAAATTCATTAGCCTTTACCATCCTTTAATCCGTTAAGTCCAAGATAATCATTATGTCCACTAAAGATTATGTCCACTAAGTGAGAAATATATCAAACGGGAGGTGATTCTTAACATGAAGAAAAGACTACACCGTTGGCAATGAACATCCATAGAAATTAAGCCATTAAGCATAAATTGCAGTTCACGTTTTGAATAACCGTCAACCGATTGAAACAACTCTCAAAGGAAATAGATGGATGGCAAGTTGATTATTAAAATGAGGTTTTTAAACATGGAAATAAGTTGAAGAAAAGCTTAGAACAATATCCAACATGCTATATATACAAACTTATGAGACAACAACCAAGCTAATCAAAGCATGAACTATTTAAACAACTTAAGACATCCCTAAAATAGCCCTAAACAGATGAAAAATATTGGCAAAAAATGCATAAAAAGAGCCTAAAAAGCTAATCAACCAAGAGAGAAAACAAGGCTAGTAAACAAGAACAAAGGGGGGGGGGTGGCTAACCTCTCCACTTTTGAAACCTCAAAGCACGATTTTTAGCCCTTTTTTAAACTCTGACAATCAGTGTAGAGAGCAAAGAAAAAGAGTGTAAAAGTAAGGGTTTGAGCTATAGGTAAAGATATAGAAAGAGTGTAAACTCTCTCTATCATTTTAGTAACTCTCCAAACCCAAACTCAAACACTTGGGAGAGGATCAACACAACACAAAACAATAAGAACTAGGTAGTAAATGAAAGAAATGAAAGTAGAAGGGAAGATAGCAAGCTTATACCTCTCAAAGAAGTAAGCTTTTGATTATAAACCAAGCTAAGTCCCAACACACTCTCAAGCTTGAATTATGGTATTCAAGGCTCAACCAAGGTTCCTAAGCTAAGGTGTTGAGGTGTATATAATGTATGGATATAGGTTCAAGGTGGTAGATTAGTTCAAAGTGTTGCTTGCACAAGAAGAAAGATCTCTCAAGGTGATATAAAGGCTTTCTTGAAATTCTTCAACCCTCAAAACAGAGATATATGATCATTTTTATAAAATTTGAGCAAGAAATATCATAAATATCTTCAAAAATGGACAGCTGGCGACCTCTCGCCCAAAACAGTGTTTCTCGCTACCAAGGCCCGATCAGTCCTTAATAGCCACGGCCAGCCCTCACTGAGGCACAACTGGGCCTTAATGTGTTCCCCTATTTTTTCTATTTCAGCCTCAGGATAGAATGGCACAAGGTGTAAAAATGGATTTCTTGGGTATAATTAGTGGAAATATGGAAGGTTTGGGGTTGTTTCGAAACTTAAACAAAGCTCCTTCATTGAAACCTCGAACCACGCACAATACCACTTTCATCATCTAGTGTATCGGACAAAACGCTCGAGCCTTGTAGATGGTCAAAAATGGGGTGTCCATAATATATTATTTTAATATTAAATTATGTTAATATGAGTAATTTTTATTTATAATTTATGAGTAAAAACTAACTCAAATAAATTTAAAATAATAATTAATTATTGAAAACAACGGATACCTTTGAGATGTATCCTAATTTTCTCCTTTTAATATTATAATTTCTATGATGAAGTATTTATTTTATAAAATTTAGTCATTTATTTAATAAGAACTTTAATTTTCTTAACCTTACCCACAAAATATCCTCTATATATACGAACCCAGACGAATCACCACAAAAATCAAAACACTCTTCCTCTCCCTCCTCTCCGACCTCGCTGCCCACCACCTCGCCTCGCTGCCACTAGTCCCCCCACCACCACCACTGCCTTCACCCTAACCAAACCAAATCAAAACATTTCACTCTCTCTCTCTCACAATGATTTAACCGAAACCGAGATCTGGAAACCGAAATCAAGATCATTTGTTACCTCTAGGTCTCCCAGCCACCATGATGTTACAAGTATATATTTATATTTATATCTATATATATATAAACAATTGTTCAAGTAATAATGTAACAAGCCCACGAGGGGACCTCACCGAGGTTACAGTTCGAACTCAATTTTGTCACGGTTCTTAATCTGAACCAAAGAGTCCAAATTCGGCAAATCGTTTTGAGAAAACAGATTTTTGTAAAGAAGTGCCAAACATGGACTGCTTTGCCAGATACAGAGTCTCCACCTAAATATTTTTTAAGGGGAAATTTAGGAAACCCTGACTCGGTGCCAAAGGCCACGTGTCCGTCATCACCAAAGTTGTTTCGGCTCGGGAGCTTGGGTACGATTGGGGAAGGTCAGCTATGAGCACCCCCTCTCGCCCAATCCAAAGATCGGCCTCTACTAACTGTGATATCTTGTTTTGAAAACATTATGCGTTCTTGTTCCGATTATTAGCCTAGAATTACTATGTGATGTGCACAACACAAAAGTATAGACCAAATCGCCCAAATTGAAACAAAACATTTCATGTTTGTTTTGAAAATGGTTTGCTACTCACAAGTAGGCTAAAAATGCAGGTTTTGCCACCCTCGAGTGGGCTTGAAACTCATAGTTTTAATGCATTATTCCAATTTAGGTAATTCAACCTCCACCCACAGGCACTCAAGCAGTTATATCACATAAGCATCTAGCCACATAGTAAGCATGCTGTCATGTTAACATTCACACTCGTGCGGGATGCTAAAGCATAAAATACTTACAAAGTACTCCGTGACAAAACAAGAACATATTAGTAATCATGCGCGTGATCCTAGTTCATGTTAAGTGGCTAATGCATCGCATACAAAATGTCACTAGAATAGGCTCGGCTAATCTAAGGATGACATGTGAAAATGCATAGATAGCACGTATTCAATTTTGGAAGTGAGATACTTATGCAGTTAGCATGGTGCGCCAAGCCTGGTGCATGCAATACTGATGAATGATGCACGCATGCATAGCATAAAGATGCTAAAGTAAATATGCCCTAATACTAACCATCAAAGCAGGTAAGTAAAAGGGAAGAAAGAAGTGGTGGTTGGAAGACATGCACACACGCACCCACACTTATTACAAATTTGCCCTCGCTCGGAGAGGCCGAAAGAATAATACAATTTAACTAACTAATAAGCTAATTAAATAATTACAGACCACCTAATTAATTAAGAAAATTAATTAATCTAATTTAAGCAAAAAACAGCCTCGGGAAGAGGGTCCGATGCGATGCGTGTTCGATTTAAGTCACCGCCATGCACAAGCCTCTGCTGATCGTTTCGCCTCAAAATTGTATAACTCCCAAGGTATGCTCTCTGGGCACTGTGGAACACCATCGGCTAGGAGGGATGGCCACCGGCCATGTATGATGGTCACCGGCCACAAATTAATCCATCGGCCAACAATGGATGGCCGGTCGACACTGTATATGGCCGGTCGGCCAAAACTCCCTGCAGAACCTGCAGTTGATAGCAGCAGAGGGCAAGGCATAGCATGGCAATGCATTTCAAGCAATGTATGCACCAATCACACTCCTTATCATGTTTATGACTCAAAGGAGGATGGGCCTCGATTCTCGGACCACCAATCGCGCATTTCCATGCATGATGGCCCAAAGAATCAAGTGTACATCTTGATATGGAATGCAATGCACATAAACAAACCAATGGAACTCAACCTCTATCACAAGCATTTCAAGAGGCCAAGTATACATGCAAATGCAATGCAACTCTAAGCATGTTGGCTAGTATGCAACATGGCAATACAAGGAAGCATACAAAGCATGCAACAAGCAAAGGGGGTGGACTTAAACTAAATTAGGCAGCCCTCAAACAAGCCTAAAATAGTGGCCAATGCTATGGAAGTGAAGTCCAAAACACACATACACATGCACATGTTAATAGGCCAACACTTAAGTACATAAGAGCAACTTTTAAGCACACTTAAAAGAGACTAAACATGGACAATTAGCATGCACTAAAAGCTCTGAATATGTATAAAATAGAGGTGCCAAACCTACCAATTAACACAAGCAAAGCATGCTAGCATGGCCAAAACTCAAGGCAAGCTAAAAGAGCATGGAATCACATTTAGCAAGACCAAGCATGGCATGAATTAAATGACTAAAAATAGAGTCTTAGCATATTAAAACAAAGCCTAAAGATCACTTAGATGACATCTAAATGACTTGAATTCAAGAGCATGCACAATTGACCAAACATGGAGCATAAGGCATAACCTCATAAGGCATCAAAGGAGCATCAAAGGCAAGCATACAAGTATGTCATGGGGACTAAAATGATGCCATAAGTGGTGCCAAACCACTAAAATGAATCCAACAATGCATACGCAACACTCCACATACTTAAAGCCTACAAGCTGACAATGCAAAGGAGCTATGCAATACATGTTATGGTTGACTAAAACAACCAAAAAATAGACCTTCAACATGCTAAAAAAAGCACAAAAACTTCGCGAAGCTAGACCAAAAGCATGCTTAAATAAGGGTCAAAACCTAGATGCATGTTATGGCTACAATATGGCATTACAAGACATGTATGCTAAACAAGCAAGGTGTGCCCAAACCAACTAAAAACAGAGGTAAGACATGGCAAAATACTACCAAAAAACTACTGAAATATGGCCAACATGATCTCAAAATGGTGCTCAACACATGAGTCTTAAATGGCCCTTTTCAAGGACAACAAGGAGAAGGGGTGGCCCTCTCCTTCCTAGGACCTCAAGGCACCAACCTCACCTCTGAAATCCCTCAAGATTTCAGTGGTGAGGAGGCCCAAACACAATAGGCCCTAGCTCAACCAAAATGGCACAAAATGGAGCCTTTCAAGGCTTAAGAGGGGTCAAACAACCCCAAATGCCAAAGCACCCTTAACCAACTATTTAGAGGGCTAAAAAAAAAAATTTATGTTATATACTAAGCCCAAAAACAGATGCAAGATAGGCAAATAGGCTATGCAAAAATGGGGAATAAAGAGACTAGTTTCTTACCCTTGTAGACCTTCTTCACCAATGGTGGACCAGCTGGTTCTTCAAGCTCAAACCAGCTCCAAAACTCCAAAAACAACCCTCAAGGACCTTAGCTCCAAGAAAAGGTGTGATGGTGGGTGTTTGTGTGCAAAACTAAGGTAAAACACACACAAAATACACAAAGAGAGAGATATAGAGATAGGATATATGCAAACCCTAACCCTAGAACTCAAAGTTCTGGAAAAATATTGTCTAAAAATGTCTCACCTCTAACAAGAGAGAAGATCCTCTCTTTTATAGACAATTGTGTCTTGTAAAGCTTCCAAAGGAAGCTAACAAGAGGGAAATCCCTTCATACACGTGTATGAAGGGGGTGACAGTGTATGCCAGCTGCCCAAAAATATCTGCAAAAGCAGATACACAATAGTCGGCCGGCCAAAAATGCAATTAACTAAAGAAAGATATCCGGCCGGCCATCTATAGTGCCGGCCGGCCAAACATTTGGCTGATGGCAACAAAACACGGCCGGTGGCCTCAAGCTATGGCCGGTGGAGTGTGGGGATGGCCAACAAGCCATTCCCTGCCCCTCCAAGGCAAAACACAAGTGTTTGGTGCAAAACTAGGCACGAAACAGTCGAGTCGAGAGATCCTGAGGCAAGGGGCGTAGCCGAGACCTCCGGGAATTCAAGACGAACACAAACATGGATAATCACCGAGTGTTCAAGCGGTGACGTCCAAGTCTTGAGGACGGTTAAAAATGGGGTGTCTACAAATAATAGTAACTTTACAGATTTTTATTTTTTATTTATTTATTTTTACATGAACGATATCCGTCGCCGCCACCGATCGAGATCCGCCACAGCCTCATCTTCCTTCGACATCGTGGGTCTCTCTCTCTCATGCTCAGATCTGTATATATGAGTTGAAATCTGTTTCAGATCTGTTTCACTAATTTGTGTTGGAGAACACAGATCTGAGATCATCCCCATCTGCAGAGGTTTGATCTGTTGATGATGATGAATAGGAGGTTAGGGTTTTTGGTTTTGGGGCCATTTTGAAAGCAGTGATTCTGGTTATGGATCTTTCTTCTTTTTTTTCATGTATATTGAACAGATCTAGACTCGTCTCTCTCTCTCCTCCTCTCTTGGATCTGATTATCCCTCTTTTCTTATTATTATTTAAGTTTAGATCATTGTTGTTGTAGATGAAAACAAATCCAAACATATCTATCTTTTTTTTATTTTTATTTTTTTTGTTTGAACAAAATATTTGGTTTGAACAGATCTATCAATTTTATTTAAGGAAAAAACAATTGAACGGCTTGTTGAAAATATTGTTGTATTGCTTGAAGATTTTTAGAGCTTTGATATATGTGTAAACTTCCATTAGTACAGATAGGTTGAGAATTCCAACTTCATATACAATTGTGTAAACTTCTATTATTATTATTATTATTATTATTTTGAATTTTGTTATTTTGCTGTGTGTATGTATTTTATCATTGCACAGGATTGGTAGATCTGGTATGGACCTCCAAGTGTTTGTTGAAATGGCTCTAAAACAGAATCTGAGAAGCTTAGTACAGATAGAGAAAAAGTAGAGAGAGAAAGAATATCAACAGATAGTGGATCTGACAAAATCGAATAGATATTTTCATTGGCTAGGAAAAAAATAAAAATTTAAAAACATAAAAGAATTTGGACAGATAAAAGTTTGAATAGAATATTTGTATAGATAAAATTTAAATAGATAGATTAAAAAAAAAATTGAACAAATGGATTTAAAAATTTTGATAGGAAAAAAAATTAAATAGATAGTCAAAAATTTGAATAGATAGATAAGATGATAGATCTATTTAAATAGGGTGGAAAATTGAACAAATAGATAAAAAATTAGATAGATCGGATTTTATTTGGACAAATATTTTTAAACAGATAAGGGAAATTTGAATGAACAGGTTAAAAATTGAACAGATATGGTGAAAAATTTGAGCAGATAGTCAATGAAAAGTCAAATAGATAAAAAAAAAAAAAAAAAAAAAAAGTCGAAAGTAAAATTAGAAACAAAATGTCTTATAGGATTTTTTATCAAACTATTTTACAAAATTTAAGTAAGTTTTTTTTTTTATTTACAAAAGAATATACAAAAAGTAATAAAAAAAAATAACGTCACTAAAAAAATAAAAAGATAAAAAAATGTATTAATATAATTTGTTTGTAAGGATTCGAGTATGGGATATGACTAATAGTTCATCTGGACTAATAGTCTATTGTTTGATTCAAAATTTTTGAACTAAACTAATAGTTAATTCAGACTATGAATCCCAAATTTATGGAATTGTTTTATCCCATGGGGCGTGGGACACAATCCATAGACAGCGATGCTAGGGGCCTTGAATTGTCGAGGCTCGAATGCCTCAACAATTCCTCTCCCTTCACTTTCTGTTATTTTTTCTTTTATTTGTTGGTGTTGGTTTTTTTTTTTTTTTTTTTTTTTTTAAGGGTGATATTGTAACAACGCCCGCGGGGGGACCTCGCTACAGTTCGGACTCCCTTTTGTGTCACGGTTCTTAATCTTGAACCAAAGAGTCCAAATCTGGCAAATCGTTTTGAGAAACAGATTTTTAAAAAGAAGTGCCAAACATGGACTGCTTTACTAGATACAGAGTCTCCACCTAAATATTTTTTAAGGGGAAATTTAGGAAACCCTGACTCGGTGCCAAAGGCCATGTGTCCGTCATCACCAAAGTTGCCTCTGCTTGGGAGCTTGGGTACGATTGGGGAAGGTCAGCTATGAGCACCCCCTCTCGCCCGGTCCGAAGACCGGCCTCTACTAACCGTGATATTCAATTTTGAAAACGTTGTGTGTTCTTATTCCGGTTATTAGCCTAGAATTACTATGTTATGCTACAAGACAAACAAGTATAGACCAAATCGCCTAAATTGGAACAAAACATTTCATGTTTGTTTTGGAAATGGTTTGCTACTCGCAAGTAGGCTAAAATGCAGGTTTTGCCACCCTCGAGTGGGTTTTTAGAAAAGGTGATTTTGCCACTCTCCAGTGGGCTTTAAAACTCACAGTTTTAACGCGTTATCCCAATTTAGGTAACTCGACCTCCATCCACAGGCATTCAAGCAGTTATATCACATAAGCAGCTAGCCTCATGGTGATCATGCTATTATGACAACATTCACACGTATGCGATATGCTAAAGCATAAAAGCTTACCTAGTACTCCAAGCCAAAACAGAAACTAGTTAGTAATCAATGCATGATCCTAGTTCATGTTAAGTGGCTAATGCATCATAGGCAAAATGCAGCTATAATAGGCTCGGCTATCCTAGACATGTTATGTGAAATGCAATCAATTGATGCACGTATTCAATTTGGAATTGAAGTACAAATGCAGTTAGCATGATGCGCCGAGCCCGGTGCATGGAAGAGAAATGTATGGATGCACGCATGCATAGCATAAGGTAAGCTAATTTAAACGTGCCCTAATCTACCATCATAAGCGGGTAAATAAAAGGGAAGAAAAAAGTGGGGATTGGAAGACATGCACACATACGCACCCACACTTATTACAGGTTCGCCCTCGCCCGGAGAGACCAAATAAATATATGACTTAATTAACCTACAAGCTAATTAATTATTATAGACCACTTAATTAATTTACAAATTAACTAAGCTAAGCTAAGGAAAGCAGTAAAGTCCTCGGGAAGCGGGTCCAATGCAATGCATGCTCGGTCTTGCTCGGAAGTGCACTGCCATGCATAGACTGCCTCTGTTTTCCCTGCTCTGCCCCTCTGAAGACTGCCAAAGTCTCATAGTTTCTTCCCTGGACATTGGGAGACACCATCGGCTAAGTAGAATTGCCATCGGCAGTGGAATGTGGTCATCGGCAGAGAGTGAAGCTATCGGCCACCAATTGATTGCCGGTCGGCACTCTGTGCAGTCGATCGGCAATAAATTCTCAGAACTGCTTTGATAGCAAGAGAGACGAGCCTTGCATGGCAATGCAATTCAAGCAATATATGCACCAATCACACTCCTTATCATGTTAAGGACTCAAAGGAGGATATGCCTCGATTCTCGGACCACCAATCACGCATTTCCATGCATGATGGCCCAAAGAATCAAGTATGCAACTTCAATTTCAAATGAATGCAAACCAAATAAGCACACAAGGAGGCCCAACCCCAATCATATTCATCTCAAGAGGTCTAGCACACATGCTAATGCAATGCAATCCTAGGCATGTTGACTAGTATGCAACCATGGCAATGCAAATAAGCATACAAGCTAACAAGCATACAAGACTTGAAACATCAATGTTAACCAACAAGCATGCAAGATGCAATGTGGATGTCCAAGCATACAAACAAGCATGTGACTTCATTCAATCATGCAAGTTCCAATATGCAACAACTTACCAATATGCTACAACACACAAGGAGCATATGCAACCAACGAAGGGATGGACTTAAACATGATTTAGGCTTTAAATAGGCCTAAAAAAGTGGCAAAAAATGCTAAGTACATGAAGGCAAATGTTCATGCAAACATGCATAGATGCATGGTTCAAGACTTAGGCATATTAAAGCAACTTTTAATCACACTTAAAAGGCACAAACATGGACATATAACCAACATGTTAGACACTAGAAACATGGTAGAAAAGGTGCCCAATCAAACAAGTCATGCAAGTAAGGCATGCTAGAGGGGTTAAAGCTTAAGGCATACAAGAGGTATTGCATGGTGGCTATACAAAGCAAGGCATGAATGACTCCAACGACCTAAAACAGTCCTTTAGCACACCAAATCATGCAAATAAGCTTCACAAAGCTTGGCCAAAACACAAAAGCATGATAGTCTAAATACTATGCATGTATTGAAGCAATCATGGCATTACAAGGTAGGTATGCAAAGCAAGCATGGTGTACCAAAACCAACACACAACAATGTTATATCATGGCATAATAAGCATGAAAAACTGCCAAGACATGATCAACAAATACTCAAACATGATGCTCCCTCAAGAGGCCAAAAAGTGCCCTTTTCAAGGACAACAAGGAAAGGGGGTGACCCTCTCCTTCTTGGGACTTCAAGGTACCATCCTTGCCACTGAAATCCCTCAAGATTTCAGTGGTGAGGAGGCCCAAATACGAAAGTCCCGAAGCTCACTCAAAATAGCACAAAAAGGGACCTCTCAAGGCTTAAGAGGGGTCAAACACCTCCAAACCACAAAACACTCTAAACAAACTATTTAGAGGGCCTAAAAACAGAACTTTTTTATGTTATACACTAAGCACAAAAACAGTTCTAAGATGGGAAAAAAGACGAATGCAAGAAAGGGGTAAAAAGGACTAGTTTCTTACCCTTGAAGAACCTCTTCAACAATGGTGGACCAAAGACCCTTGAGCTCCAAACCAGCTTCAAAGCTCCAAAAACAAGCCTCAAGAACCTCAGTTCCAAGAGGATGGTGTGATGGTAGGTGTTTGTGCACAAAACTAAGCCTAAAACACACACAATGGCAAGAGAGGGAGAGATATAGATATAGGTTAGATACACTAACTTAAACCCTAAAAACCAGAGTCTTCTCACTCTCTTCTCCAACTTCTCTAACCCTAGAACAAGGGAGAGAGAGCCTCCTCTTATAGAGGAGCCAATCTTGTAAAGCTTACAAAGTAAGCTAACAAGAGGTCCATCCCTCCATACACGTGTATGGAGGGGAAGCAAATGGAAGACAGCTGTGCTAAAATATCTGCAAAAGCAGATGAACAGTAGTCGGCTGCTCAAAATTGCCATTTTGACAAAATTGACTACTGACCGGCAACAAAGAATGCCGACCGGCAACATACATTGCCGGTGGAAACAAAACACCAGCCGGTGGCCTCTAGCCATGGCCGGTGATGTGTGGGGATGCCTCACAAGGCATTCCCTACCCCTCCAAGGCAAAACACAAGTGTTTGGTGCAAAACCAGACACTAAACAGTCGAGTTCGGAGATCCTGAGGCAAGGTGCGTAGCCGAGACCTCCGGGAACTCCAAACGAACACAAACATGGATAATCACCGGGTGTTTAAACGGTGACGTCCAAGTCTTGAGGACGGTCAAAAATGGGGTGTCTACAGATATGTGTAGGGATGTGTCAAAAAACTAGACATTCTGATTCAAATTTTAGGTTAGACTAGTTGGGTGATAAAACTAATCATTAAGAGCTTGGTTAAAATTTGTTAATTCCATATAATTTTGTACGAGTCTCTGCTAATTAAAATAAAAATATAATAAGGACTCATACAAAATTATATATAATTAACAAATTTTAACCAGCAGCCTAACTGATCAGTCAATTTTATCATTCAATCAGTCTAACCCAACTCACTCACCTTATCAGACCACACAGTCTGAGTTGGTGCAAGGTGTCTAATTTTTTGGCACATCCCTATTGTCACGACCTAAACTCGCCCCTATAGGCTTAGCATCGTAATCGACCAGTAATTTTGGGATTAACAAAATAAGGGGCTAGTGGAAGCAATTATACAAGCATATAATGTCTACAGAGTTGTGCAAACATATATGGGACAGAAAATTTAAAACTTATATTCACATATATGTGACGTCATATATACATCAGTCATACATCACCCAAAAATGGATAAAGCAAAACGAGACTTAGCCCTTTATACAGTCTAAACAAAAGTCTTATCCCAAAAGAGAAAAGGTAAAAGATAAAACAAATACCGTGTGCACTTTATTTGAATGCTTGAGACACTTAGGAACCTCTTCTAGAGGCACTGTGGTTAGCTTGACAAAACATAATTCCAGGCAATAGCTTAAGCTTGGTCTCGCACCTGATCACCTATGTACATAAATAATACAGTGAGTTGGAGCCTAGTGAATAACGACAAAATAAAGGGTTTCAGAATGATGTCTATCACAAATTCAAAAATCAAAGCTCATATCAGAAATAGATTCATATTCACATACTTATACAAATTTCATAAACAGTTATACGTGTTACATCCATTAGCTAACAGTTCAGATTGGTCATAAAGACCCACGTACATCGTCAATACCGACAACTATAAAGGTCAACACCTTTGTGCATATATAGCCATGGTATTGTTACTCCCAGGCAAAGGCTACGTGAACATAGGTCTCGGTATTATTACCTCCAGACATGGGCCACACGAACATAGACCATGATATTGTTACCCCTAGGCAAGTGCCATGTGCATATTGGCCACGGTATTATTATCCTTCCAGGCGAGGGCCACATGAACATAGACCATGGTATTGTTACCCCTTGGCAACAACCACGTGAACTAAAAATGCCACAAATACATTTCAGAAAAATGGACATTCATTCATGATTCATAAATAACATTTCAGAAAAATGATCATATCATTTCAGTCAAAAAATATTTATAACTAAAAATAGCTTTACAGAATTGTTACTCACAAATAGTTCCAATGGTAGAATAGATCACGTGGATAGAACAAACTGATCAGGCAGTGCTAACATGTGACCAACACAAACACGTGACAGATACACTTGAACATTTGACCCAAAAGTGCTTGACTTATCATTCTTCTTTCTTAACGTGCGTTTCTAACTCTTATCCTCATTATCATGTCTTAATTAAGGCTTAGGAATACTTATGATGTAATGAGGATGCCAAAACATACATGGAAAACACTTGTTAAAATTTCTAAAACAAGGCAGTTCATTCGAACGCAACTTTGGTCGCTCAAGCGGACCCTTTGGTCTGTAAAACTTCTGGGAGCTCACATTTTACGCTCGAACGCAACTTTTGGTCACTGGAGCCAAAGCTCAAAAATAAGAGTGGTCACTCGAGCGTAGATCTTGTTGCTCAAGCCAACCCTCAACTCTGCAAAAGTACTAGGAGCTCGCATCCTTCACTTGAGAGCAGACTTCACCGTTCGAGCGAAGAGTGTAAATTCTAGAATTTTCAGATTTGTTTCCCAAGTTCAAAACTCGAATTTAAAGCTTAAAAACACATTCTTTGGGTCCCAGAACTTGAGAAAACATGTAGAAAATCATAGAGTTTCATGAATTACAAATCATTTCGCAAAATCAAAGCTCAAAAGCAAGTCAATTATTCCAAAAGTGAACTTGAAACCCATATCTATATATATAGATAACATGCATGTATGGAATTGAAATCTCTCCTTCTCAAAACATAAATTCATGGAGTGAAAAGTATAAAAACATGAAAAATCTTTCAAGTCCATCAACAAAAATCTCGTGCATGTGAGAATTGTTTAAAATTCAAACTCAAAATGAGATGAAAATATATGCAAGCATGATATGGTCTTCTTTCCTACTTCATTAACTTAATTCTTGCATTAATCAACTTGATTCTCTTGAATTCATGCTCTTGATGACTCAAACACTTAGTTGGATTCTTACCTTGAAGGCTCAATTGTGCTCTAGATGTCCAATTCTTTGAGCTAGGAGGCCAATTTCCAGCTTTCTTCGAAATTCTCCCATTTCCTCTCTTGATTACAATCTTTTCTTCACTCACTCTTCTTTTTCACATTGGTGTCTCAAAAATGATGAAATGAGAGTGTGTGTGATGTTCTAAAATAAACTTAAGTAGGGGGTGAGTATAGTCCAAATTGGTTCGGATTGGGGTAAAATCGGGACCAATCCGTTATATATAGTTCTTGGAAAAAAGGAACCAATCCAATCTGTTTAAATCATGGAATTAATCCGAACAAATCCATTTAAACATAAATTGAATCGGTTTAGGACCACAGATTCACATAATTAAACAACAAATATATATATAGAACATTTTAATTTTATAAAAATATAAACAAGCATCATATTAGTTTCACAATAGCAATATGTCTTTCCTTAATAGCAACATATTGTTCTAGAATTTAAATAACCATAAAAAACTGCTTCTAGCATAAGTATTTAAATCATTATAAATTAAAACTAAAAACTAACAAACAAATGTAATAAAAGAAGATACTATGTGGGTTTAGGTTTTATATGGAATAAGAGAAAATACTATGCAAGATGGTATATAATATAAATATAGGCTATTTGTATACAAATCCGGATCGATAATCGTGGAGTTCAATCCAAAACCGATCCGTGGACTATGGATTTTAAATTTTCAATTGGGAACCGAACCATGGATTCAAAAATCAATGTAAACCTCTTGAATTGGCTCGATCGGATCGGATCAATTACGAATTTCACAGATTCCTTGCTCATCCCTAAACTTAAGCTTTATATAGGCTTGATTAGTAGGGTTTAATTAAGCTTGGCTTAAGGCCAATCAATTGGTATTATTTTATTCTAAATATTTGAATCCAAATCAGAATCCAATTAAACTTACTATAAAATTCTAAAAATTATAAATAACACATAAACGGAGTCAATTTTGCATTTGGAAGACGATAAGGCTTTCAATTTGCATAATGAAACAGAAGCACAAACAGATATTTCTACGACCGACAGATACAACAACATATAAAACATATAACACATAATTAACACATGTTTCCATCATAATTACTTATTAAGCATTTTTAAGTAAAGTTGATTAGGGTAGACACCCCATTTTTGACCGTCCTCAAGACTTGGACGTCACCGTTTGAACACTCGATGATCATCCATGTTTGTGTTCGTCCTGACTTTTCGGAGGTTTCAGCCGCGTACCTTGCCTCGAGACCTCTCGACTTGTGTTTTTGCTTATAAGGGCAGGGAATAGCTTGTTGGCCACCCCAACATCTCACCGGCCATGGCTTGAGGCCACCGGCCCTCTTTTCTTGCCACCGGCCATTGGTGATGGCCAGTCGGCACTTTGTTTTGTTGGCCGACCATTAATTTGGCCGAGACCTTTTTTTGGGGAGGTTTAACCCTTTTGAACCCCTGTTTTAGCTTCTTAAGGAAGCTTGAACCTTTTGAACCCTTGGTTCTGGCTTCTTGAGGAAGCTTGAACCTTTTGAACCCTTGGTTTTAGCTTCTTGAGGAAGCTTGAATCTTTTGAACCTTTGTCTAGCTTCTCCAAGAAGCTTGAACCCTTTGCTCTAACTTCTCTAAGAAGCTTGACCCTTTTTAGCTTCTCCAAGAAGCTTGGCCTTTTTAGCTTCTTAGAGAAGCTTGAACCCTTCTAAGCTTCCAAGAGAAGCTTGCACCCTTTGCCTAGCTTCTCCAAGAAGCTTGGCCCCTTTACCTTAGCTTCCCTTAGAAGCTTGCCCCCTTTGACCCTTTTGCCTTAGCTTCTCCAAGAAGCTTAGGCCTTTTGCCTTGCTCTATAAATAGAGGGCCTCTCCTCCCATTTCAAGGGTTGAAAAAAATCTGATATATAGGATATATATACCACTCTCTCTCTATATCTGCCTCTCTCTCTACATTTGTGTGGGTTAGAAAGTTCAAAAGGGTCTAATTCTTGCACATTTACACTACACCTCTTTAGCCTAACACCTCCAACACCAACCTAAGCATCTTCGAGGGTCTTGAGAGGTCCTAAGGAGCTGCATTTTTGGTCCATAAGCTGCTGGAGTCGCAGTTTTGAAGAAGTTCATCAAGGGTGAGCACTATTCCCTCTTTATTCCCTGTTTTTGCACACACTTTTAGCTTATCTTGCTTGCTATTTTGAGCTTTGTGTATAACATAAAAAAGTCTTTTTTTTTTTTTTGTGTTTAAGATACTTCATTAAGGTCACTTTTGTGTTTATGGTCGTTTACCTCCTCTTAGGCCTTGTTTGGCCTCATTTTTGTGTGTTTTTGGTGAGCTCCGGGACCACCTTGTTTGGACCTCCTCACCACTGAAATCTTGAGGGATTTCAGTGGTGAGGATGGTGGTTTGAGGTCCTAAGAAGGAGAGGGCCATCCCCTCTCCTTATTGTCTTGTTTACTTGCATTTTTGGCTTTACAAAGAAGCCCATACTTGCATGCTTCCAAGCTTTGTTTCAGGCATTTTTCAGTGGGTTTTAGGACCCCCATAAGCCATTTCCAGAGTTGTCTTGGCTATGTTGAATGTCCTTCTTGCATGTGTAGAGTAGCCCTCTTATTGGCCTTTCAAAGGAACGCATCATTCTTGCATGCATGGACCTTGTCTCTATGGGTTTTTAGGGCTTATTTGACATACCATATTACTGTTTTTGGCTGGTTTAGTGACCTCTCATATGCTTCATATAGGTGTAGTGTAAATCATGCTTACTAGCCTATGTTGCATGTTGTTTTGGCCCCTCATGTTAGCACCTTTTGGCCATGCCTTGAACTAATTTCATGCATGTTTTGGACTGCCTTAGCACTGTTTTCATGCCTCATGGTCGAATAATGCTTGTTATGCATGCTTGTAGTGCAATGCCCATGCCTAACTTTGAGTTTTGAAGCTTCTTGCATGCTTGAATGATAGTGTTTTCATGTTTTAGGGTCATTTTGGAGTCATTTGGCATGCCATTTCAGATCTGGAACATGCACCATTGTATGCCATATTTCCTCCTTGCCATGCTTTGGTAGAGTTGCATTTTTGTGCCTTAAGCTTGGTTAATGCATTGTGCATGCATTACATGTATTTTGTTGCCTCACTTGCATCATCATGGCTACTGATTTTGGCATGCTTGCGAGCTATCCATGTTAGTTTAAGCCCATCATCGCATGTTGTTGTATGCCATGTATGTTTACATGTCTAGGTTGTGTGCCTATTGCATATTAGATGCATTACATAATCATGTTGCATTAGCCTTGCTTGCATACTTAGGTTGCATTGCATTGTGCATACATCCCTTGCCTCTTGATCAAGTATGATAGAGGTTGAGGCTTTTGATGTGTTTTGTGTGTGCATTTCACTTGATATTGAAGTTGCAAACTTGGCCTCTTAGGCCATCATGCATTGAGATGCATAATTGATGGCCTAAGGGTCGAGAGTCATGCTCCCTTGAGTCCATTGCATGATAGGGAGTATGTCCATGCATACATTTACTTGAAAATTCCATGCCATACACTGCTTGCCCTCTGCTGCTGTCAACTGCAGGTTTCAGTAGGAAGAATTGGCCGGCCAGCAGTGTTGAGTGCCGACCGGCAAAACATGTTTGGCCGATAGCACAAGTTTTGGCCGATAGTACCATTCCCATGGCCGGTGGAATTGTGTTATGGCCGGTGACATTCCAGGACACTCAGGCAGTGATTCAAAGCAATTCCGGAAATTTGTGTGATCCTCAGAGGGGCAGGGCAGTGTAAACAGAGGCAACAGTGCTATGGCAGCGAGTTTCCGGGCGAGACAGATCAAGCATGCATCATCCACGCATCCCGAGGCAGGGCTGGGGCCACCTTCTTTCTGCATTTATTTCGTTAATTAATTAAGGGTCTGTAATAATTAATTAGCTAGGATAGCTGATTTATTATTTGGCCTGTATATTCTTTTGGTCCCTCTGAACGAGGGCGAATTGTAATAAGTGTGGGTGCGTGTGTGCATGTCTTCCAACTCCCGCTTCTTTTTCCCTTCTACTTACCTGCTTTTGATGGTTAGTATTAGGTCATGTTTAATTTAGCATACCTTATGCTATACATGCGTGCATCCATTCATTTGTCTTACATGCACCGGGCTCGGCACATCATACTAACTGCACTTGTATTTCAATTCCAAGTTAAGTATTTGTTAGTTGCAGCATTTCACATGCCATCTTTAGGATAGCCGAGCCTATTATAGTTGCATTTTGCATGTGTTGCATTAGCCACCTTAACATGAACTAGGATCATGCATATGATTACTAACTAGTTTCTGTTTTTGCTTGGAGTACTAGGTAAGTTTTTATGCTTTAGCATACCGCATGCGTGTGAGTGTTGCTATAATAGCATGATTACCATGAGGCTAGCTCCTTATGTGATATAACTGCTTGAATGTCTGTGGGTGAAGGTCGAATTACTTAAATTGGAATAATGCATTAAAACTGCGAGTTTTGAAGCCCACTCGAGGGTGGCAAAACTTGTATTTTAGCCTACTTACGAGTAGCAAACCATTTTCAAAACAAACTTGAAATGTTTTGTTCCAATTTAGGCGATTTGGACTATACTTGTTTGCTGTGCGCATCACGTAGTAAATCTAGGCTAATAACCGGAATAAGAACGCATATTGTTTTCAAAACTAGATATCATGGTTAGTAGAGGCCAATCTTTGATCGGGCGAGCGGGGTTGCTCATAGCTGACCTTCCCCAATCGTACCCAAGTTCCCGAGCCGAGGCAACTTTGGTGATGACGGACACGTGGCCTTTGGCACCGAGTCAGGGTCTCCTAAATTCCCCCAAAATAAAATATTTAGGTGGCGACTCTGTATCTGGCAAAGCAGTCCATGTTTGGCACTTCTTTCAAAAATCTGTTTTCTCAAAATGATTTGTCAGATTTGGATTCTTTGGTTCAGATTAAGAACCGTGACAATTTGAGTCCGAACTGTAGTAGACCCACAGATGAACAGAACGGGATTCCCCTCCTGGGACGTTCGAGGACGTCTATAATTAGCTAATCACAGGTCGAGATTGTTATACCTATACATAACCATCATTCCAAAAAAAAAAACAAAAACCAAGCCAACACAATCCAACAAATAAAAAAAAAATTAAAAAAAAAGAGAAAGAGAGGAAGTTGAGGCATTCGAGCCTCACAATTCGAGGCCCCAAACATTTCCCATCGATAGGATAACTCATCCCATGAGATTAGGTAATAAAATTATATTTTTGACCCTCTACAATTTAATAGTTTTTTAAAAATAAAATTTATTTATTAAATTATTTATACTTTATTGAATTCTTTATTTTAATAATCATATGGTATTAATTATACTTAGTAAGGTAAAATAAAATTTAAAAATCTCAACTATAAATTAAAATAAATTTATGTAATTTTTATTCATATTTTATTTATTTAATTTTTTAAAAGTTCTAGTAAAAAAATAAATAAAATTTATAATTCAGATTTACTATTCCTATTATTTAGTAAATAATTCAAAAAGGCAAAATAGTCTTTTAAATATTTATCCTTCCCCATAATATTCCAAACAAAAATAGGATTCAATACAATAATTCAATCAAGACATTTAATCCTATGACTAAACAACCAAACAAATATAGGATTTAATAGAATAGTCTAATTCAGACATTTAATTCTATGACTAAACAAACATAAAATACAAATCTAATCAAACTAAATAGTTTGAGGATAATATATCCTATAACTAACAATCTAATAAATTATAATATCTTTTTATTCAATCCGTCTAAACAAACAATCCCTCAATATCTATTACATAAAGTTAAAAGAGAATATACCCTATCATACAAGAAAAATATTAATAAGAAATCATAGCTGGGAAGCATGCGATGTTTTATGTGCCTCAAAGTTGGTTTTGTTTTGTTTTCTTTTTTTTTTTTTATTTGTTTTGTTTTATTTATTTATTTTATTTTTGGAAAAAAAAAACGTACTTGGGAATTCCTAGATTAGACGGAATCATTATCAAATCTAAGGTTAGATTCGGAGATCTAATGGCATAAATAAATAACTATAATATTAAGAATATTAAATTTTTGAGAGACTTATTTATAAGTCTTTTTTCAAAATCTTATACTAGGCTAAGTTCTGTGTAATTTCTTATAGAGTCTCAAGTCTTATTTTCATTAGAATGTATTCCACAAGATCCTAATCTTTTTATCCCTAATTTTCACACATTCCCTCTCTCGCTCTCTCTCTCTTCTGTTGGTCTTCATCCTCCTCTGCTTCGCCTTTCTCTTCCTCCCTTCCACTTTACTACCTTTCATGACAATAATACTTAAGAATGTACTGTTGCTTCCAGCCGTCAACGTGGCACCACTAAAAAGTATCCACCAGTCTAACTCGCAAGATGTACTCAACATTTGGCCTCCTCGCCGTGTCCACCAATGTTCTCTTCCTCAACTTCTTAGAATGAGTTTATATACATATGTGAAAAATAAAAATTTACAGATACATTACACTAAAAATAAAAACGTAACATTTTATGTAATATATCAGTAAAATTTTCACATAAATTAGTAATATTAATTTTCACATAAAAACGTAAATAAAAACGTATAATTTTTTAAATTTTACAATTAATAATACAAAATAAAAATATATTAAGATTATATGTCTATTTCAAAACAAACGGATTACAAAAATAAAAAACTTATTAAGTTTGCGAAACGTAACGTGACACATTACGTTACGTTTATGTAAATGTCAGATTACATTTATATAGGTGTCACGTTACGTTCATATTTGTGTCACGTTACGTTCATATAGATGTCATGTTACATTACGTTTATGTAGATATGTCACGTTACGTTTATGTAGGTGTTACGTTACGTTCATATTGGTGTCACGTTACGTTTATATAGGTGTCACGTTACGTTTATATAGGTGTCACGTTACGTTACGTTTATATCAATTTCCTATATATGGTTTTATTACTTATTTATGATATTAATAACTAATATTGAGGGTAAATGTGTCAACAGACTTCCCACAGGACTTATGGGAACATAAGTTTTTTAGTAAGACCATATGTAGCATAAGTCTCCATAATAGGACTTCTAAATAATTTTTCCTAAATTTTTTACTATCTAAAAGTTTAAATGTCTCATACGGGTGAAATTTGTAATTTTGTAAACTCGATATTATGTGAAACATTTGGTCATTTGATCATTTATTTTATAAAAAATTTAAAACCTATAACATTTTCCTATTTTAATTATTTTTGTTTAACAAAATATTTTAGCATTTAAATTTTTAACTAAATAAAATTATAATTTAAATTTTTAGAGCGAGTGTCCTAAATAATCCCAAACAACAGTAACATATTAATCTATCTATCATGCTCCAAAAACAGCCCATGAGTTTTTATTGTTGTTTTTTGTGCTGGTTTGGTGGTCCGACCTTAAAAATCTCCAAAATGGAGACGCCACATGCTTTCGAGATTATATAGGTTGAAAAAATAAAATGAAAATACGAATAGATTCTCTCCAGTTGGAGAGGTGTGGTTGAACATCAGTAGTCCTGATCTACAAACATATTTCAATATTTAAACAACTTATTTTTTACACGTTGAATTGACTATTTACATATTCCAAATATACGTATATCTTGTGTCTTGCTCTCTAATTCATGCATAAGATGAACGAAGTCAATAGTGACATGATAGATCAATTTGACTTAAAATAATACATGAAATCCATCTTTAAAAATAAATATAATTTGATTATATAATTATATTAGATTAATATTATTTCTTTACATGACTCAAAAGTATTTTACCAGTTGAAATATGTCACTTCACTAAAATTAATTCAAATGAGCTCACCAAATCTAACCACACCTTTCTAGTTGGAAGCCAACTAGATAATTCCTTAAAATAGTGTAATGTTTTTTTCTTTTTTTTTTCTTTTTTTTTTTTAGAATCTAAAAAAACTAAGCTCTATTTGATTAGATTTTAACATTCTATTTTCTAAGAAGTTTTGAAAATAACTAATAACTAATTTAGTGGAGAAAAAAATTAAAATTTTGTTATTGGTAACAAAATAATTACATTTTGTTAGGGCAAAAGTTGTTTTTTTTAACATTTTAACTATTTTTTTTTAATCTCAAGACCAAATATATATATATATATTTAATAACTTATTTAACCAGAAAATAACTTTTTTAATCATGCCGGACAATGCCTAAATGAAATGATTTTGCCTTATTTTTTCTAGTCCAACACCACACAATATAGAATTAAAAATATTTCATTTACAAATCTACCAATTATTGAAATTTGAAGCTGTAGCTATCATTTCAACATTAAACACCTCTCTAGCATATATTTGAATTTGTGGGGAAATTGGCTCAATTTCTCTTCCCTCTACTTCACCATTAAGAAAGAAAAAAAAAAAAAAAAAAAAAAAAAAGTTTGGCTTCTTTTGTGAAGACCAAACCAGAAGACTCTTGAAGTAGAATTTCATCTTGAGTTCAACCTCCTAAAGGTCAATGATATGATAGAGGCACCTTGAAGCTTCCCGAACGTGTTGAAAACACGATGAAATTTCCGTCACTACCTACGCATCTCACCCTCTGAAGAAACTCTATAAATAGAGAGGTGAGGAATTGTATTTTGTATGTAAACATTAAATTGAAGAAAAAGAGAGTGGTGAGGAAACACTGAGTGAATTTGTATCTCTTTAAAATATATAGAATTTTCACTGCCCGTGGATGTAAGCTATTACCGAATCATGTAAACTCTGTGTTTCTCTATTGTGTGTGTGTTTGTTTGCCTCATTCTGTGACTCTTCCTAACCCAACAAGTGGTACCAAAGCTCGATTGAGCGAATTTTCAGTGAAACAGGGGACATTTTTCAAAATTGTTCAGATTTCAAAGTGGTTGATATCCACTTTTGATCACACCAGGTTGAAGCTCTTGACGAGAAGAGCACATAGAGAGAGAGAGAGAGAGAAAAAAAAAAAAAAGAGGTCAAAAAAGGACAACGGAGCTGCCCACATGTGCCCTATGTGCCTTCTGACGCCGTTCTCATGTACGGCGCCACTAGAACACACACGCCATGCGTCGTCCCCAGGAGAACCAAACACTGAATTCATTTTGCTATTGATCGCTGACGTCACGCCACCAGCTGATCACGTCATCCAGCTGAAACTGAGTCGAGTCGCCGCACTGCCGCTGATCTGCCACGTGTCAGCTCCACATGTCGCCATGTGTCGTTGCCACGTAATCACTACCAGTTTGGTCAACGCACCATGTCAGTTGTCACATCAGCAGGTTTGACTGCCACCTCAGCATGCCAATCAGAAACAAAATATTCTCTCAGTGATGGAATATTTTCTTGAATAACAAAATATTCTCTGAAAAGTTTTGGTCAGTTTTGGGAGCACTTTTAGGTTACTTTTTGACGTAGGAAGAGTAGTCCCCAACTAAATCTACCGTTCCAGACTCAACCACGCTATCCATTTCTTCATATTCAGATCCAAATTTTACGAGGTTGTCAGGGGTGTTGGTATTTCAAATTGTCTTAGTCGTCCCCGAAGAAGGGCTTTTTTGGTGGTTTCAGAATTTTGAAAAAGAATGACTGAAGAAATACCTTCATCAAGTAACCAAGGAAAAATGAGTTCAATCTCCAATGCCAAGTTTGAGGTTAAGAAATTCGATGGAAGAAACAACTTCGGCATGTGGCAATGCAAAGTCTTAGACATGCTTATCCAACAAGAATTGGATATTGCTTTGGAGGACAAACCTACAGAAATGTTCAACAAAAATTGAAACAAGATCAACTGGCTAGCTTGTGGTACCATCCGGTTATGTCTTGCAAAAGATCAAGAGTATTCTGTCATGAAGGATTCGAATGCCAAAGATCTCTGGAAGAAGTTGGAGGACAAGCACATGACGAAAAGCATAGATAATCGATTATACTTGAAGAATAAACTTTTCCGATTTCAGTATAAAGAAAGAAGTTTAATGTCTGAACACTTGAATGACTTTAACAAGATTCTTGCCAATCTACTCAATTTGAATGTTGAAGTTAAAGATGAAGACAAGGCTTTATTGCTGCTGAATTCCTTACCAAATGAATATAAGCACTTAATTACCATACTGCTCTATGGGAAGCAAGAAATCAAGTTTGAAGATGCGTCTGACGCATTGGTTAACAATGAGTACCAGAAGAAGAATAAGAAGGCCCATTATTGTGATAACCCTGTTCCGTATTATGTTAATTGGTCCATATTACGAATGTGATTATGTGTTGATATGATTTTGTGTGCCATTATGTGAAAATATGTGGTTTTGAATTTCTATCTGTTCACCATAGGAATATCTGTTTAATTATCTACTTTGGAAATTAAATTGGAGGCCTTATCGGCCACGAAAACCGAAATTGATCACGCCATTGTGATTGGCATAATTTTTAGAGCCTACGGTGAAATTTAATTGAAAATTTATTCGGATCGAATTAATTAGATTAAATTTATGGATTAGTGCTCAATTGTTTAATATTAATCATTATGATTAGTGGAACTTATATAAAAAGGGCACTACACACTCAATTCTCCTCTTTAGCTTCAATTTGGCTGATTCTAACTCTAAGAAGAGAGAGGGAGGTTCGACTAGAGAGAGAAAGGGTAGGAGATTGAAGTTTGATCATTGAAGCTTGAATAATTTGCAGACCAACTCAAGATTTGACCATAGTTTGGGAAGATTGAGCTTTTATGTGAGTAATTGATTATGAATTCATGAGTTTAATTTTGTAATTTTGTGAATTCGAAGTTGAATGGTGATCAAGAGCAAGAGTTGTGTTGTATTTGTTAAATTTGAAGTCAATAAGTGCATGCATGTAAGAAATTGCTATAAATTTCCATGTTTGAGCATAAAGTGTGTAATCCATGTTGAATTTTGGTTGAAGTCCATGTATTTGATCATCTCTTCACTAATTAAGTTGAGAATAATGAGTATCTTCCACATGCATGTGCAAATCATGGAGGTATGAGTCTTGAATGTTTGAATTTAGCATGTTGGTGATGAGTTTAGGATAATTTGAGTCATGCATGTAAGTGATTCATGGAATTGAGCCTCATAATGTTGTAATTTGGTGTTGGTGCCATGTTAGTATGTGTATATGTTAAGTTTGAGCCATCATATGCAAGAAATGTTGGTTTGGAGGTTGAATTCAAGCTCGAGAACCATTTTGGAAAACCCAGAATTTATGATGTCCGCTCAAGCGGGGGAACTGCCGCTCGAGCAGGAAATACGAGCTCCCAGCATTTTCTGTAGACATAACGTCCGCTTGAGCAGAGGAGTTCACGCTCGAGTGGGGAGCCATGTAGTGAGGCCTTCTACTCAAGCGCCCGACTTCACGCCCGAGCATGAAATCGATGTAACCAGTACTTTTGCAGACCTCATGGGTCTGCTCGAGCGGGGACCTTGTTTCCTGAAATTTTGAAAAGGCATTATGTGTTTCGTTTTCTGTTCTCTTTCACTTCTAAGTACTCTTAGGCATATATTAAGCATTGTAAATGAGCTAGAAGGCTAAGAAAGAAGCCTAAAGAGGAATATGTGAATTAAGAACGGATTGAATCATTTGTGATCCGTATGTGTTATATGATATGTAGGGTCAAGCTCTAGGGCAAATCAACCAACCGATCACTGTGAGTAATATATTGACAAAGATATCTGAAATATGTTGTTGTCCAATTGCTTACTTCTATGTAAGTTTATAACTTTGTTAATTTGATTGGTGGACAATGTTTGCTATGCCAAACGAATAGGCCAAAGGCTAGTTTGACATGAAAGTATAAATGGGCCAAAGGCCAGTTTGACACGAATGAATGGGCCGAAGGCCAATCTGACATAAATGAATGAATGGGCCAGAGGCCAGTATGATTTGAACGATAGAATGAATGGGCCAGAGGCCAATACGATCTGAATGATAGAAGGAATGGGCCAGAGGCCAGTATGATCTGAATGAAAGAATGAATGGGCCAGAGGCCAGTCTGACATCAATGAAAGACAAATGGGCCAAAGGCCAGTTTGACATGAATGGATTGGGCCCGAGGCCGTCCGAAGTGTTTGGAATCGAAGTCACTCGATCTATAGCTATTTATATATACCAAATAGAAATATGAATTGGGCCTAAGGCCGTCTGATTGATATTGTTCCAATGCATCTTCTGCAATTGATATTATTTACTGGGCTTTCGCTCATGCTCTGTCACGACCCGAACCCGCCCCTATGGTTTATGGACGTAACCGGCCAGTAATCCTAAGATTACCTACGGCCTCAAAACAAAATAGACATAACTCAACAGAGTAAATGGGCCAAACGGAAGCAATAATCAAAAAATTTGTCCATAGAGCCGTGCTTATATGCACTTCAAAACAAACCATACTCATATACGTTAATAACCCACGCCAAAAGTACAGTACCATAAATTCTTTAAGACAGGATCATCCGACTAAGTCAACCCATGACAAACTATTTACAAATATACATAAAGTCCTTGCCAGCAAGACAAAATATAATTACATAACAAAATGGCAAGGGTAGGTCTCGTGCGTGAGACACAAGGCTGACTTTCTCAAAACTCATGTTGTTCCTGGTAGACTTCACTGGGGCTGGGTTTGAACTTCCCTCAGCTCACCTACAAACACATGAATGAGCGTGAGCGATAGCCCAGTGAATAATATCAAATACAGAAGTCATATAAACAACATGTAGAACTACATACTCCAAACGGCCTTGGGCCCAATTCATATTTCTACTTAACATATGTACATTTATACCAAGATTAGATCAAGTGACTGTAGTTCCAAACATACTGGCCTTTGGCCCATTCAGACTTCCATTCATGTCAAAAACGGCCTTTGGCCCATTTATTTATGTCAAAACGGAGTTTGGCCCATTCATTTATGTCATAACGGCCTTTGGCCCATTCATTTATGTCATAACGGCCTTTAGCCCATTCATTTATGTCAAAACGGCCTTTGGCCAATTCATTTATGTCAAAACGGCCTTTGGCCCATTCATTTATGTCAAAACGGCTTTTGGCCTATTCATTCGTATCAAAACGGCCTTCGGCCCATACATACGTATCAAAACGACCTTAGGTCCATTCATTTCTGTCAAAACGACCTCCGCTCCATGTATTTTTCTTATCAAAACGACCTTTGGTCCATTCGTTCATTCATGTCAACTTTTGTCCACAATCCCAATTAGCAACTCATAAAGCTTATAAGGGAATAAACAATTGGACATTCATAAGCGTTCAAATATCGATATTACTCACAGTGATCGGCTTGTGGATTTGCCCTGGAGCTTGACCCTACACATTTCATGAACACAAAAGGGTCACTAACAGTTCAATCCGTTCGTTACTCCACATATTCCTCATTAGGCTTTACTTTTATCTCATTAATTCATTTACAATGTTTAACATATGCCTAAGAGTGATTACAAGTGAAAGAGAACAGAAAATGAAACACGGAACGCATGAACAAAATTTCAGAAAATAGGGTCCTCGCTCGAGCGTAAACTTCTCCGCTCGAGCAGACCCTTATGGCCTGCCAAAGTACTGGTTGCATGAAAAATACGCTCGAGCGCGTAATAGAGCGCTCGAGCGGAAGGCCTGTCTACAAAACTCTGTAAAAAGTGCTGGGAGCACGATTTTTCCAACTCTGTAAAAAGTGCTGGGAGCACGATTTTTCCGCTCGAGCGTCATGTTTCCCACTCGAACGGACCTCAAAATTCTAGAAAACCCAGGTTTGTGTTCTTGAGCTTCATTTCGACTTCCAACCAACCATTCATGCATGTTATGGCTTAAATTGCACATTTACACATGTTAACATGCTACCAATACAAGATTACAACATTAGGAAGCTCAATTTCATGATTTACCTACATGCATGCCCCAAAATATCTCAACTCATCACCAACATACTCAAATTCAAACATGCAAAGCTTACTCTTTCATGATTTACTCTTGCATGCAAGAAATACACATTATTCACAACTTATTTGGTGAAGAGATGGTCATACACATGGATTTCATTCAGCTTCAACATAGATTACACAAATTAAGCTCAAACATGGAAATCTATAGCAATTCCTTACATGCATGCTTCTATAATCTTGAAATCCAACATATACAGCTTAATTCCATTACATGCAAACTAATTCATGCTCTTGACCATCTATTAAACTTGAATTCACAAGATGATGACTATAAATGCATAAATCACTCACCAAGGAGCTTTAATCTTCCCAATAGTAGCAATATTTGAGCTTAATCTCCAAAAGGTCTAGGTCTTGAACCACAAATGCACAATTTTCCCCCTTTCTCTCACTATGGCCGGCCCCTCTCTCTCTATTGTATCCTCAGATTTTTGAGCTCAAATGAGTTAAGGAGAGTGTAGTGCTATAATACAACAAGGCCCACTAATACAATATTTTAATATAAAACATTTGGGCATTAATTCATCAATTTAATCATTTTAATCTGACCAGAATCAATTTCTTATTAAATTCCACCGTAGGCTCTAAAAATTATGCCAATCACGATGACGCAATCAATTTCGAGTTCTGTGGCCGGTAAGGCCCTCGATTTAATTTTCAAAGCAGATTATTCAAATAGATATTCCTACGGTAAACAGATAGAATTTCAAAATCACATATATTCACATAATGGCACATAAAATCATGCTAAATACATAATAATCCTCAAATTAAGGACCAATTAGCATAATACAGAACAGGGATATCACAGTCTTCCCCCCTTTTAGAAGTTTGGTCGTCCAAACTTGAGTTACCTTCGTCGAGAAACAAATGTGGATAGCGTAGTCGCATTTTCTCCTCTTTTTCCCACGTGGCATCTATACCATAGTGTTCCTTCCATTCAACTTTCACCATCGGGATGGTTTTACTTCTCAACTGTTTCACTTGCCGATCGACAATTCTTTCCGGCCATTTCGCATATTCCATATTTTCATCAATAGCAACCCGGTGATAATCAATCACATGAAACGGGTCTCGGAGGTAACCCCTCAACATCGACACATGAAATACATTATGGATTTGCTCGAATCCCGGTGGCAAAGCTACTCTGTAGGTAACTGGACCAAGCCTCTCGAAAATCTGAAACGGCCCAATGTAATGGGGCGACAACTTGCTCTTCTTTCCAAACCGGACTTTGCCTTTCATTGGGGAAACACGGATGAAAACATGGTCACCAACCTCATACTCAAGAGGTCTTCTCCGAACGTCTGCATAATTCTTTTATCGGTCCTGAGCTGTTTTGAGCCTTTGGCGAATAACCTTGATTTTCTCAGAAGTGTCTTGCACAATTTCTGGCCCAAGCAAAGCTCTATCCCCGACCTCTGTCCAACAAATAGGTGATCTACACCTCCTACCATACAGAGCCTCGTATGGTGCCATACCGATGCTGGAGTGGAAGCTGTTATGATAAGCAAACTCTGCAAGTGGCAAATAGTCTTCCCAACTCCCCTGAAAATCCAAGGCACACATGCGAAGCATAACTTCCAAGGTTTTGTATCGTTCGTTCTGACTGCCCGTCTGTCTGTGGGTGGAATGCAGTACTGAATCTTAGTTCTGTTCCCATAGCTTCTTGCAAACTCTTCCACAATCTAGACACAAATTTCGGATCTCTATCAGATACAATAGATACCGGAACTCCGTGTAAACGGACAATCTCGTCAACATAAATAGTAGCCAATCTATAAGCAGTAAATGTAGTTTTGACAGGCAGAAAATGTGCAGATTTAGTCAGTCTATCAACTACAACCCAAACAGAATCCATACCTCGAGGAGTCCGAGGTAGGCCAACGACGAAATCCATGGTCACATGTTCCCACTTCCACTCGGGAATAGGGAGATGTTGAAGTAGACCGCATGGTTTCTGATGTTCAGCCTTAACTTGCTGACACTGAAGGCACTTGGACACATATTCGGCAATCTCTTTCTTCATTTTAGGCCACCAATAGGTCTGTTTCAAATCCTGGTACATTTTATTGTTGTCGGGGTGCATAGCAAATATAGATCTGTGGGCTTTATCTAAGACTCTCTTCTTTAGTTTTGGGATATCAAGGACACATATTCTGCTCCGGAATCTCAACATTTCATTTGCAATGCTAAATTCTGATTTTGGACTTGTCTCAATTTCATCAATTACCTTCCTGAGGGACTCATCCTCTTTCTGTTTCTGCTTGATTTCATCAACAATTGCTGGCTCGACTGCAATAGCGGCTATCAATCCGCTCTGTTCACACATCACCACTTCAATTTCAGACTTCTCAAAGTCTTGCAAAATCTCCCTTTGTTTGGTAAGCAAACAAGCCATACCCCCTGTTGATTTTTTGCTCAAGGCATCAGCCACTGTATTAGCTTTCCCAGGGTGATACTGAATTTCTAGGTCGTAATCTTTTATCAATTCTAGCCATATTCTCTTACGCATATTCAACTCTTTCTGCGTGAAGAAGTATTTCAGGCTCTAATGATCCGTGTAGACTTCATACTTTGCCCCATACAAATAATGCCGCCAGATTTTCAAAGCAAAAACAACTGCGGCCAATTCTAGGTCATGTGTTGGATAATTCTTCTCATGTGGCCTCAACTGTCGAGAGGCGTAAGCAATAACCTTTCCGTTCTGCATTAACACACAACCCAAACCCTTATAAGATGCATCACTGAAAATTACAAAATTTTCCGTACCTAAAGGTAGTGTCAAAATTGGTGCAGCAGTCAATCTAGTCTTCAATTCATGAAAGGCTGATTCCCTTTCTTTGTTCCACTCAAAAGGTTGCCCTTTACGTGTCAATTAGGTAAGAGGCATAGCTAATTTCGAAAAATCCTTCACAAACCTCCTGTAGTACCCAGCTAAGCCCATAAAGCTGAGAACTTCTATCGCATTAGTCGGTGTAGGCCAATCCACAATTGCCTCTATTTTCTGTGGGTCCACCGAAATTCCTTCCTTGTTGATTACATGCCCTAAGAAAACAACCTCGTCCAACCAAAACTCACATTTCTTTAGTTTAGTAAATAATTTTCTTTCCCTAAGTATTTATAAAACAGTTCTCAAGTGATGTTCATGTTCAAGTCTATTTTTGGAATATATCAAAATATCATCGATGAAGACTATGACAAACTCATCAAGGTAGGTTTTAAAAATTCTATTCATCAAGTCCATAAATGCTGCCGGGGCATTAGTCACTCCAAATGGCATGACAAGAAACTCAAAATGACCATACTTCATTCTGGATGCGGTTTTCTCAACATCCTCTGCCTTAACCTTCAGCTGGTGATACCCGGATCTCAAATCAATCTTAGAAAACACATGTGATCCCTACAACTAGTCAAATAAATCATCAATACGAGGTTGGGGGGGTATTTGTTCTTTACTGTTACCTTATTCAATTATCGATAGTCGATGCACAGACGCAAGGTACCGTCCTTCTTTTTCACAAACAGTACTGGTGCACCCCAAGGCGAGGTGCTAGGTCGGATAAACCCCTTATCAAGCAGATCTTGCAATTGTTCTTTCAACTCCTTCATTTCAGCAGTAGCCATTCTGTAGGGAGTTTTAGAAATAGGCTGGGTGCCCGGCACAGTCTCAATAGTAAACTCTATCTCCCTGTCTACTAATTCCCCTGGTAATTCATTCGGAAACACATCCGGAAATTCCCTAACAATAGGAATATCATTCAATTCAACATTCACAGGTTGTTCAGTCAACACATAGCACAGATAACCCTGGCACCCTTTCCTGATCAGTTTACATGCTTTCATTGCAGATATCAAATAAGGTGGAGGCACTACCCCATTGCCCACAAACACAATTTCTTTTTGTTTTGGTGGTTTAAATACAACCCTTTTTGTCACACAATCTATGGTGGCACAATACTTGGTCAACTAATCCATGCCCAAAATTACATCGAAATGTCTAAAGTTCAAGGACAACAAATCTACATATAGGGTAGCATCCTCGATACACATGTCACAAAACCGATATATATATAGTCACATAACACAGATTCCCCCGATGGAGCAGACACACATAACAAATATGGTAATAACTCTAGGGGTCTATTTAGTCTAGATGCAAATGTATATGTCACAAATGAGTGTGTTGATCCAGAATCAATTAATACAAAGGCATCCTACTTACATATTGAAATAGTACCTGAGACAACAGCATTGGCATTCCGTGTATCGCCCGGGACCAGCGCAAAAACTCTCCCCTGTCTCACTGTATCCCCAATAGTAGTAGATCTCAAAGTGTTTCTTGGCTTCGGAACTGATGCAGTTGAACTAGCTGCGAGTTTCCCACTGTTCTGATTACATTCTTGGGCTATGTGCCCTTGCCTTCCACATTTGAAACAGGCTCCTGATGCACGGTAACAGACTCCACGGTGCTTTTTGCTACAAATGTTGCACATGGGAGCTGTGTCTCGGGAAGAACTTGAAGTAGTTGAGGAGCCCGTATTTTGCTTTTTCAGAAATTTCTTCTTTGAAAAGAAGCCTTGCCTTTTATTACCCTTCCATTCAGTTACTGGCTTAGCTTGTCTAGCTATATTAGCCTCTGATATGATGGCCCTGTCAAGTACCACAATGTAGGTTTCCAGCTTTAGGACATTCACCCTCTCTAGGATGTCACTGCGGAGTCCACCTTCGAAATGTCTTGCCTTCTTATAATCTGTGTCAATTACATGTGGTGCAAACCTGGCCAACGCAGTAAACTTGGCCTCATACTCAGCCACTGTTATGCTATCTTGCTTGAGTTCCATAAACTTTGCCACTTTCCTATCCCGGACACACTGCGGGAAGTACTTGCCATAGAATATTTCTAAGAATTTCACTCAGTCCACATCCTTATGATTTTCTCGCATCAACATCCACCATCTTCTCGCTTCGTCTTCTAGCATAAAAGTGGCGAGAAGCACTTTCTAAGCCTCTGAACAGGGGAACACTTCAAATAGTTTCTCAATGCCGAGGACCCACGCTTCGGCTTTCAATGGATCTAGTCCCCCGTGGAACTGTGGTGGTTTCATTTTCTTGAATCCCTTGGTGAGAGCTATAATCCGGTCATCATTTTGATTATTCGGCACGGGTAATGCCGAAGGTGGAGGTGGCAGGTGTGGTTCTCGCCATCGCTGTCGCCACTCTGTCTTTGTCTCAAAGCTTCGCCATTTCAGACGATCTTTCCATTCTGTCCATTTTGGCAATTGAAGATTCCTCTAACTCATTACCTTTGGTTCTCACCATCTGATTAAACTTGCATTATATTTCATACAAAAGGTACACAAGTATGCATACATTAAGAAGCACATATTTCCAGATAATTTGCAATGCAAGTAGTTCACAACTTACACATATAATTATTCATATCAAAGCAGTTAAGCATATTATCAATGCTTCCAAATCTATATTTATCACATGAATGCATCCTAGATCTTATCTAGACGCTTCTTGCTCTTTTGGACAAGTGTGTGAGTTATTAACTCGTGCTCTAATACCACTCTGTCACGACCTGAACCTGCCCCTATGGGTTAAGGACGTAACCGGCCAGTAATCCTAAGATTACCAACGGCCTCAAAACAAAATAGACATAACTCAATAGAGTAAAGGGGCCAAACGGAAGCAATAATAAAAAATTTTGTCCATAGAGCCGTGCTTATATGCACTTCAAAACAAACCATACCCATATACGTTAATAACCCACGCCAAAAGTACAGTACCATAAATTCTTTAAGACAGGATCATCCGACTAAGTCAACCCATGACAAACTATTTACAAATATACATAAAGTCCTTGCTAGCAAGACAAAATATAATTACATAACAAAATGGCAAGGGTAGGTCTCTTGCGTGAGACACAATGCTGACTTTCTCAAAACTCATGTTGTTCTTGGCAGACTTCACCGGGGCTGGGTTTGGACTTCTCTCGACTCACCTACAAACACATGAATGAGCGTGAGCAATAGCCCAGTGAATAATATCAAATACAGAAGTCATATAAACAACATGTAGAACAATATACTCCAAACGGCCTTGGGCTCAATTCATATTTCTACTTAACATATGTACATTTATACCAAGATTAGATCAAGCAACTGTAGTTCCAAACATACTAGCCTTTGGCCCATTTAGACTTCCATTCATGTCAAAACGGCCTTCGGCCCATTCATTGATGTCAAAACGGCCTTTGGCCCATTCATTTATGTCAAAACGGCCTTTGGCCCATTCATTATGTCATAACGGCCTTTAGCCCATTCATTTATATCAAAACGGCCTTTGACCCATTCATTTATGTCAAAACGGCCTTTGGCCCATTCATTTATGTCCGAACGGCCTTTTGCCCATTTATTTATGTCAAAACGGCCTTTGGCCCATTCATTCGTATCAAAACGGCCTTCAGCCCATACATACGCATCAAAACGACCTTAGCTCCATTCATTTCTGTCAAAACGACCTCCGGTCCATGTATTTTTCTTATCAAAATGACCTGTGGTCCATTCGTTCATTCATGTCAACTTTTGTCCACAATCCCAATTAGCAACTCATAAAGCTTATGAGGGAATAAACAATTGGACATTCATAAGCGTTCAAATATCGATATTACTCACAGTGATCGGCTTGTGGATTTGCCCTGAATGTTGACCCTACACGTTTCATGAACACAAAAGGGTCACTAACAGTTCAATCCGTTCTTTACTCCACATGTTCCTCATTAGGCTTTACTCTTATCTCATTAATTCATTTACAATGTTTAACATATGCCTAAGAGTGATTACATGTGAAAGAGAATGGAAAACGAAACACGGAACGCATGAACAAAATTTCAGAAAATAGGGTCCCCGCTCGAGCGTAAACTTCCCCGCTCGAGCGGACCCTTAAGGCCTGCCAAAGTACTGGTTGCATGAAAAATACGCTCGAGCGCGTAATAGAGCGCTCGAGCGGAAGGCCTGTCTACAAAACTCCCCGCTCGAGCGTGGGATGTCCCGCTTAAGCGGACATCCAACTCTACAAAAAGTGCTGGGAGCACGATTTTCCCGCTCGAGGGTCATGTTCCCCGCTCGAGCGGACCTCAAAATTCTGGAAAACCCAAGTTTGTGTTCTTGAGCTTCATTTCGACTTCCAACCAACCATTCATGCATGTTATGGCTCAAATTGCACATTTACACATGTTAACATGCTACCAATACAAGATTACAACATTAGGAAGCTCAATTTCATGATTTACTTACATGCATGCCCCAAAATATCTCAACTCATCACCAACATACTCAAATTCAAACATGCAAAGCTTACTCTTTCATGATTTACTCTTGCATGCAAGAAATACACATTATTCACAACTTATTTGGTGAAGAGATGGTCATACACATGGATTTCGTTCAGCTTCAACATAGATTACACAAATTAAGCTTAAACATGGAAATTTATAGCAATTCCTTACATGCATGCTTCTATAATCTTGAAATCCAACATATACAGCTTAATTCCGTTACATGCAAACTAATTCATGCTCTTGACCATCTATTAAACTTGAATTTACAAGATAATGACTATAAATGCATGAATCACTCACCAAGGAGCTTTAATCTTCCCAATAGTAGCAATATTTGAGCTTAATCTCCAAAAGGTCTAGGTCTTGAACCACAAATGCACAATTTTCCTCTTTTCTCTCACTATGGCCGGCCCCTCTCTCTCTATTGTATCCTCAGATTTTTGAGCTCAAATGAGTTAAGTAGAGTGTAGTGCTATAATACAACAAGGCTCACTAATACAATATTTTAATATAAAATATTTGGGCACTAATTCATCAATTTAATCAGTTTAATCTGACCAGAATCAATTTCTAATTAAATTCCACTGTAGGCTCTAAAAAATATGCCAATCACGATGGCGCAATCAATTTCGGGTTCTGTGGCCGATAAGGCCCTCGATTTAATTTTCAAAGCAGATTATTCAAACAGATATTCCTACGGCGAACAGATAGAATTTCAAAATCACATATATTCACATAATGGCACACAAAATCATGCTAAACACATAATCATACTCAAATTAAGGACCAATTAGCATAATACAGAACAGGGGTATCACACGTTCATTCATGTGTTTGTAGGTGAGCCAAGAGAGGTCCAGACGCAGCCTCAATGAAGTCTGTATGGAACAACCAAGGTTTTGAAGTGTCAGCCCTTGCGTCCCACGCACGAGACTCGTCTTCGCCTTTTGTTATGTATTTATATTTTGTCATGTTGGCGAAGACTTTGAATCTGTTGTATAGTTTTCATGGGTTGACTTAGACTTATATGATCCTGTCTGTACAGAACCTTATGCTACTATATTTTCTGAAATGAATTATTAACATGTACGTGTATGGTTTGTTATGACGTGCCATGTAAGCACAGCTCTATGGACAAAGTTTTAAATTTTGCTTCTGTTTGGCCCCTTTACTCTGCCGAGTTATATCTAGTTTGGTTTGAGGCCGTAGGTAATCTCATGATTACTGGCTGGTTATATCCTTAACCCTTGGGGGCGAGATCGGGTCATGACAGAGTGGTATCAGAGCACGAGTTAATAACTCACACACTTGTCCAAAAAGAGCAATAAGCGTCTAGAAAAGATCTAGGATGCATTCACTTGATAAGTATGAATCTGAAAGCATCTAGAATACGCTTAAATGTTTCCATGTGAACGATTATGTGTTATAAGTTTGTGATTTGCTTGCATTGCAAATTATTTGAATATGTATGCTTTTTGTTATATGCATACTTGTGAATCTTTTGTATGAAGTATAATGCAAGTTTAATCAGATGGTGAGAACAAGAGGTGATGAGATAAAAGAGTCCTCTACTACCAGAATGGATAAGATGGAAAGGTTAATTCAGGAAATGGCAGAAACATTGAGGCAACAACAAGAATGGCAACAACAGTGGCAGCAACCACACCCTCCACCTCCGTCTCCGGCACCACCCGTGCCAAATAATCAGAATGATGATCGGATAATAGCTCTCACCAAAGAATTCAAGAAAATGAAGCCACCACAGTTCCATGGTGGATTAGATCCGTTGAAAGCCGAAGCATAGGTTCTCGGCATCAAAAAATTGTTTGAAGTGTTTCCGTGTTCGGAGACACAGAAAGTGCTTCTAGCCACTTTTATGCTAGAGGATGAAGCAAGGAGATGGTGGATGTTAATGCGAGAAAATCATAAAGATGTTGACTGGGTGAAATTTTTTGAAATTTTCTATGACAAGTACTTCCCACAATATGTCCGGGACAGGAAAGTGTCAGAGTTCATGGAACTTAGACATGACAGTATGACTGCAGCTGAGTATGAAGCCAAATTCACCGAATTGGCCAGGTTTGCACCGCATGTGATTGACACTGACTATAAGAAAGCGAGGCATTTTGAAGGTGGGCTTCAAAGCGACATTTTGGAAAGGGTGAATGTCTTGAAGCTGGAAACCTATATTGGGGTGCTAGACCGGGCCATCATATCGGAAGCTAACATAGCTAGACAAACTAAACCAACAACTAATTGGAAAGGCAACAAAAGGCAAGGCTTCTTCTCAAAGAAGAAATTTTCAAAAAAGCAAAACACGGGCTCTTCAAATACTTCGAATTCTTCCCGAGACACATCTCTCATGTGCAATATTTGTAGCAAAAGGCACCGTGGGGTTTGTTACCGTGTGTCGGGAGCCTGTTTTAAATGTGAGAAACAAGGGCATATGGCCCGAGATTGTAATCAGAACAGTGGGAAGATAGCTGCTAGTTCCACTGCATCGATCCCAAAGCCGGGAAATACCATGAGACCTACTACCACCGGGGATACCGTGAGACGAGGGAGAGTTTTTGGGCTTGTTTTGGGCGATACGCGGAATGCCAACGCAGTTGTCTCAGGTACTATTTATATATGTAACCAGGATACTTTTGTGTTAATTGACTCCGGATCAATACACTCTTTTGTGACATGTGCATTTGCATCTAGACTGAGTAGACCTCTAGAATTATTGCCATATCTGCTGTGTGTATCTGCTCCATCCGGGGAATCTGTATTATGTGAATCTGTATATCGTTTTTGTGACATGCATGTTGGGAATGCCATTTTATATGTGGACTTGTTACCCTTGAACTTTAGGCATTTTGATATAATTCTGGGCATGGATTGGTTAACTAAATATTGTGCCACCATTGATTGTGTAACAAAACGGGTTGTGTTTAGACTACCTGAACAAGAAGAAATTGTGTTTGTGGGTAACGGGGTAGTACCTCCACCTTATTTGATATCTGCAATGAAAGCATGTAAACTGATTAAGAAAGGGTGCCAGGGTTACTTGTGTTATATGTTGTCTGAACAATCTGTAGATGTTGAATTAAATAATATCCCTATTGTTAGAGAATTTCCAGATGTGTTTCCAAATGAACTACCAGGGGAATTGGTGGACAGGAAAATAGAGTTTACAATTGAGACTATGCCAGGCACCCAACCTATTTCTAAAGCTCCCTACATAATGGCTGCTACTGAAATTAAAGAATTGAAAGAACAGTTGCAAGACATGCTTAACAAAGGATTTATTCGACCTAGCACTTCGCCATGGGGTGCACCTGTATTGTTTGTCAAAAAGAAAGATGGAACCCTACGTTTGTGTATTGACTATCGAGAACTAAACAAGGTAACCATAAAGAATAAATATCCTCTTCTCCGTATTGATGACCTATTTGACCAGTTGCAGGGCTCGCAAGTGTTTTCTAAGATTGATTTGAGATCCGGGTACCACCAATTGAAAATAAAGGCAGAAGATGTTGAGAAAACCGCATTCATAACGAGGTATGGGCATTTTGAGTTTCTTGTTATGCCATTTGGAGTGACTAATGCTCCGGCAGCATTTATGGACTTAATGAACCGAATTTTTAAAACCTACCTTGACGAATTTGTTGTGATTTTTATTGATGACATTTTGATATATTCTAAAGATAGACTTGAACATGAACATCATTTGAGAACTGTCCTACAAATACTTCGGGAAAGGAAATTATTTGCTAAACTAAAGAAATGTGAGTTTTGGTTGGATGAAGTTGTTTTCTTAGGGCATGTTATCAACAAGGGATTTCAGTGGACCCGCAGAAAATAGAGGCAATTGTGAATTGGCCCACACTGACAAATGTAACAGAGGTCCGCAATTTTATGGGCTTAGCCAAGTATTATAGAAGGTTTGTGAAAAACTTTTCAAAGATAGTTGTACCTCTTACCTAGTTGACACGCAAGGGACAATCATTTGAATGGAATGACGAAAGAGAAATTGCCTTTCATGAACTGAAAACGAGACTGACCACCACACCAATATTGACATTGCCCTCAGGGACAGAAAACTTTGTAATTTTCAGTGATGCATCTTATAAAGGTTTGGCTTGTGTATTAATGCAGAATGGAAAGGTTATTGCTTATGCCTTCCGACAGTTGAGACCACACGAGAAGAACTACCCAACACATGATTTAGAATTGGCCGCAGTTGTCTTTGCTTTGAAAATCTAGTGGCATTATTTGTATGGGGCAAAGTGTGAAGTCTACACGGATCACAAAAATCTGAAGTACTTCTTTACACAAAAGGAGTTGAACATGCAACAGAGGAGATAGCTCGAACTGATAAAAGACTATGATCTTGAGATTCAGTATCACCCTAGGAAAGATAATACAGTTGCTGACACCTTGAGCAGAAAATCAACGGGGAATTTGGCTTGCTTGCTTACTGAACAGATGGAAATCTTACAAGATTTTGAGAAGTCTGAAATCGAAGTGGTATTGTGTAAGCAGGACGGATTAATAGCCGCTATTTCAACCGAACCGGCGATCATTGATGAAATTAAACAGAAACAGAAAGAGGATGAATTCCTCAAGAAAGTGATTGATGAATTTGAGACAAGTCCAAAAGCAGAGTTCGGCATTGAAAATGAAGTATTGAGGTTTCGAAACCGAATGTGCATCCCAGATATTCTAGAACTAAAGAAAAGGGTTTAAGATGAAGCCCACAAATCAATATTTGCTATGTATCCGGGCAACAATAAAATATATCGGGATTTGAAACAAAGCTATTGGTGGCCTAAAATGAAGAAAGAAATTGCAGAATATGTGTTCAAGTGTCTCCAATGTCAGCAAGTTAAAGCTGAACATCAGAAACCAGGTGGTCTACTTTAACCTCTCCCTATTCCTGAATGGAAGTAAGAGCATGTGACTATGGATTTCGTTGTTGGCCTACCTCGGACTCCTTGAGGTATGGATTTTATTTGGGTTGTAGTTGATAGACTAACTAAATCTGCACATTTTCTACCAGTTAGAACTACATTTAATGCTTATAGACTGGCTACCATATATGTTGATGAGATTGTCTATTTACACAGAGTCCCGGTATCTATAGTGTCGGATAGAGATCCGAAATTTGTTTCAAGATTATGGAAGAGTTTGCAGGAAGCTATGGGGACAGAACTAAGGTTCAGTACTGCATTCCACCCACAGATAGATGGGCAGTCAGAACGAACAATACAAACTTTGGAAGATATGCTTCAGATGTGTGCTTTAGATTTCCAAGGGAGTTAGGAAGACTATTTGCCACTTATGGAATTTGCATACAATAACAGCTTCCACTCCAGCATCGGTATGGCACCATACGAGGCTTTGTATGGTAGAAGGTGTAGATCACCAATTTGTTGGACGGATGTCGGGAATAGAGCCTTACTTGGGCCTGAAATTGTGCAAGACACTTCTGAGAAGATCAAAATCATTCGACAAAGACTCAAAACAGCCCAGGACCGACAAAAGAATTATGCAGATGTTTGGAGAAGACCTCTTGAGTATGAGGTTGGTGACCATGTGTTCATTCGTGTGTCTCCGATGAAGGCCAAGTCAGGTTTGGAAAGAAGGGCAAGCTGTCGCCCCGTTACATTGGGCCGTTTCAAATTCTGGAAAGACTTGGTCCAGTTGCCTATAGAGTTGCTTTGCCACTGGGATTTGAACAAATCCATAATGTGTTTCACGTGTCGATGTTGAGGGGTTACCTTCGAGACCCGTTTCATGTGATTAATTATCACCGGGTAGCTATTGATGAAAATATGGAGTACGCCGAATAGCCGGAGCGAATCGTTGACCGGCAAGTGAAACAACTGAGAAGCAAGTCCATCCCAATAGTGAAAGGGGAATGGAAAGAACACTATGGGACGGATGCTACAAGGGAAAAAGAGGAGGAAATGCGACTACGCTATCCACATTTGTTTCCCGACGAAGGTAAAATAAGTTTAGAGGACCAAACTTCCTAAAGGGGGGAAGACTGTAATAACCTTGTTCCGTATTATGTTAATTGGTCCATATTATGAATGTGATTATGTGTTTGATATGATTTTGTGTGCCACTATATGAAAATATGTGGTTTTGAATTTCTATCTATTCACTTTGTAGGAATATCTGCTTTGATTATCTACTTTAGAATTTAAATTAGAGGCCTTATCGGCCATTTAAACCCGAAATTAATTACGCTATTGTGATTGGCATAATTTTTAGAGCCTACGGTGAAATTTAATTGAAAATTTATTTGGATTGAATTAATTAGATTAAATTAATGGATTAGTGCTCAATTGTTTAATATTAATCATTATGATTAGTGGGACTTATATAAAAGGGCACTACACACTCAATTCTCCTTTTAGCTTCAATTTGGCTGATTTTAACTCTAAGAAGAGAAAGGAGGTTCCAGAGAGAGAGAGAGAGGGTAGGAGATTGAAGTTTGATCATTGAAGCTTGAATAATTTGAAGAACAACTCAAGATTTGACTATAGTTTGGGAAGATTGAGCTTCTAAGTGAGTAATTGATTATGAATTCATGAGTTTAATTTTGTAATTTTGTGAATTCGAAGTTGAATGGTGATCAAGAGCAAGAGTTGTGTTGTATTTGTTGAATTTGAAGTCAATAAGTGCATGTAAGAAATTGCTATAAATTTCCATGTTTGAGCATAAAGTGTGTAATCCATGTTGAATTTTGGTTGAAGTCCATGTATTTGACTATCTCTTCACCAATTAAGTTGAGAATAATGAATATCTCCCACATGCATGAGCAAATCATGGAGGTGTGAGTCTTGAATGTTTGAATTTAGTATGTTGGTGATGAGTTTGGGATAATTTGAGTCATGCATGTAAGTGATTCATGGAATTGAGCCTCATAATGTTGTAATTTGGTGTTGGTGTCATGTTAGTATGTGTATATGTTAAGTTTGAGCCATCATACGCAAGAAATGTTGGTTTGGAGGTTGAATTCGAGCTCAAGAACCATTCTGGAAAACCCAGAATTTATGATGTTCGCTCGAGCGGGGGAACCGCCGCTCGAGCGGGAAATACGAGCTCCCAGCATTTTCTGCAGACATGACATCCGCTTAAGTGGAGGAGTTCACACTCGAGTAGGGAGCCATGTGGTGAGGCCTTCCGCTCGAGCGCCCGACTTCACGCTCGAGCGTGAAATCGATGTAACCAGTACTTTTGTAGACCTCATAGGTCCGCTTGAGCGGGGAAGTCCATGCTCGAGCGGGGACCCTGTTTCCTGAAATTTTGAAAAGGCATTCTGTGTTTTGTTTTCTGTTCTCTTTCACTTCTAAGTACTCTTAGGCATACATTGAGCATTGTAAATGACTTAGAAGGCTAAGAAAGAAGCCTAAATAGGAATATGTGAATTAAGAACGGATTGAATCATTTGTGACCCGTATGTGCTATGTGATGTATAGGGTCAAGCTCCAGGGCAAATTAACCAACCGATCACTGTGAGTAATATATTGACAAAGATATCTGAAATATGTTATTGTCCAATTGCTTACTTCTATTTAAGTTTATAAGTTTTTTAATTTGATTGGTGGACAATGTTTGCTATGCCAAACGAATGGGCCAAAGGCCAGTTTGACATGAAAGTATGAATGGGCCAAAGGCCAGTTTAACACGAATGAATGGGCCGAAGGCTAGTCTGACATAAATGAATGAATGGGCCAGAGGCCAGTATGATTTGAACGATAGAATGAATGGGCCAGAGGCCAGTATGATCTGAATGATAGAATGAATGGGCCAGAGGCCAGTATGATCTGAATGAAAGAATGAATGGGCGAGGTCGGGCTTTGACATTAATGAAAGACAAATGGGCCAAAGGCCAGTTTGACATGAATGGATTGGGCCCGAGGTCGTCCGAAGTGTTTGGAACCGAAGTCACTCGATCTATAGCTATTTATATATACCAAATAGAAATATGAATTGGGCCTAAGGCCATCCGATGTATATTGTTCCAATGCATCTTTTGCAATTGATATTATTCATTGGGCATTCTCTCACGCTCATTCATGTGTTTGTAGGTAAACCAAGAGAGGTCCGTGATGAAATGCGTAGTCTGTGGAACAACCAAGGTTTTGAAGAGTCAGCCCTTGTGTCTCACGCACGAGACTCGTCTTCGCCTTTTGTTATGTATTTATATTTTGTCATGTTGGCGAAGACTTTAAATATGTTGTATATAGTTTTCATGGGTTGACTTAGGCTTATATGATCCTGTCTGTACAGAACCTTATGCTACTATATTTTCTGAAGTGAGTTATTAACATGTACTTGTATGGTTTGTTATGACGTGCCATGTAAGTACAGCTCTATGGACAAATTTTTAAATTTTGCTTCCATTTGGACCCTTTACTCTGACGAGTTATGTCCGGTTTGGTTTGAGGCCGTAGGTAATCTCATGATTACTGGCCGGTTATGTCCTTAACCCTTGGGGGCGGGTTTGGGTCATGACAATTATCAAGACACATCAGGTGGAGCCTTAGTTGTACGAGGAAAATTGGAAAAGAAGAAGCAATCTGGGAGGGGTCATACAGAAGTAGTAAAAACAGATCCTACTCCATGTGTAAGGAACCGTCAACTAGAATAATACTCGCTATAGATGAATGTACCCTTTGTCGAAAGAAAGGATACTAGAAAGCTGATTGTCCGAAGAATAATGACAATGAGACATCTATAGTCAGCCTTGCTCAGGAGAATGAAGATTCAGATTGTGTTTGTATTGCTCCATTGTTTCTGTGCCATTTTGATGAATGGATTATGGATTCTAGATGTACTTTCCATATGTGTCCTAATCAGGACTGGCTTTCTAACTTTGGAAAATTAGATAGTGGAACAGTTCTTATGGGTAACGACGCCGCTTATGAGACAATGGGAATAGGAAGCATCCAACTGAAGTTGCATAATGGAACAGTTCGAGCTCTGAGTCCAGTATGTACCATAATTGAAGAAGAATCTCATCTCACTAGGCATTTTAGCATCCAAAAGGTTTCGAGATTATCTTGGAAGGTGGAGATCTCGTAGTAGCGTCAGGAACTCGGGTCATAATGAAAGGAAACAAGGAGAAGGATTTGTACTTCTTGCAAGGGAGTACAATTGTAAGTGGAGCAGCCACCAACAGTAGAAAGAGTGAAGAAGTTGACAAAGTTGACACAGATTGCACGAAGACTAAAGTCAAGTTCGAGACAGTAGAACATTGTAAGGAAGAAAATACGGAAAGTAGGTAAACATTGTTGTGTCACATCTATTGAAGAATATTCTCATCGTGCTTGGGTGTACATTATGAAGAAAACAATGAAGTTGTGAACATCTTCACAACATGGAAGAAGATGATGGAAAACCAGCCTAGCAGAAAATTGAAGACCTTAAGATCAGACAATGGTAGAAAGAACATTACTGATCTGTTGAAAGAACTCTGTCAAAAAAAAGGTAAAGTACATCGCATCACTAAAAGACGAACTCCACAACAGTATGAAATGGTAGAATAGAAGAACAATACTCCATTGGAAAAGGTGCATTGTATGCTTGCTCAATCCGGTTTAGGCAAGCAACTTTGGGCTGAAGCTGTGACATATGCCCACCACCTTTTCAATTGTCTATCGATTACTGCAAATGAAGGAAAAACATCTTTGAAGGTATGGTTCAAGACT